>JAOPSE010000014.1:99288768-99888768 GCA_029449295.1 Zea luxurians | reverse complement strand
CAGGCGCACAAACTTCGTTCCAAATGATGCTAAACATAGCGGCGAACCAGGCGAGCATGATGGAGTGGACTCACCGATGGATTGCGCAGTGCTCTTCTCTGTCCTCGTTGCACGGCGGAGATCCGGCTCCGTTGAGAAATTCCGGTGGCCACGAGGGTCTTCGCCGCCCACCGATGACACCAAGAGCTTCGTGGCCCGACGCCGATCCCCGTGTAGCAATAACCGAGCCCCGACCGGCGCAAAAAGTCGATGACCGCGGAGTTCTCGTCTCAATCTCTCTCCTCTCTTCCTTCCGTTGGTTCCTAGAGCTCGCGGATGACAATGTGGTCGAGGTGCCTGGATTTATACTCGAGCAGAAGGAGGGGGGGGTCCGCAACATGCGCGCGACGGAGCAGGCCCCAACGGCGGAGCGGCATCTTCGGGTGGCGAAGGTTCCGCGAGAATCGCCCGATCTGTTGAAGAAGGATCCGACGAGGCGGGCCCACGTGTTGGTGAGACAGCGAATGCGCGCGTGAGAGGGACGAGAGGCTGCCCATGGGGCCCGCGTGTCGGCGCCAGGATTTGGAGTGGGCTGCGCGTGGGTGAGTGGAGATGGGCCGTGAGCGAGGGAAATTGGCCCAAGCGCGAGTTTGTCTTTTTCTTTTTATTTTCTATTTTCTTTTTCTCCATTTTCAAATCCAATTTGAGTTCAAGTTTAAATTCAAACTTTGTGATGAAATTGTCCTCAGTTTGAAAGGTATAATTTCATAATATAAGTGTGAAGGGTGTTTATTCTGATTTTTATTTTATTTTATGTAGTATTTTTCTTAGTTCTTCCCTTCACTTTCTCTTATTTCCCCTTTCTTTCCTATTTTAAATTTTGAATTCAAATTTAAATTCAAGCTTGTGACTAGTTCATTTGCAAACCATATCTGTGCAAAAACATATTTTATATATGTTTTAGTTCTTTTAGACAAGCTTTCAATCATATAGTAGAGATTAACCCATACCTTATTAGTTCTAGGGAAATCAAATTTATATTGTAGACTTATATATATTAAGAAATAGCTTAATCCTAATTCTTTTATATATCCTAACCCAAAGGCAATTTAGATTATCTAAGTATCTTTATGTGTTTTTAACATATTCATGAGTGGAAACTTCTAAATTATGATTATCTTTAAGGAAAGGTGTTTTGATTTAAAATCTTTGAGAATTTTTCCTTGTCTTCACAAGATTGAACTTTAGGGTGTTACAGCGTCGCCCAGAGTGCGCGAAACGAGTTCTAACACGATTCTGGGATGGTGCATCGCCCAAAGTGCGCGAAACGAGTTCTAACACGATTCTGGGATGGCGCGTCACCCAAATTGCGCGAAACGAGTTCTAACATGATTCTGGGATGACGCGTCGTCCAAATTGCACGAAACGAGTTCTAACACCATTCTGGGATGGTGCGTCGCCCAAATTGCGCGAAACGAGTTCTAACACCATTCTGGGATGGTGCGTCGCCCAAATTGCGTGAAACGAGTTCTAACATCATTCTGGGATGGAGTGTCGCCCAAATTACGCCAAACAAGTTCTAACATCATTCTGGGATAGCGTGTCGCCTGAATTGCGCGAAACGAGTTCTAACACGATTCTGGGATTGTGTGTTAGCCAAACTGCATGAAACGAGTTCTGACATGATTCTGGAACGGAGCGTCGCCCAAATTGCGCGAAATGAGTTCTAACACGATTTTGGGATGGCGTGTCGCCCAAATTGCACGAAATGAGTTCTAACATCATTCTAGGATGGCGCGTCGCCCAAATTGCGTGAAACGAGTTCTAACACGATTCTGGGATGGTGCATCTCCCAAATTGCGCGAAACGAGTTCTAACAGGATTCTGGGATGGCGCGTCGCCCAGAGTGCGCGAAACGAGTTCTAACATGATTCTGGGATGTTGCGTCGCCCAAATTGCGCGAAACGAGTTCTAACACGATTCTGGGATGGCGCGTCGCCCAGATTGTGTGAAACGAGTTCTAACATGATTTTGGGATGGCGCGTCGCGCAAATTGCGCGAAACGAGTTCTAACATGATTCTGGGATGACGCGTCTCCCAAATTGTGTGAAACAAGTTATAATACGATTCTGGGATGGCACGTCCCCCAAACTGCACGAAACGAGTTCTAACATGATTCTGGGATGGCACGTCGTCCAAAGTGCACGAAACGAGTTTTAACACGATTCTGGGATGGCGCGTCACCGAAACTGCACGAAACGAGTTCTAACAGGATTCTGGGATGGCGCGTCACGCAAATTGCGCGAAATGAGTTCTAACACGATTCTGGGATGGTGTGTCGCCCAAATTGCACGAAACGAGTTCTAACATCATTCTGGGATGGCGTGTCGCCCGAATTGCGCGAAATGAGTTCTAAAACGATTCTGGGATTGTGCGTCAGCCAAACTGCACGAAACGAGTTCTGACATGATTCTGGGACGGAGCGTCGCCCAAATTGCGTGAAACGAGTTCTAACACAATTCTGGGATGGCGTGTCGCCCAAATTGCACGAAACGAGTTCTAACATCATTCTGGGATGGCGCGTCGCCCAAATTGCGCGAAATGAGTTCTAACACGATTCTAGGATGGTGCGTCGCCCAAATTGCACGAAATAAGTTCTAACAGGATTCTGGGATGGCGCGTCGCATAGAGTGTTCGAAATGAGTTCTAACATGATTCTCGGATGGGGCGTCGCGCAAATTGCGCGAAACGAGTTCTAACATGATTCTGGTATGGCGCGTCACCAAAATTGCGCGAAACGAGTTCTAACACGATTCTGGGATGGCGCGTCCCTCGAACTGCACGGAACGAGTTCTAACGTGATTTTGGGATGGCACGTCGTCCAAAGTTCGTGAAACGAGTTCTAACACGATTCTGGGATGGCGCGTCGCCCAAATTACACGAAATGAGTTCTTACACGATTCTGGGATGGCGCGTCGCCCAAATTGCGCGAAACGAGTTCTAACATGATTCCGGGATGGTGTGTCACCCAAATTGCGCGAAACGAGGTGTAACATGATTCTGGGATGGCGTGTCGCCTAGAGTGCGCGAAACGAGTTCTAACATGATTTTGGGATGGCACGTTGTCCAAAGTGCACGAAACGAGTTCTAACACGATTCTCGGATGGCGCGTCACCCAAACTGCACGAAACGAGTTCTAATAGGATTCTGGGATGGCGTGCCACCCAAATTGCGCGAAACGAGTTCTAACATGATTCTGGGATGGCACGTCGCCCAAATTGCACGAAATGAGTTCTTACACGATCCTGGGATGGCGCGTCGCCCAAAGTGCGCGAAACGAGTTCTAACACGATTCTCGGATGGTGCGTCGCCCAAATTGCGTGAAACAAGTTCCAACAGGATTTTGGGATGGCGCGTCGCCCAGAGTGCGCGAAAAGAGTTCTAACACGATTCTGGGATGGTGCGTCGCCCAAAGTGCGCGAAACGAGTTCTAACACGATTCTGGGATGGCGCGTCGCCCAAATTGCGCGAAACGAGTTCTAACATGATTCTGGGATGACGCGTCGCCCAAATTGCCCGAAACGAGTTCTAACACCATTCTGGGATGGTGCGTCGCCCAAATTGCGCGAAACGAGTTCTAACATGATTCTGGGATGGAGTGTCGCCCAAATTACGCGAAACGAGTTCTAACACGATTCTGGGATGCGCATCCCCCAAACTGCGCGGAACGAGTTCTAACATGATTCTGGGATGGCATGTCGCCCAAATTGAGTGAAACGAGTTCTAACATGATTCTGGGATGGCGCGTCGCTCAAATTGCTTGAAACGAGTTCTAACATGATTCTGGGACGGCGCGTCGCCCAAATTGCGTGAAATGAGTTCTAACACCATTCTGGGATGGTGCATCGCCCAAATTGCACGAAACGAGTTCTAACATGAATCTGGGATGGCGCGTCCGCCAAATTGCGCGAAACGAGTTCTAACAGGATTCTGGGATGGCGTGTCTCCCAGAGTGCTCGAAACGAGTTCTAACATGATTCTGGGATGGCGCGTAGCCCAAATCGCGCGAAACGAGTTCTAACATGATTCTAGGATGGCGCGTCGCCAAATTGCGCAAAACGAGTTCTAACACGATTCTGGGATGGCGAGTCGCCCAAAATGCGCGAAATGAGTTCTAACACGATTCTGGGATGGTGCGTTGACCAAATTGCACAAAATGAGTTCTAAAAGGATCCTGGCATGGCGCGTCGTCCAAAGTGCGCGAAACGAGTTCTAACATGGTTCTAGGATGGCGCATCGCGCAAATTGCGCGAAACGAGTTCTATCATGATTCTGGGATAGCGCGTCACCCAAATTGCGCGAAACGAGTTCTAAATTCTGGGATGGCGCGTCCCCCAAACTATGCGGAAGGAGTTCTAACGCGATTCTGGGATGGCACGTCGTCCAAAGTGCGCGAAACGAGTTCTAACACGATTTTCGGATGGCGCGTGACCGAAACTGCACGAATCGAGTTCTAACAGATTCTGGGATGGCGCGTCACCCAAATTGCGCGAAACGAGTTCTAACACGATTCTGGGATGGCGTGTCGCCCAAATTGCACGAAACGAGTTCTAACATCATTCTAGGATGGCGTGGCGCCTGAATTGCGCGAAACGAGTTCTAACACGATTCTGGGATTGTGTGTTAGCCAAACTGCACGAAACGAGTTCTGACATGATTCTGGAACGGAGCATCGCCCAAATTGCGCAAAATGAGTTCTAACACGATTTTGGGATGGCGTGTCGCCCAAATTGCACGAAACGAGTTCTAACATCATTCTGGGATGGCACGTCGCCCAAATTACGCGAAACGAGTTCTAACACGATTCTGGGATGGTGCATCTCCCAAACTGCGCGAAACGAGTTCTAACAGGATTCAGGGATGGCGCGTCGCCCAGAGTGCGCGAAACGAGTTCTAACATGATTCTGGGATGTTGCGTCGCCCAAATTGCGCGAAACGAGTTCTAACACGATTCTGGGATGGCGCGTCGCCCAAATTGCACGAAACGAGTTCTAACATTATTCTGGGATGGCGCATTGCCCAAATTGCACAAAGTGACAAAACGAGTCCTAACAGGATTCTGGGATGGCGCGTCACCCAGATTGCGTGAAACGAGTTCTAACATGATTTTGGGATGGCGCGTCGCGCAAATTGCGCGAAACGAGTTCTAACATGATTCTGGGATGACGCGTCTCCCAAATTGCATGAAACAAGTTATAACACAATTCTGGGATGGCACGTCCCCCAAACCGCACGAAACGAGTTCTAACATGATTCTAGGATGGCACGTTGTCCAAAGTGCATGAAACGAGTTTTAACACGATTCTGGGATGGCGTGTCACCGAAACTGCACGAAACAAGTTTTAACAGGATTCTGGGATGGCGCGTCACGCAAATTGCGCGAAATGAGTTCTAACATGATTCTGGGATGGTGTGTCGCCCAAATTGCACGAAACGAGTTCTAACATCATTCTGGGATGGCGTGTCGCCCGAATTGCGCGAAATGAGTTCTAAAACGATTCTGGGATTGTGCGTCAGCCAAACTGCACGAAACGAGTTCTGACATGATTCTGGGACGGAGCGTCGCCCAAATTGTGCGAAACGAGTTCTAACACGATTCTGGGATGGCACGTCGCCCAAATTGCACGAAACGAGTTCTAACATCATTCTGGGATGGCGCGTCGCCCAAATTGCGCGAAACGAGTTCTAACACGATTCTGGGATGCCACGTCGCTCAAATTGCACGAAATGAGTTCTAACAGGATTCTGGGATGGCGCGTCGCATAGAGTGTTCGAAACGAGTTCTAGCATGATTCTCGGATGGGGCGTCGCGCAAATTGCGCGAAACGAGTTCTAACATAATTCTGGGATGGCGCGTCACCAAAATTGCGCGAAACGAGTTCTAACACGATTCTGGGATGGCGCGTCCCCCGAACTGCACGGAACGAGTTCTAACGTGATTTTGGGATGGCACGTCGTCCAAAGTGTGTGAAACGAGTTCTAACACGATTCTGGGATGGCGCGTCGCCCAAATACGTGAAATGAATTCTTACATGATTCTGGGATGGCGCGTCGCCCAAATTGCGCAAAACGAGTTCTAACATGATTTTGGGATGGTGTGTCGCCCAAATTGCGCGAAACGAGTTCTAACATGATTCTGGGATGGCGTGTCGCCTAGAGTGCGCGAAACGAGTTCTAACATGATTTTGGGATGGAACGTTGTCCAAAGTGCGCGAAACGAGTTCTAACACGATTCTCGGATGGCGCGTCACCCAAACTGCACGAAACGAGTTCTAATAGTATTCTGGGATGGCGCGCCACCCAAATTGCGCGAAACGAGTTCTAACATGATTCTGGGATGGCGCGTCGCACAAATTGCACGAAACGAGTTCTTACACGATTCTAGGATGGCGCGTCGCCCAAAGTGCGCGAGACGAGTTCTAACACGATTCTGGGATGGTGCGTCGCCCAAATTGCACGAAACAAGTTCCAATAGGATTTTGGGATGGCGCGTCGCCCAGAGTGCGCGAAACGAGTTCTAACACGATTCTGGGATGGTGCATCGCCCAAAGTGCGCGAAACGAGTTCTAACACGATTCTGGGATGGCGCGTCGCCCAAATTGCGCGAAACGAGTTCTAACATGATTCTGGGATGGCGCGTCGTCCAAATTGCACGAAACGAGTTCTAACACCATTCTAGGATGGTGCGTCGCCCAAATTGCGAGAAACGAGTTCTAACACCATTCTGGGATGGTGCGTCGCCTAAATTGCGCGAAACGAGTTCTAACATGATTCTGGGATGGAGTGTCGCCCAAATTACGCGAAACGAGTTCTAACATCATTCTGGGATGGCGTGTCGCCTGAATTGTGCGAAACGAGTTCTAACACGATTCTGGGATTGTGTGTTAGCCAAACTGCACGAAACGAGTTCTGACATGATTCTGGAACGGAGCGTCGCCCAAATTGCGTGAAATGAGTTCTAACACGATTTTGGGATGGCGTGTCGCCCAAATTGCACGAAATGAGTTCTAACATCATTCTAGGATGGCGCGTCGCCCAAATTGCGCAAAACGAGTTCTAACACGATTCTGGGATGGTGCATCTCCCAAATTGCGCGAAACGAGTTCTAACAAGATTCTGGGATGGCGCGTCGCCCAGAGTGCGCGAAACGAGTTCTAACATGATTCTGGGATGTTGCGTCGCCCAAATTGCGCGAAACGAGTTCCAACATGATTCTGGGATGGCGCGTCGCCCAAATTGCACGAAACGAGTTCTAACATTATTCTGGGATGGCGCATTGCCCAAATTGCACAAAACGAGTCCTAACAGGATTCTGGGATGGCGCGTCACCCAGATTGCGTGAAACGAGTTCTAACATGATTTTGGGATGGCGCGTCGCGCAAATTGCGCGAAACGAGTTCTAACATGATTCTGGGATGACACGTCTCCCAAATTGTGTGAAACAAGTTATAACACGATTCTGGGATGGCACGTCCCCCAAACTGCACGAAACGAGTTCTAACATGATTCTGGGATGGCACGTCGTCCAAAGTGCACGAAACGAGTTTTAACACGATTCTGGGATGGCGCGTCACCGAAACTGCACGAAACGAGTTCTAACAGGATTTTGGGATGGCACGTCACGCAAATTGCGCGAAACGAGTTCTAACACGATTCTGGGATGGTGTGTCGCCCAAATTGCACGAAACGAGTTCTAACATCATTCTGGGATGGCGTGTCGCCCGAATTACGCGAAATGAGTTCTAAAACGATTCTGGGATTGTGCGTCAGCCAAACTGCACGAAGCGAGTTCTGACATGATTCTGGGACGGAGCGTCGCCCAAATTGCGCGAAACGAGTACTAACACGATTCTGGGATGGCGCGTCGCCCAAATTGCACGAAACGAGTTCTAACATCATTCTGGGATGGCGCGTCGCCCAAATTGCGCGAAACGAGTTCTAACACGATTCTGGGATGGCGCTTCGCCCAAATTGCACGAAATGAGTTCTAATAGGATTCTAGGATGGCGCGTCGCATAGAGTGTTCGAAACGAGTTCTAACATGATTCTTGGATGGGGCGTCGCGCAAATTGCGCGAAACGAGTTCTAACATGATTCTGGGATGGCGCGTCACCAAAATTGCGCGAAACGAGTTCTAACACGATTCTGGGATGGCGCGTCCCCCGAACTGCACGGAACGAGTTCTAACGTGATTTTGGGATGGCACGTCGTCTAAAGTTCGTGAAACGAGTTCTAACACGATTCTGGGATGGCGCGTCGCCCAAATTACGCGAAATGAGTTCTTACACGATTCTGGGATGGCGCGTCGCCCAAATTGCGCGAAACGAGTTCTAACATGATTCTGGGATGGTGTGTCACCCAAATTGCGCGAAACGAGTTCTAACATGATTCTGGGATGGCGTGTCGCCTAGAGTGCGCGAAACGAGTTCTAACATGATTTTGGGATGGCACGTTGTCCAAAGTGCGCGAAACGAGTTCTAACACGATTCTCGGATGGCGCGTCACCCAAACTGCACGAAACGTGTTCTAATAGGATTCTGGGATGGCGCGCCACCCAAATTGCGCGAAACGAGTTCTAACATGATTCTGGGATGGCGCGTCGCCCAAATTGCGCAAAATGAGTTCTTACACGATTCTGGGATGGCGCGTCGCCCAAAGTGCGCGAAACGAGTTCTAACACGATTCTGGGATGGTGCGTCGCCCAAATTGCGCGAAACAAGTTCCAACAGGATTTTGGGATGGCGCGTCGCCCAGAGTGCGCGAAACGAGTTCTAACACGATTCTAGGATGGTGCGTCGCCCAAAGTGCGCGAAACGAGTTCTAACACGATTCTAGGATGGCGCGTCGCCCAAATTGCGCGAAACGAGTTCTAACATGATTCTGGGATGACGCGTCGCCCAAATTGCCCGAAACGAGTTCTAACACCATTCTGGGATGGTGCGTCGCCCAAATTGTGCGAAACGAGTTCTAACACCATTCTGGGATGGTGCGTCGCCCAAATTGCGCGAAACGAGTTCTAACATGATTCTGGGATGGAGTGTCGCCCAAATTACGCGAAACGAGTTCTAACACGATTCTGGGATGGCGCATCCCCCAAACTGCGCGGAACGAGTTCTAACATGATTCTGGGATGGCATGTCGCCCAAATTGAGTGAAACGAGTTCTAACATGATTCTGGGATGGCGCGTCGCTCAAATTGCTTGAAACAAGTTCTAATATGATTCTGGGACGGCGCGTCGCCCAAATTGCGTGAAACGAGTTCTAACACCATTCTGGGATGGCGCATCGCCCAAATTGCACGAAACGAGTTCTAACATGAATCTGGGATGGCGCGTACGCCAAATTGCGCGAAACGAGTTCTAACAGGATTCTGGGATGGCGTGTCTCCTAGAGTGCTCGAAACGAGTTCTAACATGATTCTGGGATGGCGCGTAGCCCAAATCGCGCGAAACGAGTTCTAACATGATTCTAGGATGGCGCGTCGCCAATTTGCGTAAAACGAGTTCTAACACGATTCTGGGATGGCGAGTCGCCCAAAATGCGCGAAATGAGTTCTAACACGATTCTGGTATGGTGCGTCGACCAAATTGCACAAAATGAGTTCTAAAAGGATCCTAGGATGGCGCGTCGTCCAAAGTGCGCGAAACGAGTTCTAACATGGTTCTAGGATGGCGCATCGCGCAAATTGCGCGAAACGAGTTCTATAATGATTCTGGGATAGCGCGTCACCCAAATTGCGTGAAACGAGTTCTAAATTCTGGGATGGCGCGTCCCCCAAACTACGCGGAAGGAGTTCTAACGTGATTCTGGGATGGCACGTCGTCCAAAGTGCGTGAAACGAGTTCTAACATGATTTTGGGATGGTGCGTGACCGAAACTGCACGAATCGAGTTCTAACAGATTCTGGGATGGCGCGTCACCCAAAATGAGTTCTAACACGATTCTGGGATGGTGTGTTGCCCAAATTACACGAAACGAGTTCTAACATCATTCTGGGATGGTGTGTCGCCTGAATTGCACAAAACGAGTTCTAACACGATTCTGGGATTGTGTGTTAGCCAAACTGCACAAAACGATTCCTGACATGATTCTGAACGGAGCGTCGCCCAAATTGCGCGAAACAAGTTCTAACACGATTCTGGGATGGTGCGCCGCCCAAATTGCGTGAAACGAGTTCTAAAAGGATTCTGGGATGGCGTGTCGCCCAGAGTGCGCGAAACGAGTTCTAACATGATTCTAGGATGGCACCTCGCGCAAATTGCGCGAAAACGAGTTCTAACATGATTCTAGGATGGCGCGTCGCCCAAATTGCGCGAAATGAGTTCTAACATGATTCTGGGATGGCGCGTCGCCCAAATTGCGTGAAATGAGTTCTGACACGATTCTGGGATGGCATGTCGCCCAAAGTGCACGAAATGAGTTCTAACTCGATTCTGGGTTGACACGTCGCCCAAATTGCACGAAACGAGTTCTAACACGATTCTGGGATGGCGCGTCGCCCAAAATGCACGAAAACGAGTTCTAACATTATTCTTGGATGGTGCGTCACCCAAATTGCGTGAAACGAGTTCTAACAGTATTCTGGGATGGCGAGTCACCCAGAGTGCGCGAAATGAGTGCTAACATGATTCTGGGATGGCGCGTCGCCCAAATTGCGCGAAACGAGTTCTAACACAATTCTGGGATGGCGCGTCGCCCAAATTGCTCGAAACGAGTTCTAACATGATTCTAGGATGGCGTGTCCCCCCAAATTGCGCGAAACAAGTTCTAACAGGATTCTGGGATGGCGCGTCTCCCAGAGTGCGCAAAACGAGTTCTAACATGATTCTAGGATGGCGCGTCGCCCAAATTGCGTGAAACAAGTTCTAACACGATTCTAGGATGGCGCGTCACCCAAATTGCATGAAATGAGTTCTAACATGATTCTGGGAAGGCGCGTCACGCAAATTGCGCGAAACGAGTTCTAACACGATTCTGCGAAGGCGCATCGCCCAAATTGCACGAAACGAGTTCTAACATTATTCTGGGATGGCGAGTCGCCCAAAATGCGCGAAATGAGTTCTAAAACGATTCTGGGATGGTGCGTCGACCAAATTGCACAAAATGAGTTCTAAAAGATTCTGGGATGGCGCGTCAGCCAAAGTGCGCGAAACGAGTTCTAACATGGTTCTAGGATGACGCGTCGCGCAAATTGCACGAAACGAGTTCTAACATGATTCTGGGATGGCGCATCACCCAAATTGCGCGAAACGAGTTCTAACACGATTCTGGGAAGGCGCGTCCCCCAAACTACGCGGAAGGAGCTCTAACACGATTTTGGGATGGCACGTCGTCCAAAGTGCGCGAAACGAGTTCTAACACGATTTTGGGATGGCGCGTGACCGAAACTGCACGAATCGAGTTCTAACAGATTCTGGGATGCGCGTCACCCAAATTGCGCAAAACGAGTTCTAACACGATTCTGGGATGATGTGTCGCCCAAATTGCACGAAACGAGTTCTAACATCATTCTGGGATGTCGTGTCACCTGAATTGCGCAAAACGAGTTCTAACACGATTCTAGGATTGTGTGTTAGCCAAACTGCACGAAACGAGTTCTGACATCATTCAGGAACGGAGCGACGCCCAAATTGCGCGAAACGAGTTCTAACACGATTTTGCGATGGCGCGTCGCCCAAATTGCACGAAACGAGTTCTAACATCATTCTGGGATGGCGCGTCGCCCAAACTGCACGAAACGAGTTCTAACAGGATTCCGGGATGGCGCGTCACGCAAATTGCGTGAAATGAGTTCTAACACGATTCTGGGATGGTGTGTCGCCCAAATTGCACGAAACGAGTTCTAACATCATTCTGGGATGGTGTGTCGCCCGAATTGCGTGAAATGAGTTCTAAAATGATTCTGGGATTGTGCGTCAGCCAAACTGCACGAAACGAGTTCTAACATGATTCTGGGACGGAGCGTCGCCCAAATTGTGCGAAACGAGTTCTAACACGATTCTGGGATGGCGCGTCGCCCAAATTGCACGAAACGAGTTCTAACATCATTCTGGGATGGCGCGTCGCCCAAATTGCGCGAAACGAGTTCTAACACGATTCTGGGATGGCGCGTCGCATAGAGTGTTCGAAACGAGTTCTAACATGATTCTCGGATGGGGCGTCGCGCAAATTGCGCGAAACGAGTTCTAACATGATTCTGGGATGGCGCGTCACCCAAATTGCACGAAACAAGTTCTAACACGATTCTGGGATGGCGCGTCCCCCGAACTGCACGGAATGAGTTCTAACGTGATTTTGGGATGACACGTCGTCCAAAGTGCGCGAAACGAGTTCTAACACGATTCTGGGATGGCGCGTCGCCCAAATTGCGCGAAACGAGTTCTAACATGATTCTGGGATGGTGTGTCACCCAAATTGCGCGAAACGAGTTCTAACATGATTCTGGGATGGCGTCTCGCCTAGAGTGCGCGAAACGAGTTCTAACATGATTTTGGGATGGAACGTTGTCCAAAGTGCGCGAAACGAGTTCTAACACGATTCTCGGATGGCGCGTCACCCAAACTGCACGAAACGAGTTCTAATAGGATTCTGGGATGACGCGCCACCCAAATTGCGCGAAACGAGTTCTAACATGATTCTGGGATGGCGCGTCGGCCAAATTGCGCGAAACGAGTTCTTAGACGATCCTGGGATGGCGGGTCGCCCAAAGTGCGCGAAACGAGTTCTAACACGATTCTGGGATGGTGCGTCGCCCAAATTGCGCGAAACAAGTTACAACAGGATTTTGGGATGGCGCGTCGCCCAGAGTGCGCGAAACGAGTTCTAACACGATTCTGGGATGGTGCGTCGCCCAAAGTGCGCGAAACGAGTTCTAACACGAATCTGGGATGGCGCGTCGCCCAAATTGCGCGAAACGAGTTCTAACATGATTCTGGGATGGCACGTCGCCCAAATTGCATGAAATGAGTTCTAACACCATTCTGGGATGGCGCGTCGCCCAAATTGCACGAAACGAGTTCTAACACCATTCTGGGATGGTGCGTCGCCCAAATTGCGCGAAACGAGTTCTAACATGATTCTGGGATGGAGTGTCGCCCAAATTACGCGAAACGAGTTCTAACACGATTCTGGGATGGCGCATCCCCCAAACTGTGCGGAACGAGTTCTAACATGATTCTGGGATGGCATGTCGCCCAAATTGAGTGAAACGAGTTCTAACATGATTCTGGGATGGCGCGTCGCCCAAATTGCTTGAAATGAGTTCTAACATGATTCTGGGACGGCGCGTCGCCCAAATTGCGTGAAACGAGTTCTAACGCCATTCTGGGATGGCGCATCGCCCAAATTGCACGAAACGAGTTCTAACATGAATCTGGGATGGCGCGTCCGCCAAATTGCGCGAAACGAGTTCTAACAGGATTCTGGGATGGCGTGTCTCCCAGAGTGCTCGAAACGAGTTCTAACATGATTCTGTGATGGCGCGTAGCCCAAATCGCGCGAAACGAGTTCTAACATGATTCTAGGATGGCGCGTCACCCAAATTGCGCGAAACGAGTTCTAACACGATTCTGGGACGGTGCGTCACCCAAATTGCACGAAACGAGTTCTAACATCATTCTGGGATGGCGGGTCGCCCAAAATGCGCGAAATGAGTTCTAACACGATTCTGGGATGGTGCGTCGACCAAATTGCACAAAACGAGTTCTAAAAGGATCTTGGGATGGCGCGTCACCCAAAATGCACGAAACGAGTTCTAACATTATTCTGGGATGGCGCGTCCCCCGAACTGCACGGAACGAGTTCTAACGTGATTTTGGGATGGCACGTCGTCCAAAGTGCGTGAAACGAGTTCTAACACGATTCTGGGATGGCGCGTCGCCCAAATTACGCGAAATGAGTTCTTACACGATTCTGGGATGCGCGCGTCGCCCAAATTGCGCGAAACGAGTTCTAACATGATTCTGGGATGGTGTGTCACCCAAATTGCGCGAAACGAGTTCTAACATGATTCTGGGATGGCGTGTCGCCTAGAGTGCACGAAATGAGTTCTAACATGATTTTGGGATGGCACGTTGTCCAAAGTGCGCGAAACGAGTTCTAACACGATTCTCGGATGGCGCGTCACCCAAACTGCACGAAACGAGTTCTAATAGGATTCTGCGATGGCGCGCCACCCAAATTGCGCGAAACGAGTTCTAACATGATTCTGGGATGGCGCGTCGCCCAAATTGCGCGAAACGAGTTCTTACACGATTCTGGGATGGCGCGTCGCCCAAAGTGCGCGAAACGAGTTCTAACACGATTCTGGGATGGTGCGTCGCCCAAATTGCGCGAAACAAGTTCCAACAGGATTTTGGGATGGCGCGTCGCCCAGAGTGCGTGAAACGAGTTCTAACACGATTCTGCGATGGTGCGTCGCCCAAAGTGCGCGAAACGAGTTCTAACACGATTCTGGGATGGCGCGTCGCCCAAATTGCGCGAAACGAGTTCTAACATGATTCTGGGATGGCGCGTCGCCCAAATTGCACGAAACGAGTTCTAACACCATTCTGGGATGGTGCGTCGCCCAAATTGCGCGAAACGAGTTCTAACACCATTCTGGGATGGTGCGTCGCCCAAATTGCGCGAAACGAGTTCTAACATGATTCTGGGATGGAGTGTCGCCCAAATTACGTGAAACGAGTTCTAACACGATTCTGGGATGGCGCATCCCCCAAACTGTGCGGAACGAGTTCTAACATGATTCTGGGATGGCATGTCGCCCAAATTGAGTGAAACGAGTTCTAACATGATTCTGGGATGGCGCGTCACCCAGTTTGCTTGAAACGAGTTCTAACATGATTCTGGGACGGCGCGTCGCCCAAATTGCACGAAATGAGTTCTAACATGAATCTGGGATGGCGCGTCCGCCAAATTGCGCGAAACAAGTTCTAACAGGATTCTGGGATGGCGTGTCTCCCAGAGTGCTCGAAACGAGTTCTAACTTGATTCTGGGATCGCGCGTAGCCCAAATCGCGCGAAACGAGTTCTAACATGATTCTAGGATGGCGCGTAGCCCAAATCGCGCGAAACGAGTTCTAACATGATTCTAGGATGGCGCGTCGCCAAATTGCGCGAAACGAGTTCTAACACGATTCTGGGATGGCGCGTCGCCCAAATTGCACGAAACAAGTTCTAACATCATTCTGGGATGGCGAGTCGCCCAAAATGCGCGAAATGAGTTCTAACACGATTCTGGGATGGTGTGTCGACCAAATTGCACAAAACGAGTTCTAAAAGGCTCCTGGGATGGCGCGTCGCCCAAAGTGCGCGAAACGAGTTCTAACATGGTTCTAGGATGGCGCATCGCGCAAATTGCGCGAAACGAGTTCTAACATGATTCTGGGATAGCGCGTCACCCAAATTGCGCGAAACGAGTTCTAACATGATTTTGGGATGGCGCGTGACCGAAACTGCACGAATCGAGTTCTAACAGATTCTGGGATGGCGCGTCACCCAAATTGCGCGAAACGAGTTCTAACACGACTCTGGGATGGTGTGTTGCCCAAATTACACAAAACGAGTTCTAACATCATTCTGGGATGGCGTGTCGCCTGAATTGCACAAAACGAGTTCTAACACGATTCTGGGATTGTGTGTTAGCCAAACTGCACGAAACGATTTCTGACATGATTCTGGAACGGAGCGTCGCCCAAATTGCGCGAAACGAGTTCTAAAACGATTCTGGGATGGTGCGTCGCCCAAATTGCGTGAAACGAGTTCTAAAAGGATCCTAGGATGGCGCGTCGCCCAGAGTGCGCGAAACGAGTTCTAACAATATTCTAGGATGGCACCTCGCGCATATTGCGCGAAACGAGTTCTAACATGATTCTGGGATGGCGCGTCGCCCAAATTGCGCGAAATGAGTTCTAACATGATTCTGGGATGGCGCGTCGCCCAAATTGCGTGAAATGAGTTCAAACACGATTCTGGGATGGCGTGTCGCCCAAAGTGCACGAAACGAGTTCTAACTCGATTCTGGGATGGCACGTCGCCCAAATTGCACGAAACGAGTTCTAACACGATTCTGGGATGGCGCGTCGCCCAAAATGCACGAAACGAGTTCTAACATTATTCTTGGATGGTGCGTCACCCAAATTGCGCGAAACGAGTTCTAACAGTATTCTGGGATGGCGAGTCACCCAGAGTGCGCGAAACGAGTGCTAACATGATTCTGGGATGGCGCGTCGCCCAAATTGCGCGAAATGAGTTCTAACACAATTCTGGGATGGTGCGTCGCCCAAATTGCTCGAAACGAGTTCTAACATGATTCTAGGATGGCGCGTCCCCAAAATTGCGCGAAACGAGTTCTAACAGGATTCTGGGATGGCGCGTCTCCCAGAGTGCGTAAAACGAGTTCTAACATGATTCTGGGATGGCGCGTCACCCAAATTGCGCGAAACGAGTTCTAACATGATTCTGGGATGGCGTGTCGCCTAGAGTGCGCGAAACGAGTTCTAACATGATTTTGGGATGGCACGTTGTCCAAAGTGTGCGAAACGAGTTCTAACACGATTCTCGGATGGCGCGTCACCCAAACTGCACGAAACGAGTTCTAATAGGATTCTGGGATGGCGCGCCACCCAAATTGCGCGAAACGAGTTCTAACATGATTCTGGGATGGCGCGTCGCCCAAATTGCGCGAAACGAGTTCGTACACGATTCTGGGATGGCGCGTCGCCCAAAGTGCGCGAAACGAGTTCTAACACGATTCTGGGATGGTGCGTCGCCCAAATTGCGCGAAACAAGTTCCAACAGGATTTTGGGATGGCGCGTCGCCCAGAGTGCGCGAAACGAGTTCTAACACGATTCTGGGATGGTGCGTCGCCCAAAGTGCGTGAAACGAGTTCTAACACGATTCTGGGATGGCGCGTCCCCCAAATTGCGCGAAACGAGTTCTAACATGATTCTGGGATGGCGCGTCGCCCAAATTGCACGAAACGAGTTCTAACACCATTCTGGGATGGTGCGTCGCCCAAATTGCGCGAAACGAGTTCTAACACCATTCTGGGATGGTGCGTCGCCCAAATTGCGCGAAACGAGTTCTAACATGATTCTGGGATGGAGTGTCGCCCAAATTACACGAAACGAGTTCTAACATGATTCTGGGATGGCGCATCCCCCAAACTGTGTGGAACGAGTTCTAACGTGATTCTGGGATGGCATGTCGCCCAAATTGAGTGAAACGAGTTCTAACATGATTCTGGGATGGCGCTTCGCCCAAATTGCTTGAAAAGAGTTCTAACATGATTCTGGGACGGCGCGTCGCCCAAATTGCGTGAAATGAGTTCTAACACCATTCTGGGATGGCGCATCGCCCAAATTGCACGAAACGAGTTCTAACATGAATCTGGGATGGCGCGTCCGCCAAATTGCGCTGTAACACCCTGAATTTGGGGGTATAAAATTTCTTTGCTCATATTCACAAATTCAGGTGTTACTTCCCTTTTCTCATCCTTCCCCAATCTTCTCATTCTCATTTCTATAGGAGAAAAGTGGTTATTTTATTTTGTAACTATAGTCTATTAGCTCAAACTCCAAGGGAGTATGAATTGTTGCATCATGTTGAACCCTGGATTTCACTTTTGTTTGGTGCATAATTCTCAAAAGGTCTAATTTGAATTTGTGGCTTATTTGAATTTGAATCAAATAGAGAAAATAAAAAGAAAAGAGAAAACAAAAACCAGAATAAAAGAAAAAGGAAAAGAACCCCAAACCCCCGCCCCCCTCAGCCTTTCGGCCCAGCTCGGCCCATCCCGCGCGCGCGCCCTCCCCCCCCTCCTCTCTCTCTGCGCCGCGGGCCCGGCCTGTCAGCGCGGCCGCCGTCTCCGCGCCCGCCCCCCTCTCTCTCTGCCCGCGGGCCCGACCGTCAGCGCAACCGTTCCCCGCGCCCGTGCCCGCTTTCCTCTCTCTCTGCTCGCGGGCCCGGGCTGTCAGCCCCGTCGTCCCCGCGTAACCGCCGCCGCGCGTGCCGCGGACTCCGCGCCCACGTCGCGCGTGGAGCTCGCCCCCACCTCGCCTCGGCCACTTGAGCCCGGAGCCCCACTCGCCCTCTCCCCCTCCCTCATTTGCGCACCTACCGACCCCTCCCTCACCTTCCCCTTGCTGCGCGCACGCCAAAGCGCCGCCGCCATTAAACCACCACCGCCCCGAGCTCGTTTCCCGTCGCCGTTGGAGCTCCGCCGTGTCCATTGCCACGGTAAGCTTTGCCCCGGCGTCCGCAACCCGGGACGCGCTCCAATTTCCCCTTCCCCTCCCTATTTCCCTCTGCCCGCGCTCACCCGCCGTCCACCGTGCAGCCGCGGAGGTCCGCCACCGTCGCCCCGGGCCACCGTCACGTCATCGCCACCACCAAGGGGTCCCCGGAGTTCGCCTTGAGGTAAGGAACCTCCCATGCCCCCTCTCTTCCCCTCTACTGCACTCTATCGCGTTTGATTCCTCGCCGGAGTTGTTCAACGCCGCCGCCGAGCCGCTCCGCCGTGAACCGCCCCCCTCCGGTGCCCCTGCCCCGACCTAGCCCCCACCAAAAGGTTCCCCGTGCCCTCCCCAACCTTCCCGGCCACTCAGGATGCCCCAGAGACCCGCCAAGCGCCCGCGCCCCTCGTCTCCGGCGAGTCCTCCGCCGCGGGGACGAGCGCCGCCGCCCCAGCTAGCCGTAGGAGAAGCCCAGGCCGGCCACCCAATCCCCACCGTCCGTCCCAGATCGGTCGGCCCCGTTTTAATTAGGCCAAACCTAATCCTGGCCGTCCGTCGGAGATTCAGCGGCCCAGGCCCGCTTCCCCCACACCCCGTCTCCCTGCCGTTTGGGTCCCACCTGTCAGCCCGCCCGTGCGCTCGCGCTGCCCGCCGGCCCCGCCTGTCAGCCCCCCCGCGCGCTCGCGCTGCCCGCCGGTCCCGCCTGTCAGCCACCCAGGCCGCCGCGCGCCCGCGCGCCCGCCCGCAGGATCTAATCCTGGCCGTCCGCCTGAGATCCAACGGCCGTAGGAGTCCGATACCCCTTCGCCCGCGCGTTTTCTTAAAGAACCCCCCTGTTTTCTGGAAATTGAACCCGCCGTCCCTGGTTTCTTACAGTTAGGTCCTCGGACCTTTTATTTAATTCAAAATAGGTCCTTAGGGTATATTTTTAACCCCTAAACTTGTAAAATTCATAACTTTGTCATATGAACTCCAAATTAGGTGCTTCAAATTGCAAAATGTTCATAATATTATTATCTATCTGTTTAAGCAATGTTTCCCTGCTGTTTCTATGTCCCAATTAATAGTTGATCATTAGGGTAAAATTAATGTTATGGGAACCCTATTTGAGATAAATAAAAGATAGTAGACTTTAATAAAAGTTGGAGCACTTAAGTTTATGGACTTAACACTATGTAATGATTTAACCCCCACCACTGACTTAGAACTGATTAGTGGATAGTGAATCACTTGGTATAGTCCTCCACCCTAGACCTAGGGAATACTAGAGTACCAATCCTTTTCTATTATGAACTTGTGATCTCTCTGCTGCATATGTTTGGTATATTGCTTTTGTTTGTTATTTCCCAAGTGCATAGTGTGAATGATTACTTTAAGTAGACAACGAGCAGTCTGTGTTTTCCGAGGAAGTTGCAGAGGAAGTTCCTGATCAACAGTTTGGTGAAGGCAAGTGTCCTCTGACCCATTGTGTCCTATTCATTTATAACTTACTACCCCGCATTACTTACTTGAAACCTAAGGATTGACTAGCTTTACACTTTACTTTATCCTTGATGACCTTATGGGCTATTATGATTAGCATTCTGCTACTGCCATGACTTAATCAATGAACATGATGTGAATATTTATGATACTGTTATCCTGATGATGTTGATGATCTTGTGATACTCTAGGGGGCTCAGGCTGTTTCCTGAGTACCTCTCCGTAAGGACCTGTTCGTTGAGAGACCACCCGGGATAACAGTGCAACCATGAGGGTGAAATGGGGTGCCCTTAGCTAATTAATTAGAGGAACTAGAGGTGTAGTTGCTTCGCCGTCGTGCCGTCAATGGGGTCCAGGCACAGTGCTTGCTCTGCCGAGGCTGAGTGCCGAGGTTCTTTCGTTTTGCTTTTGTTAGTCACTCTCCTGCGGGGAGGAGTACTGTGTTTATCAAACTGGAGAAACCTAACGGGCAGCTATGATCTCTAGGGAATCTTTGTAAAAGCTACATAGTGATACCCTGCCGGACCACCTAGGTAGTGGTCAATGGGGATTAGCTCTCCCCGGGCAGAAAGGGAATCATGACTCATGGGTAAAGTGTGCGACCTCTGCAGAGGGTAGTGAAACTGATATATCAGTCGTGCTCACGGTTAAGAGCAGCCTTGGGATCCTCTTTGATTAGAGATACAGATGGTTCGAGATACAAGGATTATGTTATGGTTTTGGTTCGAATATGATGATGTTGTTCCTCGATGAGGAAATGGTTCATGGGTTGGTTAATGCTAAAATCTGGCTTCTACTAATGATAAATACCTGTCCAACTAAAAGCAACTGCTTGAGCCTAACCCCACATAAAGCTAGTCCACTTCAGCCAAACGGGACACTTGCTGAGTACGTTGATGTGTACTCATCCTTGCTTTACTACCAAACACCAGGTTGTCCGCATTGTAACCACTTCTCAGGAGAAGGCGAAGTCGTGGAAGGAGACTTCCAGGAGTTCCAAGACTACGACGAATTCTAGGTGTGGGTTGGCGGCAACCCCCAGTCAGCTGCCTGTGAAGGCCCTATCTTTACTGCGTTTCGCTAGCACTTTGATTTACCTGTTAAGACGATGACTATGTGGATGTCTATGACTCTGTGATGTAATAAGTTAATACTCCTTTAAGTTACTATTCGAGCAATGTGCATTGATGTTCATTTATGTAATCGCTGTGTACGTGAGTTCTGATCCTGGCACGTACATGGTTCACATTAGGTTTACCTTCTAAAACCGGGTGTGACATAAGTGGTATCAAAGCCAGGTTGACTGTAGGACCGCTGACCTAGAGTAGCACTGGTCGTACTAAGGACTATTGACCTTCCCTCTCACCTTGACCTCTGATGTTATTTCAAAAATCGGTCACTTCGACCAACCCTATGTTTTACTACATATATATATATATACTATATTATACCTTGTTAAAATTTTTATCTTATTCTGTCTATGGTTTATTCACTTGTCATATTAGTTCTGCTCTTACTCTTGTGCTTACGGTGTCTTTTGTAGATGGCTCGTCTTAGACACACTGCACGTAAGTCGGTGATTCCTTTCCTGCCGTCTCGACTTGCGGAGCGTCCTCTGCACCGCACCGTGTCCGGTCAGTCGAGTCACCTGGAGAGACTGCACCACCGCCTGCGTGAGGAGCAGGAACGCCGGCGGCAGCACAGAGAGCAGCAGGGCTCTTCCTCCCCATCCCGGCAAGAGGTGGAGTCCGTGAGGCCCCGTTCCTCTGTTGCCCAGCTGGAGGCGCCCCCTGCACCGCTGCGGGACGCCCCGGCTGTTGGAGGAAGTCCTGGAGGAGACCCCGACGACGACGACTCAGACCACAGCACGGAGTCTTCTGAGCCGCAGGAGGCGGAAGGATGGGTCGCCCGACCCATCACCCGTGACGCCGCTCGCGGTTGTCACTTCCACGACGCACTCGACACCTTGCTGCGCCAGGCTTTTGACCGGCACACCTGGTCGATTGAGTATCATTGTGTAGTCTACCAGCACAGCCGCGGGAGGTACCCGGACCGCTGGGAGGCTACCTGCCTAGTTCGCCGTCCGGAGGATGACCTCCGGGGTGCGGAGGCCATTTCGGAGCACTATTCCATCTCCGAGAGGGACACTGCAGAGGCGGCTATGCAGGATGCAGCACGACGTGCACTCTCTCAGTACTGTTCTTTGTTCGGTGGCGTGGCCGACGGTCTTAACCTTCGGTACTACCCCCGCCGCCCTACTGGCAGCACAGAGAGTGTGGTTGTCTCACCTGTTGGTGAGGCTAACCCTAGGTTGAGCAGCACAGTCAACCTAGTCGCAGTGCTTAACACTGAGCTGGATCACTCTCTGGACGAGCTGAGTAGGGCTCGAACGGAGATTGCGGAGTTGCGTGCTGAGCTGGCAGAGCGCCATCACCAGGAGGGTGGTTCTCCCGCTCCTGTTGGGACTCAGCACCCATACCGCTCGCCGCCACGTGGTCACCACACTTATGGTTCCCCTGCCTGTAAGACCAGGATAGATCTGGATCCTTAGATCGTTAGCGTCGAAGTTTGTAATAATTCTTAAGTCAGATGTCTCAGTCTTAAAATAGTTAGTTTAGTTTGCTTATCAGTTGCTTCCAATTAGCTTAGTTTGCTTATCAGTTGCTTGCATGCTTGTTATGATGAACTTGTGCTGGATTTGAATCTTTGTAATGACTGTTGCCAACCTGTGGGTTTCCCCTGCAGTTTGGCCTAGCTATAATGTTAGTAAAGTCAGTTATTTAGTTGGGAAGCCATTTACTTCTACTTTCCTTCTTATCTGAGAAGCTGTGTTGAATCATAATGAGGATCAGTGAAGCTCTTTGTTCACTTGGTGTCATGAAGAATTCTGGGTTCTCTTTTCTTATGCTGGAGGGTTGTAAGATCAACGCTGATGTATGAATGTCTTCCATAGATGTCTGACAACAGGCGCCGATGCAACAGGCGTGCTAAGCAAGAGCAGCATGACCAGCAGGAGGAACAACAGAGGCAGCCTCCCCCGCCACCCCCGATGTCAGTGGAGCAGATGTTCTTGATGCAGACTCAGGCAGTGCAGGCCATTGGGCAGACTCTGGCAGCCATGCAGCAGGCTCAACAGCAACCCCAACCCCAGTTGCAAGTGCAGATGCCCCAGATGCCACGGGATAAGCGTGGTGAGTTCATGAGAGGGCACCCTCCTACCTTCGCCCATTCCGCCGACCCCATGGATGCAGAAGACTGGCTGCACGCAGTGGAAAGAGAACTGCGCACCGCCCAATGTGACGACAGGGAGAAGGTTCTGTATGGTCCCCGTCAGCTAAGGGGAGCAGCCCAGTCCTGGTGGGAGTCCTACCTCGCCACACATGCTGACCCCGAAGCCATCACCTGGGAAGAATTCAGCGAGAGTTTCCGCAGGTACCATATGCCAGAGGGACTGATGATCGTGAAGAAGGAGGAGTTTCTGGCTCTGAAGCAGGGACCCCTGTCTGTTAGTGAATACAGAGACAAGTTTCTGCAGCTATCTCGTTATGCACCTGAGGATGTCAACACTGATGCTAAAAGGCAGTACAGGTTCATGAGAGGTTTGGTGGATCCCCTGCATTACCAGCTGATGAATCACACCTTCCCCACCTTCCAACACCTGATCGACAGGGCAGTTATGACTGAGAAGAAGCGTAAGGATATGGAAGATCGGAAGCACAAGATGAGTGGACCCCAGACCGGAGGCATCAGCCGTCCATGTTTCTCAGGCAGTTCGTCTCAGCAAGGCAGGCCTGGTCACCCACAGGGATATCAGAATCAGAACCAGCGTCCGCATCAGCAGCAGTTTCAGAGGCAGTATCAGCAGCAGCAGTATCGTCAGCACAGCCAACAGGGAGGTAATCAGTATCAGAAGCAGAACAACCAGGCACCTCGCCTTCCTGCCCCAGCAGCAAACCAGAGCAACCAAGCAGCCCCAGCGCAAGGAGGAGGCAGAGGATGTTTCCACTGTGGAGAACAAGGCCACTGGGCGATGCAGTGCCCGAAGAAGGCGACGCAGCAGCAGACCAACCCCAATGCTCCAACAAGGCAAGGTGTACTGCAGCCGACAGCAGGCAATCGTAACCAAGCGTACAACCGTGGAAAGGTGAACCACTTGGAGGCCGAAGCGATCCAGGATGCACCAGATGTGGCAGTAGGTATGTTCTCAGTCGAATCTCATCCCACGAAAGTGCTATTTGATACTGGTGCAACTCATTCATTTGTCACGGCAACCTGGGTAGAATTGCATAACATCTCAGTAGAGGCAATGATGCCGCCTATGAGGATTAATTCGGTTGGTGGCAAGGTGCAAACAGATAAAATATGCTCAAATATAAGGGTGGAAATAAGGGGGATAGGGTTCCCCAGTGACTTAATAGTAATAGACACCCCTGGGATAAATGTTATTCTAGGGATGAATTGGTTAATGAAGTATGAAGCGAATGTTAGCTGTGACAAGAGGACCGTAACATTGAAGTCCCCGTCAGGAGAAGAGGTAGTGGCCGAGCTAAGGATGCCTAAATCAGTGGAGGGTGTCTGTCACCAGATTTCAGTTGATAGTAAGGAGCCCAACCCGCTCGAGGCTATCAAGGTTGTGTCGGACTTTCCGGACGTATTTCCCGAGGAGCTAACGGGCATGCCACCCGAGAGAAAAGTTGAGTTTGCCATAGAGCTTATCCCTGGTACCGCCCCCATTTCCAAAAGAGCCTACCGAGTGTCTGGACCAGAATTGGTGGAACTCAAGAAGCAGATAGATGAGATGTTAGAGAAGGGTTACATCAGACCAAGTACCTCGCCTTGGGCCGCTCCGGTGTTGTTTGTAGAGAAGAAAGATGGTCTTAAAAGGATGTGCATAGACTACAGAGCTTTGAATGAAGTCACGGTCAAGAACAAGTACCCCCTGCCAAGGATAGAAGATTTGTTCGACCAGCTCAGAGGTGCCAGCGTATTCTCGAAGATAGATCTGAGATCAGGCTACCATCAACTCAGAATTCGACCCTCGGACATACCAAAGACGGCATTCATCACCAAGTACGGGTTATATGAATTCACAGTTATGTCCTTTGGTTTGACAAATGCGCCAGCCTTCTTTATGTACCTGATGAACAGTGTGTTCATGGATTATCTGGACAAGTTTGTGGTAGTGTTTATCGATGATATTCTCATATACTCTCGAAGTGAGGAAGATCATGTAGAGCATTTGAAGATGGTATTGCAAAGACTTCGAGAGCATCAGTTGTATGCCAAGCTGAGCAAATGCGAGTTCTGGATTCATGAAGTCTTGTTTCTGGGTCACATCATAAACCAAGATGGATTAGCAGTGGATCCAAAGAAAGTAGCAGATATCCTGAACTGGAAAGCACCAAAGGATGTTCGTGGGATCAAGAGCTTCATTGGAATGGCTGGGTATTACAGGCGTTTCATCGAAGGCTTCTCAAAGATTGCTAGACCAATGACAGCATTACTAACAAAGAAAGTTGAGTTTAAGTGGACCCAAAAGTGTCAGGAAGCATTTGAAGAACTGAAAAGTAGATTGACTACAGCTCCGGTGTTAGTCCTGCCTGATGTTCACAAGCCATTCTCAGTGTATTGCGATGCTTCTTACACCGGATTGGGATGTGTGCTAATGCAAGAAGGAAGAGTTGTAGCATACTCATCTCGACAGCTGAAGATCCATGAGAAAAATTATCCCACACATGATCTGGAGTTGGCAGCAGTAGTTCATGCTTTGAAGACCTGGAGACATTACCTGTATGGGCAGAAGTGCGACATTTACACAGATCATAAAAGTCTGAAGTACATATTCACCCAGTCAGAGTTAAACATGAGACAGCGAAGATGGTTGGAATTGATCAAAGACTATGAGTTGGAGATACATTACCATCCAGGCAAAGCCAATGTTGTTGCAGATGCTCTGAGCAGGAAGAGTCAGGTCAATATGTTGGCCACGTACTCGATGCCATATGAGCTAGCCAAGGAGTTCGACAGACTGAGTCTCGGTTTCCTGAACAGTACGCAAGGAGTAACAGTGGAATTAGAGCCCACTCTAGAGCGGGAGATCAAAGAAGGGCAGAAGGATGATGAAAGCATCAACAAGATCCGGCAGCTAATCTTAGAAGGAAGAGGCAAAGACTTTCGAGAGGATGAAAAGGGGGTAATATGGTTCAAGGACCGATTGTGTGTCCCCGACCTCAAACC
Organism: Zea luxurians; assembly: GCA_029449295.1. Taxonomy (NCBI): domain Eukaryota; kingdom Viridiplantae; phylum Streptophyta; class Magnoliopsida; order Poales; family Poaceae; genus Zea; species Zea luxurians. The sequence continues at coordinate 99,862,776 of JAOPSE010000014.1, read as the reverse complement.
TATTCGGGAGCTGATCCTAAAGGAAGCTCATGAGACAGCCTACTCCATACACCCGGGAAGTGAAAAGATGTACCAGGATTTAAAAAGGAGGTTTTGGTGGTATGGCATGAAAAGAGAAATCGCAGAATATGTCGCCATTTGTGATAGCTCTCAAAGAACCAAAGCAGAGCATCAAAGGCCCGCCGGATTGTTGCAGCCATTGCGGATTCCTCAGTGGAAGTGGGATGAGATCGGGATGGATTTTATAGTTGGCCTACCTCGTACCCGGGCCGGTTATGATTCCATCTGGGTGGTTGTGGACCGCTTAACAAAGGTGGCCCATTTCATACCTGTGAAGACCACATACACCGGAGCAACGTTAGCTGAGTTATACATGTCACGGATAGTTTGCCTTCATGGTGTGCCGAAGAAGATAGTGTCAGATCGAGGAACGCAGTTCACCTCTCATTTTTGGCAGCAGCTACAAGAAGCTTTGGGCACCCATTTGAACTTCAGCTCGGCTTATCATCCGCAGACAGACGGGCAGACTGAAAGAACTAACCAGATCCTAGAAGATATGCTGAGAGCCTGTGCGTTGCAAGACAAGTCAGGATGGGACAAAATGTTACCTTATGCAGAATTCTCCTATAACAATAGCTATCAGGCTAGCTTGAAGATGTCACCGTTTCAGGCACTCTATGGACGGAGTTGTAGGACTCCGCTGCATTGGGACCAGCCTGGAGAGAGACAGGTGTTTGGCCCCGACATTTTGCTTGAAGCCGAAGAGAATATCAAAATGGTTCGGGAGAATCTGAAGATAGCACAATCAAGGCAGCGAAGCTACGCGGACAGAAGGAGAAGAGAACTGAGTTTTGAAGTCGGGGATTACGTTTATCTGAAGGTGTAACCTATCAGGGGAGTCAGAAGGTTCGGAGTTAAAGGCAAGTTAGCACCCCGGTACGTTGGACCATATCAGATTCAGGCAAAGCATGGAGAAGTGGCCTACCAACTCAACCTACCAGAAAGTTTGTCGGCAGTGCACAATGTGTTCCACGTGTCACAATTGAAGAAGTGTCTGCGAGTACCAGAAGAACAGTTGCCAGTGGAGGGTTTGGAAGTCCAGGAGGATCTGACATACATAGAGAAGCCAACGCAGATTCTGGAGTTCGCAGACAGAGTCACCCGGAGGAATACCATCAGAATGTGCAAAGTCAGATGGGGTCACCACTCGGAGGAAGAAGCAACCTGGGAACGAGAAGAGGATCTGAAGGCCAAATACCCTGAACTCTTTGCTGACCAACCCTGAATCTCGGGGCGAGATTCTTTTAAGGGGGATAGGTTTGTAACACCCTGAATTTGGGGGTATAAAATTTCTTTACTCATATTCACAAATTCAGGTGTTACTTCCCTTTTCTCATCCTTCCCCAATCTTCTCATTCTCATTTCTATAGGAGAAAAGTGGTTATTTTATTTTGTAACTATAGTCTATTAGCTCAAACTCCAAGGGAGTATGAATTGTTGCATCATGTTGAACCCTGGATTTCACTTTTGTTTGGTGCATAATTCTCAAAAGGTCTAATTTGAATTTGTGGCTTATTTGAATTTGAATCAAATAGAGAAAATAAAAAGAAAAGAGAAAACAAAAACCAGAATAAAAGAAAAAGGAAAAGAAGCCCAAACCCCCGCCCCCCTCAGCCTTTCGGCCCAGCTCGGCCCATCCCGCGCGCGCGCCCTCCCCCCTCCTCTCTCTCTGCGCCGCGGGCCCGGCCTGTCAGCGCGGCCGCCGTCTCCGCGCCCGCCCCCCTCTCTCTCTGCCCGCGGGCCCGGCCGTCAGCGCAACCGTTCCCCGCGCCCGCGCCCGCTTTCCTCTCTCTCTGCTCGCGGGCCCGGGCTGTCAGCCCCGTCGTCCCTGCGTAACCGCCGCCACGCGTGCCGCGGACTCCGCGCCCACGTCGCGCGTGGAGCTCGCCCCCACCTCGCCTCGGCCACTTGAGCCCGGAGCCCCACTCGCCCTCTCCCCCTCCCTCATTTGCGCACCTACCGACCCCTCCCTCACCTTCCCCTCGCTGCGCGCACGCCAAAGCGCCGCCGCCATTAAACCACCACCGCTCCGAGCTCGTTTCCCGTCGCCGTTGGAGCTCCGCCGTGTCCATTGCCACGGTAAGCTTCGCCCCGGCGTCCGCAACCCGGGACGCGCTCCAATTTCCCCTTCCCCTCCCTATTTCCCTCTGCCCGCGCTCACCCGCCGTCCACCGTGCAGCCGCGGAGGTCCGCCACCGTCGCCCCGGGCCACCGTCACGTCATCGCCGCCACCAAGGGGTCCCCGGAGTTCGCCTTGAGGTAAGGAACCTCCCATGCCCCCTCTCTTCCCCTCTATTGCACTCTATCGCGTTTGATTCCTCGCCGGAGTTGTTCAACGCCGCCGCCGAGCCGCTCCGCCGTGAACCGCCCCCCTCCGGTGCCCCTGCCCCGACCTAGCCCCCACCAAAAGGTTCCCCGCGCCCTCCCCAACCTTCCCGGCCACTCAGGACGCCCCAGAGACCCGCCAAGCGCCCGCGCCCCTCGTCTCCGGCGAGTCCTCCGCCGCGGGGACGAGCGCCGCCGCCCCGGCTAGCCGTAGGAGAAGCCCAGGCCGGCCACCCAATCCCCACCGTCCGTCCCAGATCGGGCGGCCCCGTTTTAATTAGGCCAAACCTAATCCTGGCCGTCCGTCGGAGATTCAGCGGCCCAGGCCCGCTTCCCCCACACCCCGTCTCCCTGCCGTTTGGGTCCCGCCTGTCAGCCCGCCCGCGCGCTCGCGCTGCCCGCCGGCCCCGCCTGTCAGCCCGCCCGCGCGCTCGCGCTGCCCGCCGGTCCCGCCTGTCAGCCACCCAGGCCGCCGCGCGCCCGCGCGCCCGCCCGCAGGATCTAATCCTGGCCGTCCGCCTGAGATCCAACGGCCGTAGGAGTCCGATACCCCTTCGCCCGCGCGTTTTCTTAAAGAACCCCCCTGTTTTCTGGAAATTGAACCCGCCGTCCCTGGTTTCTTACAGTTAGGTCCTCGGACCTTTTATTTAATTCAAAATAGGTCCTTAGGGTATATTTTTAACCCCTAAACTTGTAAAATTCATAACTTTGTCATATGAACTCCAAATTAGGTGCTTCAAATTGCAAAATGTTCATAATATTATTATCTATCTGTTTAAGCAATGTTTCCCTGCTGTTTCTATGTCCCAATTAATAGTTGATCATTAGGGTAAAATTAATGTTATGGGAACCCTATTTGAGATAAATAAAAGATAGTAGACTTTGATAAAAGTTGGAGCACTTAAGTTTATGGACTTAACACTATGTAATGATTTAACCCCCACCACTGACTTAGAACTGATTAGTGGATAGTGAATCACTTGGTATAGTCCTCCACCCTAGACCTAGGGAATACTAGAGTACCAATCCTTTTCTATTATGAACTTGTGATCTCTCTGCTGCATATGTTTGGTATATTGCTTTTGTTTGTTATTTCCCAAGTGCATAGTGTGAATGATTACTTTACGTAGACAACGAGCAGTCTGTGTTTTCCGAGGAAGTTGCAGAGGAAGTTCCTGATCAACAGTTTGGTGAAGGCAAGTGTCCTCTGACCCATTATGTCCTATTCATTTATAACTTACTACCCCGCATTACTTACTTGAAACCTAAGGATTGACTAGCTTTACACTTTACTTTATCCTTGATGACCTTATGGGCTATTATGATTAGCATTCTGCTACTGCCATGACTTAATCAATGAACATGATGTGAATATTTATGATACTGTTATCCTGATGATGTTGATGATCTTGTGATACTCTAGGGGGCTCAGGCTGTTTCCTGAGTACCTCTCCGTAAGGACCTCGTTGAGAGACCACCCGGGATAACAGTGCAACCATGAGGGTGAAATGGGGTGCCCTTAGCTAATTAATTAGAGGAACTAGAGGTGTAGTTGCTTCGCCGTCGTGCCGTCAATGGGGTCCAGGCACAGTGCTTGCTCTGCCGAGGCTGAGTGCCGAGGTTCTTTCGTTTTGCTTTTGTTAGTCACTCTCCTGCGGGGAGGAGTACTGTGTTTATCAAACTGGAGAAACCTAACGGGCAGCTATGATCTCTAGGGAATCTTTGTAAAAGCTACATAGTGATACCCTGCCGGACCACCTAGGTAGTGGTCAATGGGGATTAGCTCTCCCCGGGCAGAAAGGGAATCATGACTCATGGGTAAAGTGTGCGACCTCTGCAGAGGGTAGTGAAACTGATATATCAGTCGTGCTCACGGTTAAGAGCAGCCTTGGGATCCTCTTTGATTAGAGATACAGATGGTTCGAGATACAAGGATTATGTTATGGTTTTGGTTCGAATATGATGATGTTGTTCCTCGATGAGGAAATGGTTCATGGGTTGGTTAATGCTAAAATCTGGCTTCTACTAATGATAAATACCTGTCCAACTAAAAGCAACTGCTTGAGCCTAACCCCACATAAAGCTAGTCCACTTCAGCCAAACGGGACACTTGCTGAGTACGTTGATGTGTACTCATCCTTGCTTTACTACCAAACACCAGGTTGTCCGCATTGTAACCACTTCTCAGGAGAAGGCGAAGTCGTGGAAGGAGACTTCCAGGAGTTCCAAGACTACGACGAATTCTAGGTGTGGGTTGGCGGCAACCCCCAGTCAGCTGCCTGTGAAGGCCCTATCTTTACTGCGTTTCGCTAGCACTTTGATTTACCTGTTAAGACGATGACTATGTGGATGTCTATGACTCTGTGATGTAATAAGTTAATACTCTTTTAAGTTACTATTCGAGCAATGTGCATTGATGTTCATTTATGTAATCGCTGTGTACGTGAGTTCTGATCCTGGCACGTACATGGTTCACATTCGGTTTACCTTCTAAAACCGGGTGTGACATGCGCGAAACGAGTTCTAACAGGATTCTGGGATGGCGTGTCTCCCAGAGTGCTCGAAACGAGTTCTAACATGATTCTGGGATCGCGTGTAGCCCAAATCGCGCGAAACGAGTTCTAACATGATTCTACGATGGCGCGTCGCCAAATTGCGCGAAACGACTTCTAACACGATTCTGGGATGGCGCGTCGCCCAAATTGCACGAAACAAGTTCTAACATCATTCTGGGATGGCGAGTCGCCCAAAATGCGCGAAATGAGTTCTAACACGATTTTGGGATGGTGCGTCGACCAAATTGCACAAAACGAGTTCTAAAAGGATCCTGGGATGGCGCGTCGCCCAAAGTGCGCGAAACGAGTTCTAACATGGTTCTAGGATGGTGCATCGCGCAAATTGCGCGAAACGAGTTCTAACATGATTCTGGGATAGCGCGTCACCCAAATTGCGCGAAACGAGTTCTAACATGATTTTGGGATGGCGCGTGACCGAAACTGCACGAATCGAGTTCTAATAGATTCTAGGATGGCGCGTCACCCAAATTGCGCGAAACGAGTTCTAACACGATTCTGGGATGGTGTGTTGCCCAAATTACACAAAATGAGTTCTAACATCATTCTGGGATGGTGTGTCGCCTGAATTGCACAAAACGAGTTCTAACACGATTCTGGGATTGTGTGTTAGCCAAACTGCACGAAACGATTTCTGACATGATTCTGGAACGGAGCGTCGCCCAAATTGCGCGAAACGAGTTCTAAAACGATTCTGGGATGGTGCGTCGCCCAAATTGCGTGAAACGAGTTCTAAAAGGATCCTGGGATGGCGCGTCGCCCAGAGTGCGTGAAACGAGTTCTAACATGATTCTAGGATGGCACCTCGCGCAAATTGCGCGAAACGAGTTCTAACATGATTCTGGGATGGCGCGTCGCCCAAATTGCGCGAAACGAGTTCTAACACAATTCTGGGATGGCACGTCGCCCAAATTGCACGAAACGAGTTCTAACACGATTCTGGGATGGCGCGTCGCCCAAAATGCACGAAACGAGTTCTAACATTATTCTTGGATGGTGCGTCCCCCAAATTGCACGAAACGAGTTCTAACAGTATTCTGGGATGGCGAGTCACCCAGAGTGCGCGAAACTAGTGCTAACATGATTCTGGGATGGCGCGTCGCCCAAATTGCGCGAAACGAGTTCTAACACAATTCTGGATGGTGCGTCGCCCAAATTGCTTGAAACGAGTTCTAACATGATTCTAGGATGGCGCGTCCCCCAAATTGCCCGAAACGAGTTCTAACAGGATTCTGGGATGGCGCGTCTCCCAGAGTGCGCAAAACGAGTTCTAACATGATTCTGGATGGCGCGTCACCCAAATTGCGCGAAACGAGTTCTAACATGATTCTGGGATGGCGTGTCGCCTAGAGTGCGCGAAACGAGTTCTAACATGATTTTGGGATGGCACGTTGTCCAAAGTGTGCGAAACGAGTTCTAACACGATTCTCGGATGGCGCGTCACCCAAACTGCACGAAACAAGTTCTAATAGGATTCTGGGATGGCGCGCCACCCAAATTGCGTGAAACGAGTTCTAACATGATTCTGGGATGGAGCGTCGCCCAAATTGCGCGAAACGAGTTCTTACACGATTCTGGGATGGCGCGTCGCCCAAAGTGCGCGAAACGAGTTCTAACACGATTCTGGGATGGTGCGTCGCCCAAATTGCGCGAAACAAGTTCCAACAGGATTTTGGGATGGCGCGTCGCCCAGAGTGCGTGAAACGAGTTCTAACACGATTTTGGAATGGTGCGTCGCCCAAAGTGCGCGAAACGAGTTCTAACACGATTCTGGGATGGCGCGTCGCCCAAATTGCGTGGAACGAGTTCTAACATGATTCTCGGATGGCGCGTCGCCCAAATTGCACGAAACGAGTTCTAACACCATTCTGGGATGGTGCGTCGCCCAAATTGCGCGAAACGAGTTCTAACACCATTCTGGGATGGTGCGTCGCCCAAATTGCGCGAAACGAGTTCTAACATGATTCTGGGATTGAGTGTCGCCCAAATTACGCGAAACGAGTTCTAAAACGATTCTGGGATGGCGCATCCCCTAAACTGTGCGGAACGAGTTCTAACATGATTCTGGGATGGCATGTCACCCAAATTGAGTGAAACGAGTTCTAACATGATTCTGGGATGGCGCGTCGCCCAAATTGCTTGAAACGAGTTCTAACATGATTCTAGGATGGCGCGTCGCCCAAATTGCGTGAAACGAGTTCTAACACCATTCTGGGATGGCGCATCGCCCAAATTGCACGAAATGAGTTCTAACATGAATCTGGGATGGCGCGTCCGACAAATTGCGCGAAACGAGTTCTAACAGGATTCTGGGATGGCGTGTCTCCCAGAGTGCTCGAAACGAGTTCTAACATGATTCTGGGATCGCGCGTAGCCCAAATCGCGCGTAACGAGTTCTAACATGATTCTAGGATGGCGCGTCGCCAAATTGCGTGAAACGAGTTCTAACACGATTCTGGTATGGCGCGTCGCCCAAATTGCAGGAAACAAGTTCTAACATCATTCTGGGATGGCGAGTCGCCCAAAATGCGCGAAATGAGTTCTAACACGATTCTGGGATGGTGCGTCGACCAAATTGCACAAAACGAGTTCTAAAAGGATCCTGGGATGGCGCGTCGCCCAAAGTGCGCGAAACGAGTTCTAACATGGTTCTAGGATGGCGCATCGCGCAAATTGCGCGAAACGAGTTCTAACATGATTCTGGGATAGCGCGTCACCCAAATTGCGCGAAACGAGTTCTAACATGATTTTGGGATGGCGCGTGACCGAAACTGCACGAATCGAGTTCTAACAGATTCTGGGATGGCGCGTCACCCAAATTGCGCGAAATGAGTTCTAACACGATTCTGGGATGGTGTGTTGCCCAAAGTACACAAAACGAGTTCTAACATCATTCTGGGATGGTGTGTCGCCTGAATTGCACAAAACGAGTTCTAACACGATTCTGGGATTGTGTGTTAGCCAAACTGCATGAAACGATTTCTGACATGATTCTGGAACGGAGCGTCGCCCAAATTGCGCGAAACGAGTTCTAAAACGATTCTGGGATGGTGCGTCGCCCAAATTGCGTGAAACGAGTTCTAAAAGGATCCTGGGATGGCGCATCGCCCAGAGTGCGCGAAACGAGTTATAACATGATTCTAGGATGGCACCTCGCGCAAATTGCGCGAAACGAGTTCTAACATGATTCTGGGATGGCGCGTCGCCCAAATTGTGTGAAATGAGTTCTAACATGATTCTGGGATGGCGCGTCACCCAAATTGCGTGAAATGAGTTCTAACACGATTCTGGGATGGCGTGTCGCTCAAAGTGCACGAAACGAGTTCTAACTCGATTCTGGGATGGCACGTCGCCCAAATTGCACGAAACGAGTTCTAACACGATTCTGGGATGGCGCATCGCCCAAAATGCACGAAACGAGTTCTAACATTATTCTTGGATGGTGCGTCACCCAAATTGCGCGAAACGAGTTCTAACAGTATTCTGGGATGGAGAGTCACCCAGAGTGCGCGAAACGAGTGCTAACATGATTCTGGGATGGCGCGTCGCCCAAATTGCGCGAAACGAGTTCTAACACAATTCTGGGATGGTGCGTCGCCCAAATTGCTCGAAACGAGTTCTAACATGATTCTAGGATGGCGCGTCCCCCAAATTGCGCGAAACGAGTTCTAACAGGATTCTGGGATGGCGCGTCTCCCAGAGTGCGCAAAACGAGTTCTAACATGATTCTGGGATGGCGCGTCGCCCAAATTGCGTGAAACAAGTTCTAACACGATTCTAGGATGGCGCGTCTCCCAAATTGCATGAAATGAGTTCTAACATGATTCTGGGAAGGCGCGTCACGCAAATTGCGCGAAACGAGTTCTAACACGATTCTGGGATGGCGCGTCGCCCAAATTGCACGAAACGAGTTCTAACATCATTCTGGGATGGCGAGTCGCCCAAAATGCGCGAAATGAGTTCTAACACGATTCTAGGATGGTGCGTCGACCAAATTGCACAAAACGAGTTCTAAAAGATTCTGGGATGGCGCGTCAGCCAAAGTGCGCGAAACGAGTTCTAACATGGTTCTAGGATGGCGCGTCGCGCAAATTGCACGAAACGAGTTCTAACATGATTCTGGGATGGCGCGTCACCCAAATTGTGCGAAACGAGTTCTAACACGATTATGGGATGGCGCGTCCACCAAACTACGCGGAAGGAGTTCTAACGCGATTCTGGGATGGTACGTCGTCCAAAGTGCGCGAAACGAGTTCTAACATGATTTTGGGATGGCGCGTGACCGAAACTGCACGAATCGAGTTCTAACAGATTCTGGGATGCATGTCACCCAAATTGCGCAAAACGAGTTCTAACACGATTCTGGGATGGTGTGTCGCCCAAATTGCACGAAACGAGTTCTAACATCATTCTGGGATGCCGTGTCGCCTGAATTGCGCAAAACGAGTTCTAACACGATTCTGGGATTGTGTGTTAGCCAAACTGCACGAAACGAGTTCTGACATGATTCAGGAACGGAGCGTCGCCCAAATTGCGCGAAACGAGTTCTAACACAATTTTGGGATGGCGCGTCGCCCAAATTGCACGAAACGAGTTCTAACATCATTCTGGGATGGCGCGTCGCCCAAACTGCACGAAACGAGTTCTAACAGGATTCTGGGATGGCGCGACACGTAAATTGCGTGAAATGAGTTCTAACACGATTCTGGGATGGCGCGTCGCCCAAATTGCGCGAAACGAGTTCTAACATGATTCTGGGATGGTGTGTCACCCAAATTGCGCGAAACGAGTTCTAACATGATTCTGGGATGGCGTGTCGCCTAGAGTGCGCGAAACGAGTTCTAACATGATTTTGGGATGGCACGTTGTCCAAAGTGCGCGAAACGAGTTCTAACACGATTCTCGGATGGCGCGTCACCCAAACTGCACGAAATGAGTTCTAATATGATTCTGGGATGGCGCGCCACCCAAATTGCGCGAAACGAGTTCTAACATGATTCTGGGATGGCGCATCGCCCAAATTGCGCGAAACGAGTTCTTACACGATTCTAGGATAGCGCGTCGCCCAAAGTGCGCGAAACGAGTTCTAACACGATTCTGGGATGGTGCGTCCCCAAATTGCAGGAAACAAGTTCCAAGCGGATTTTGGGATGGCGCGTCGCCCAAATTGCGCGAAACGAGTTCTAACACGATTCTGGGATGGCGCGTCGCCCAAAGTGCGCGAAACGAGTTCTAACACGATTCTGGGATGGTGCGTCGCCCAAAGTGCGCGAAACGAGTTCTAACACGATTCTGGGATGGCGCGTCGCCCAAATTGCGCGAAACGAGTTCTAACATGATTCTGGGATGGCGCGTCGCCCAAATTGCACGAAACGAGTTCTAACACCATTCTGGGATGGTGCGTCGCCCAAATTGCGCGAAACGAGTTCTAACACCATTCTGGGATGGAGTGTCGCCCAAATTACGCGAAACGAGTTCTAACACGATTCTGGGATGGCGCATCCCCCAAACTGCGCGGAACAAGTTCTAACATGATTCTGGGATGGCATGTCGCCCAAATTGAGTGAAACGAGTTCTAACATGAATCTGGGATGGCGCGTCGCCCAAATTGCTTGAAACGAGTTATAACATGATTCTGGGACGGCGTGTCGCCCAAATTGCGTGAAACGAGTTCTAACACCATTCTGGGATGGCACATCGCCCAAATTGCACGAAATGAGTTCTAACATGAATCTAGGATGGCGCGTCCGCCAAATTGTGCGAAACGAGTTCTAACAGGATTCTGGGATGGCGTGTCTCCCAGAGTGCTCGAAACGAGTTCTAACATGATTCTGGGATCGCGCGCAGCCCAAATCGCGCGAAACGATTTCTAACATGATTCTAGGATGGCGCGTCGCCAAATTGCGCGAAACGATTTCTAACACGATTCTGGGATGGCGCGTTGCCCAAATTGCACGAAACGAGTTCTAACATCATTCTAGGATGGCGAGTCGCCCAAAATGCGCGAAATGAGTTCTAACACGATTCTGGGATGGTGCGTCGACCAAATTGCACAAAACGAGTTCTAAAAGGATCCTGGGATGGCGCGTCGCCCAAAGTGTGCGAAACGAGTTCTAACATGGTTCTAGGATGGCGCATCGCGCAAATTGCGCGAAACGAGTTCTAACATGATTCTGGGATAGCGCGTCACCCAAATTGCGTGAAACGAGTTCTAACATGATTTTGGGATGGCGCGTGACAGAAACTGCACGAATCGAGTTCTAACAGATTCTGGGATGGCGCGTCACCCAAATTGCGCGAAACGAGTTCTAACACGATTCTGGGATGGTGTGTTGCCCAAATTACACGAAACGAGTTCTAACATCATTCTGGGATGGTGTGTCGCCTGAATTGCACAAAACGAGTTCTAACACGATTCTGCGATTGTGTGTTTGCCAAACTGCACGAAACGATTTCTGACATGATTCTGGAACGAAGCGTCGCCCAAATTGCGCGAAACGAGTTCTAAAACGATTCTGGGATGGTGCGTCGCCCAAATTGCGTGAAACGAGTTCTAAAAGGATTCTGGGATGGCGCGTCGCCCAGAGTGCGCGAAACGAGTTCTAACATGATTCTAGGATGGCACCTCGCGCAAATTGCGCGAAACGAGTTCTAACATGGTTCTGGGATGGCGCGTCGCCCAAATTGCGCGAAATGAGTTCTAACATGATTCTGGGATGGCGCGTCGCCCAAATTGCGTGAAATGAGTTCTAACACGATTCTGGGATGGCGTGTCGCCCAAAGTGCCCGAAACGAGTTCTAACTCGATTCTGGGATGGCACGTCGCCCAAATTGCACGAAACGAGTTCTAACACGATTCTGGGATGGCGCGTCGCCCAAAATGCACGAAACGAGTTCTAACATTATTCTTGGATGGTGCGTCACCCAAATTGCGCGAAACGAGTTCTAACAGTATTCTGGGATGGCGAGTCACCCAGAGTGCGCGAAACGAGTGCTAACATGATTCCAGGATGGCGCGTCGCCCAAATTGCGCGAAACGAGTTCTAACACAATTCTGGGATGGTGCGTCGCCCAAATTGCTCGAAACGAGTTCTAACATGATTCTAGGATGGCGTGTCCCCCAAATTGCGCGAAACGAGTTCTAACAGGATTTTGGGATGGCGTGTCTCCCAGAGTGCGCAAAACGAGTTCTAACATGATTCTGGGATGGCGCGTCGCCCAAATTGCGTGAAACAAGTTCTAACACGATTCTAGGATGGCGCGTCACCCAAATTGCATGAAATGAGTTCTAACATGATTCTAGGAAGGCGCGTCACGCAAATTGCGCGAAACGAGTTCTAACACGATTCTGGGATGGCGCGTCACCCAAATTGCTCGAAATGAGTTCTAACACGATTCTGGGATGGTGCGTCGACCAAATTGCACAAAACGAGTTCTAAAAGATTCTGGGATGGCGCGTCAGCCAAAGTGCGCGAAACGAGTTCTAACATGGTTCTAGGATGGCGCGTCGCGCAAATTGCACGAAACGAGTTCTAACATGATTCTGGGATGGCGCGTCACCCAAATTGCGCGAAACGAGTTCTAACACGATTCTGGGATGGCGCATCCCCGAAACTACGCGGAAGGAGTTCTAACGCGATTCTGGGATGACATGTCGTCCAAAGTGCGCGAAACGAGTTCTAACACGATTTTGGGATGGCGCGTGACCGAAACTGCACGAATCGAGTTCTAACAGATTCTGGGATGCGCGTCACCCAAATTGCGCAAAACAAGTTCTAACACGATTCTGGGATGGTGTGTCGCCCAAATTGCACGAAACGAGTTCTAACATCATTCTAGGATGTCGTGTCGCCTGAATTGCGCAAAACGAGTTCTAACACGATTCTGGGATTGTGTGTTAGCCAAACTGCACGAAATGAGTTCTGACATGATTCAGGAACGGAGCGTCGCCCAAATTGCGCGAAACGAGTTCTAACACGATTTTGGGATGGCACGTCGCCCAAATTGCACGAAACGAGTTCTAACATCATTCTGGGATGGCGCGTCGCCCAAACTGCACGAAACGAGTTCTAACAGGATTCTGGGATGGCGCGACACGCAAATTGCATGAAATGAGTTCTAACACGATTCTGGGATGGTGTGTCGCCCAAATTGCACGAAACGAGTTCTAACATAATTCTGGGATGGCGTGTCGCCCGAATTGCGTGAAATGAGTTCTAAAACGATTCTGGGATTGTGCGTCAGCCAAACTGCAAGAAACGAGTTCTGACATGATTCTGGGACGGAGCGTCGCCCAAATTGTGCGAAACGAGTTCTAACACGATTTTGGGATGGCGCGTCGCCCAAATTGCACGAAACGAGTTCTAACATCATTCTGGGATGGCGCGTCGCCCAAATTACGTGAAACGAGTTCTAACACGATTCTGGGATGGCGCGTCGCATAGAGTGTTCGAAACGAGTTATAACATGATTCTCGGATGGGGCGTCGCGCAAATTGAGCGAAACGAGTTCTAACATGATTCTGGGATGGCGCGTCACCCAAATTGCGCGAAACGAGTTCTAACACGATTCTGGGATGGCGCGTCCCCCGAACTGCACGGAACGAGTTCTAACGTGATTTTGGGATGGCACGTCGTCCAAAGTGCGCAAAACGAGTTCTAACACGATTCTGGGATGGCGCGTCGCCCAAATTGCGTGAAACGAGTTCTAACGTGATTCTGGGATGGTGTGTCACCCAAATTGCGCGAAACGAGTTCTAACATGATTCTGGGATGGCGTGTCGCCTAGAGTGCGCGAAACGAGTTCTAACCTGATTTTGGGATGGCACGTTGTCCAAAGTGCGCGAAACGAGTTCTAACACGATTCTCGGATGGCGCGTCACCCAAACTGCACGAAACGAGTTCTAATAGGATTCTGGGATGGCGCGCCACCCAAATTGCGCGAAACGAGTTCTAACATGATTCTGGGATGGAGCGTCGCCCAAATTGCGCGAAACGAGTTCTTACACGATTCTGGGATGGCGCGTCGCCCAAAGTGCGCGAAACGAGTTCTAACACGATTCTGGGATGGTGCATCCCCAAATTGCGCGAAACAAGTTCCAACAGGATTTTGGGATGGCGCGTCGCCCAGAGTGCGCGAAACGAGTTCTAACACGATTCTGGATGGTGCGTCGTCCAAAGTGCGCGAAACGAGTTCTAACACGATTCTGGGATGGCGCGTCGCTCAAATTGCGCGAAACGAGTTCTAACATGATTCTGGGATGGCGCGTCGCCCAAATTGCGCGAAACGAGTTCTAACACCATTCTGGGATGGTGCGTCGCCCAAATTGCACGAAACGAGTTCTAACATGATTCTGGGATGGAGTGTCGCCCAAATTACGCGAAATGAGTTCTAACACGATTCTGGGATGGCGCATCCCCCAAACTGCGCGGAACGAGTTCTGACATGATTCTGGGATGGCATGTCGCCCAAATTGAGTGAAACGAGTTCTAACATGATTCTGGGATGGCGCGTCACCCAAATTGCTTGAAACGAGTTATAACATGATTCTGGGACGGCGCGTCGCCCAAATTGCGTGAAACGAGTTCTAACACCATTCTGGGATGGCACATCGCCCAAATTGCACGAAACGAGTTCTAACATGAATCTGGGATGGCGCGTCCGCCAAATTGCGCGAAACGAGTTTTAACAGGATTCTGGGATGGCGTGTCTCCGAGAGTGCTCGAAACGAGTTCTAACATGATTCTGGGATGGCGCGTAGCCCAAATCGCGCGAAACGAGTTCTAACATGATTCTAGGATGGCGCGTCGCCCAAATTACGCGAAACAAGTTCTAACACGATTCTGGGATGGCGCGTCACCCAAACTGCACGAAACGAGTTCTAATAGGATTCTGGGATGGCGCGCCACCCAAATTGCGCGAAACGAGTTCTAACATGATTCTGGGATGGAGCGTCGCCCAAATTGCGCGAAACGAGTTCTTACACGATTCTGGGATGGCGCGTCGCCCAAAGTGCGCGAAACGAGTTCTAACACGATTCTGGGATGGTGCGTCCCCAAATTGCGCGAAACAAGTTCCAACAGGATTTTGGGATGGCGCGTCGCCCAGAGTGCGCGAAACGAGTTCTAACACGATTCTGGATGGTGCGTCGCCCAAAGTGCGCGAAACGAGTTCTAACACGATTCTGGGATGGCGCGTCGCCCAAATTGCGCGAAACGAGTTCTAACATGATTCTGGGATGGCGCGTCGCCCAAATTGCGCGAAACGAGTTCTAACACCATTCTGGGATGGTGCGTCGCCCAAATTGCGCGAAACGAGTTCTAACATGATTCTAGGATGGAGTGTCGCCCAAATTACGCGAAATGAGTTCTAACACGATTCTGGGATGGCGCATCCCCCAAACTGCGCGGAACGAGTTCTAACATGATTCTGGGATGGCATGTCGCCCAAATTGAGTGAAACGAGTTCTAACATGATTCTGGGATGGCGCGTCGCCCAAATTGCTTGAAACGAGTTATAACATGATTCTGGGATGGCGCGTCGCCCAAATTGTGTGAAACGAGTTCTAACACCATTCTGGGATGGCGCATCGCCCAAATTGCACGAAACGAGTTCTAACATGAATCTGGGATGGCGCGTCCGCTAAATTGCGCGAAGCGAGTTTTAACAGGATTCTGGGATGGCGTGTCTCCGAGAGTGCTCGAAACGAGTTCTAACATGATTCTGGGATGGCGCATAGCCCAAATTGCACGAAACGAGTTCTAACATCATTCTGGGATGGCGGGTCGCCCAAAATGCGCGAAATGAGTTCTAACACGATTCTGGGATGGTGCGTCGACCAAATTGCACAAAACGAGTTCTAAAAGGATCCTGGGATGGCGCGTCACCCAAAATGCACGAAATGAGTTCTAACATTATTCTTGGATGGTGCGTCACCCAAATTGCGCGAAACAAGTTCTAATAGTATTCTGGGATGACGAGTCACCCAGAGTGCGCGAAACGAGTGCTAACATGATTCTGGGATGGCGCGTCGCCCAAATTGCGCGAAACGAGTTCTAACACAATTCTGGGATGGTGCGTCGCCCAAATAGCTCGAAACGAGTTCTAACATGATTCTAGGATGGCGTGTCCCCCAAATTGCGCGAAACGAGTTCTAACAGGATTCTGGGATGGCGCGTCTCCCAGAGTGCGCAAAACAAGTTCTAACATGATTCTAGGACGGCGCGTCGCCCAAATTGCGTGAAACAAGTTCTAACATGATTCTAGGATGGCGCGTCACCCAAATTGCATGAAATGAGTTCTAACATGATTCTGGGAAGGCGCATCACGCAAATCACGCAAAACGAGTTCTAACACGATTCTAGGATGGCGCGTCGCCCAAATTGCACGAAACGAATTCTAACATCATTCTGGGATGGCGAGTCGCCCAAAATGCGCGAAATGAGTTCTAACATCATTCTGGGATGGCGTGACACGCAAATTGCGTGAAATGAGTTCTAACACGATTCTGGGATGGTGTGTCGCCCAAATTGCACAAAACGAGTTCTAACATAATTCTGGGATGGCGTGTCGCCCGAATTGCGTGAAATGAGTTCTAAAACGATTCTGGGATTGTGCGTCAGCCAAACTGCACGAAACGAGTTCTGACATGATTCTGGGACGGAGCGTCGCCCAAATTGCGCGAAACGAGTTCTAACACGATTCTGGGATGGCGCGTCGCCCAAATTGCACGAAACGAGTTCTAACATCATTCTGGGATGGCGCGTCGCCCAAATTGCGTGAAACAAGTTCTAACACGATTCTAGGATGGCGCGTCGCATAGAGTGTTCGAAACGAGTTCTAACATGATTCTCGGATGGGGCGTCGCGCAAATTGTGCAAAACGAGTTCTAACATGATTCTGGGATGGCGCGTCACCCAAATTGCGCGAAACGAGTTCTAACATGATTCTGGGATGGCGCGTCGCCCAAGTTGCGCGAAACGAGTTCTAACATGATTCTGGGATGGTGTGTCACCCAAATTGCGCGAAACGAGTTCTAACATGATTCTGGGATGGCGTGTCACCTAGAGTGCGCGAAACGAGTTCTAACATGATTTTGGGATGGCACGTTGTCCAAAGTGCGCGAAACGAGTTCTAACATGATTCTCGGATGGCGCGTCACCCAAACTGCACGAAACGAGTTCTAATAGGATTCTGGGATGGCGTGCCACCCAAATTGCGCGAAACGAGCTCTAACATGATTCTGGGATGACGCGTCGCCCAAATTGCGCGAAACGAGTTCTTACACGATTCTGGGATGGCGCATCGCCCAAAGTGCGCGAAACGAGTTCTAACACGATTCTGGGATGGTGCGTCCCCAAATTGCGCGAAACAAGTTCCAACAGGATTTTGGGATGGCGCGTCGCCCAGAGTGCGCGAAACGAGTTCTAACACGATTCTGGGATGGTGCGTCGCCCAAAGTGCGCGAAACGAGTTCTAACACGATTTTGGGATGGCGCGTCGCCCAAATTGCGCGAAACGAGTTCTAACATGATTCTGGGATGGCGCGTCACCCAAATTGCACGAAACGAGTTCTAACACCATTCTGGGATGGTGCGTCGCCCAAATTGCGCAAAACGAGTTCTAACACCATTCTGGGATGGTGCGTCGCCCAAATTGCGCGAAACGAGTTCTAACATGATTCTGGGATGGAGTGTCGCCCAAATTACGCGAAACGAGTTCTAACACGATTCTGGGATGGCGCATCCCCCAAACTGCGCGAAACGAGTTCTAACACGATTCTGGGATGGCATGTCTCCCAAATTGAGTGAAACGAGTTCTAACATGATTCTGGGATGGCGCGTCGCCCAAATTGCTTGAAACGAGTTATAACAAGATTCTGGGATGGCGCGTCGCCCAAATTGCGTGAAACGAGTTCTAACACCATTCTGGGATGGCGCATCACCCAAATTGCACGAAACGAGTTCTAACATGAATCTGGGATGGCGCGTTCGCCAAATTGCGCGAAACGAGTTCTAACAGGATTCTGGGATGGCGTGTCTCCCAGAGTGCTCGAAACGAGTTCTAACATGATTCTGGGATGGCGCGTAGCCCAAATCGCGCGAAACGAGTTCTAACATGATTCTAGGATGGCGTGTCGCCCAAATTGCGCGAAACGAGTTCTAACACGATTCTGGGATGGCGCGTCACCCAAATTGCACGAAACGAGTTCTAACATCATTCTGGGATGGCGGGTCGCCCAAAATGCGCGAAATGAGTTCTAACACGATTCTGGGATGGTGCGTCGACCAAATTGCATAAAACGAGTTCTAAAAGGATCCTGGGTTGGCGCGTCACCCAAAATGCACGAAACGAGTTCTAACATTATTCTTGGATGGTGCGTCACCCAAATTGCGCGAAACAAGTTCTAATAGTATTCTGGGATGGCGAGTCACCCAGAGTGCGCGAAACGAGTGCTAACATGATTCTGGGATGGCGCGTCGCCCAAATTGCGCGAAACGAGTTCTAACACAATTCTGGGATGGTGCGTCGCCCAAATTGCTCGAAACGAGTTCTAACGTGATTCTAGGATGGCGCGTCCCCCAAATTGCGCGAAATGAGTTCTAACAGGATTCTGGGATGGCGTGTCACACCCGGTTTTGGAAGGCAAACCGAATGCGAACTATGTACGTGCCAGGATCTGAACTCACGTACACAGCGATTACATAAATGAACATCATCGCACAATGCTCGAATAATAACATAACAGAGTATTAACTTATTACATCACAGAGTCATAGACATCCACATAGTCATCAACTTAACAGTTAAATCAAAGTGCTAGCGAAACGCAGTAAAGATAAGGCCTTCACAGGCAGCTGACTGGGGGTTGCCGCCAACCCACACCTAGAATTCGTCGTAGTCTTGGAACTCCTGGAAGTCCCCTTCCACGACTTCGCCTTCTCCGGAGCAGTGGTTACAATGCGGACAACCTGGTGTTTTGTGGTAAAGCAAGGATGAGTACACATCAACGTACTCAGCAAATGTCCCGTTTGGCTGAAGTGGACTAGCTTTATGTGGGGTTAGGCTCAAGCAGTTGCTTTTAGTTGGTCAGGTATTTATCATTAGTAGAAGCCAGATTTTATCATTAACCAACCCATGAACCATTTCCTCATCGAGGAACAACATCATCATATTCGAACCAAAACCATAACATAATCCTTGTATCTCGAACCATCTGTATCTCTAATCAAAGAGGATCCCAAGGCTGCTCCTAACCGTGAGCACGACTGATATATCAGTTTCACTACCCTCTGCAGAGGTCGCACACTTTACCCATGAGTCATGATTCCCTTTCTGCCCGGGGAGAGCTAATCCCCATTGACCACTACCTAGGTGGTCCGGCAGGGTATCACTACGTAGCTTTTACAAAGATTCCCTAGAGATCATAGCTGCCCGTTAGGTTTCTCCAGTTTGATAAACACAGTACTCCTCCCCGCAGGAGAGTGACTAACAAAAGCAAAACGAAAGAACCTCGACACTCAGCCTCGGCAGAGCAAGCACTGTGCCTGGACCCCATTGACGGCACGACGGCGAAGCAACTACACCTCTAGTTCCTCTAATTAATTAGCTAAGGGCGTCCCATTTCACCCTCATGGTTGCACTGTTATCCCGGGTGGTCTCTCAACGAACAGGTCCTTACGGAGAGGTACTCAGGAAACAGCCTGAGCCCCCTAGAGTATCACAAGATCATCAACATCATCAGGATAACAGTATCATAAATATTCACATCATGTTCATTGATTAAGTTAAGGCAGTAGCAGAATGCTAACCATAATAGCCCATAAGGTCATCAAGGGTAAAGTAAAGTGTAAAGCTAGTCAATCCTTAGGTTTCAAGTAAGTAATGCGAGGTAGTAAGTTATAAATGAATAGGACATAATGGGTCAGAGGACACTTGCCTTCACCAAACTGCTGATCAGAGACTTCCTCTGCAACTTCCTCGGGAAACACAGACTGCTCGTTGTCTACGTAAAGTAATCATTCACACTATGCACTTGGGAAATAACAAACAAAAACAATATACCAAACATATGCAGTAGAGAGATCACAAGTTCATAATAGAAAAGGATTGGTACTCTAGTATTCCCTAGGTCTGGGGTAGAGGACTATACAAAGTGATTCATTATCCACTACCCAGGTTTAAGTCAGTGGTGGGATTAAATCATTATCTGGTTTTAAGTTCCTAAACTTAGGTGTTTGAGTCCATAAACTTAAGTGCTCCAACTTTTATTAAAGTCTACTATCTTTTATTTATCTCAAATAGGGTTCCCATAACATTAATCCTATCCTAATGATTAACCATTAATTGGGACATAGAAACAGCAGGGAATCATTGCATAAACAGATAGATAATAATTTTATGAACATTTTGCAATTTGAAGCACCTAATTTGGAGTTCATATGGCAAAGTTATGAATTTTACAAGTTTAGGGGTTAAAAATATACCCTAAGGACTTTTTTTGAATTAACTAAAAGGGCTGAGGACCTAACTGCGAGAAACCAGGGACGGCGGGCGCAATTTCTAGAAAACCGGGGGGCTCTTTAAGAAAACGCGCGGGCGAAGGGGTATCGGGCGCTTACAGCCGTTAGATCCCAGATCAACGGCCAGGATTAGATCCTGCGGCGGGCGCGCGGGCGCGCGGCGGCCTGGGCGGCTGACAGGCGGGACCGGGCGAGCAGAGCGAGCGCGCGGGCGAACGGCTGACAGGCGGGGCCCAGTTGGCAGAGAGGCGGGGCGCGGGGAAACGGCTCTGGGCCGTTGGATCTTGGGCGGACGGTTGAGGTTGGGTTCGGGTTATTTGAATCCGTGCCGTCCGATCTAAGATAGACGGCGGGGATGGGGTGGCTGGCTCCCGTCTCCTTCAGCTAGCTGGGGCGGCGGCGCTCGTCCCCGCGGCGGAGGAGCTCGCCGGAGACGAGGGGAGCGGGGGCCCTGCGGGTTCCCGGGGCGACCTGAGTGGCCGGGGAGGTTGGGGAGGGCACGGGAAACTCTCTGGCGGGGTCTGGGTCGGGGCAGGGGCACCGGAGAGGGGCGGTTCACGGTGGAGTGGCTCGGCGGCGGCGCTAATCAACTCCGGCGAGGAATTAAGTGCAGCAGGGAGCAATAGAAGGGGAGGGAGAGGGCAGGGGAGGTTCCTTACCTCAAGGCGAATCCCAGGGACCTCTCGGTGGCGACGGAGACGCGACGACAGCTCGAGTCGACGGCGGCGGCTGCACGGCGAACGGCGAGTGAGCGCGGGCAGGGAGAAATAGGGAGGGGAAGGGGAAATTGGAGCGCGTTCCGGGTTGCGGACGCCGGGGCGAAGCTCACCGTGGCAACGGACACGGCGGAGCTCCAACGGCGCCCGGGAAACGAGCTCGGGCGGCGGCGGTTCGCGGCGATGGCGCTTTGGCGTGCGCGCAGCGAGGGAGAGGTGGAAGAGGGGTCTGCAGGTGCGCAAATGAGGGAGGGGGAGATGGCGAGTGAGGCTCGGGGCTCAAGTGGCCAAGGGCGAGGTGGGGCGAGCCCCACGCGCGACGTGGGCGCGGAGACCGCGGCACGCGCGGCGGCGGTTACGCGAAGACGAGAGAGCTGACAGCTCGGGCCCGCGGCACAGAGAGGGAGAGGAAAGCGAGCGCGAGCGCGAGGAAAGCGGGGCTGACGGGCCGGGCCCACGGGCAGAGAGAGCGAGAGAACGGGCGCACGCGGGGAACGGTTGCGCCGACAGGTGGGACCGGGCGAGCAGAGAAAGCGGGAGGCGGGCGCGCGGAAGGCGGCCGCGCCGACAAGTCGGGCCCGCCGCGCAGAGAGAGAGAAGGGGGAGAGGGCGCGCGCGCGGGAGATGGGCCGACTGGGCCGAAAGGCCGAAGGGGCGGGGGTAGCGGGCTGTTTTTCCTTTTTCTTTTATTTTGGAATTGTTTTCTCTTTTCTTTTTATTTTCTCCACTTGATTCAAATTCAAAAGAGCCACAAATTCAAATTAGACCTTTTGAGAATTATGCACCAAACAAAAGTGAAATCTAGGGTTCAACATGATGCAACAGTTCACACTCCCTTAGGGTTTGAGCCCATAGACTATAGTTACAAATAAAATAACCACTTTTCTCCTATAGAAATGAAAAAGAGAAGATTGGGGAAGGATGAGAAAAGGGAAGTAACACCTGAATTTGTGAATATGAGCAAAGAAATTTTATACCCCCAAATTCAGGGTGTTACAAACCTATCCCCCTTAAAAGAATCTCGCCCCCGAGATTCAGGGTTGGTCAGCAAAGAGTTCAGGGTATTTGGCCTTCAGATCATCTTCTCGTTCCCAGGTTGCTTCTTCCTCGGAGTGGTGACCCCATCTGACTTTGCACATTCTGATGGTATTCCTCCGGGTGACTCTGTCTGCAAACTCCAGAATCTGCGTTGGCTTCTCTATGTATGTCAGATCCTCCTGGACTTCCAAACCCTCCACTGGCAACTGTTCTTCTGGTACTCGCAGACACTTCTTCAATTGCGACACGTGGAACACATTGTGCACTGCCGATAAACTTTCTGGTAGGTTGAGTTGGTAAGCCACTTCTCCACGCTTTGCTTGAATCTGATATGGTCCAACGTACCGGGGTGCTAACTTGCCTTTAACTCCGAACCTTCTGACTCCCCTGATAGGTGACACCTTCAGATAGACGAAATCCCCCACTTCGAAACTCAGTTCTCTTCTCCTTCGGTCCGCATAGCTTCGCTGTCTTGACTGGGCTATCTTCAGGTTCTCCCGAACCATTTTGATATTCTCTTCGGCTTCAAGCAGGATGTCGGGGCCAAACACCTGTCTCTCTCCAGGCTGGTCCCAATGCAGCGGAGTCCTACAACTCCGTCCATAGAGTGCCTGAAACGGTGACATCTTCAAGCTGGCCTGGTAACTATTGTTATAGGAGAATTCTGCATAAGGTAACCTTTTGTCCCATCCTGACTTGTCTTGCAACGCACAGGCTCTCAGCATATCTTCTAGGATCTGATTAGTTCTTTCAGTCTGACCGTCTGTCTGCGGATGATAAGCCGAGCTGAAGTTCAAATGGGTGCCCAAAGCTTCTTGTAGCTGCTGCCAAAAATGAGAGGTGAACTGCGTTCCTCGATCTGACACTATCTTCTTCGGCACACCATGAAGGCAAACTATCCGTGACATGTATAACTCAGCTAACGTTGCTCCGGTATATGTGGTCTTCACAGGTATGAAATGGGCCACCTTTGTTAAGCGGTCCACAACCACCCAGATGGAATCATAACCGGCCCGGGTACGAGGTAGGCCAACTATAAAATCCATCCCGATCTCATCCCACTTCCACTGAGGAATCCGCAATGGCTGCAACAATCCGGCGGGCCTTTGATGCTCCGCTTTGGTTCTTTGACAGCTATCACAGATGGCGACATATTCTGCGATTTCTCTTTTCATGCCATACCACCAAAACCTCCTCTTTAAGTCCTGGTACATCTTTTCACTTCCCGGGTGTATGGAGTAGGCTGTCTCATGAGCTTCCTTTAGGATCAGCTCCCGAATAGGTTTGAGGTCGGGGACACACAATCGGTCCTTGAACCATATTACCCCCTCTTCATCCTCTCGAAAGTCTTTGCCTCTTCCTTCTAAGATTAGCTGCCGGATCTTGTTGATGTTTTCATCATCCTTCTGCCCTTCTTTGATCTCCCGCTCCAGGGTGGGCTCTAATTCCACTGCTACTCCTTGCGTACTATTCAGGAAACCGAGACTCAGTCTGTCGAACTCCTTGGCTAACTCATATGGCATTGGGTACGTGGCCAACATATTGACTTGACTCTTCCTGCTCAGAGCATCTGCAACAACATTGGCTTTGCCTGGATGGTAATGTATCTCCAACTCATAGTCCTTGATCAATTCCAACCATCTTCGCTGTCTCATGTTTAACTCTGACTGGGTGAATATGTACTTCAGACTTTTATGATCTGTGTAAATGTCGCACTTCTGCCCATACAGGTAATGTCTCCATGTCTTTAGAGCATGAACCACTGCTGCCAACTCTAGGTCGTGTGTGGGGTAATTTTTCTCATGAATCTTCAGCTGCCGAGATGAATATGCTACAACTCTTCCTTCTTGCATTAGCACACATCCCAATCCGGTGTAAGAAGCATCGCAATACACTGAGAATGGCTTGTGGACATCAGGCAGGACTAGCACCGGAGCTGTAGTCAATCTATTTTTCAGTTCTTCAAATGCTTCCTGACACTTTTGGGTCCACTTGAACTCAACTTTCTTCGCTAGTAACGCTGTCATTGGTCTTGCAATCTTTGAGAAGCCTTCGATGAAACGCCTGTAATACCCAGCCATTCCAATGAAGCTCTTGATCCCACGAACATCCTTTGGTGCTTTCCAGTTCAGAATATCTGCCACTTTCTTTGGATCCACTGCCAACCCATCCTGATTTATGATGTGACCCAGAAACAAGACTTCATGAATCCAGAACTCGCATTTACTCAGCTTGGCATACAACTGATGCTCTCGAAGTCTTTGCAATACCATCTTCAAATGCTCTACATGATCTTCCTCACTTTGAGAGTATATGAGAATATCATCGATAAACACTACCACAAACTTGTCCAGATAATCCATGAACACACTGTTCATCAGGTACATAAAGAAGGCTGGCGCATTTGTCAAACCAAAGGACATAACTGTGAATTCATATAACCCGTACTTGGTGATGAATGCCGTCTTCGGTATGTCCGAGGGTCGGATTCTGAGTTGATGGTAGCCTGACCTCAGATCTATCTTCGAGAATACGCTGGCACCTCTGAGCTGGTCGAACAAATCTTCTATCCTTGGCAGGGGGTACTTGTTCTTGACAGTGACTTCATTCAAGGCCCTGTAGTCTATGCACATCCTTTTGGTACCATCTTTCTTCTCTACAAACAACACCGGAGCGGCCCAAGGCGAGGTACTTGGTCTGATGTAACCCTTCTCTAACATCTCATCTATCTGCTTCTTGAGTTCCACCAATTCTGGTCCAGACACTCGGTAGGCTTTTTTGGAAATGGGGGCGGTACCAGGGATAAGCTCTATGGAAAATTCAACCTTTCTCTCGGGTGGCATGCCCGTTAGCTCCTCGGGAAATACGTCCGGAAAGTCCGACACAACCTTGATAGCCTCGAGCGGGTTGGGCTCCTTACTATCAACTGAAATCTGGTGACAGACACCCTCCGCTGATTTAGGCATCCTTAGCTCGGCCACTACCTCTTCTCCTGACGGGGACTTCAATGTTACGGTCCTCTTGTCACAGCTAACATTCGCCTCATACTTCATTAACCAATTCATCCCTAGAATAACATCTATCCCAGGGGTGTCTATTACTATTAAGTCACTGGGGAACCCTATCCCCCTTATTTCCACCATTATATTTGAACATATTTTATCTGTTTGCACCTTGCCACCAACCGAATTAATCCTCATGGGCGGCATCATTGCCTCTACTGAGATGTTATGCAATTCTACCCAGGTTGCAGTGACAAATGAATGAGTTGCACCAGTATCAAATAGCACTTTCGTGGGATGAGATTCAACTGAGAACATACCTACTGCCACATCTGGTGCATCCTGGATCGCTTCAGCCTCCAAGTGGTTCACCTTTCCACGGTTGTACGCTTGGTTACGATTGCCTGCTGTCGGCTGCAGTACACCTTGCCTTGTTGGAGCATTGGGGTTGGTCTGCTGCTGCGCCGCCTTCTTCGGGCACTGCATCGCCCAGTGGCCTTGTTCTCCACAGTGGAAACATCCTCTGCCTCCTCCTTGAGCTGGGGCTGCTTGGTTGTTCTGATTCGCTGCTGGGGCAGGAAGGCGAGGTGCCTGGTTGTTCTGCTTCTGATACTGATTACCTCCCTGCTGGCTGTTCTGACGATACTGCTGCTGCTGCTGTGGGTACTGCCTCTGAAACTGCTGCTGATGTGGACGCTGGTTCTGATTCTGATATCCTTGTGGGTGACCGGGCCTGCCTTGCTGAGATGAACTGCCTGAGAAACGTGGACGGCTGATGCCTCCGGTCTGGGGTCCACTCATCTTGCGCTTCCGATCTTCCATATCCTTACGCTTCTTCTCAGTCATAACTGCCCTGTCGATCAGGTGCTGGAAGGTGGGGAAGGTGTGATTCATCAGCTGGTAATGCAGGGGATCCACCAAACCTCTCATGAACCTGTACTGCCTTTTAGCATCAGTGTTGACATCCTCAGGTGCATAACGAGATAGCTGCAGAAACTTGTCTCTGTATTCACTAACAGACAGGGGTCCCTGCTTCAGAGCCAGAAACTCCTCCTTCTTCACGATCATCAGTCCCTCCGGCACATGGTACCTGCGGAAACTCTCGCTGAATTCTTCCCAGGTGATGGCTTCGGGGTCAGCATGTGTGGCGAGGTAGGACTCCCACCAGGACTAGGCTGCTCCCCTTAGCTGACGGGGACCATACAGAACCTTCTCCCTGTCGTTACATTGGGCGGTGCGCAGTTCCCTTTCCACTGCACGCAACCAGTCTTCTGCATCCATGGGGTCGGTGGAATAGGCGAAGGTAGGAGGGTGCCCTCTCATGAACTCACCACGCTTATCCCGTGGCATCTGGGGCATCTGCACTTGCAGCTGGGGTTGGGGTTGCTGTTGAGCCTGCTGCATGGCTGCCAGAGTCTGCCCAATGGCCTGCACTGCCTGAGTCTGCATCAAGAACATCTGCTCCACTGTCATCGGGGGTGGCGGGGGAGGCTGCCTCTGTTGTTCCTCCTGCTGGTCATGCTGCTCTTGCTGAGCACGCCTGTTGCATCGGCGCCTGTTGTCAGACATCTGTGGAAGACATTCATACATCAGCGTTGATCTTACAATCCTCTAGCATAAGAAAAGAGAATACAGAATTCTTCATGACACTGAGTGAACAAAGAGCTTCACTGATCCTCATTATGATTCAACACAGCTTCTCAGATAGAAAGGAAAGTAGAAGTAAATGGCTTCCCAACTAAATAACTGACTTTACTAACATTGTAGCTAGGCCAAACTGCAGGGGAAACCCACAGGTTGGCAACAGTCATTACAAAGATTCAAATCCAGCACAAGTTCATCATCACAAGCATGCAAGCAACTGATAAGTAAACTAAACTAAATGGAAGCAACTGATAAGCAAACTAAACTAACTATCTAAGACTGAGACATCTGACTTAAGAATTATTACAAACTTCGACGCTAACGATCTAAGGATCCAGATCTATCCTGGTCTTACAGGCAGGGGAACCATAAGTGTGGTGACCACGTGGCGGCGAGCGGTATGGGTGCTGAGTCCCAACAGGAGCGGGAGAACCACCCTCCTGGTGATGGCGCTCTGCCAGCTCAGCACGCAACTCCGCAATCTCCGTTCGAGCCCTGCTCAGCTCGTCCAGAGAGTGATCCAGCTCAGTGTTAAGCACTACGACTAGGTTGACTGTGCTGCTCAACCTAGGGTTAGCCTCACCAACAGGGGAGACAACCACACTCTCTGTGCTGCCAGTAGGGCGGCGGGGGTAGTACCGAAGGTTAAGACCGTCGGCCACGCCACCGAACAAAGAACAGTACTGGGAGAGTGCACGTCGTGCTGCATCCTGCATAGCCGCCTCTGCAGTGTCCCTCTCGGAGATGGAATAGTGCTCCGAAACGGCCTCCGCACCCCGGAGGTCATCCTCCGGACGGCGAACTAGGCAGGTAGCCTCCCAGCGGTCCGGGTACCTCCCGCGACTGTGCTGGTAGACTACACAATGATACTCGATCGACCAGGTGTGCCGGTCGAAAGCCTGGCGCAGCAAGGTGTCGAGTGCGTCGTGGAAGTGACAACCGCGAGCGGCGTCACGGGTGATGGGTCGGGCGACCCATCCTTCCGCCTCCTGCGGCTCAGAAGACTCCGTGCTGTGGTCTGAGTCGTCGTCGTCGGGGTCTCCTCCAAGACCTCCTCCAGTAGCTCCTCCAACAGCCGGGGCGTCCCGCGGTGGTGCAGGGGGCGCCTCCAGCTGGGCGACAGAGGAACGGGGCCTCACAGACTCCACCTCATGCTGGGATGGGGAGGAAGAGCCCTGCTGCTCTCTGTGCTGGCGCCGGCGTTCCTGCTCCTCACGCAGGCGGTGGTGCAGTCTCTCCAGGTGACTCGACTGACCGGACACGGTGCGGTGCAGAGGACGCTCCGCCAGTCGAGACGGCAGGAAAGGAATCACCGACTTACGTGCAGTGTGTCTAAGACGAGCCATCTACAAAAGACACCGTAAGCATGAGAGTAAGAGCAGAACTAATATGACAAGTGAATAAACCATAGACAGAATAAGATAAAAATTTTAACAAGGTATAATATAGTATATATATATATATGTAGTAAAACATAGGGTTGGTCGAGGTGACCGACTTTTGAAGTAACATCAGAGGTCAAGGTGAGAGGGAAGGTCAATAGTCCTTAGTACGACCAGTGCTACTCTAGGTCAGCGGTCCTACAGTCAGCACGGCTTTGATACCACTTATGTCACACCCGGTTTTGGAAGGCAAACCGAATGCGAACTATGTACGTGCCAGGATCAGAACTCACGTACACAGCGATTACATAAATGAACATCATCGCACAATGCTCGAATAATAACATAACAGAGTATTAACTTATTACATCACAGAGTCATAGACATCCACATAGTCATCAACTTAACAGTTAAATCAAAGTGCTAGCGAAACGCAGTAAAGATAAGGCCTTCACAGGCAGCTGACTAGGGGTTGCCGCCAACCCACACCTAGAATTCGTCGTAGTCTTGGAACTCCTGGAAGTCCCCTTCCACGACTTCGCCTTCTCCGGAGCAGTGGTTACAATGCGGACAACCTGGTGTTTTGTGGTAAAGCAAGGATGAGTACACATCAACGTACTCAGCAAATGTCCCGTTTGGCTGAAGTGGACTAGCTTTATGTGGGGTTAGGCTCAAGCAGTTGCTTTTAGTTGGTCAGGTATTTATCATTAGTAGAAGCCAGATTTTATCATTAACCAACCCATGAACCATTTCCTCATCGAGGAACAACATCATCATATTCGAACCAAAACCATAACATAATCCTTGTATCTCGAACCATCTGTATCTCTAATCAAAGAGGATCCCAAGGCTACTCCTAACCGTGAGCACGGCTGATATATCAGTTTCACTACCCTCTGCAGAGGTCGCACACTTTACCCATGAGTCATGATTCCCTTTCTGCCAGGGGAGAGCTAATCCCCATTGACCACTACCTAGGTGGTCCGGCAGGGTATCACTACGTAGCTTTTACAAAGATTCCCTAGAGATCATAGCTGCCCGTTAGGTTTCTCCAGTTTGATAAACACAGTACTCCTCCCCGCAGGAGAGTGGCTAACAAAAGCAAAACGAAAGAACCTCGGCACTCAGCCTCGGCAGAGCAAGCACTGTGCCTGGACCCCATTGACGGCACGACGGCGAAGCAACTACACCTCTAGTTCCTCTAATTAATTAGCTAAGGGCGTCCCATTTCACCCTCATGGTTGCACTGTTATCCCGGGTGGTCTCTCAACGAACAGGTCCTTACGGAGAGGTACTCAGGAAACAGCCTGAGCCCCCTAGAGTATCACAAGATCATCAACATCATCAGGATAACAGTATCATAAATATTCACATCATGTTCATTGATTAAGTTAAGGCAGTAGCAGAATGCTAACCATAATAGCCCATAAGGTCATCAAGGGTAAAGTAAAGTGTAAAGCTAGTCAATCCTTAGGTTTCAAGTAAGTAATGCGAGGTAGTAAGTTATAAATGAATAGGACATAATGGGTCAGAGGACACTTGCCTTCACCAAACTGCTGATCAGAGACTTCCTCTGCAACTTCCTCGGGAAACACAGACTGCTCGTTGTCTACGTAAAGTAATCATTCACACTATGCACTTGGGAAATAACAAACAAAAACAATATACCAAACATATGCAGTAGAGAGATCACAAGTTCATAATAGAAAAGGATTGGTACTCTAGTATTCCCTAGGTCTGGGGTAGAGGACTATACAAAGTGATTCATTATCCACTACCCAGGTTTAAGTCAGTGGTGGGATTAAATCATTATCTGGTTTTAAGTTCCTAAACTTAGGTGTTTGAGTCCATAAACTTAAGTGCTCCAACTTTTATTAAAGTCTACTATCTTTTATTTATCTCAAATAGGGTTCCCATAACATTAATCCTATCCTAATGATTAACCATTAATTGGGACATAGAAACAGCAGGGAATCATTGCATAAACAGATAGATAATAATTTTATGAACATTTTGCAATTTGAAGCACCTAATTTGGAGTTCATATGGCAAAGTTATGAATTTTACAAGTTTAGGGGTTAAAAATATACCCTAAGGACTTTTTTGAATTAACTAAAAGGGCTGAGGACCTAACTGCGAGAAACCAGGGACGGCGGGCGCAATTTCCAGAAAACCGGGGGGCTCTTTAAGAAAACACGCGGGCGAAGGGGTATCGGGCGCTTACAGCCGTTAGATCCCAGATCAACGGCCAGGATTAGATCCTGCGGCGGGCGCGCGGGCGCGCGGCGGCCTGGGCGGCTGACAGGCGGGACCGGGCGAGCAGAGCGAGCGCGCGGGCGAACGGCTGACAGGCGGGGCCCAGTTGGCAGAGAGGCGGGGCGTGGGGAAACGGCTCTGGGCCGTTGGATCTTGGGCGGACGGTTGAGGTTGGGTTCGGGTTATTTGAATCCGTGCCGTCCGATCTAAGATAGACGGCGGGGATGGGGTGGCTGGCTCCCGTCTCCTTCAGCTAGCTGGGGCGGCGGCGCTCGTCCCCGCGGCGGAGGAGCTCGCCGGAGACGAGGGGAGCGGGGGCCCTCCGGGTTCCCGGGGCGACCTGAGTGGCCGGGGAGGTTGGGGAGGGCACGGGAAACTCTCTGGCGGGGTCTAGGTCAGGGCAGGGGCACCGGAGAGGGGCGGTTCACGGTGGAGTGGCTCGGCGGCGGCGCTAATCGACTCCGGCGAGGAATTAAGTGCAGCAGGGAGCAATAGAAGGGGAGGGAGAGGGCAGGGGAGGTTCCTTACCTCAAGGCGAATCCCAGGGACCTCTCGGTGGCGACGGAGACGCGACGACAGCCCGAGTCGACGGCGGCGGCTGCACGGCGAACGGCGAGTGAGCGCGGGCAGGGAGAAATAGGGAGGGGAAGGGGAAATTGGAGCGCGTTCCGGGTTGCGGACGCCGGGGCGAAGCTCACCGTGGCAACGGACACGGCGGAGCTCCAACGGCGGCCGGGAAACGAGCTCGGGCGGCGGCGGTTCGCGGCGATGGCGCTTTGGCGTGCGCGCAGCGAGGGAGAGGTGGAAGAGGGGTCTGCAGGTGCGCAAATGAGGGAGGGGGAGATGGCGAGTGAGGCTCGGGGCTCAAGTGGCCAAGGGCGAGGTGGGGCGAGCCCCACGCGCGACGTGGGCGCGGAGACCGTGGCACGCGCGGCGGCGGTTACGCGAAGACGAGAGAGCTGACAGCTCGGGCCCGCGGCGCAGAGAGGGAGAGGAAAGCGAGCGCGGGCGCGAGGAAAGCGGGGCTGACGGGCCGGGCCCACGGGCAGAGAGAGCGAGAGAACAGGCGCACGCGGGGAACGGTTGCGCCGACAGGTGGGACCGGGCGAGCAGAGAAAGCGGGAGGCGGGCGCGCGGAAGGCGGCCGCGCCGACAAGTCGGGCCCGCCGCGCAGAGAGAGAGAAGGGGGAGAGGGCGCGCGCGCGGGAGATGGGCCGACTGGGCCGAAAGGCCGAAGGGGCGGGGGTAGCGGGCTGTTTTTCCTTTTTCTTTTATTTTGGAATTGTTTTCTCTTTTCTTTTTATTTTCTCCACTTGATTCAAATTCAAAAGAGCCACAAATTCAAATTAGACCTTTTGAGAATTATGCACCAAACAAAAGTGAAATCTAGGGTTCAACATGATGCAACAGTTCACACTCCCTTAGGGTTTGAGCCCATAGACTATAGTTACAAATAAAATAACCACTTTTCTCCTATAGAAATGAAAAAGAGAAGATTGGGGAAGGATGAGAAAAGGGAAGTAACACCTGAATTTATGAATATGAGCAAAGAAATTTTATACCCCCAAATTCAGGGTGTTACATGGCGCGTCTCCCAGAGTGCGCAAAACGAGTTCTAACATGATTCTAGGACGGCGCGTCGCCCAAATTGCGTGAAACAAGTTCTAACACGATTCTAGGATGGCGCGTCACCCAAATTGCATGAAATGAGTTCTAACATGATTCTGGGAAGACTCGTCACGCAAATCGCGCAAAACGAGTTCTAACACGATTCTGGGATGGCGCGTCGCCCAAATTGCACGAAACGAATTCTAACATCATTCTGGGATGGCGAGTCGCCCAAAATGCGCGAAATGAGTTCTAACACGATTCTGGGATGGTGCGTCGACCAAATTGCACAAAACGAGTTCTAAAAGATTCTGGGATGGCGCGTCAGCCAAAGTGCGCGAAACGAGTTCTAACATGGTTCTAGGATGGCGCGTCACCCAAATTGCGCGAAACGAGTTCTAACACGATTCTGGGATGGCGCGTCCCCCAAACTACGCAGAAGGAGTTCTAACGCGATTCTGGGATGGCACGTCGTCCAAAGTGCGCGAAACGAGTTCTAACACGATTTTGGGATGGCGCGTGACCGAAACTGCACGAATCGAGTTCTAAAAGATTCTGGGATGCGCGTCACCCAAATTGCGCAAAACGAGTTCTAACACGATTCTGGGATGGTGTATCGCCCAAATTGCATGAAACGAGTTCTAACATCATTCTGGGATGTTGTGTCGCCTGAATTGCGCAAAACGAGTTCTAACACAATTCTGGGATTGTGTGTTAGCCAAACTGCACGAAACGAGTTCTGACATGATTCAGGAACGGAGCGTCGCCCAAATTGCGCGAAACGAGTTCTAACACGATTTTGGGATGGCGCGTCGCCCAAATTGCACGAAACGAGTTCTAACATCATTCTGGGATGGCACGTTGCCCAAACTGCACGAAACGAGTTCTAATAGGATTCTGGGATGGCGCGTCACGCAAATTGCGTGAAATGAGTTCTAACACGATTCTGGGATGGTGTGTCGCCCAAATTGCACGAAACGAGTTCTAACATCATTCTGGGATGGCATGTCGCCCGAATTGCGTGAAATGAGTTCTAAAACGATTCTGGGATTGTGCGTCAGCCAAACTGCACGAAACGAGTTCTGACATGATTCTGGGACGGAGCGTCGCCCAAATTGCGCGAAACGAGTTCTAACACGATTCTGGGATGGCGCGTCGCCCAAATTGCACGAAACGAGTTCTAACATCATTCTGGGATGGCGCGTCGCCCAAATTGCGCGAAACGAGTTCTAACACGATTCTGGGATGGCGCGTCGCATAGAGTGTTCGGAACGAGTTCTAACATGATTCTCGGATGGGGCGTCGCGCAAATTGCGCGAAACGAGTTCTAACATGATTCTGGGATGGCGCGTCACCCAAATTGCGCGAAACGAGTTCTAACACGATTCTAGGATGGCGCGTCCCCCGAACTGCACGGAACGAGTTCTAACGTGATTCTGGGATGGCGCGTCGCCCAAATTGCGCGAAACGAGTTCTAACACGATTCTGGGATGGCCCGTCGCCCAAACTGCACGAAACGAGTTCTAACATGATTCTGGGATGGTGGGTCACCCAAATTGCACGAAACGAGTTCTAACACGATTCTGGGATGTCGCGTCGCCCAAATTGCACGAAACGAGTTCTAACATCATTCTGGGATGGCGCGTCGCCCAAATTGCGCGAAACGAGTTCTAACACGATTCTAGGATGGCGCGTCGCATAGAGTGTTCGAAACGAGTTCTAACATGATTCTCAGTTGGGGCGTCGCGCAAATTGCGCGAAACGAGTTCTAACATGATTCTGGGATGGCGCGTCACCCAAATTGCGCGAAACGAGTTCTAACACGATTCTGGGATGGCGCGTCCCCCGAACTACACGAAACGAGTTCTAACGTGATTTTGGGATGGCACGTCGTCCAAAGTGCGCGAAACGAGTTCTAACACGATTCTGGGATGGCGCGTCGCCCAAATTGTGCGAAACGAGTTCTAACATGATTCTGGGATGGTGGGTCAACCAAATTGCGCGAAACGAGTTCTAACATGATTCTGGGATGGCGTGTCGCCTAGAGTGCGCGAAACGAGTTCTAACATGATTTTGGGATGGCACGTTGTCTAAAGTGCGCGAAACGAGTTCTAACACGATTCTCGGATGGCGCGTCACCCAAACTGCACGAAACGAGTTCTAATAGGATTCTGGGATGGTGCGCCACCCAAATTGCGCGAAACGAGTTCTAACATGATTCTGGGATGGCTCGTCGCCCAAATTGCGCGAAACGAGTTCTTACACGATTCTGGGATGGCGCGTCGCCCAAATTGCGCGAAACGAGTTCTAACACGATTCTGGGATGGTGCGTCGCCCAAATTGCGCGAAACAAGTTCCAACAGGATTTTGGGATGGCGCGTCGCCCAGAGTGCGCGAAACGAGTTCTAACACGATTCTGGGATGGTGCGTCGCCCAAAGTGCACGAAACGAGTTCTAACACGATTCTGGGATGGCGCGTCGCCCAAATTGCGTGAAACGAGTTCTAACATGATTCTGGGATGGCGCGTCGCCCAAGTTGCACGAAACGAGTTCTAACACCATTCTGGAATGGCGCGTCGCCCAAATTGCGCGAAACGAGTTCTAACACCATTCTGGGATGGTGCGTCGCCCAAATTGCGCGAAACGAGTTCTAACATGATTCTGGGATGGAGTGTCGCCCAAATTACGCGAAACGAGTTCTAACACGATTCTGGGATGGCGCATCCCCCAAACTGCGCGGAACGAGTTCTAACATAATTCTGGGATGGCATGTCGCCCAAATTGAGTGAAACGAGTTCTAACATGATTCTGGGATGGCGCGTCGCCCAAATTGCTTGAAACGAGTTCTAACATGATTCTGGGACGGCGCGTCGCCCAAATTGCGTGAAACGAGTTCTAACACCATTCTGGGATGGCGCATCGCCCAAATTGCATGAAACGAGTTCTAACATGAATCTGGGATGGCGTGACCGCCAAATTGCGCGAAACGAGTTCTAACAGGATTCTGGGATGGCGTGTCTCCCAGAGTGCTCGAAACGAGTTCTAACATGATTCTGGGATGGCGCGTAGCCCAAATCGCGCGAAACGAGTTCTAACATGATTCTAGGATGGCGCGTCGCCCAAATTGCGCGAAACGAGTTCTAACACGATTCTGGGATGGCGCGTCGCCCAAATTGCATGAAACGAGTTGTAACATCATTCTGGGATGGCGAGTCACCCAAAATGCGCGAAATTAGTTCTAACACGATTCTGGGATGGTGCGTCGACCAAATTGCACAAAACGAGTTCTAAAAGGATCCTGGGATGGCGCGTCACCCAAAGTGCGCGAGACGAGTTCTAACATGGTTCTAGGATGGCGCATCGCGCAAATTGCGCAAAATGAGTTCTAACATGATTCTGGGATAGCGCGTCACCCAAATTGCGCGAAACGAGTTCTAAATTCTGGGATGGCACGTCCCCCAAACTACGCGGAAGGAGTTCTAACGCGATTCTGGCATGGCACGTCGTCCAAAGTGCGTGAAACGAGTTCTAACATGATTTTGGGATGGCGCGTGACCGAAACTGCACGAATCGAGTTCTAACAGATTCTGGGATGGCGCGTCACCCAAATTGCGCGAAACGAGTTCTAACACGATTCTGGGTTGGTGTGTTGCCCAAATTACACGAAACGAGTTCTAACATCATTCTGGGATGGCGTGTCGCCTGAATTGCACAAAACGAGTTCTAACACGATTCTGGGATTGTGTGTTAGCCAAACTGCACGAAACGAGTTCTGCATGATTCTGGAACGGAGCGTCACCCAAATTGCGCGAAACGAGTTCTAACACGATTCTGGGATGGTGCGTCGCCCAAATTGCGTGAAACGAGTTCTAAAAGGATTCTGGGATAGCGCGTCGCCCAGAGTGCGCGAAACGAGTTCTAACATGATTCTAGGATGGCACCTCGCGCAAATTCCGCGAAACGAGTTCTAACATGATTCTGGGATGGCGCGTCGCCCAAATTGCGCGAAATGAGTTCTAACATGATTCTGGGATGGCGCGTCGCCCAAATTGCGTGAAATGAGTTCTAACACGATTCTGGGATGGCGTGTCGCCAAAAGTGAACGAAATGAGTTCTAACTCGATTCTGGGATGGCGCGTCGCCCAAATTGCACGAAACGAGTTCTAACACGATTCTGGGATGGCGCGTCGCCCAAATTGCTCGAAACGAGTTCTAACATGATTCTAGGATGGCGCGTCCCCCAAATTGCGCGAAACGAGTTCTAACAGGATTCTGGGATGGCGCGTCTCCCAGAGTGCGCAAAATGAGTTCTAACATGATTCTGGGATGGCGCGTCGCCCAAATTGTGTGAAACAAGTTCTAACACGATTCTAGGATGGCGCGTCACCCAAATTACATGAAACGAGTTCTAACATGATTCTGGGAAGGCGCGTCACGCAAATTGCGTGAAACGAGTTCTAACACGATTCTTTGATGGCGCGTCGCCCAAATTTCACGAAACGAGTTCTAACATCATTCTGAGATGACGAGTCGCCCAAAATGCGCGAAATGAGTTCTAACACGATTCTGGGATGGTGCGTCGACCAAATTGCACAAAACGAGTTCTAAAAGATTCTGGGATGGCGCGTCACCCAAAGTGCACGAAACGAGTTCTAACATGGTTCTAGGATGGCGCGTCGCGCAAATTGCACGAAACGAGTTCTAACATGATTCTGGGATAGCGCGTCACCCAAATTGCGCGAAACGAGTTCTAACACGGTTCTGGGATGGCGCGTCCCCCAAACTACGCGGAAGGAGTTCTAACGCGATTCTGGGATGGCACGTCATCCAAAGTGCGCGAAACGAGTTCTAACACGATTTTGGGATAGCGCATGACCGAAACTGCACGAATCGAGTTCTAACAGATTCTGGGATGGCGCGTCACCCAAATTGCGCAAAACGAGTTCTAACATGATTCTGGGATGGTGTGTCGCCCAAATTGCACAAAAGGAGTTCTAACATCATTCTGGGATGCCGTGTCGCCTGAATTGCGCAAAACGAGTTCTAACACGATTCTGGGATTGTGTGTTAGCCAAACTGCATGAAACGAGTTCTGACATGATTCAGGAACGGAGCGTCGCCCAAATTGCGTGAAACGAGTTCTAACACGATTTTGGGATGGCGCGTCGCCCAAATTGCACGAAACGAGTTCTAACATCATTCTGGGATGGCGCGTCACCCAAATTGCGCGAAACGAGTTCTAACACGATTCTGGGATGGTGCGTTTCCCAAATTACGTGAAACGAGTTCTAACAGGATTCTGGGATGGCGCGTCGCCTAGAGTGCGTGAAACGAGTTCTTACATGATTCTGGGATGGCGCGTCGCCCAAATTGCGCGAAACGAGTTCTAACATGATTCTGGGATGGAGCGTCGCCCAAATTGCACGAAACGAGTTCTAACATGATTCTAGGATGGCGCCTCGCGCTAATTGGGCGAAACGAGTTCTAACATGATTGTGGGATGGCGCGTCACCCAAATTACGCGAAACGAGTTCTAACACGATTCTGGGATGGCGCGTCCCCTATACTACGCGGAACGAGTTCTAACATGATTCTGGGATGGCACGTCGTCCAAAGTGCGCGAAACGAGTTCTAACACGATTTTGGGATGGTGCGTCCCCCAAACTACGCGGAACGAGTTCTAACGTGATTCTTGGATGGCGCATCACCGAAACTGGACAAAACGAGTTCTAACAGGATTCTGGGATGGCGCGTCACCCAAATTGCGCGAAACAAGTTGTAACATGATTCTGGGATGGTGCGTTGCCCAAATTGCGTGAAATGATTTCTAACATGATTCTGGGATGGCGCGTCGCCCAAATTGCACGAAACGAGTTCTAACATGATTCTGGGATGGCGCGTCACCCAAATTGCGCGAAACGAGTTCTAACACGATTCTGGGATGGCGCGTCGCCCAAATTGCACGAACGAGTTCTAACATCATTCTGGGATTGCGCATCGCCCAAATTGCGCAAAATAAGTTCTAACACGATTCTGGGATGGTGCGTCGCCCAAATTGCGTGAAACGAGTTCTAAAAGGATTCTGGGATGGCGCGTCGCCCAGAGTGCGCGAAACGAGTTCTAACATGACTCTAGGATGGCGCCTCGCGCAAATTGCGCGAAACGAGTTCTAACATGATTCTGGGATGGCGCGTCACCCAAATTGCACGAAACGAGTTCTAACACGATTCTGGGATGGCGCGTCCCCCAAACTATGCGGAACGAGTTCTAACGTGATTCTGGGATGGCACGTCGTCCAAAGTGCGCGAAACGAGTTATAACACGATTTTGGGATGGCGCATCACCGACGCTCCACAGAACGAGTTCTAACAGGATTCTAGGATGGCGCGTCACCCAAATTGCGCGAAACGAGTTTAACACGATTCTGGGATGGTGTGTCGCCCAAATTGCACGAAACGAGTTCTAAGACCATCTCCAGCAACGTCCCCGCCCCCGACCCCCTTTCTGCGCCTTGTGGAGGACGGGGCCCACAGATGCGCGGCCACCATCTCCAGCAGCGGCACGCATCCGGGCAGCGACGACGCATCTCGCCTGTGGAGCGTCGTCTGTGGGCCCCGCGCGGCGGACACGCGGCGCGTCTCGGTTGGCGAGTGCGAGAAGCGGGGCGCGAGCAGCGCGCGCCGGAATGGGCGTTGGCGAGAGGGGGCGCGGAGGATGGGGGCGCGATGCGGGAGCTGCTGGAGACGTCTACAGTTGACGCGAGCGCGGAGATTGGGCAGCCGGAGCTGTTTGCGGGTCGCTGCTGGCGTTGGTCTAACATCATTCTGGGATGGCTTGTTGCCCGAATTGGATGAAACGAGTTCTAACACGATTCTGGGATTGTGGGTCAGCCAAACTGCACGAAATGAATTCTGCCATGATTCTGGGATGGAGTGTCGCCCAAATTTCGCGAAACGAGTTCTAACACGATTCTGGGATGGCGCATCGCCCAAATTGCGCGAAACGAGTTCTAACATGATTCTGGGATGGCGCGTCACCCAAATTGCGCGAAACAAGTTCTAACATGATTCAGGGATGGCGCGTCGCCCAAATTGCGCGAAACGAGTTCTTACACGATTCTGGGATGGCGTGTCGCCCAAATTGCGCTAAACAAGTTCCAACAGGATTTTGGGATGGCGTGTCGCCTAGAGTGCGCGAAACGAGTTCTAACATGATTCTGGGATGGTGCGTCGCCCAAATTGCGCGAAACGAGTTCTAACACGATTCTGGGATGGTGCATCGCCCAAATTGCGTGAAACAAGTTCCAACAGGATTTTGGGATGGCGTGTCGCCTAGAGTGCGCGAAACGAGTTCTAACATGATTCTGGGATGGTGTGTCGCCCAAATTGCGGGAAACGAGTTCTAACACAATTCTGGGATGGCGCGTCGCCCAAAGTGTGCGAAACGATTTATAACACGATTCTGGGGTGGCGCGTCGCCCAAATTGCGCGAAACGAGTTCTAACATGATTCTGGGATGGCGCGTCGCCCAAATTGCATGAAATGAGTTCTAACATGATTCTAGGATGGCGCGTCGCCCAAATTGCATGAAACGACTTCTAACATGATTCTGGGATGACGCGTCACCCAAATTGCGCGAAACGAGTTCTAACACGATTCTGGGATGGCGCGTCGCCCAAATTGCACGAAACGAGTTCTAACATCATTCTGGGATGGCGCATCGCCCAAATTGCGCGAAATGAGTTCTAACACGATTCTGGGATGGTGCGTCGCCCAAATTGCGTGAAACGAGTTCTAAAAGGATTCTGGGATGGCGCGTCGCCTAGAGTGCGCAAAACGAGTTCTAACATGATTCTAGGATGGCGCCTCGCGCAAATTGCGCGAAACGAGTTCTAACATGATTCTGGGATGGCGCGTCACTCAAATTGCGCGAAACGAGTTCTAACACGATTCTGGGATGGCGCGTCCCCCAAACTACGCGGAACGAGTTCTAACGTGATTCTTGGATGGCACGTCATCCAAAGTACGCGAAATGAGTTCTAACACGATTTTGGGATGGCGCGTCACCGAAACTGCACAAAACGAGTTCTAACAGGATTCTGGGATGGCGCGTCATCTAAATTGCGCGAAATGAGTTCTAACACGATTCTGGGATGGTGTGTCGCCCAAATTGCGCGAAACGAGTTCTAACTCGATTTTGGGATGGTGCGTTGCCCAAATTGCGTGAAACGAGTTCTAACACGATTCTGGGATGGCGCGTCGCCCAAATTGCACGAAATGAGTTCTAACATTATTCTAGGATGGCGCGTCGCCCAAATTGCGCGAATCAAGTTCTAACATGATTCTGGGATGGCGCATCTCCCAAATTGCACGAAACGAGTTCTAACACGATTCTGGGATGGCGCGTCGCCCAAATTGCGCGAAACGAGTTCTAACACGATTCTGGGATGGCGCATCCCCCAAACTGCGCGGAACGAGTTCTAACATGATTCTGGGATGGCACGTCGCCCAAATTCAGTGAAACGAGTTCCAACATGATTCTGGAATGGCGCGTCGCCCAAATTGCTCGAAATGAGTTCTAACATGATTCTGGAATGGCGCGTCTTCCAAATTGCGCGAAACGAGTTCTAACAGGATTCTGGGATGGCGCGTCGCCCAGAGTGTGCGAGACGAGTTCTAACATGATTCTCAGATGGCGCATCACGCAAATTGCGCGAAACGAGTTCTAACATGATTCTAGGATGGCGCGTCACCCAAATTGCGCGAAACGAGTTCTAACACAATTCTGGGATGGCGCGTCCCCCAAACTGCGTGGAACAAGTTCTAACGTGATTCTGGGATGGCACGTCATCCAGAGTGCGCGAAACGAGTTGTAACACGATTCTGGGATGGCGCGTCACCCAAACTGCACGAAACGAGTTCTAATAGGATTCTGGGATGGCACGTCACCCAAATTGCGCGAAACGAGTTCTAACATGATTCAGGGATGGCGTGTCGCCCAAATTGCACGAAACGAGTTCTAACATGATTCAGGGATGGCGCGTCGCCCAAATTGCGCGAAACGAGTTCTTACACGATTCTGGGATGGCGCGTCGCCCAAATTGCGCGAAACAAGTTCCAACAGGATTTTGGGATGGCGTGTCGCCTAGAGTGCGTGAAACGAGTTCTAACATGATTCTGGGATGGTGCGTCGCCCAAATTGCGCGAAACGAGTTGTAACACGATTCTGGGATGGCGCGACGCCCAAAGTGCGCGAAACGAGTTCTAACACGATTCTGGGATGGTGCATCGCCCAAATTGCGCGAAACAAGTTCCAACAGGATTTTGGGATGGCGTGTCGCCTAGAGTGCGCGAAACGAGTTCTAACATGATTCTGGGATGGTGCGTCGCCCAAATTGCGCGAAACGAGTTCTAACACGATTCTGCGATGGCGCGTCGCCCAAAGTGTGCGAAACGATTTATAACACGATTCTGGGGTGGCGCGTCGCCCAAATTGCGCGAAACGAGTTCTAACATGATTCTAGGATGGCGCGTCGCCCAAATTGCACGAAATGAGTTCTAACATGATTCTAGGATGGCGCGTCGCCCAAATTGCACGAACCAGACTTGTCCTACCAAGAGTACCCCGTCAAGGTATTGGATCAGAAGGAAAGATCAACTCGGGCGAGATCAATCAAAATGTATAAGATTCAGTGGAGTCATCATTCAGTAGAAGAAGCTACATGGGAAACGGAGGATTTTCTACACTCTCGCTTCCCCGACTTTCTGCCCAAAGGAGTCGGTACGTAACCCCAAAAGCCCCACCCCACCTGCCCTTTGAAGTCAATTATAAGAAAAAATTAGATAACAAGGATAGTCTAAGTTGTGGATTTAACTTAAGAAGGGCTTCCTTCTGAAGTTGCAAAGAGGATGACATTCGAAGAACAGTTAAAAGGGTGAAACTTGGGTATAAGGGGAGAGTAGCACCCACACACCTTCAAGCATCCCTCCAAGGGACTCTACCTGAAATCTCGGGACGAGATTCCTTTAAGGGGGGAGGGCTGTAACACCCTAGGTGTTACTCAGGGTGTCCACCCCAGAGTTACCCCTGTTTACCCATTATCACCTGAAGATTTAAGTGGGCAAAATTTATCAAAATTTGAATTCTAGGTCCTAAACAAGTGTAAGCTAACTTGGATGTCCTGCCCTAGCTTATAATGCACATCTAAGTGGGGATCTCCCAAAATTTTAGAGCAAAACC
Organism: Zea luxurians; assembly: GCA_029449295.1. Classification (NCBI taxonomy): domain Eukaryota; kingdom Viridiplantae; phylum Streptophyta; class Magnoliopsida; order Poales; family Poaceae; genus Zea; species Zea luxurians. Next base: position 99,820,412 of record JAOPSE010000014.1, on the reverse strand, counting down.
TCCATAGGCAATAAGGACCCTAATTGAAGCCATGATCAAAAGATCATGTAAACATCATGATCATGGTTTGGGCCAAATATAAAAGTTGTAATATACTTAATAACCTACATTTAATAGTAAGGAAGTACCCCCCAAAAAGTTTTCAGAAAAGTCCTAAAAAGATCACCAAAGGGTGAACACAAGGGAGAAATTCAGGATTGGCCTAAGTCAAAAACCAACCCTTGAGCAAAGATCCCCCATGTTCACCTTGATCCCCTTTTCAAAACCTGTCGACCCAATTGACAAAATGGCGCCAAATTAACCCTAGAACACCCTGGCAAGAGATGACACCTACCCTAGGGCGCTAGACACGACTTGACACTCCTTTTGCCTCGGTTTGGACCCAGCTGACACAGCAAACTTCTTCCCTCTCTATCTCCCTGCCCTGGCCATATCTCGACTTGGAACTCACAGCAAAAGGATAGGATTTGGAGCAGAGAAGTGACCGTACACAGTGACTTTGCCAAGATACGCACGCTATGGCGCTCAAACCGGCCGTTGAACCTTGGCAGAAGCAACCTTCCACGTGTTCGACGCGAGCTGGCATCCGGGGGCGCGCTCAGAGCACGCCCGTGCGTGAACCCCCGCGCGCCCGCGGCCGCCCATGACCACGCCCGCGCCACGACTATAAAACCTGCCCCAGCGCTCGGCTGTCTTCCCCATTGCCTCCTCCGTACCTCGCCTGACTTGCCCGAGCCAGCCATTGCCTCCGGCGACCTCCCCGCGACCCGCCAGTGCCGCCCGAGAGCAACCACCGTGGCCAACCCCTCTCCCGTCTTCCTCCGTTCGATCCAAGCCCCCAGATAGCTTCCTGGTGAGGCCGTGGCACGTGCTCAAGCTTGACCCGAGGCCCCGCGTCACCGGAATAGCCCAATCGTGCTCACCGGAGTTCAAGAAACCGCCGGCGCACGTGGACCGGGTAAACCCCTTCACCATTTTCCAATTCGTTGCACGCATGGCCTCTGTGTCACCCCGTGAAGCTCCTCGTGCACCCTAATCGAACTATACCGCCGTGGTTTGGCCGGAGCAGGCGCCGCCGACGATCCCCGCCGCCTGTGTTCGTGGCCAGGGTGACTCCGACCACCTCCGACGATGACCCGCACATCGACGTGACTGTCACGACCTCCCGAACGTCACTGACCACCTCGCCGGGCCTCCCTCGCCGCCGGTAAGCCGCGCCGTCCTTTCTTTCCCGCGGCTACTGTTTCAGTTGGGGGAAGGACTGCGGGTGAGAGGGAGAGAAAGCCAGGGGGTTAAGTGAAAAGTCAGAGACTCAAGTGAATAGTGGCGCATGGGTAGAACTGCGAGGTTTGATTCGGTTTAAATCCAGGGACCTTGGCGCAAACTGCTTTTTCAGAAAAACTTAATTAAAACCTGATTTAAATTCAAACAGAAACTTTAAAAACCCATAACTTCTGTTTGGTTTATCCAAATTTGGTCAAACTAATTTTGCCAGACTCTAAATAATGTAACCTGTCTAAGAAAAATATAAACCCCATGAGTACTAAAGAAAAATATAAGGTTCTGATTAATTTTAGTTTTGACCAAAAGCTTAATAATATCAAGAAAAATGGTTGTACTATTTAACTAGGGTTAGAAAAATTTGGAGAAGTCTATATCTACCTACTGACCTAGTTAAAAATGTTAAACCCCTCTGTCCATTATATTAAGTTAGTTTTTACCCCTTATTCCATAAGATGCTTAAGGTTAAGAAAAATAGAAAAGGTGACATAAATAATGAACCAGAGGGCACCCCTATTTTTGTTGAGATACTTAGTCAATGTAGTTCACTGGAAAAATATATCATACCCTGTTGCAATGTAAAATAAGAAGGATACCCTTTAAATTAATAAGATAAGGATAACTTAGAAAAACCCTAGAAAAATAACCCTAAGGTGAAACCTCCCCAAACCTTAGGATAACTAATGTTTTGATAACAAGAACTTAGGAAAAATCTGAAATCTGTTGTTTGATATTTTTCAAATGACAAGTTAGTTCTAAACACCCTTTTTGCACCAAATTTTAGAAATCCACCATTAATTAACCATCATGTGGCTCTCTGTCATTTTTGGTACAAGAGCTTATTATCACTGTTAGAGGCCAACAAAAATAACCCTTAGGTCAGGATCCACTTTAATAAAGGACTTGTAGTGTAAAGTGGCTTAATTGCCCCACTTTTTGTTATTTTTGGTAAGCAGCCTAGCCTTTTTATTTTGAATTCCACATTCCTAAGACAGGCCCTATTGACCAAGGGCAAGCCACTGTAATTTTTGTGGAATTATTGAAAATAGTTAATCCACCTTGGTAGTTCAAACCCCACTAGAATTCATAAATGAACACTAAAGAAAGGAAAATGGATAATGGAAATTAATGTCCTCATAAGACCTTTGTAAATTTGTCCACTGAAATCTATAAAAAAACAATGCAAATCCCCTATGTTATCCAAAAAGAAAACCTAAACCTAAAAGGGAATGAGTCTATGTATAAATATATACCACTAGAAGACCCACATAGCCAGGGAACCCTAAGTTAATTCTTGACTTAATTTTTGTAGTTTAATGTTCTTAAATCTGCATAATCATAACATACATGTTCATTGCATTTCGATAGACTGTAATCTTGCTGACGGAGAGTACATCCTCGTGCCGGAGCAAGGAGCTGCCCAGGAGGTTGCCCCAGACCCAGCACCAGAGCCTGCACCAGAGGACCTGCCTGCCACTGCTTTGGAAGGCAAGCCCCGGTTTTATGCATAACCTGTTCTATATGATATTTTACTACACTTATTGTTTGTAGGCTTGTATTGTGCACTTAAGTGTAGGAGTTGATTTAAACCCTAGTTGCATGATCCCAGGAATCCTATTGAGATGAATACTAGTATGCTAGGTCGAGTAGCTGCTTTATTAAGTAGGATCTCGGTAGAAGTCGAGTGATTTTTCTAGCACTCGCGCGAGGTCAGGATTTGGTTGTATCCACTCTGATAACAGAATGATGATGGTCTGTGGACACGGTCCATGGGGACGCGTGGTCTACGAGATGAAAATTGGAATAAGGATTAACGTGCGGATACCTGTGTCAAGCGTTTGAATGTACTAAACACATACCGAGAAATATGGTAAATCGGTAAGCCTAGTACCTGAGTGAACCTGCCCGCAGACATACCCCCTCACGCGACCTGAGACGAGGTCTCCCATTCCGGTTATGGTGGGTACAAGTGCGGTCACTGCACGACGGCCAGTCGGGGTCAGTGAGGCATTGTACGCCAAGGCGGTGAGCCCTGATCTGTTGCCAGGGAATCGATGGGGACGGTTGATGTGTGTGGGGACGGAGTGCCCCTACATGTCGTGTGTTTAGGTTTACCTTGCAAGGATAAAAACTCGATTCGAATCGTCTGCTTCTCGCAGCTAATGAGACTGCTTGATCCATTGTACTGCATCGAGTAACAAGTGGAACTGTGATGAGATGATACAACATGTTGATTGCTAAAAATGCTTGCTACTATGTATGAGTAGATAGTACACTTTTAGCCTTAAGAGAGTCACACTTAATTTTGACAAAGATAAAATCTTGATTTAGAAACTCAGCTAGTGCTTTTGGCAACCAAACCCCACAGCCAAATAGCTGCATGTCTAGAGGTAGAGGAGTATAGACTCCTCACACCGGGTAAGTCTAGCTGAGTATTAGTATACTCAGCCTTGCTTGTGGCATAATTTTACAGGTTCTCTAGAGGACATGGTTGCTGGAGTGACTTGGCCGTCCACCTTACCACCGGGTTGGACTGTCGAGTGGGACCCCGCCTCGGCCGAGGAGGAGCATGAGGAGTGATGGGACAGGCTTCCCCATCTCTCCGTTTATTTATCGTTAGTTTTATTCCGCTGCACTTCGAAACAATGATGACTACTTTTGGCAAAACTCCGATGATGATGATGTAATAATTTAATACTCTGACATGTATGGTTTTATGCTTTATTGTATTTGCTCTGTGACTCACCATCGAGTGAGATTGTGGTACTTGATCCTGTCAGTTGCCGTGTCGGACTAGATCCGAGGGATTGACGGGTTATTCCCATTTAAGTGTGGTCTAGCCTCGAAGGCAGGGCTTAGGCACTTAAGTTGGAATAATTCGGGCAGTTCCGCCACACACTCGTTTCGTGCACTTTGGGTGATGCGCCTTCCCAGAATCGTGTTAGAACTCGTTTCGCGCAATTTGGGCGACGCGTCGTCCCAGAATTATGTCAGAACTCATTTCGTGCAGTTTGGCTGACGCACCATCCTAGAATCGTGTTAGAACTCGTTTCGCGAAATTTGGACGACGCGCCATCCCAGAATAATGTTAGAACTCGTTTCATGCACTTTGGGCGACGCGCCATCCCAGAATCGTGGTAGAACTCGTTTTGCGCAATTTGGGTGATGCGCCATCCCAGAATCCTGTTAGAACTCATTTCGTGCCGTTTGGGTGACGCGCCATCCCAGAATCGCGTTAGAACTCGTTTCGCGCAGTTTGGCTGACGCGTCATCCCAGAATCATGTTAGAACTCGTTTCGTGCAATTTGGGTGATGCACCATCGCAGAATCCTGTTAGAACTCATTTCGTGCAGTTTGGGTGACGCGCCATCCCAGAATCGTGTTAGAACTCATTGCGTGCACTTTTGACGATGTGCCATCCCAGAATCATGTTAGAACTCGTTCCGCGCAGTTTGGGGGACGCGCCATCCCAGAATCGTGTTAGAACTCGTTTCACACAATTTGGGCGACGCACCATCCCAGAATCATGTTAGAACTCGTTTCGCGCAAATTGGGCGACGCGCTATCCCAGAATCGTGTTTGAACTCCTTTCGCGCACTTTGGGCGACGAGCCATCCCAGAATCATGTTAGAACTCGTTTCGCGCAGTTTGGCTGACGCGCCATCCCAAAATCGTGTTAGAACTCGTTTCGCGCAATTTGGGAGACGCGCCATCCCAAAATCGTGTTAGAACTTCTTTCGCGCAATTTGGGTGACGCGCCATTGTCACACCCGGTTTTGGAAGGCAAACCAAGTGCGAACTATGTACGTGCCAGGATCAGAACTCACGTACACAGCGATTACATAAATGAACATCAATGCACATTGCTCGAATAATAACTTAAAAGAGTGTTAACTTATTACATCACAGAGTCATAGACATCCACATAGTCATCAACTTAACAGTTAAATCAAAGTGCTAGCGAAACGCAGTAAAGATAGGGCCTTCACAGGCAGCTGACTGGGGGTTGCCGCCAACCCACACCTAGAACTCGTCGTAGTCTTGGAACTCCTGGAAGTCTCCTCCCACGGCTTCACCTTCTCCTGAGCAGTGGTTACAATGCGGACAACCTGGTGTTTTGTGGTAAAGCAAGGATGAGTACACATCAACGTACTCAGCAAATGTCCCGTTTGGCTGAAGTGGACTAGCTTTATGTGGGGTTAGGCTCAAGCAGTTGCTTTTAGTTGGTCAGGTATTTATCATTAGTAGAAGCCAGATTTTAGCATTAACCAACCCGTAAACCATTTCCTCATCGAGGAACAACATCATCATAGTCGAACCAAAACCATAACATAATCCTTGAATCTCGAACCATCTGTATCTCTAGTCAAAGAGGATCCCAAGGCTGCTCTTAACCGTGAGCACGGCTGATATATCAGTTTCACTACCCTCTGCAGAGGTCGCACACTTTACCCATGAGTCATGATACCCTTTCTACCCGGGGAGAGCTAATCCCCATTGACCACTACCTAGGTGGTCCGGCAAGGTATCACTACGTAGCTTTTACAAAGATTCCCTAGAGATCATAGCTGCTCGTTAGGTTTCTCCAGTTTGATAAACACAGTACCCCTCCCCGCAGGAGAGTGACAAACAAAAAGCAAAACGAAAGAACCTCGGCACTCAGCCTCGGCAGAGCAAGCACTGTGCCTGGACCCCATTGATGGCACGACGGCTAAGTGTAAGACCCAAAATTAGTAGAGGAAAAAAAATATAAACAAAGTATCATAATGCTTCGGAAATTAGGAAAATAAGAAAAATGATGAGAAAAGGGATTTATCTTTTAAAGGAAACCATTTATACATCCCATGAAATAGATAACAAGGAGAATAAAACTTAAATTAGTAATATTAAAATAATATGGTTTATATTCACCTTTGGATTTCAATTGATACATTTGAAAAATCTGAAAACTAAAATAGAAGTATAAATTTGAATTTGGAATAGAAAATAGAAAATAGGAAAGAAAAGGGAAATAAGAGAAAGAGAAGGGATATAAAACAAAAATATAAATAATATATATATAAATAAATATATTCAGAATTAATATCCCTAACTTCACAAAAATAAGTTGAAATGATGAGCCATAGAAGTTTGAATTTAAGTTTGAATTCGAATTTAACTTGGAAATGAAGAAAAGAAATAGAAAATGAAATGGAAAAAAAAAGAAAAACCTCACCTGGGCCGGACTAAGCCATTTCGGCCCATTTACTCGCTCGGCCGGCTTCACCTCTCGCCGCGCGGCCCAAACCCGCCGAACCGCGCGCGCTCGGTCGGCTGACATCCAGGGCCCACTTGTCACCCGCACGCGTACTGCCTTCTCCCCCTCGCTCTCTCACTGACGTCGCGGGGCCCCCACGTCTGCCTCTCCCTCGCGCGCGCTCTCGCCTTCTCACCGACGCGCGGGACCCACTGGTCAGGTCCGCCTCCTTCCCCGAGTCCGTGCTCGCGATGACTGAGCCTGTGCTCCGTATCCACCGTGGATTCCGTCGGTTGACTCGCGCGCAGGTCCGGCTGATCTCGTGGACCCACGGCCCAGTTTTGTCACCGTCACTTGCGTGTGGACCGAACCGGCCAGACCGTTCCCCCAACAGAACCCGGCCATGGCGGAGCTTGCGCCGGTGATCTCGGTGTTGATTACGTCCATCTCGCCTGGGTCCGAGTCCTCGGGCTATATAGCCAACGATGCGCACCCCTGTGCTTCCCGTACCACGGACGCGAATCGAAGTGCCATTGCCGTGACCGTCCGTCATCGTCGTGTGAGGAGGGGAGAGTTCCGCCGCCGCGGCCAAATTCCCGGCCCCGTTATCGTCGAAGCATTAGAAAGGGTCGTGGGGCCTCGCCGTGTCACCGGGGAGACATCTCTGCCAAGTATTCGTCGGGATTGAGCCTTGAGGCGGCCCCAATTCCTCACCGTCGTACGTGGGCCACCGTGAAGCCGCGTCTCGCCGTGGGCAGCTTCTCTCGAGACGTCCCTTGCCCTGGTATGTCATCCACCCTCTTGGTAGCACTTGTGGCATCGTGTACGTCGATTGAATCGGGGAATGGGGAGCTGGGGTGCCGGCGTGCCGCATGCGGCAATGGCGCCGCCGTGCCTCTGCTCAGTGCCGTCGGGCGGCGCTGCCGCATTTGGGGAGGGAGAAAGGATGGCGATCGGGCCGTTGGTTCGTCCGTGGACGGCACAGATCTAAACGTAGGGATACCGGTTCGGGGTTTTATTTGTGCCGTAGATCAGCGATCCTGCGGTCGTGGGCGAGCGAGTGATCATGCGCCATCCGATTGTGATCCAGCGGTGCGCAGAGTGTACCGTTTCGCTTTAACAACGGATCTAATCCTAGCGCTCGGGTTTTGATCGGACGGCTAATCGCAGCCGATACCCCGTAGGCCAGGGATTTTTGTTAAAGAGACCCTGGGGATTTCTGGAATCAACCCGCCATCCCCGTTTTACTGTTTCCTGAGTCTGGGAATTCTTGCGCCGAGCCCCCTGCGCTTCTGTTTAATTGAGGCCCAGTCCAGTGCAGTATTAAAGTGATTAAATGAATTAGAAATTAGATTTTTAATACAAAAATAATTGCTAGAACTTAGATAATTCATAGAAAATTCATTTTAGCTCCAAATTGAACCATTCCAATTCCTAAAATTTTGTAATAATATTCTCTATCATTTAGAATCACTGTTTTGACATGAACTCTGTTAGGAAATTAATTTATCATCTAATCCTATTTTAATCACCTTAAAACCTTTGGAAATCCATAACTTAAAACCTATAACTCCAAAATTAATAATTCTTTTCCTGTGATCTTACTTTAATATGTAGATTATTAATATGTATTTTGGCATACATGTTTGGTGTAATGTTAATTTTGCCTATACCCTGTTTGTTTGTATTGCTACGACTAGTGCGAGGTCACGTGTCACCTGAAGATCATCCTGATACCTGGAATCTCAAGGCCCAGGCAAGTTGTGCCCTTGATCACTTCTTTTTACCCAGCCATGTTCTGATTAATCATAATGATCTGCATAGGTTAATTTTGATGGGACCCAATAGGTTACCCTAGTTTGTCTATCTTTATACCTTGTTTACCACTGAACTTTCTGGGTAGTACTTGCTAGTGCCATATGTGGTTTTGGGTATGGAGATACACTATTCATGATTACACTTTGTTATCAGTTGTTATTTATTGTTCATGATAAGATCATTATGTTAATTGGAACATGGAGCGACCACCCGGGAAAACAGTGCTACCACAAGGGAGGAATGGGACCCCTTGGCTGATTAATTAGGAAAGCTAGTGGAAGACTACCTTACCCGAAAGGGGCAAGGGCAGTAGGGGAGAGGTCAGTGTAGGGAGGCCCTCGGGAGGATTTTGCTGCGATGGCGGTCCTGCAAGGGATTCCTGCACTGGATCTTCCTATAAACTGTAGCGGGTTTTCGGAAGCTAGTGGAACTTTGTAAAGGCCTCGTAGTGTTACCCTGCCTCGCTTCCTTGGTAGAGGTGTATGGGATTCATGACCCCTTGGCAGATGGGTAACACGGCTTGTGGGTAAAGATGCGCAACCTCTGCAGAGTGTAAAACTGGTATACTAGCCGTGCTCACGGTCATGAGCAGCTCGGACCCTCACATGATTAATTTATGGAACTAAATTCAATTTGTCATATGCATTGCATTGCAGGTGAGGTGTTACTTTTGTTCTATTACTTAATTGGGTTTGGTATTTACTTATACTTAGTAACTGCTAATAAAATTTTGACCAACTTTAAAAGCAATGCTCAGCTCTAACCATCTTCTTTGGTAAGCCTTACACTTCACGTGAGCTCCCACCTTTGGCGAGTTCATGCACATTATTCCCCACAACTTGTTGAGCGATGAACGTATGTGAGCTCACTCTTGCTGTCTCACATACACCACAGGTCAAGACCAGGTACTGCAGGATGATGCTCATGGAGGATGCTGTGATGAGTTCGTGAGTGGTCTAGGTCGTCGTCTCCCAGTCAACTTTGGGTTGCTGGACCGTTGTCTCCTTATAATGTAATTATTTATTTTGTATGGAACTCCTGTTATGTATAAAGATGTGACATTCGATCCTGTGCCACTATACATCATATGTATGAGACTTGGTCCCAGCATACCTGGTGTTTATGTTAACCCCGGGTTTTGGACCCCTAAAATCCGGGTGTTACACTAAGCAACCACACCTCTAGTTCCTCTAATTAATTAGCTAAGGGCATCCCATTTCACCCTCATGGTTGCACTGTTATCCCGGGTGGTCTCTCAATGAACAGGTCCTTACGGAGAGGTACTCAGGAAACAGCCTGAGCCCCCTAGAGTATCACCAGACCATCAACATCATCAGGATAACAGTATCATAAATAGTCACATCATGTTCATTGATTAAGTTAAGGCAATAGCAGAGTGCTAACCATAACAGCCCGTAAGGTCATCAAGGATAAAGTAAAGTGTAAAGCTAGTCAATCCTTAGGTTTCAAGTAGGTAATGCGGGGTAGTAAGTTATAAATGAATAGGACATAATGGGACAGAGGACACTTGCCTTCACCAAACTGCTGATCAGGGACTTCCTCTGCAACTTCCTCGGGAAACACAGACTGCTCGTTGTCTACGTAAAGTAATCATTCACACTATGCACTTGGGAAGTAACAAACAAAAGCAATATACCAAACATATGCAGTAGAGAGATCACAAGTTCACAATAGAAAAGGATTGGTACTCTAGTATTCCCTAGGTCAAACTCCAAGGGAGTATGAATTGTTGCATCATGTTGAACCCTAGATTTCACTTTTGTTTGGTGCATAATTCTCAAAAAGTCTAATTTGAATTTGTGGCTTATTTGAATTTGAATCAAATAGAGAAAATAAAAAGAAAAGAGAAAACAAATATCAGAATAAAAGAAAAAGGGAAAGAAGCCCAACCCTGCCGCCCCCTCGGCCTTTCGGCCCAGCCGGCCCAACCCCGCGCGCGCCTCTCCCCCCCCCCCCCCCCGCTCTCTCTGCCCTGGCGGGCCCGTCCGTCAGCGCGGCCGCCGTCTCCGCGCCCGCCTCCCTCTCTCTCTGCTCGCGGGCCCGGCCTGTCAGCCCCGTCTTCCCCGCGTAACCGCCGCCCGAGCTACGCGCTGCCGCGGACTCCGCGCCCACGTCGCGCGTGGAGCTCGCAACCGCCCCGCCCCCGGCCACTTGAGCCCAGAACCCCACTCGCCCTCTCCCCCTCCCTCATTTGCGCACCTGCAGGCCTCTCTCTCACCTCCCCCTCGCTGCGCGCACGCCAGAGCGCCTTCGCCGCGAACCGCCACCGTCCCGAGCTCGTTTCCCCGTCGCCGTTGGAGCTCCGCCGTGCCTTCAGCCACGGTGAGCTCCGCCCCGACGTCCGCAACCCGGGACGCGCTCCAATTTCCCCTTCCCCTCTCTATTTCCCTCTGCCCGCGCTCACCCGCCGTCCTCCGTGCAGCCGCGGAGGTCCGCCACCGCCGACCCGGGGCGTCGTCGCGCCATTGCCGCCACCGAGGAGTCCCCGGAGTCCGTCTTGAGGTAAGGAACCTCCCCTGCCCTCTCCCTTCCTCTCTATCGCTCTCTACTGCGCTTAATTGCGCGCCGGAGTCCCACAGCACCGCCGCCGAGCCGCTTCGCCGTGGACCGCCCCCCTCCGGTGCCCCTGCCCCGACCTAGCCCCCACCGGACGATTCCCCGCGCCCTCCCCAACCTTCCCGGCCGCTCGGGCCACCCCAAAGACCCGCAGAGCGCCCACGCCCCTCGTCTCCGGCAAGTCCTCCGCCGCGGGGACGAGCGCCGCCGCCTCCGCTAGCCGGTAGGAAAGGCCAAGACCGGCCACCCGACCCCCGCCGTTCACCCCAGATCGGGCGGCCCTGATTCAATTAGCCCGGGCCCAATCCTGGCCGTCCACCGGAGATCCAACGGCCCAGGGCCGCTTCCCTCACACCCCGCGCCCGCTCTGCCGCCCGGCCCCGCCTGTCAGCCTGCCCGCGCCCGCTCTGCAGCCTGGTCCCGCCTGTCAGCCGCTCAGGCCGCCGCGCGCTCGCGCGCCCGCCCGTGGATCTAATCTCGGGCGTTGATCTGAGATCCGACGGCCGTAGGAGCCCGATACCCCTTCGCCCGCGCGTTTTCTTAAAGAGACCCCCGGTTTTCTGAAATTTAACCCGCCGTCCCTGGATTCTCGCAGTTAGGTCCTCGGACCTTTTATTTAATTCAAAATAAGTATTTAGGGTATATTTTAATCCCTAAACTTGTAAAATTCATAACTTTGTCATATGAACTCCAAATTAGGTGCTTCAAATTGCAAAATGCTCATAGTATTTTTGTCTACCTATTTAACCAATGTTTCCCTGCTGTTTTTATGTCCCAATTAATAGTTGATCATTAGGATAAGATTAAGGTTATTGGAACCCCTATTTGAGATAAATAAAAGATAGAAGACTTTAATAAAAGTGGGAGCACCTAAGTTTATGGACTTAAAATCATGTAATGATTTAACCCCACCACTAACTTAAACCTGCTTAGTGGATAATGAATCATTTTGTATAGTCCTCTACCCTAGACCTAGGGAATACCAGAGTGCCTATCCCCTTTCTATTATGAACTTGTGATCTCTCTGCTGCATATGTTTGGTATATTATTTTTGTTTGTTATTTCCCAAGTGCATAGTGTGAATGATTACTTTACGTAGACAACGAGCAGTCTGTGTTTCCCGAGGGAGTTGCAGAGGAAGTTCCTGATCAACAGTTTGGTGAAGGCAAGTGTCCTCTGACCCATTATGTCCTATTCACTTATAACTTACTATCCCGCATTACTTACTTGAAACCTAAGGATTGACTAGCTTTACACTTTACTTTATCCTTGATGACCTTATGGTTAGCATTCTGCTATTGCCTTAACTTAATCAATGAACATGATGTGACTATTTATGATACTGTTTGTAACACCCTAGGTGTTACTCAGGGTGTCCACCCCAGAGTTACCCCTTTTAACCCATAATTACATAAAGATTTATGGGCAAAGTACTTCAATCTTGGAATTCAAGGTCCTAATCAAGTGCAAACTATCTTGGATATCATGCCTTAGCTTGTCATGCCCATCTAAGTGGGGCTCTTCCAAAACCCTAGAGCAAAACCTCCATAGGCAATAAGAACCCAAATTGAAGCCATGATCAAAAGATCATGTAAACATCATGATCATGGTTTGGGCCAAATATAAAAGTTGTAATATACTTAATAACCTACAATTAATAGTAAGGAAGTACCCCCAAAAAGTTTTCAGAAAAGTCCTAAAAAGATCACCAAAGGTTGAACACAAGGGAGAAATTCAGATTTTGCCTAAGTATAGAACCTAACCCTTGAGCAAAGACTCCACATGTTCACCTTGATCCCCTTTTCAAAACCTATCGACCCAATTGACAAAATGGCGCCAAATTAACCCTAGAACACCCTGGCAAGAGATGACACCTACCCTAGGGCGCTAGACACGACTTGACACTCCTTTTGCCTCGGTTTGGACCCAGCTGACACAGCAAACTTCTTCCCTCTCTATCTCCCTGCCCTGACCATATCTCGACTTGGAACTCACAGCAAAAGGATAGGATTTGGAGCAGAGAAGTGACCGTACACAGTGACTTTGCCAAGATACGCACGCTATGGCGCTCAAACCGGCCGTTGAACCTTGGCAGAAGCAACCTTCCACGTGTTCGACGCGAGCTGGCATCCGGGAGCGCGCTCAGAGCACGCCCGTGCGCGAACCCCCGCGCGCCCGCGGCCGCCCGTGACCACGCCCGCGCCACGGCTATAAAACCCGCCCCAGTGCTCGGCTGCCTTCCCCATTGCCTCCTCTGTACCTCGTCTGACTTGCCCGAGCCAGCCATTGCCTCCGGCGACCTCCCCGCGACCCGCCAGCGCCGCCCGAGAGCCACCACCGTGGCCAACCCCTCTCCCGTCCTCCTCCGTTCGATCCAAGCCCCCAGATAGCTTCCTGGTGAGGCCGTGAGACTTGCTCAAGCTTGACCCGAGAACCCGCGTCACCGGAGTAGCCAAATCGTGCTCACCGGAGTTCAAGAACCCGCCGGCGCACGTGGATCGGGTAAGCCCCTGCACCGTTTTCCAATTCGATGCACGCATGGCCTCTGTGTCACCCCGTGAAGCTCCTCGTGCACCCTAATTGAACTATACCGCTGTGGTTTGGTCGGAGCAGGCGCCGCCGACGGTCCCCGCCGCCTGTGTTCGTGGCCAGGGTAACTCCGACCACCTCCGGCGACGACCCACACATCGACGTGACCGTCGCGACCTCCCGAACGTCACTGACCACCTCGCCGGACCTCCCTCACCGCCGGTAAGCCGCGCCATCCTTTTCTCTCCCGCGGCTACTGTTTCAGTTGGGGGAAGGACTGCGGGTGAGAGGGAGAAAAAGCCAGGGGGTTAAGTGAAATGTCAGAGACTCGGGGGAATAGTGGCGCGAGGGTAGATCTGCGAGATTTGATTCGGTTTAAACCCAGGGACCTCGGCGCAAACTGCTTTTTCAGAAAAACCTTATTAAAACCTGATTTAAATTCAACAGAAACTTTAAAAACCCATAACTTCTGTTTGGTTTATCCAAATTTGGTCAAACTAATTTTGCCAGACTCTAAATAATGCAACCTATCTAAGAAAAATATAAAACCCCATAGGTACTAGAGAAAAATGTAAGGTTCTGATTTAATTTTAGTTTTGACCAAAAGCTTAATAATAGCAGGAAAAATGGTTGTACTATTTAACTAGGGTTAGAAAAATTTGGAGAAGTTTGTATCTACCTACTGACCTAGTTAAAAATGTTAAACCCCTCTGTCCACTACATTAAGTTAGTTTTTACCCCTTATTCCATAATATGCTTAAGGTTAAGAAAAATATAAAAAGTAACATAAATAATGAACCAGAGGACACCCCTATTTTTGTTGAGATACTTAGTCAATATAGTTCACTGGAAAAATATATCATACCCTGTTGTAATGTAAAATAAGAAGGATACCTTTTAAATGAATAAAATAAGGATAACTTAGAAAAACCCTACAAAAATAACCTTAAGGTGACACCTCCCCAAATCTTAGGATAACTAATGTTTTGATAATAAGAACTTAGGAAAAATCTGAAATCTGTTGTTTGATATTTTTCAAATGACAAGTTAGTTCTAAACACCCTTTTTGCACCAAATTTTAAAAATCCACCATTAATTAACCATCATGTGGCTCTCTGTCATGTTTGGTACAAGAGCTTATTATCACTGTTAGAGGCCAACAAAAATAACCCTTAGGTCAGGATCCACTTTAATAAAGGACTTGTAGTGCAAAGTGGCTGGATTGCCCCACTTTTTGTTATTTTTGTATACAGCCTAGCCTTTTTATTTTGAATCCCATATTCCTAAGATAGGCCCTATTGACCAAAGGCAAGCCACTGTAATTTTTGTGGAATTATTGAAAATAGTTAATTTACCTTGGTAGTTCAAACCCCACTAGAGTTCCTAAATGAACACTAAAGAGAGGAAAAATGAACAATGGAAATTAGTATCTCCCTAAGACCCTTGTAAGTTGTTCCCTGAAATAGAGATATACAAATGCAATACTAATTCTCCTTGTTTACCCCAAATAAAGACTTAAATATAAAAGTGCTAAATATAAACCACTAGGAGACCCACGTAGCCAAGGAACCCTAAGTTCATTCTTGACTTAGTTTCTGTAGCTTAATGTTCTTAAATCTTGCATAACCATGACACATATGTTCATTGCATTTCGATAGACTGTAATCTTGCCGACGGAGAGTACATCCTCGTGCCGGAGCAAGGAGCTGCCCAGGAGGTTGCCCCAGATCCCGCACCAGAGCCTGCACCAGAGGACCTGCCTGCCACTGCTTTGGAAGGCAAGCCCCGGTTTATGCATAACCTGTTACTTATGCTATTTTACTACACTTAATGATTGTAGGATTATTTGTGCATTTAAGTGTAGGAGTTGTTTGAAACCTTAGTTGCATGATCTCAGGAACCTCATTGTGATGAATACTAGCATGCTAAGGCGAGTAGCTGCTTTTCTAATTAGGGATCTCGGTAGAAGTCGAGTGATTTTTCTAGCACTCGCGCGAGGTCAGGAATTGGTTGTGCCCACTTTTCTTATCACACTGATAGTTGGTTGGTGGACACGGATCCATGGGGATACGTGGTCTATAAGGTAAAATGGGAATAAGGATTAACGTGCGGATACCTGTGTCAAGCGTTTGAACGTACTAAACACATACCGAGAAATATGGTAAATCGGTAAGCCTAGTACCTGAGTGAACCTGCCCGCAGACATATCCCCTCACGCGACCTGAGACGTAGTCTCCCATTCCGGTTATGGTGGGTACAAGTGCGGTCACTGCACGACGGCCAGTCGGGGTCAGTGAGGCATTGTACGCCAAGGCGGTGAGCCCTGATCTGTTGCCAGGGAATCGATGGGGACGGTTGATATGTGTGGGGACGGAGTGCCTCGCCATGTCGTGTGTTTAGGTTTACCTTGCAAGGATAAAAACTCGATTCGAATCGTCTGCTTCTCGCAGCTAATGAGACTGCTTGATCCATTGTACTGCATTGAGTAACAAGTGGAACTGTGATGAGATGATACAAGATGTTGATTGCTAAAAATGCTTGCTACTATGTATGAGTAGATAGTACACTTTTAGCCTTAAGAGAGTCACACTTAATTTTGACAAAGTTAAAATCTTGATTTAGAAACTCAGCTAGTGCTTTTGGCAACCAAACCCCACAGCCAAACAGCTGCATGTCTAGAGGTAGAGGAGTATAGACTCCTCACACCGGGTAAGTCTAGCTGAGTATTAGTATACTCAGCCTTGCTTGTGGCATAATTTTACAGGTTCTCTGGAGGACATGGTTGCTGGAGTGACTTGGCCGTCCACCTTACCACCGGGTTGGACTGTCGAGTGGGACCCTACCTCGGCTGAGGAAGAGCATGAGGAGTGATGGGACAGGCTTCCCCATCTCTCCGTTTAATTATCGTTAGTTTCATTCCGCTGCACTTCGAACAATGATGACTACTTTTGGCAAAACTCCGATGATGATGATGTAATAAATTTAATACTCTGACATGTATGGTTTTATGCATTATTGTATTTGCTCTGTGACTCACCATCGAGTGAGATTGTGGTACTTGATCCTGTCAGTGGCCGTGTCGGACTAGATCCGAGGGATTGACGGATTATTCCCATTTAAGTGTGGTCTAGCCTTTAAGGCAGGGCTTAGGCACTTAAGTAGGAATAACTCGGGCAGTTCCGCCACAGCTGGTATCGGAGCTTGTACCACCACAGAGGAATCAATAAACCATAAATGCCATCCTTTTTCTAAAGTAAAAATTTGATAGAAACAATGTTGGATAGATCGTAGGACGAGCAGGATAGACCTAGGACGTGAAGCCTTAGGATAATAGAAGGGTAGCTAGGTGGCTAAGTGACTAGGCCCTACAGGCCACTTTTTAAAGGATGGGGGTTCTTCCCTAGTCCTTTTTATCTTCTGGAGAGGTCGTTCAGGACGCGCATGCATGCATTCTTAATTAAGCAAATGGATAACTAAGTAAAAGGACTTAAAAATGAGATAACAGCCAACTAGGTCCCCAATGCCTTTTTCTTTTAGCTAGAGGCAGGCTGAGTTTTATTTTCCTTGTTCTTTTTGTAATTCTTTTTCTTTTGCTTACGCTTAACCGTGCACAGATGACTTCCCACGGATCCTCCGATGACGGAAATGCACTGACCCACACAGACGGACTTGCACGGGAGGGCTTCCCCCGCATTTTGTGGGAAGTACTTCAGGGGGCCGGATACGCGACACCCCCTCAGTACGCGGTGCAGCAGTTCGAGAAGCACCGGGTGCCTCGCTGTAGGGTGAGGATGACCTTGGAGCCTCATCCCCTGCAGCCAGGCTGGCATTCACTGGACTCTGAGTCCTATGGATACCGGGCTGAGGACACAATTGAGGCTATCGCTTTGCATGGATTGACCACTTTCTGCGGATTCCACCCCTTGGAGCTAGCTACCCACCCCATTGGGTTGTTCCCCGCAGAAAAGGAGGACGACCCGATGTGGAAGGACCGGGTGGAGCATGCCAGGGACATCTGGGCTCTCTACCCAGGCCACACGGCTCACTTGTCGGTGCGATGCATGAACGCCCTGTATCGTCTGCAAGTGATGCGTGGGGAGGCCATGTCTCATTTGATGGCCCTGCTGGAGGCAACCAAGATCACCTTGGACAACAGGGAGGAGCTCGTGGTGGACTTGTCCCAAGAGCTGGTGGAAAAAGATTTGCAAGTGGAGCAGCTGTCTGATGAGATTCATGAGTTGGAGGAGCTAGTGGGCACCAGGGAGAATACCATCGAGGTTCTCGAGGATCAGCTCCTCAACACCCAACAGCAGCTAGCAGAAGCTAATGAGCATCTAGATATGCACCATCAAGAGATCCATGATGAGGAGGCTGATGAGGACGTTGACATTGAGGGAGGGGAGGAGCCTGCTTCCAGTGTAGACACCGCTGGCTCAGGGAGACCACCTTCCCCCAAGTCAAGCGTTGCCTCGTTCGCTCACTAGATGCCAGGGATAATACTAGAAGTTGATGATAGTTGGACTCCTCGCCGCTAGCTTAGCTTTTGCACCCTCAGGGTACTAGGCTAGGTAGAGTTGAGTCTTTTGGATCATTGATGTAACCGTGTTAAACTCTTTTGGAGGTTTGGGGATGATTAATGGCAGTTTAAATTTGAACAGAAGGTTTATGTTTTGTTTTGTTTTATGTGGAATCTATTAAATTGCTTTAGCTCCCCTACCGTGTTTGAACCTTAAGCTTGGAGATGTGTTATTAAGCAACCATGTGATTTTTCAGATGGCTGGGAGAGCGCGCCGTGGTCAGAATGAGCACGTTCCCCCACCGCCACCGCCTCCCACTCTGCAGGAGCTCATGGCCTAGCAGAATGAGATCCTGAGGCAGCTAGCTCAGCGTCAGCCACCACCTCAGCATTATGGTGGAGACCATCAGCGTCACCCTGTCGCTGCTACCTACCAGGAGTTCCTCAGTACTCAGCCACCACTGTTTACCAGGGCGGAGGACCCGCTTGATGCAGATGTGTGGTTGAGGGTGGTGGAATCCAAATTTCCGCTACTCCATGGAGGTTGCTCAGAGGTCACCAAAGTCAGGTTCGCCACCCAGCAGCTTCGCGGACCTGCAAGGACTTGGTGGGATCATTTTCTTGCTATGCAGCCAGAAGGTAGAGAGGTGGAGTGGAGGGAGTTCAAGGCAGCTTTTAGAGGACACCACATTCCCGCTGGCATCATGGACCGGAAGCTCAATGAGTTTTTGGCACTCACTCAGGGCAACAGGACAGTGTTGCAGTATGCCCAGACCTTCAATGACTTGTGCCAGTATGCTGGATACCATGCAGACACGAATGAGAAGAAGAAGGATAGGTTCAGACGGGGGCTCAGCACCAAGCTCCGTGATCGTCTCAACACCGTCAGGGCCCACAGCTACAATGAGTTGGTCAACATGGCTATCTCCCAGGAGGACTGCATCTTAGCTCGACAGGCAGAGAAGAAGAGGAAGACCCCTGTAGCAGGACCCTCAGCTCAGCCACAGCGCTTCAGGATTGTGTCTGACACGCAGAACAAGGGACCTCAGCAGCAGCAAGGGAGATGGGTGATCAGACCACCACAGCAGCAGCAGCAGACACCCAACCGCACCCAGTTTCCAGCTCAGAGGAACAATCAGCAGCAGCAGTACCGCTAGGCAAATGTCAACAGGTGTTTCACCTGTGGTAACACTGGGCATTATGCCAAGAATTGCCCCAGAAACCAGCAGAGGCAGGGGCAGAATGGCAATCAGAACCAAGGCAAGAGACAGAAGGTGCAAGTGAGGCAGGGCAAGTTGAACTTCACTACCATGGCTGACATTCCAGAGGGAGCACCCGTCATGACTGGTATCTTTACAGTTTTAAATTTTCCCGCTATTGTTCTTTTCGATTCCGGTGCTTCACATAGCTTTATTAGTGCCAAATTTAGTGTCAAGTGTCAATTGCCCTTTCACCACACCAACGGGGGTATCACCATTTCAACCCCGGGAGGCAGGATTGCCACTAATCAAATCAGCAAGAATGTGCCTCTAAAGTTTGGTAGTTTGATAATTAAAACCAACCTTCTTATCTTGGGACTGGATAGTGTGGATATCATCTTGGGAACTGATTGGTTGACCAAACATCAGGCAGTATTGGACATTGCAGCCAGAGCCATTGAAATTCATTCCCCTGCTTACGGCGAGACTGTCTTGCATTTACCCAACCAGGGTTGTACCCGGTCTTGTGCCTTTGTTATGACAGAATCCCCAGTGAGGAAGATCCCAGTAGTCTGTGACTACCCCGATGTTTTTCCGGATGAATTGCCAGGAATGCCACCTGACAGAGACATTGAGTTTGCCATTGAATTGCAACCCGGGACTGCTCCTATCTCTAAGAGACCCTATAGGATGCCTCTCGCAGAATTGGCAGAATTGAAGAAGCAATTGCAAGAGTTGTTGGACAAGGGGTTTATTCGTCCCAGTACTTCACCATGGGGATGTCCCGCCTTATTCGTGAAGAAAAAGGATGAGAGTTTGAGGATGTGTGTTGACTACCGCCCTCTCAATGCGGTGACTATCAAGAACAAGTACCCGTTACCCCGCATTGATGTTCTGTTTGATCAGTTGGTAGGAGCCAAGGTATTCTCCAAGATAGACCTTCGCTCAGGCTACCATCAGATCAAGATCCGTGCCAGTGATATTCCCAAGACGGCCTTCTCTACCAGATATGGGCTGTATGAGTTTTTGGTGATGTCTTTTGGGCTGACCAATGCCCCGGCTTATTTTATGTACCTAATGAACTCAGTATTCATGCCAGAGTTAGACAAGTTCGTGGTCGTTTTCATCGATGACATTCTGGTTTATTCCAAGAATGAAGCTGAGCACACTAAACATTTGCATACTGTGCTTCAGAGACTCCGTGACCATCAATTGTATGCTAAGTTGTCCAAGTGTGAGTTCTGGCTGAGGGAGATAAAATTCTTGGGTCACACAATTTCTCAGGAGGGGATATCAGTCGACCCTGAGAAAGTGCAAGAAGTGATGGACTGGAAACCCCCGACTACGGTAAAGCAGATTCGGAGTTTCCTGGGATTGGCAGGGTATTACCGACGATTTATTCCGGATTTTTCCAGAATTGCCAAGCCAATGACTGAGTTATTGAAGAAGGGAGCCAAGTTCACTTGGAGCCAGAAGTGCGAAGATGCTTTTCATACCTTGAGGCAACAATTGACAACAGCCCCAGTGCTAGCCCAACCCGACAATACCAAGCCCTTTGAAGTTTATTGTGATGCTTCTGGTACAGGATTGGGATGTGTCTTGATGCAAGAGAACAGAGTGATTGCTTACGCTTCCCGAGCACTCAGACCCCATGAGCAGAACTACCCGACACATGATCTGGAGTTGGCAGCAGTAGTTCATGCCCTCAAGATATGGAGACACTACTTGATGGGAGCTCACTGTAACATTTACACTGATCACAAGAGCCTCAAGTACATTTTCACTCAGGCAGATCTGAACATGAGGCAGAGAAGATGGTTGGAATTAATCAAGGACTATGATTTGGAGGTGCATTACCATCCTGGCAAGGCCAATGTTGTGGCAGATGCCTTGAGCAGAAAGGCCCAGTGCAATTGTTTGAACATGGATGTGAGAGTTACCACCCTGTGTGATGAGTTGTGCAAGCTGAATCTGGAAGTCGTTCCTTCCGGTGAATTGAGATATATCGCGGTGGAGCCCACATTGCAAGAGCAAATAGCTCAGGCACAGATTGAGGATAAGGGTGTTCAGGTCATCAAGGATATGATCAAGCAAAAGGTGGAGAAATATAAGTGTTTCCGCCAGGACAGCAAGGGGATTTTATGGTTTGAAGATCGATTGGTGGTTCCCAAGAACCCAGAGCTCAGAAAGAAGATACTGGAGGAAGCCCACCTTTCCAAATTTTCCATGTACCCTGGTAGCAACAAGATGTACCATGATATCAGATCTCTTTATTGGTGGACCAGGATGAAGAGGGAAATTGCCAAGTACGTATCAGAGTGTGACACTTGCCAGAGGGTAAAAGCTAGTCACTTGAAGGCAGCAGGCCCTCTGCAACCCCTTCCCATACCATCTTGGAAATGGGAGGATATCTGCATGGACTTCATAGTGGGATTACCCAATACCTCCAGGCACCATGATTCTATATGGGTTATTGTGGACAGGTTGACCAAGACTGCTCATTTCTTGCCAGTGCACACCACCCACAAGACAGAGAAATACGCAGAAATTTATGTGGATCAGATAGTAAGATTGCATGGTATCCCAAAGACCATTATATCTGACAGAGGAGCACTGTTTGTGGCACGCTTTTGGGAAAAACTACAAGAAGCCCTCGGGACCCACGTAATCCGAAGCTCAGCTTATCACCCTCAAACAGATGGTCAGACAGAAAGGGTGAACCAGATTTTAGAAGATATGTTAAGGGCATGCGCGCTGCATTATGGAAAGGATTGGGACAAGTGTCTGTCTTTGGCAGAGTTTTCTTACAATAACAGCTATCAGTCCAGTCTAAAGATGGCACCTTTTGAGGCTTTGTATGGGAGAAGATGTAGGACCCCGCTGAATTGGTCTCAAGCAGGAGAGAGGGAGATATTTGGGCCAGATTTGGTACTTGAAGCAGAGGAAAAGGTCAGAGTCATCAGGAAGAACTTAGAAGCTGCTCAGGCCAGGCAAAAGAGTTATCATGACAAGAGGCGGAAGCCTCTGCAGTTTGAGGTGGGAGATCATGTCTATCTTAAGATATCACCAACCAAGGGTGTCCAGAGATTCGGGATCAAGGGCAAGTTGGCCCCTCGTTACATTGGACCCTATAAGATCAAGGCAAGTTGTGGACCCGTAGCTTACCAATTGGAATTGCCACCCCGTATGTCAGCAGTTCACAATGTGTTCCATGTATCTCAGCTGCAGAAATGTGTCCGTCTACCCACTGAAGTGCTGCCAGAACCAGACATTGAGATAGAACCAGACTTGTCCTACCAAGAGTACCCCGTCAAGGTATTGGATCAAAAGGAGAGATCAACTCGGGCAAGATCAATCAAAATGTATAAGATTTAGTGGAGTCATCATTCAGCGGAAGAAGCTACATGGGAAACGGAGGATTTTCTACGCTCTCGCTTCCCCTACTTTCTTCCAAAAGGAGTCGGTACGTAACCCCAAAAGCCCCACCCCACCTGCCCTGTGAAGTCAATTATAAGAAAAACTTAGATAACAAGGATAGTCTAAGTTGTGGATTTAACTTAAGAAGGGCTTCCTTCTGAAGTTGCAAAGAGGATGACATTCGAAGAACAGTTAAAAAGGTGAAACTTGAGTATAAGGGGAGAGTAGCACCCACACACCTTCAAGCATCCCTCCAAGGGACTCTACCTGAAATCTCGGGACGAGATTCCTTTAAGGGGGGAGGGCTGTAACACCCTAGGTGTTACTCAGGGTGTCCACCCCAGAGTTACCCCTTTTAACCCATAATTACATAAAGATTTATGGGCAAAGTACTTCAATCTTGGAATTCAAGGTCCTAATCAAGTGCAAACTATCTTGGATATCATGCCTTAGCTTGTCATGCCCATCTAAGTGGGGCTCTTCCAAAACCCTAGAGCAAAACCTCCATAGGCAATAAGAACCCAAATTGAAGCCATGATCAAAAGATCATGTAAACATCATGATCATGGTTTGGGCCAAATATAAAAGTTGTAATATACTTAATAACCTACAATTAATAGTAAGGAAGTACCCCCAAAAAGTTTTCAGAAAAGTCCTAAAAAGATCACCAAAGGTTGAACACAAGGGAGAAATTCAGATTTTGCCTAAGTATAGAACCTAACCCTTGAGCAAAGACTCCACATGTTCACCTTGATCCCCTTTTCAAAACCTGTCGACCCAATTGACAAAATGGCGCCAAATTAACCCTAGAACACCCTGGCAAGAGATGACACCTACCCTAGGGCGCTAGACACGACTTGACACTCCTTTTGCCTCGGTTTGGACCCAGCTAACACAGTAAACTTCTTCCCTCTCTATCTCCCTGCCCTGACCATATCTCGACTTGGAACTCACAGCAAAAGGATAGGATTTGGAGCAGAGAAGTGACCGTACATAGTGACTTTGCCAAGATACACACGCTATGGCGCTCAAACCGGCCGTTGAACCTTGGCAGAAGCAACCTTCCACGTGTTCGACGAGAGCTGGCATCCGGGAGCGCGCTCAGAGCACGCCCGTGCGCGAACCCCCGCGCGCCCGCGGCTGCCCGTGACCACGCCCGCGCCACGGCTATAAAACCCGCCCCAGTGCTCGGCTGCCTTCCCCATTGCCTCCTCCGTACCTCGCCTGACTTGCCCGAGCCAGCCATTGCCTCCGGCGACCTCCCCGCGACCCGCCAGTGCCGCCCGAGAGCCACCACCGTGGCCAACCCCTCTCCCGTCCTCCTCCGTTCGATCCAAGCCCCCAGATAGCTTCCTGGTGAGGCCGTGAGACTTGCTCAAGCTTGACCCGAGAACCCGCGTCACCGGAGTAGCCAAATCGTGCTCACCGGAGGTCAAGAACTCGCCGGCGCACGTGGATCGGGTAAGCCCCTGCACCGTTTTCCAATTCGATGCACGCATGGCCTCTGTGTCACCCCGTGAAGCTCCTCGTGCACCCTAATTGAACTATACCGCCGTGGTTTGGTCGGAGCAGGCGCCGCCGACGATCCCCGCCGCCTGTGTTCGTGGCCAGGGTAACTCCGACCACCTCCGGCGACGACCCGCACATCGACGTGACCGTCGCGACCTCCCGAACGTCACTGACCACCTCGCCGAACCTTCCTCGCCGCCGGTAAGCCGCGCCATCCTTTTCTCTCCCGCGGCTACTGTTTCAGTTGGGGGAAGGACTGCGGGTGAGAGGGAGAAAAAGCCAGGGGGTTAAGTGAAATGTCAGAGACTCGGGGGAATAGTGGCGCGAGGGTAGATCTGCGAGATTTTATTCGGTTTAAACCCAGGGACCTCGGCGCAAACTGCTTTTTCAGAAAAACCTTATTAAAACCTGATTTAAATTCAACAGAAACTTTAAAAACCCATAACTTCTGTTTGGTTTATCCAAATTTGGTCAAACTAATTTTGCCAGACTCTAAATAATGCAACCTATCTAAGAAAAATATAAAACTCCATAGGTACTAGAGAAAAATGTAAGGTTCTGATTTAATTTTAGTTTTGACCAAAAGCTTAATAATAGCAGGAAAAATGGTTGTACTATTTAACTAGGGTTAGAAAAATTTGGAGAAGTTTGTATCTACCTACTGACCTAGTTAAAAATGTTAAACCCCTCTGTCCACTACATTAAGTTAGTTTTTACCCCTTATTCCATAATATGCTTAAGGTTAAGAAAAATAGAAAAAGTAACATAAATAATGAACCAGAGGGCACCCCTATTTTTGTTGAGATACTTAGTCAATATAGTTCACTGGAAAAATATATCATACCCTGTTGTAATGTAAAATAAGAAGGATACCTTTTAAATGAATAAAATAAGGATAACTTAGAAAAACCCTACAAAAATAAACCTAAGGTGACACCTCCCCAAACCTTAGGATAACTAATGTTTTGATAATAAGAACTTAGGAAAAATCTGAAATCTGTTGTTTGATATTTTTCAAATGACAAGTTAGTTCTAAACACCCTTTTTGCACCAAATTTTAAAAATCCACCATTAATTAACCATCATGTGGCTCTCTGTCATGTTTGGTACAAGAGCTTATTATCACTGTTAGAGGCCAACAAAAATAACCCTTAGGTCAGGATCCACTTTAATAAAGGACTTGTAGTGCAAAGTGGCTAGATTGCCCCACTTTTTGTTATTTTTGTATACAGCCTAGCCTTTTTATTTTGAATCCCATATTCCTAAGACAGGCCCTATTGACCAAAGGCAAGCCACTGTAATTTTTGTGGAATTATTGAAAATAGTTAATTCACCTTGGTAGTTCAAACCCCACTAGAGTTCCTAAATGAACACTAAAGAGAGGAAAAATGAACAATGGAAATTAGTATCTCCCTAAGACCCTTGTAAGTTGTTCCCTGAAATAGAGATATACAAATGCAATACTAATTCTCCTTGTTTACCCCAAATAAAGACTTAAATATAAAAGTGCTAAATATAAACCACTAGGAGACCCACGTAGCCAAGGAACCCTAAGTTCATTCTTGACTTAGTTTCTGTAGCTTAATGTTCTTAAATCTTGCATAACCATGACACATATGTTCATTGCATTTCGATAGATTGTAATCTTGCCGACGGAGAGTACATCCTCGTGCCGGAGCAAGGAGCTGCCCAGGTGGTTGCCCCAGATCCCGCACCAGAGCCTGCACCAGAGGACCTGCCTGCCACTGCTTTGGAAGGCAAGCCCTGGTTTATGCATAACCTGTTACTTATGCTATTTTACTACACTTAATGATTGTAGGATTATTTGTGCATTTAAGTGTAGGAGTTGTTTGAAACCTTAGTTGCATGATCTCAGGAACCTCATTGTGATGAATACTAGCATGCTAAGGCGAGTAGCTGCTTTTCTAATTAGGGATCTCGGTAGAAGTCGAGTGATTTTTCTAGCACTCGCGCGAGGTCAGGAATTGGTTGTGCCCACTTTTCTTATCACACTGATAGTTGGTTGGTGGACACGGATCCATGGGGATACGTGGTCTATAAGGTAAAATGGGAATAAGGATTAACGTGCGGATACCTGTGTCAAGCGTTTGAACGTACTAAACACATACCGAGAAATATGGTAAATCGGTAAGCCTAGTACCTGAGTGAACCTGCCCGCAGACATATCCCCTCACGCGACCTGAGACGTAGTCTCCCATTCCGGTTATGGTGGGTACAAGTGCGGTCACTGCACGACGGCTAGTCGGGGTCAGTGAGGCATTGTACGCCAAGGCGGTGAGCCCTGATCTGTTGCCAGGGAATCGATGGGGACGGTTGATATGTGTGGGGACGGAGTGCCTCGCCATGTCGTGTGTTTAGGTTTACCTTGCAAGGATAAAAACTCGATTCGAATCGTCTGCTTCTCGCAGCTAATGAGACTGCTTGATCCATTGTACTGCATTGAGTAACAAGTGGAACTGTGATGAGATGATACAAGATGTTGATTGCTAAAAATGCTTGCTACTATGTATGAGTAGATAGTACACTTTTAGCCTTAAGAGAGTCACACTTAATTTTGACAAAGTTAAAATCTTGATTTAGAAACTCAGCTAGTGCTTTTGGCAACCAAACCCCACAGCCAAACAGCTGCATGTCTAGAGGTAGAGGAGTATAGACTCCTCACACCGGGTAAGTCTAGCTGAGTATTAGTATACTCAGCCTTGCTTGTGGCATAATTTTACAGGTTCTCTGGAGGACATGGTTGCTGGAGTGACTTGGCCGTCCACCTTACCACCGGGTTGGACTGTCGAGTGGGACCCTACCTCGGCTGAGGAAGAGCATGAGGAGTGATGGGACAGGCTTCCCCATCTCTCCGTTTAATTATCGTTAGTTTCATTCCGCTGCACTTCGAACAATGATGACTACTTTTGGCAAAACTCCGATGATGATGATGTAATAAATTTAATACTCTGACATGTATGGTTTTATGCATTATTGTATTTGCTCTGTGACTCACCATCGAGTGAGATTGTGGTACTTGATCCTGTCAGTGGTCGTGTCGGACTAGATCCGAGGGATTGACGGATTATTCCCATTTAAGTGTGGTCTAGCCTTTAAGGCAGGGCTTAGGCACTTAAGTAGGAATAACTCGGGCAGTTCCGCCACACTGTTACCCTGATGATGTTGATGATCTTGTGATACTCTAGGGGGCTCAGGCTGTTTCCTGAGTACCTCTCCGTAAGGACTTGTTCGTTGAGAGACCACTCGAGATAACAGTGCAGCCATGAGGGTGAAATGGGATGCCCTTAGCTAATTAATTAGAGGAACTAGAGGTGTAGTTGCTTCGCCGTTGTGCCGTCAATGGGGTCCAGGCACAGTGCTTGCTCTGCCGAGGCTGAGTGCCGAGGTTCTTTCATTTTGCTTTTGTTAGTCACTCTCCTGCGGGGAGGAGTACTGTGTTTATCAAACTGGAGAAACCTAACGGGCAGCTACGATCTCTAGGGAATCTTTATAACAGCTACGTAGTGATACCCTGCCGGACCACCTAGGTAGTGGTCAATGGGGATTAGCTCTCCCCGGGCAGAAAGGGAATCACGGCTCATGGGTAAAGTGTGTGACCTCTGCAGAGGGTAGTGAAACTGATATATCAGCCGTGCTCACGGTTAAGAGCAGCCTTGGGATCCTCTTTGATTAGAGATACAGATGGTTCGAGATACAAGGATTATGTTATGGTTTTGGTTCGAATATGATGATGTTGTTCCTCGATGAGGAAATGGTTCATGGGTTGGTTAATGCTAAAATCTGGCTTCTACTAATGATAAATACCTGACCAACTAAAAGCAACTGCTTGAGCCTAACCCCACATAAAGCTAGTCCACTTCAGCCAAACGGGACATTTGCTGAGTACGTTGATGTGTACTCATCCTTGCTTTACCACAAAACACCAGGTTGTCCGCATTGTAACCACTGCTCAGGAGAAGATGAAGCCGTGGAAGGAGACTTCCAGGAGTTCCAAGATTACGACGAGTTCTAGGTGTGGGTTGGCGGCAAACCCCCAGTCAGCTGCCTGTGAAGGCCCTATCTTTACTGCGTTTCGCTTAGCACTTTGATTTATCCGTTAAGTTGATGACTATGTGGATGTCTTTGACTCTGTGATGTAATATGTTAATACTCTTTTATGTTATTATTCGAGCACTGTGCGATGATGTTCATTTATGTAATCGCTGTGTACGTGAATTCTGATCCTGGCACGTACATAGTTCACATTCGGTTTGCCTTCTGAAACCGGGTGTGACACACGCACTCTGGGCGACGCGTCATCCCGGAATCCTGTTAGAACTCATTTCGTGCAATTTGCGCGACAGACCATCCCAGAATCGTGTTAGAATTCGTTTTGCACACTTTGGGTGATGCGCCATCCCAGAATCGTGTTAGAACTCGTTTCACGCACTTTGGGCGATGCGCCATCCCAGAATCATGTTAGAACTCGTATCACGCAATTTGGGTACGCGCCATCCCAGAATCGTGGTAGAACTCGTTTCGTGCACTTTGGGCGACGCGCCATCCTAGAATCGTGTTAGAACTCGTTTCGCGCGATTTGGGCGACGCGCCGTCCGAGAATCATGTCAGAACTCGTTTCGTGCAGTTTGGCTGACGCACCATCCCAGAATCGTGTTAGAACTCGTTTCGCGCAATTTGGGCGATGCGCCATCTCAGAATCGTGTTAGAACTCATTTCGCGCAATTTGGGTGTTGCGCCATCCCAGAATCATGTTAGAACTCGTTTTGAGCAATTTGGGCGTTGCGCAATCCCAGAATCATGTTAGAACTCGTTTCGTGCAATTTGGGCGACGCACCATCCCAGAATCATGTTAGAACTCGATTCACGCACTCTGGGCCATGCGCCAACCCAGAATCCTGTTAGAACTCGTTTCGCACAATTTGGGTGACGCACCATCCCAGAATCGTATTAGAACTCGTTTCGCGCAATTTGGGCGATGCGCCATCCTAGAATCGTGTTAGAACTTGTTTCGCGCAATTTAGGTGACACGCCATCCCAGAATCATGTTAGAACTCGTTTCGCGCAATTTGGGCGTCGCGCCATCCCAGAACAATGTTAGAACTCATTTCGCGCAATTTGGGCGACGCACCATCCCAGAATCATGTTAGAACTCGATTCATGCACTCTGGGCCATGCGCCATCCCAGAATCCTGTTAGAACTCGTTTCGCGCAATTTGGGTGACGCACCATCCCAGAATCGTGTTAGAACTCGTTTCGCGCACTTTGGGCAACGCGTCATCCCATAATCATGCTAGAACTTGTTTCGTGCAATTTGGGCGACGCGCCATCCCAGAATCGTGTTAGAACTCGTATCACGCACTTTGGGCGACGCGCCATCCCAGAATCATGTGAGAACTCGTTTCGGGCACTTTGGGCGACGCGCCATCCCAGAATCGTGTTAGAACTCGTTTCGCGCAATTTGGGCGACGTGTCGTCCCAGTATCATGTCAGAACTCATTTCGTGCAGTTTGGCTGACGCACCATCCCAGAATCGTGTTAGAACTCGTTTCGCGAAATTTGGGCGACGCGCCATCCCAGAATGATGTTAGAACTCGTTTCGTGCACTTTGGGCGGCGCGCCATCCCAGAATCATGTTAAAACTCGTTTCGTGCAGTTTGGGTGACGCGTCATCCCAGAATCGCGTTAGAACTCGTTTCGCGCAATTTGGGTGATGCGCCATCCCAGAATCCTGTTAGAACTCGTTTCGTGCAGTTTGGGTGACGCGTCATCCCAGAATCGCGTTAGAACTCGTTTCACACAGTTTGGCTGACGCGCCATCCCAGAATCATGTTAGAACTCATTTCACGCAATTTGGGTGATGCGCCATCCCAGAATCCTGTTAGAACTCATTTCGTGCAATTTGGGTGACGCGCCACCCCAGAATCGTGTTAGAACTCGTTGCGCGCACTTTTGACGATGTGCCATCCCGGAATCATGTTAGAACTCGTTCCGCGCAATTTGGGGAACGCGCCATCCCAGAATCGTGTTAGAACTCATTTCGCGCAATTTGGGCGACGCGCCATCCGAGAATCATGTTAGAACTGGTTGCCCGCAAATTGGGCGACGCGCTATCCCAGAATCATGTTTGAACTCATTTCGTGCACTTTGGGCGACGCGCCATCCCAGAATCATGTTAGAACTCGTTTCGCGCAGTTTGGCTGACGCGCCATCCCAAAATCGTGTTAGAACTTCTTTCGCTCAATTTGGATGACGCGCCATCCCAGAATCGTGTTTGAACTCGTTTCGCGCAATTTGGGCGACGCGTCATCCCAGAATCGTGTTAGAACTCGTTTTGCGCAATTTGGGTGTTGCGCCATACCAGAATCGTGTTAGAACTCGTTTCGAGCAATTTGGGCGTTGCACCATCCCAGAATCATGTTAGAACTCGTTTCGTGCAATTTGGGCGACGCACCATCCCAGAATCATGTTAGAACTCGATTCACGCACTCTGGGCCATGCGCCAGCCCAGAATCCTGTTAGAACTCGTTTCGCACAATTTGGGTGACGCACCATCCCAGAATCGTATTAGAACTCGTTTCGCGCAATTTGGGCGATGCGCCATCCCAGAATCGTGATAGAACTTGTTCCACGCAATTTAGGTGACACGCCATCCCAGAATCATGTTAGAACTCGTTTCGCGCAATTTGGGCGTCGCGCCATCCCAGAACAATGTTAGAACTCATTTCGCGCAATTTGGGCGACGCACCATCCCAGAATCATGTTAGAACTCGATTCATGCACTCTGGGCCATGCGCCATCCCAGAATCCTGTTAGAACTCGTTTCGCGTAATTTGGGTGACGCACCATCCCAGAATCGTGTTAGAACTCGTTTCGCGCACTTTGGGCAACGCGCCATCCCATAATCATGTTAGAACTTGTTTCGTGCAATTTGGGCGACGCGCCATCCCAGAATCGTGTTAGAACTCGTATCACGCACTTTGGGCGACGCGCCATCCCAGAATCATGTGAGAACTCGTTTCGTGCAATTTGGGCGACGCGCCATCCCATAATCATGTTAGAACTCGTTTCGCGCAATTTGGGTGACGCACCATCCCAGAATTGTGTTAGAACTCGTTTCGCGCAATTTGGGTGACGCGCCATCCCAGAATCATGTTAGAACTCGTTTCGCGCAAATTGGGCGACGCGCCATCCCAGAATCGTGTTTGAACTCATTTCGTGCACTTTGGACGACGTGCCATCCCAGAATCATGTTAGAACTTCTTTCGCGCAATTTGGGTGACGCGCCATCCCAGAATCGTGTTAGAACTTGTTTCGCGCAATTTGGGTGACGCGCCATCGCAGAATCATGTTAGAACTCGTTTCGTGCAGTTTGGGTGACGCGTCATCCCAGAATCACGTTAGAACTCGTTTCACGCAGTTTGGCTGACGCGCAATCCCAGAATCATGTCAGAACTCATTTCACGCAATTTGGGTGATGCGCCATCCCAGAATCCTGTTAGAACTCATTTCGTGCAATTTGGGTGAAGCGCCATCCCAGAATCATGTTAGAACTCGTTGCGCGCACTTTTGACGATGTGCCATCCCGGAATCATGTTAGAACTCGTTCCGCGCAGTTTGGGGGACGCGCCATCCCAGAATCGTGTTAGAACTCATTTCGCGCAATTTGGGCGACGCGCCATCCCAAAATCATGTTAGAACTGGTTTCGCGCAAATTGGGCGACGCGCTATCCCAGAATCGTGTTTGAACTCATTTCGTGCACTTTGGGCGACGCGCCATCCCAGAATCATGTTAGAACTTGTTTCGCGCAGTTTGGCTGACACGCCATCCCAAAATCGTGTTAGAACTTCTTTCGCGCAATTTGGGTGACGCACCATCCCAGAATCGTGTTAGAACTCGTTTCGCGCAATTTGGGCGAGGCGCCATCTCAGAATCGTGTTAGAACTCGTTTCGCGCAATTTGGGTGTTGCGCCATCCCAGAATCATGTTAGAACTCGTTTCTCGCAATTTGGGCGTTGCGCCATCCCAGAATCATGTTAGAACTCGTTTCGTGCAATTTGGGCGACGCACCATCCCAGAAGCATGTTAGAACTCGATTCACGCACTCTGGGCCATGCGCCAGCCCAGAATCCTGTTAGAACTCGTTTCGCGTAATTTGGGTGACGCACCATCCCAGAATCGTATTAGAACTCGTTACGCGCAATTTGGGCAATGCGCCATCCCAGAATCGTGTTAGAACTTGTTTCGCGCAATTTAGGTGACACGCCATCCCAGAATCATGTTAGAACTCGTTTCGCGCAATTTAGGCGTCGCGCCATCCCAGAACAATGTTAGAACTCATTTCGCGCAATTTGAGCGACGCACCATCCCAGAATCATGTTAGAACTCGATTCATGCACTCTGGGCCATGCGCCATCCCAGAATCATGTTAGAACTCGTTTCGCGCAATTTGGGTGACGCACCATCCCAGAATCGTGTTAGAACTCGTTTCGCGCACTTTGGGCAACGCGCCATCCCATAATCATGTTAGAACTTGTTTCGTGCAATTTGGACGACGCGCCATCCCAGAATCGTGTTAGAACTCGTATCACGCACTTTGGGCGACGCGCCATCCCAGAATCATGTGAGAACTCGTTTCGGGCACTTTGGGCGACGCGCCATCCCAGAATCGTGTTAGAACTCGTTTCGCACAATTTGGGCGACGCGCCGTCCCAGAATCATGTCAGAACTCATTTCGTGCAGTTTGGCTGACACACCATCCTAGAATCGTGTTAGAACTCGTTTCGCGAAATTTGGGCGACGCGCCATCCCAGAATGATGTTAGAACTCGTTTCGTGCACTTTGGGCGGCGCGCCATCCCAGAATCGTGGTACAACTCGTTGTGCGCAATTTGGGTGATGCCCCATCCCAGAATCCTGTTAGAACTCGTTTCGTGCAGTTTGGGTGACGCGTCATCCCAGAATCGCGTTAGAACTCGTTTCACGCAGTTTGGCTGACGCGCCATCCCAGAATCATGTTAGAACTCATTTCACGCAATTTGGATGATGCGGCATCCTAGAATCCTGTTAGAACTCATTTCGTGCAATTTGGGTGACGCGCCATCCCAGAATCGTGTTAGAACTCGTTGCACGCACTTTTGACGATGTGCCATCCCGGAATCATGTTAGAACTCGTTCCG
This sequence comes from Zea luxurians, assembly GCA_029449295.1. Classification (NCBI taxonomy): domain Eukaryota; kingdom Viridiplantae; phylum Streptophyta; class Magnoliopsida; order Poales; family Poaceae; genus Zea; species Zea luxurians. The sequence continues at coordinate 99,787,133 of JAOPSE010000014.1, read as the reverse complement.
CGCAGTTTGGGGGACGCGCCATCCCAGAATCGTGTTAGAACTCATTTCGCGCAATTTGGGCGACGCGCCATCCCAGAATCATGTTAGAACTGGTTTCGCGCAAATTGGGCGACGCGCTATCCCAGAATCGTGTTTGAACTCATTTCGTGCACTTTGGGCGACGCGCCATCCCAGAATCATGTTAGAACTCGTTTCGCGTAGTTTGGCTGACGCGCCATCCCAAAATCGTGTTAGAACTTCTTTCGCGCAATTTGGGTGACGCGCCATCCCAGAATCATGTTAGAACTCGTTTCGCGCAATTTGGGCGACGCGCCATCCCAGAATCGTGTTAGAACTCGTTTCGTGCAATTTGGGCGACGCCCCATCCCAGAATCATGTTAGAACTCGATTCACGCACTCTGGGCCATGCGCCAGCCCAGAATCCTGTTAGAACTCGTTTCGCGCAATTTGGGTGACGCACCATCCCAGAATCGTATTAGAACTCGTTTCGCGCAATTTGGGCGATGCGCCATCCCAGAATCGTGTTAGAACTTGTTCCGCGCAATTTAGGTGACACGTCATCCTAGAATCATGTTAGGGCTCGTTTCGCGCAATTTGGGCGTCGCGCCATCCCAGAACAATGTTAGAACTCATTTCGCGTAATTTGGGCGACGCACCATCCCAGAATCATGTTAGAACTCGATTCATGCACTCTGGGCCATGCGCCATCCCAGAATCCTGTTAGAACTCGTTTCGCGCAATTTGGGTGACGCACCATCCCAGAATCGTGTTAGAACTCGTTTCGCGCACTTTGGGCAACGCGACATCCCATAATCATGTTAGAACTTGTTTCGTGCAATTTGGGCGACGCGCCATCCCAGAATCGTGTTAGAACTCGTATCACGCACTTTGGGCGACGTGCCATCCCAGAATCATGTGAGAACTCGTTTCGTGCAATTTGGGCGACGCGCCATCCCAGAATCATGTTAGAACTCGTTTCGCGCAATTTGGGTGACGCACCATCCCAGAATCGTGTTAGAACTCGTTTCGCGCAATTTGGGCGACGCGCCATCCCAGAATCATGTTAGAACTCATTTCGCGCAATTTGGGTGACGCGCCATCCCAGAATTATGTTAGAACTCGTTTCGCGCAAATTGGGCGACGCGCCATCCCAGAATCGTGTTTGAACTCATTTCGTGCACTTTGGACGACGTGTCATCCCAGAATCATGTTAGAACTTCTGTCGCGTAATTTGGGTGACGTGTCATCCCAGAATCGTGTTAGAACTCGTTTCGCGTAATTTGGGCGACGCGCCATCCCAGAATCGTGTTAGAACTTGTTTCGCGCAATTTGGGTGACGCGCCATCTCAGAATCATGTTAGAACTCGTTTCGCGCAATTTGGGCGTCGCGCCATCCCAGAATCATGTTAGAACTCGTTTCGCGAAATTTGGGCGACGCGCCAACCCAGAATGATGTTAGAACTCGTTTCGTGCACTTTGGGCGACGCGCCATCCAAGAATCGTGGTAGAACTCGTTTCGCACAATTTGGGTGATGCGCCATTCCAAAATCCTGTTAGAACTCGTTTCGTGCAGTTTGGGTGACGCGCCATCCCAGAATCGCGTTAGAACTCGTTTCACGCAGTTTTGCTGACGCGCCATCCCAGAATCATGTTAGAACTCATTTCACGCAATTTGGGTGATGCGCCATCCTAGAATCCTGTTAGAACTCATTTCGTGTAGTTTGGGTGACGCGCCATGAGAGAATCGTGTTAGAACTCATTTCGCGCACTTTTGACGATGTGTCATCCCAGAATCATGTTAGAACTCGTTCCGCGCAGTTTGGGGGACGCGCCAACCTAGAATCGTGTTAGAACTCGTTCCGCGCAATTTGGGCGACGCGCCATCCCAGAATAATGTTAGACCTCGTTTCGCGCAAATTGGGCGACGCGCCATCCCAGAATCGTGTTTGAACTCATTTCGCGCACTTTGGGCGTCGCGCCATCCTAGAATCATGTTAGAGCTCATTTCGCAGTTTGGCTGACGCGCCATCCCAAAATCATGTTAGAACATCTTTCGCGCAATTTGGGTGACGCGCCATCCCATAATCATGTTAGAACTCGTTTCGCGCAATTTGGACGACGCGCCATCTCAGAATTGTGTTAGAACTTGTTTCGCGCAACTTGGGTGACGCGCCATCTCAGAATCATGTTAGAACTCGTTTCGCGCAATTTGGGTGTTGCGCCATCCCAGAATCATGTTAGAACTCGTTTCGTGCAATTTGGACGACGCACCATCCCAGAATCATGTTAGAACTCGATTCACGTATTCTGGGCCATGCGCCATCCCAGAATCCTGTTAGTACTCGTTTCGCGCAATTTGGGTGACGCACCATCCCAGAATCGTGTTAGAACTCGTTTCGCGCAATTTGGGCGATGTGCCATCCCAGAATCGTGTTAGAACTTGTTTCGCGCAATTTAGGTGACGCACCATCCCAGAATCGTGTTAGAACACGTTTCACGCAATTTAGGCGTCGCGACATCCTAGAACAATGTTAGAACTCATTTCGCGCAATTTGGGCGACGCACCATCCCAGAATCATGTTAGAACTCGATTCACGCACTCTGGGCTATGCGCCATCCCAGAATCCTGTTAGAACTCATTCCGCGCAATTAAGGTGACGCACCATCCTAGAATCGTGTTAGAACTCGTTTCGCACACTTTGGGCAACGCGCCATCCCATAATCATGTTAGAACTTGTTTCGTGCAATTTGGGCGACGCGCTATCGTAGAATCGTGTTAGAACTCGTATCACGCACTTTGGGCGACGCACCATCCCAGAATCATGTGAGAACTCGTTTCGTGCAATTTGGGCGATGCGCCATCCCAGAATCATGTTAGAACTCGTTTCGCGCAATTTGGGTGACGCGCCATCCCAGAATCGTGTTAGAACTCGTTTCACGCAATTTGGGCGACGCGCCATCCCAGAATCATGTTAGAACTCGTTTCGCGCAAATTGGACGACGCGCCATCCCAGAATCGTGTTTGAACTCATTTCGTGCACTTTGGGTGACGTGCCATCCCAGAATCATGTTAGAACTTCTTTCGCGCAATTTGGGTGACGCGCCATCCCAGAATCGTGTTAGAACTCGTTTCGCGTAATTTGGGCGACGCACCATCCCAGAATCGTGTTAGAACTTGTTTCGCGCAATTTGGGTGATGCGCCATCTCAGAATCATGTTAGAACTCGTTTCGCGCAATTTGGGCGTCGCGCCATCCCAGAATCATGTTAGAACTCGTTTCGCGAAATTTGGGTGACGCGCCAACCCAGAATGATGTTAGAACTCGTTTCGTGCACTTTGGGCGACGCGCCATCCAAGAATCGTGGTAGAACTCGTTTCGCGCAATTTGGGTGATGCGCCATTCCAAAATCCTGTTAGAACTCGTTTCGTGCAGTTTGGGTGACGCGCCATCCCAGAATCGCGTTAGAACTCGTTTCGCGCAGTTTGGCTGACGCACCATCCCAGAATCATGTTAGAACTCATTTCACGCAATTTGGGTGATGCGCCATCCTAGAATCCTGTTAGAACTCATTTCGTGTAGTTTTGGTGACGCGCCATGAGAGAATCGTGTTAGAACTCATTTCGCGCACTTTTGACAATGTGTCATCCCAGAATCATGTTAGAACTCGTTCCGCGCAGTTTGGGGGACGCGCCAACCTAGAATCGTGTTAGAACTCGTTCCGCGCAATTTGGGCGACGCGCCATCCCAGAATCATGTTAGACCTCGTTTCGCGCAAATTGGGCGACGCGCCATCCCAGAATCGTGTTTGAACTCATTTCGCGCACTTTGGGCGTCGCGCCATCCTAGAATCATGTTAGAGCTCATTTCACGCAGTTTGGCTGACGCGCCATCCCAAAATCATGTTAGAACATCTTTCGCGCAATTTGGGTGACGCGCCATCCCAGAATCTTGTTAGAACTCGTTTCACGCAATTTGGACGACGCGCCATCTCAAAATTGTGTTAGAACTTGTTTCGCGCAACTTGGGTGACGCGCCATCTCAGAATCATGTTAGAACTCGTTTCGCGCAATTTGGGCGTTGCGCCATCCCAGAATCATGTTAGAACTCGTTTCGTGCAATTTGGACGACGCACCATCCCAGAATCATGTTAGAACTCGATTAACGTATTCTGGGCCATGCGCCATCCCAGAATCCTGTTAGTACTCGTTTCGCGCAATTTGGGTGACGCAACATCCCAGAATCGTGTTAGAACTCGTTTCGCGCAATTTGGGCGATGCGCCATCCCAGAATCGTGTTAGAACTTGTTTCGCGCAATTTAGGTGACGCACCATCCCAGAATCGTGTTAGAACACGTTTCGCGCAATTTAGGCGTCGCGCCATCCCAGAACAATGTTAGAACTCATTTCGCGCAATTTGGGCGACGCACCATCCCAGAATCATGTTAGAACTCGATTCACGCACTCTGGGCTATGCGCCATCCCAGAATCCTATTAGAACTCATTTCGCGCAATTTAGGTGACGCACCATCCCAGAATCGTGTTAGAACTCGTTTCGCACACTTTGGGCAACGCGCCATCCCATAATCATGTTAGAACTTGTTTCGTGCAATTTGGGCGACGCGCTATCCCAGAATCGTGTTAGAACTCGTATCACGCACTTTGGGCGACGCGCCATCCCAGAATCATGTGAGAACTCGTTTCGTGCAATTTGGGCGACGCGCCATCCCAGAATCATGTTAGAACTCGTTTCGCGCAATTTGGGTGACGCGCCATCCCAGAATCGTGTTAGAACTCGTTTCACGCAATTTCGGCGACGCGCCATCCCAGAATCATGTTAGAACTCGTTTCGCGCAAATTGGACGACGCGCCATCCCAGAATCGTGTTTGAACTCATTTCGTGCACTTTGGGTGACGTGCCATCCCAGAATCATGTTAGAACTTCTTTCGCGCAATTTGGGTGACGCGTCATCCCAGAATCGTGTTAGAACTCGTTTCGCGTAATTTGGGCGACGCGCCATCCCAGAATCGTGTTAGAACTTGTTTCGTGCAATTTGGGTGATGCGCCATCCCAGAATAATGTTAGAACTCATTTCGCGCAATTTGGGCGTCGCGCCATCCCAGATCATGTTAGAACTCGTTTCGCGAAATTTGGGCGACGCGCTAACCCAGAATGATGTTAGAACTCGTTTCGTGCACTTTGGGCGACGCGCCATCCCAGAATCGTGGTAGAACTCGTTTCGCGCAATTTGGGTGATGCGCCATCCCAAAATCCTGTTAGAACTCGTTTCGTGCAGTTTGGCTGACGCGCCATCCCAGAATCATGTTAGAACTCATTTCACGCAATTTGGGTGATGCGCCATCCCAGAATCCTGTTAGAACTGATTTCGTGTAGTTTGGGTGACGCGCCATCAGAGAATCGTGTTAGAACTCATTTCGCGCACTTTTAACGATATGCCATCCTAGAATCATGTTAGAACTCGTTCTGCGCAGTTTGGGGGATGCGCCAACCTAGAATCGTGTTAGAACTCGTTCCGCGCAATTTGGGCGACGCGCCATTCTAGAATCATGTTAGAACTCGTTTCGCGCAAATTGGGCGACGCGCCATCCCAGAATCGTGTTTGAACTCATTTCGCGCACTTTGGGCGTCGCGCCATCCCAGAATCGTGTTAGAACTCGTTTCGCGCAGTTTGGCTGACGCGCCATCCCAAAATCTTGTTAGAACTTCTTTCGCGCAATTTGGGTGACGCGCCATCCCAGAATCGTGTTAGAATTCGTTTCGCGTAATTTGGGCGACGCGCTATCCCAAAATCATGTTAGAACTTGTTTCGCGCAATTTGGGTGATGCACTATCCCAGAATCATGTTAGAACTCGTTTCGCGCAATTTGGGCGTCGCGCCATCCCAGATTCATGTTAGAACTCGTTTCATGCAATTTGGACGACGCACCATCCCAGAATCATGTTAGACCTCGATTCACGCGCTCTGGGCTATGCGCCAATTTTTGCTCCGAATAATGGAGTATAATCTTATTTTTTATTTATTAATGATATATATTAGCATGGTGACTGGTGACACTCAAAACCTCATTTGACATACAGAGCTCAGAAGCACATGGTCCAGAACACTTCTCTTGCATATCAGAACTTGCTAAAGAACTCACAGATGTAATCGGAGACCTCCTTAGGCTTCTCCTGGTTGATGAAGTGGCCCACCCCTTCCATTACGACTATATCCTCCAGATTCGGCACGCTTGCCTTCAAACCCCCGTTGTGAATGAATTCTTTGGCACCCAGCGTGTTGTATGTGAGGTCCAGGTCCCCAACTATGAATTTTGTTGGAACGTTTACCGGAGCTCCAGTCCATGGTGCAAGAAACTCCCAGTCCCTACATCAATACCAAAAGCATAAGATGAGACCTTATGCCTTCGTTGTTAGGTTTGGACAGAGCATTTGAAACTACATCATCTAATTTTGAATAGAGATTGTCATCAGCTGAAATCTAACTGATTCAGGTATATCAAGTCAACAAAAAAGAGCAAGTTGTATAAATATCTTAATAATTATTCTGCTGTTTAAGGAAAACACATGAGAGTGATTTCCTCTCTTAAGGTATGACTTCGAATGATAAACGTATGAACTACAGAACCCCACATCAACTACACACTCGAAAGCACTAAATGACAGAATATAGAGAAGCAAATTGCAAAATTGAAACGGTGAGTGGACATAAAGAGACATACAAGTCCATGCATCTGTAGTAGTTGAGTCCTCCTGTGAACCCTGTCTTCTCAAATTTTTCCGCGTAGTAGGAGATATCTTTTTCTGACAGCCATGCAGGGCAAGAACCATCGGAATCAAGAGAGTCAAAGAAGCTCTTGTCCTTGGCTAGAATAAGAGGAGCCGGCTTGCGCATGCCAAACATCTTTTTAAATCCATACTTGAGGTCATATCTAGCAAATTCTGCTTCAGCTAGTCCAGGTTTCTGCATGCATACATATGCAGTAGTTTCAGACAAGCCAAGTACTAACTGATAATTATATATCAGAACACCGAAAGCTAAACCCCTATCACAGTAGGTTCCCCAAACTGACACTATGAAACTGCTGCTCAATCTTACGTTCGAAGACACGAGAAAGTAAAAAGAATGGTGATAATTTCATGACAGTCATATCCAATAAAAAAACAAATACACTATTGATTTGCTTGCCTGATAACAGTGCTGAGCACAACTGATCTTGCCTGGTACTTGGTACTACGATACGATCATAACAGTACTGCGGAAGTCGTAGCATCACTAGTTACCTGGAAGACGCACATGTAGTGATCTTCACCGCAGATGGTCCTCATGGCCTGGAGCGGGCTCCTCTCAGGGTCCCGAGGGTGGTGGGCGACGCTGAGGTTGACTGCCGCGCGCACCAGGTCCGGCCGGAACTGCCACAGCTGCCACGCCATGATGGCGCCCCAATCGTGCCCCACCACGAACACCTGCGACCGGAGCGCGCGATCGAGGAACAGTAATCAGCAAGCTTGGCGTGATCAGGATTGGAAGGGGGTGGATCGGCACAGTCGAACACACGAACCTGGGGCTGGCCAATGTCGGCAATGCAATGAGGGCGACGAGGTCCCCGACGACGTCGAAGATGGTGTAGCTGGACGCGTCGGGCGGCGCGGCCGAGTCGCCGTAGCCGCGGAGGTCGGGCGCCACGGCGCGGTAGCCCCGGGCCGCCAGCGCGGCGATCTTGTGGCGCCACCCGTACCAGAGGTCGGGGAAGCCGTGCAGGAGCAGCACCGCGGCGCCGTCCTCGGGCCCCGCCTCCGCCACGTGGAGGTGCACCCCGTTCACCGCCACCGTCCGGTGCCGCACCCCATCCAACGCCGCCGGAGCCATCTGTTCCCGTAGCACGGCTCTGCTTGGCTCAATTCAGATATGCTGCTTCCTCGGGCGCGCGGGTTGTAAGAGCAACTCCAATAGTTCTTTAAAAGACTTCCTAAATCAATAATTTAGTTAGTTAACATGAAAACTATTCTCCAACAGTTCTCTAAATGAACTTTCTAAATTTAACAACTTGTCATCTAACCTCATTTTCTCTCTACATTTGGCAACCATTTAACAACTCCCTAAACAAAAATGTTGACTGCATTATATAGTTTTTGTGACTTATTTTTTATGTGGATAAATACAAAACAAAATTACAACCTATATTTAGAGAACTATTGGAGAACTCACATTTTTTTACTCCAAAAGCCATTTAGCAACTTCTTAAATCTGTGATTTAGAGAGCTAAAATTTACATAACTATTGGAGTTGCTCTAACACCCTGAATTTGGGGTATAAAATTTCTTTGCTCATATTCACAAATTCAAGTGTTACTTTTCTTTTCTCACCCTTCCTCAATCTTTTCTTTCTCATTTCTATAGGAGAAAAGTGCTTATTTTATTTGTAAATAATAGTGTGCTAGGTTAAACCCTAAGGGAGTATGAATTGTTGCATCATGTTGAACCCTAAATTTCACTTTTGTTTGGTGCATAATTCTCAAAAGGTCTAATTTGAATTTGTGGCACATTTGAATTTGAATCAAATGGAGAAAATAAAAAAAAAAGAGAAAGGAAATTCCAGAATAAAAGAAAAGGAGAAGCAGCCCGTTACCTCAGCCCGCTCGGCCTTTCGGCCCACTAGGCCCAACCCGCGCGCCCGCGCGCGCGTTCTCCCTCCCGCCCCTTCTCTCTCTGCGCGAGCGGGCCCGCCTGTCGGCACGGCCGCCGTCTCCGCGCTCGCTTCCCCGCTCTCTCTGGTTGCCCGGTCCCGCCTGTCAGCGCCCTCGCTTCACCGCGCGTGCGCCATCTCCCTCGCTCTCTCTCTGCCCGTGGGCCCTCCCGGTCAGCCCCGCTTTCCTCGCGCCCGCGCCCGACTTCTTCTCTCTCTCTGCATCGCGGGCCCCGGCTGTCAGCTTCGCCGTTCTCGCGTAACCGCCGCCGAGCCGCGCGCGCTCGCCTTCCTCGCGCCCACGTCGCGCGTGGGGAGCTCGCCCCACCTCGCCCTCGGCCACTTGAGCCCCGAATCTCACTCGCCCTCTCCCCCTCCCTCACTTGCGCACCAACCGGCCCTCTCTCTCGCCCTCTCCCTCGCTGCGCGCACGCCCAAGCGCCATCGCCGCGAACCGCCGCCGCCCGAGCTTGTTCCTCCGTCGCCGTTGGAGCTCCGCCGCGTCCCTTGCCACGGTGAGCTCCGCCCCGACGTCCACAACCCAGGACGCGCCCCAATTCCCTCTCCCCCTCCCTATTTCTCTCTGCCCGCGCTCACCCGTCGTCCGCCGTGCAGCCGCCGCCGTCGACCCGGGCCACCGTCGCGTCTCCGTCGTCGCCGAGGGGTCCCCGGAGTTCGCCGTGAGGTAAGGAACCTCTCCTGCCCCTATTGGCCCTTGTCTTGCACTCTAGCGCGCTTGATTTCTCGCCGGAGTCGCTTAGCGCCGCCGCCGAGCCGCTTCGCCGTGAACCGCCCTCCTCCGGCGCCCCTACCCCGACCCAGACCCCGCCAATAGGTTTCCCGTGCCCTCCTCAACCTCCCCGGCCACTCAGGTCGCCCCGGGAACCCGCAGGGCCCCCGCTCCCCTCGTCTCCGGCGAGCTCTTTCGCCGCGGGGGCGAGCGCCGCCGCCCCAGCTAGCTGAGGTAGACGGGAGCCAGCCACCCCCATCCCCGCCGTCTATTTTAGATCGGACGGCGCGGATTCAAATAACCCGAACCCAATCTCAATCGCCCGCCCAAGATCCAACGGCCCAGAGCCGTTTCCCCGCGCCCTGTCCCTCTGCCCGCTGGGCCCCGCCTGTCGGCGCGCCCGCGCACTCGCTCTGCCCGCTGGCCCCGCTTGTCAGTCGCCGCGCCCGCGCTCGCGCTGCCCGCTGGCCCCGCCTGTCAGCCACCCCGAGCCGCCGCGCGCCCGCGCGCCCGCCGCGGGATCTAATCCTGGCCGTTGATCTGGGATCTAACGGCTGTAAGCGTCCGATACCCCTTCGCCCGCGCTTTTTCTTAAAGAACCCCTCGGTTTTCTGGATTTTGCGCCCGCCGTCCCTGGTTTCTCGCAGTTAAGTCCTCAGCCCTTTTATTTAATTCAAAATAGGTCCTTAGGGCATATTTTTAACCCCTAAACTTGTAAAATTCATAACTTTGCCATATGAACTCCAAATTAGGTGCTTCAAATTGCAAAATGTTCATAAAATTATTATCTATCTGTTTATGCACTGTTCCCATGCTGTTTCCATGTTCCAATTAATGGTTAATCATTAGGATAGGATTAAGGTTATTGGAACCCTATTTGAGATAAATAAAGGGTAGTAGACTTTAATAAAAGTTGGAGCACTTAAGTTTATGGACTCAAACACTTAAGTGTAGGAACTTAAACCAGATAATTATTTAATCCCACCACTGACTTAAACCTGATTAGTGAATAATGGATCCTTTTGTACAGTCCTCTACCCCAGACCTAGGGAACACCAGAGTGCCTATCCCTTTTCTGTTATGAACATGTGACCTCTCTCTGCTGCAGATGTTTGGTATATTGTTTTTGTTCGTTATTTTCCCAAGTGCATAGTGTGAATGATTGCTTTACGTAGACAACGAGCAGTCTGTGTTTCCCGAGGGAGTTGCAGAGGAAGTCCCTGATCAGCAGTTTGGTGAAGGCAAGTGTCCTCAGTCCCATTATGTCCCATTTACTTTATAATACACTGTCCCGCATTAATTACTTGAAACCTAAGGATTGACTAGCTTTACACTTTACTTTATCCTTGATGACCTTATGGGCTATTATGGTTAGCATTCTGCTACTGCCTTACTTTAATCAATGAACATGATGTGAATATTTATGATACTGTTATCCTGATGATGTTGATGATCTTGTGATACTCTAGGGGGCTCAGGCTGTTTCCTGAGTACCTCTCCGTAAGGACCTGTTCGTTGAGAGACCACCCGGGATAACAGTGCAACCATGAGGGTGAAATGGGGCGCCCTTAGCTAATTAATTAGAGGAACTAGAGGTGTAGTTGCTTCGCCGTCATGCCGTCAATGGGGTCCAGGCACAGTGCTTGCTCTGCCGAGGCTGAGTGCCGAGGTTCTTTCGTTTTGCTTTTTGTTAGTCACTCTCCTGCGGGGAGGGGTACTGTGTTTATCAAACTGGAGAAACCTAACGGGCAGCTATGATCTCTAGGGAATCTTTGTAAAAGCTACGTAGTGATACCCTGCCGGACCACCTAGGTAGTGGTCAATGGGGATTAGCTCTCCCCGGGCAGAAAGGGAATCATGACTCATGGGTAAAGTGTGCGACCTCTGCAGAGGGTAGTGAAACTGATATATCAGCCGTGCTCACGGTTAAGAGCAGCCTTGGGATCCTCTTTGATTAGAGATACAGATGGTTCGAGATACAAGGATTATGTTATGGTTTTGGTTCGAATATGATGATGTTGTTCCTCGATGAGGAAATGGTTCATGGGTTGGGTTAATGCTAAAATCTGGCTTCTACTAATGATAAATACCTGACCAACTAAAAGCAACTGCTTGAGCTTAACCCCACATAAAGCTAGCCCACCTCAGCCAAACGGGACATTTGCTGAGTACGTTGATGTGTACTCATCCTTGCTTTACCACCAAACACCAGGTTGTCCGCATTGTAACCACTGCTCGGGAGAAGGCGAAGCCGTGGAAGGAGACTTCCAGGAGTTCCAAGACTACGACGAATTCTAGGTGTGGGTTGGCGGCAACCCCCAGTCAGCTGCCTGTGAAGGCCTTATCTTTACTGCGTTTCGCTAGCACTTTGATTTACCTGTTAAGTCGATGACTATGTGGATGTCTATGACTCTGTGATGTAATAAGTTAATACTCTTTTATATTATTATTCGAGCATTGTGCGATGATTTTCATTTATGTAATCGCTGTGTACGTGAGTTCTGATCCTGGCACGTACATAGTTCGCATTCGGTTTGCCTTCCGAAACCGGGTGTGACATAAGTGGTATCAAAGCCAGGTTGACTGTAGGACCGCTGACCTAGAGTAGCACTGGTCGTACTAAGGACTATTGACCTTCCTTCTCACCTTGACCTCTGATGTTACTTCAAAAGTCGGTCATTTTGACCAACCCTATGTTTTACTACATATATATACTATATTATACCTTGTTAAAATTTTTATCTTATTCTGTCTATGGTTTATTCATTTGTCATATTAGTTCTGCTCTTACTCTTATGCTTACGGTGTCTTTTGTAGATGGCTCGTCTTAGACACACTGCACGTAAGTCGGTGATTCCTTTCCTGCCGTCTCGACTTGCGGAGCGTCCTCTGCACCGCACCGTGTCCGGTCAGTCGAGTCACCTGGAGAGACTGCACCACCGCCTGCGTGAGGAGCAGGAACGCCGACGCCAGCACAGAGAGCAGCAGGGCTCTTTCTCCTCATCCCAGCATGAGGTGGAGTCCGTGAGGCCCCGTTCCTCTGTCGCCCAGCTGGGGGCGCCCCCTGCACCACCGCGGGACGCCCCGGCTGTTGGAGGAGCTACTGGAGGTCTTGGAGGAGACCCCGACGACGACGACTCAGACCACAGCACGGAGTCCTCTGAGCCGCAGGAGGCGGAAGGATGGGTCGCCCGACCCATCACCCGTGACGCCGCTCGCGGTTGTCACTTCCACGACGCACTCGACACCTTGCTGCGCCAGGCTTTTGACCGGCACACCTGGTCGATCGAGTATCGTTGTGTAGTCTACCAGCACAGTCGCGGGAGGTACCCGGACCGCTGGGAGGCTACCTGCCTAGTTCGCCGTCCGGAGGATGACCTCCGGGGTGCGGAGGCCGTTTCGGAGCACTATTCCATCTCCGAGAGGGACACTGCAGAGGCGGCTATGCAGGATGCAGCACGACGTGCACTCTCTCAGTACTGTTCTTTGTTCGGTGGCGTGGCCGACGGTCTTAACCTTCGGTACTACCCCCATCGCCCTACTGGCAGCACAGAGAGTGTGGTTGTCTCCCCTGTTGGTGAGGCTAACCCTAGGTTGAGCAGCACAGTCAACCTAGTCGCAGTGCTTAACACTGAGCTGGATCACTCTCTGGACGAGCTAAGCAGGGCTCGAACGGAGATTGCGGAGTTGCGTGCTGAGCTGGCAGAGCGCCATCACCAGGAGGGTGGTTCTCCCGCTCCTGTTGGGACTCAGCACCCTTACCGCTCGCCGCCACGAGGTCACCACACTTATGGTTCCCCTGCCTGTAAGACCAGGATAGATCTGGATCCTTAGATCGTTAGCGTTGAAGTTTGTAATAATTCTTAAGTCAGATGTCTCAGTCTTAGATAGTTAGTTTAGTTTGCTTATCAGTTGCTTCCATTTAGTTTAGTTTGCTTATCAGTTGCTTTCATGCTTGTTATGATGAACTTGTGCTGGATTCGAATCTTTGTAATGACTGTAGCCAACATGTGGGTTTCCCCTGCAGTTTGGCTTAGCTAGTAATGTTAATAAAGTCAGTTATTTAGTTGGGAAGCCATTTACTTCTACTTTCCTTCTTATCTGAGAAGCTGTGTTGAATCATAATGAGGATCAGTGAAGCTCTTTGTTCACTCAGTGTCATGAAGAATTCTGTATTCTCTTTTCTTATGCTGGAGGGTTGTAAGATCAATGCTGATGTATGAATGTCTTCCACAGATGTCTGACAACAGGCGCCGATGCAACAGGCGTGCTCAGCAAGAGCAGCATGATCAGCAGGAGGAACACCAGAGGCAGCCTCCCCCGCCACCCCCGATGACAGTGGAGCAGATGTTCTTGATGCAGACTCAGGCAGTGCAGGCCATTGGGCAGACTCTGGCAGCCATGCAGCAGGCTCAACAGCAACCCCAACCCCAATTGCAAGTGCAGATGCCCCAGATGCCACGGGATAAGCGTGGTGAGTTCATGAGAGGGCACCCTCCTACCTTCGCCCATTCTGCTGACCCCATGGATGCAGAAGACTGGCTGCGCGCAGTGGAAAGAGAACTGTGTACCGCCCAATGTGACGACAGGGAGAAGGTTCTGTATGGTCCCCGTCAGCTAAGGGGAGCAGCCCAGTCCTGGTGGGAGTCCTACCTCGCCACACATGCTGACCCCGAAGCCATCACCTGGGAAGAATTCAGTGAGAGTTTCCGCAGGTACCATGTGCCGGAGGGACTGATGATCGTGAAGAAGGAGGAGTTTCTGGCTCTTAAGCAGGGACCCCTGTCTGTTAGTGAATACAGAGACAAGTTTCTGCAGCTATCTCGTTATGCACCTGAGGATGTCAACACTGATGCTAAAAGGCAGTACAGGTTCATGAGGGGTTTGGTGGATCCCCTGCATTACCAGCTGATGAATCACACCTTCCCCACCTTCCAGCACCTGATCGATAGGGCAGTCATGACTGAGAAGAAGCGTAAGGATATGGAAGATCGGAAGCGCAAGATGAGTGGACCCCAGTCCAGAAGCATCAGCCGTCCGCGTTTCTCAGGCAGTTCATCTCAGCAAGGCAGGCCTGGTCACCCACAGGGATATCAGAATCAGAATCAGCGTCCGCATCAGCAGCAGTTTCAGAGGCAGTATCAACAGCAGCAGCAGCAGTATCGTCAGCACAGCCAGCAAGGAGGTAATCAGTATCAGAAGCAGAACAACCAGGCACCTCGCCTTCCTGCCCCAGCAGCAAACCAGAGCAACCAAGCAGCCCCAACACAAGGAGGAGGCAGAGGATGTTTCCACTGTGGAGAACAAGGCCACTGGGCGATGCAATGCCCGAAGAAGGCGGCGCAGCAGCAGACCAACCCCAATGCTCCAACAAGGCAAGGTGTACTGCAGCCGACAGCAGGCAATCGTAACCAAGCGTACAACCGTGGAAAGGTGAACCACTTGGAGGCCGAAGCGATCCAGGATGCACCAGATGTGGCAGTAGGTATGTTCTCAGTCGAATCTCATCCCACGAAAGTGCTATTTGATACTGGTGCAACTCATTCATTTGTCACTGCAACCTGGGTAGAATTGCATAACATCTCAGTAGAGGCAATGATGCCGCCCATGAGGATTAATTCAGTTGGTGGCAAGGTGCAAACAGATAAAATATGCTCAAATATAAGGGTGGAAATAAGGGGAATAGGGTTCCCCAGCGACTTAATAGTAATAGACACCCCTGGGATAGATGTCATTCTGGGGATGAATTGGTTAATGAAGTATGAAGCAAGTGTTAGCTGTGACAAGAGGACCGTAACATTGAAGTCCCCGTCAGGAGAAGAGGTAGTGGCCGAGCTAAGGATGCCTAAATCAGCGGAGGGTGTCTGTCACCAGATTTCAGTTGATAGTAAGGAGCCCAACCCGCTCGAGACTATCAAGGTTGTGTCGGACTTTCCGGACGTATTTCCCGAGGAGCTAACGGGCATGCCACCCGAGAGAAAAGTTGAATTTGCCATAGAGCTTATCCCTGGTACCGCCCCCATTTCCAAAAGAGCCTACCGAGTGTCTGGACCAGAATTGGTGGAACTCAAGAAGCAGATAGATGAGATGTTAGAGAAGGGTTACATCAGACCAAGTACCTCGCCTTGGGCCGCTCCGGTGTTGTTTGTGGAGAAGAAAGATGGTACAAAAAGGATGTGCATAGACTACAGAGCCTTGAATGAAGTCACTGTCAAGAACAAGTACCCCCTGCCAAGGATAGAAGATTTGTTCGACCAGCTCAGAGGTGCCAGCGTATTCTCGAAGATAGATCTGAGATCAGGTTACCATCAACTCAGAATCCGACCCTCGGACATACCGAAGACAGCATTCATCACCAAGTACGGGTTATATGAGTTCACAGTTATGTCCTTTGGTTTGACAAATGCGCCAGCCTTCTTTATGTACCTGATGAACAGTGTGTTCATGGATTATCTGGACAAGTTTGTGGTGGTGTTTATCGATGATATTCTTATATACTCTCAAAGTGAGGAAGATCATGTAGAGCATTTGAAGATGGTATTGCAAAGACTTCGAGAGCATCAGTTGTATGCCAAGCTGAGCAAATGCGAGTTCTGGATTCATGAAGTCTTGTTTCTGGGTCACATCATAAATCAAGAAGGGTTGGCAGTGGATCCAAAGAAAGTGGCAGATATCCTGAACTGGAAAGCACCAAAGGATGTTCGTGGGATCAAGAGCTTCATTGGAATGGCTGGGTATTACAGGCGTTTCATCGAAGGCTTCTCAAAGATTGCGAGGCCAATGACAGCGTTACTAGCGAAGAAAGTTGAGTTCAAGTGGACCCAAAAATGTCAGGAAGCATTTGAAGAACTGAAACATAGATTGACTACAGCTCCGGTGTTAGTCCTGCCTGATGTTCACAAGCCATTCTCAGTGTATTGCGATGCTTCTTACACCAGATTGGGATGTGTGCTAATGCAAGAAGGAAGAGTGGTAGCATATTCATCTCGACAGCTGAAGATCCATGAGAAAAATTATCCCACACATGACCTGGAGTTGGCAGCAGTGGTTCATGCTTTGAAGACCTGGAGACATTACCTGTATGGGCAGAAGTGCGACATCTACACAGATCATAAAAGTCTGAAATACATATTCACCCAGTCAGAGCTAAACATGAGACAGCGAAGATGGTTGGAATTGATCAAAGACTACGAGTTGGAGATACATTACCATCCAGGCAAAGCCAATGTTGTTGCAGATGCTCTGAGCAGGAAGAGTCAAGTCAATATGATGGCCACGCACCCAATGCCATATGAGTTAGCCAAGGAGTTCGACAGACTGAGTCTCGGTTTCCTGAACAGTACGCAAGGAGTAACAGTGGAATTAGAGCCCACCCTAGAGCGGGAGATCAAAGAAGGACAGAAGGATGATGAAAGCATCAACAAGATCCGGCAGCTAATCTTAGAAGGAAGAGGCAAAGACTTTCGAGAGGATGAAGAGGGAGTGATATGGTTCAAGGATGGATTGTGTGTCCCCGACCTCAAACCTATTCGAGAACTGATCCTAAAGGAAGCTCATGAGACAGCCTACTCCATACACCCGGGAAGTGAAAAGATGTACCAGGATTTGAAGAGGAGGTTTTGGTGGTATGGCATGAAAAGAGAAATCGCAGAATATGTCGCCATCTGTGATAGCTGTCAAAGAACCAAAGCAGAGCATCAAAGGCCAGCCGGATTGTTGCAGCCATTGCGGATTCCTCAGTGGAAGTGGGATGAGATCGGGATGGATTTTATAGTTGGCCTACCTCGTATCCGGGCCGGCTATGATTCCATCTGGGTGGTTGTGGACCGCTTAACAAAGGTGGCCCATTTCATACCTGTGAAGACCACATACACCGGAGCAACGTTAGCTGAGTTATACATGTCACGGATAGTTTGCCTTCATGGTGTGCCGAAGAAGATAGTATCAGATCGAGGAACGCAGTTCACCTCTCATTTTTGGCAGCAGCTACAAGAAGCTTTGGGCACCCATTTGAACTTCAGCTCGGCTTATCATCCACAGACAGACGGTCAGACTGAAAGAACTAACCAGATCCTAGAAGATATGCTGAGAGCCTGTGCGTTGCAAGACAAGTCAGGATGGGACAAAAGGTTACCTTATGCAGAATTCTCCTATAACAATAGTTACCAGGCCAGCTTGAAGATGTCACCGTTTCAGGCACTCTATGGACGGAGTTGTAGGACTCCGCTGCATTGGGACCAGCCTGGAGAGAGACAGGTGTTTGGCCCCGACATCCTGCTTGAAGCCGAAGAGAATATCAAAATGGTCCGAGAGAACCTGAAGATAGCCCAGTCAAGACAGCGAAGCTATGCGGACCGAAGAAGAAGAGAACTGAGTTTCGAAGTGGGGGATTTCGTCTATCTGAAGGTGTCACCTATCAGGGGAGTCAGAAGGTTCGGAGTTAAGGGCAAGTTAGCACCCTGGTACGTTGGACCATATCAGATTCAAGCAAAGCGTGGAGAAGTGGCCTACCAGCTCAACCTACCAGAAAGTTTGTCGGCAGTGCACAATGTGTTCCACGTGTCGCAATTGAAGAAGTGTCTGCGAGTACCAGAAGAACAGTTGCCAGTGGAGGGTTTGGAAGTCCAGGAGGATCTGACATACATAGAGAAGCCAACGCAGATTCTGGAGTTTGCAGACAGAGTCACCCGGAGGAATACCATCAGAATGTGCAAAGTCAGATGGGGTCACCACTCCGAGGAGGAAGCAACATGGGAGCGAGAAGATGATCTGAAAGCCAAATACCCGGAACTCTTTGCTAACCAACCCTGAATCTCGGGGGCGAGATTCTTTTAAGGGGGATAGGTTTGTAACACCCTGAATTTGGGGGTATAAAATTTCTTTGCTCATATTCACAAATTCAGGTGTTACTTTTCTTTTCTCACCCTTCCCCAATCTTTTCTTTCTCATTTCTATAGGAGAAAAGTGCTTATTTTATTTGTAAATAATAGTGTGCTAGGTTAAACCCTAAGGGAGTATGAATTGTTGCATCATGTTGAACCCTAAATTTCACTTTTGTTTGGTGCATAATTCTCAAAAGGTCTAATTTGAATTTGTGGCACATTTGAATTTGAATCAAATGGAGAAAATAAAAAGAAAAGAGAAAGGAAATTCCAGAATAAAAGAAAAGGAGAAGCAGCCCGTTACCTCAGCCCGCTCGGCCTTTCGGCCCACCAGGCCCAACCCGCGCGCCCGCGCGCGCGTTCTCCCTCCCGCCCCTTCTCTCTCTGCGCGAGCGGGCCCGCCTGTCGGCACGGCCGCCGTCTCCACGCTCGCTTCCCCGCTCTCTCTGGTTGCCCGGTCCCGCCTGTCGGCGCCCTCGCTTCACCGCGCGTGCGCCATCTCCCTCGCTCTCTCTCTGCCCGTGGGCCCTCCCGGTCAGCCCCGCTTTCCTCGCGCCCGCGCCCGACTTCTTCTCTCTCTCTGCATCGCGGGCCCCGGCTGTCAGCTTCGCCGTTCTCGCGTAACCGCCGCCGAGCCGCGCGCGCCCGCCTTCCTCGCGCCCACGTCGCGCGTGGGGAGCTCGCCCCACCTCGCCCTCGGCCACTTGAGCCCCGAATCTCACTCGCCCTCTCCCCCTCCCTCACTTGCGCACCAACCGGCCCTCTCTCTCGCCCTCTCCCTCGCTGCGCGCACGCCCAAGCGCCATCGCCGCGAACCGCCGCCGCCCGAGCTTGTTCCTCCGTCGCCGTTGGAGCTCCGCCGTGTCCCTTGCCACGGTGAGCTCCGCCCCGACGTCCACAACCCAGGACGCGCCCCAATTCCCTCTCCCCCTCCCTATTTCTCTCTGCCCGCGCTCACCCGTCGTCCGCCGTGCAGCCGCCGCCGTCGACCCGGGCCACCGTCGCGTCTCCGTCGTCGCCGAGGGGTCCCCGGAGTTCGCCGTGAGGTAAGGAACCTCTCCTGCCCCTATTGGCCCTTGTCTTGCACTCTAGCGCGCTTGATTTCTCGCCGGAGTCGCTTAGCGCCGCCGCCGAGCCGCTTCGCCGTGAACCGCCCTCCTCCGGCGCCCCTACCCCGACCCAGACCCCGCCAATAGGTTTCCCGTGCCCTCCTCAACCTCCCCGGCCACTCAGGTCGCCCCGGGAACCCGCAGGGCCCCCGCTCCCCTCGTCTCCAGTGAGCTCTTTCGCCGTGGGGGCGAGCGCCGCCGCCCCAGCTAGCTGAGGTAGACGGGAGCCAGCCACCCCCATCCCCGCCGTCTATTTTAGATCGGACGGCGCGGATTCAAATAACCCGAACCCAATCTCAATCGCCCGCCCAAGATCCAACGGCCCAGAGCCGTTTCCCCGCGCCCTGTCCCTCTGCCCGCTGGGCCCCGCCTGTCGGCGCGCCCGCGCACTCGCTCTGCCCGCTGGGCCCCGCCTGTCGGCGCGCCCGCGCACTCGCTCTGCCCGCTGGCCCCGCTTGTCAGTCGCCGCGCCCGCGCTCGCGCTGCCCGCTGGCCCCGCCTGTCAGCCACCCCGAGCCGCCGCGCGCCCGCGCGCCCGCCGCGGGATCTAATCCTGGCCGTTGATCTGGGATCTAACGGCTGTAAGCGTCCGATACCCCTTCGCCCGCGCTTTTTCTTAAAGAACCCCTCGGTTTTCTGGATTTTGCGCCCGCCGTCCCTGGTTTCTCGCAGTTAAGTCCTCAGCCCTTTTATTTAATTCAAAATAGGTCCTTAGGGCATATTTTTAACCCCTAAACTTGTAAAATTCATAACTTTGCCATATGAACTCCAAATTAGGTGCTTCAAATTGCAAAATGTTCATAAAATTATTATCTATCTGTTTATGCACTGTTCCCCTGCTGTTTCCATGTTCCAATTAATGGTTAATCATTAGGATAGGATTAAGGTTATTGGAACCCTATTTGAGATAAATAAAGGGTAGTAGACTTTAATAAAAGTTGGAGCACTTAAGTTTATGGACTCAAACACTTAAGTGTAGGAACTTAAACCAGATAATTATTTAATCCCACCACTGACTTAAACCTGATTAGTGAATAATGGATCCTTTTGTACAGTCCTCTACCCCAGACCTAGGGAACACCAGAGTGCCTATCCCTTTTCTGTTATGAACATGTGACCTCTCTCTGCTGCAGATGTTTGGTATATTGTTTTTGTTCGTTATTTTCCCAAGTGCATAGTGTGAATGATTGCTTTACGTAGACAACGAGCAGTCTGTGTTTCCCGAGGGAGTTGCAGAGGAAGTCCCTGATCAGCAGTTTGGTGAAGGCAAGTGTCCTCAGTCCCATTATGTCCCATTTACTTTATAATACACTGTCCCGCATTAATTACTTGAAACCTAAGGATTGACTAGCTTTACACTTTACTTTATCCTTGATGACCTTATGGGCTATTATGGTTAGCATTCTGCTACTGCCTTACTTTAATCAATGAACATGATGTGAATATTTATGATACTGTTATCCTGATGATGTTGATGATCTTGTGATACTCTAGGGGGCTCAGGCTGTTTCCTGAGTACCTCTCCGTAAGGACCTGTTCGTTGAGAGACCACCCGGGATAACAGTGCAACCATGAGGGTGAAATGGGGCGCCCTTAGCTAATTAATTAGAGGAACTAGAGGTGTAGTTGCTTCGCCGTCGTGCCGTCAATGGGGTCCAGGCACAGTGCTTGCTCTGCCGAGGCTGAGTGCCGAGGTTCTTTCGTTTTGCTTTTTGTTAGTCACTCTCCTGCGGGGAGGGGTACTGTGTTTATCAAACTGGAGAAACCTAACGGGCAGCTATGATCTCTAGGGAATCTTTGTAAAAGCTACGTAGTGATACCCTGCCGGACCACCTAGGTAGTGGTCAATGGGGATTAGCTCTCCCCGGGCAGAAAGGGAATCATGACTCATGGGTAAAGTGTGCGACCTCTGCAGAGGGTAGTGAAACTGATATATCAGCCGTGCTCACGGTTAAGAGCAGCCTTGGGATCCTCTTTGATTAGAGATACAGATGGTTCGAGATACAAGGATTATGTTATGGTTTTGGTTCGAATATGATGATGTTGTTCCTCGATGAGGAAATGGTTCATGGGTTGGGTTAATGCTAAAATCTGGCTTCTACTAATGATAAATACCTGACCAACTAAAAGCAACTGCTTGAGCTTAACCCCACATAAAGCTAGCCCACCTCAGCCAAACGGGACATTTGCTGAGTACGTTGATGTGTACTCATCCTTGCTTTACCACCAAACACCAGGTTGTCCGCATTGTAACCACTGCTCGGGAGAAGGCGAAGCCGTGGAAGGAGACTTCCAGGAGTTCCAAGACTACGACGAATTCTAGGTGTGGGTTGGCGGCAACCCCCAGTCAGCTGCCTGTGAAGGCCTTATCTTTACTGCGTTTCGCTAGCACTTTGATTTACCTGTTAAGTCGATGACTATGTGGATGTCTATGACTCTGTGATGTAATAAGTTAATACTCTTTTATATTATTATTCGAGCATTGTGCGATGATTTTCATTTATGTAATCGCTGTGTACGTGAGTTCTGATCCTGGCACGTACATAGTTCGCATTCGGTTTGTCTTCCGAAACCGGGTGTGACACGGGTGCCGGCTTTGGGCGGGCGGCAGCTGCTTGGATTGGAGGTTTGGAGCGCATGAGGATGAGGGGGCTGAGAACTCCGAGCCAACGGGCGGCGCGAGCAAAGTTTTTCTGTGTAGGTTAGTGCAGCAACCGGCCATGGGTTTTAGAAGATCGCGTGATTTTGCGGGGATTTGAAGGGACTGGGGTTTGGCGCTCACTGCGCTCGGCGCCTCGTCTTCCTCTTCGGACGGAGCGCACTTGCTGTGGAGTACTAGTGGTAGTGAGCAACGCGCCCCACTCGCGTACGTGATCGTATCTGTCGTCATTATTTTTTGATGAAAATCTGTCGTCATTAGGACAATGAACCATCCACGTCAGCGAAAAACTTTTCTTGAGTATGGTGGCAAGCAGCAGCAGCAGCAGTGATCGTTGATCGAATGATCGGTCAGTTCCAAGAGTATTTTTTCGAAAACCAGAGAACCGGTTGTTATATTATAAGAAGAAAATGGAGTTTTGATGCGCAAGAAGCGCATACACAACAAGACCCTTCCTCAGGAGCATGGGCTGGGAAGGGTTTACAAATTGTAGCAACTACTACTCACTATTTTGCACAACAAACACCTCTAAGATACATTTCGCGCCAGCACGAACCCAAAGATGAGCTTCCGACTTGATGTCTGCAACCATTTGGCTTGTGGACTGCTCCTTGCCCCTGAAAATTCTTGAGTTGCGCTCCTTCCATATACACCAACATATCAAAATAGCAAAAGAACGTAGGCCCTGCAAACCAATGATCAATGTGGTGAGTGGATAACCAGTTCTGTGGCTGAAAGGTCATCGATCCAAATCGTGTTAGAACTCGTTTCGCGCAATTTGGGTACGCGCCATCCCAGAATCGTGGTAGAACTCGTTTCGTGCACTTTGGGCGACACGCCATCCCAGAATCGTTTTAGAACTCGTTTCGCGCAATTTGGGCAACGCGCCGTCCCAGAATCATGTTAGAACTCGTTTCGTGCAGTTTGGCTGACGCACCATCCCAGAATCGTGTTAGAACTCGTTTCGCGAAATTTGGGCGACGCGCCATCCCAGAATGATGTTAGAACTCGTTTCGTGCGCTTTGGGCGGCGCGCCATCCCAGAATCGTGGTGGAACTCGTTTCGCGCAATTTGGATGATGCGCCATCCCAGAATCCTGTTAGAACTCGTTTCGTGCAGTTTGGGTGACGCGCCATCCGAGAATCGCGTTACAACTCGTTTCACGCAGTTTGGCTGACGCGTCATCCCAGAATCATGTTAGAACTCATTTCACGCAATTTGGGTGATGCCCCATCCCAGAATCCTGTTAGAACTCATTTCGTGCAGTTTGGGTGACACGCCATCCCAGAATCGTATTAGAACTCGTTTCGCGCAATTTGGGCGACGCGCCATCCCAGAATCATGTTAGAACTCGTTTCGCGCAATTTGGGCGTCGCGCCATCCCAGAATCATGTTAGAACACGTTTCGCGTAATTTAGGCGACGCACCATCCCAGAATCATGTTAGAACTCGATTCACGCACTCCGGGCCATGTGTCATCCCAGAATCCTGTTAGAGCTCGTTTCGCGCAATTTGGGAGACGCACCATCCCAGAATCGTGTTAGAACTTGTTGCGCGCAATATGGGCGAAGCGCCATCCCAGAATCGTGTTAGAACTTCTTTCGTGCAATTTGGGTGACGCGCCATCCCAGAATCATGTTAGAACTTGTTTCGCGCAATTTCGTCATCGCACCATCCCAGAATCATGTTAGAACTCGTTTCGCGCAATTTGGGCGACGCACCATCCCAGAATCATGTTAGAACTCGATTCACGCACTCTGGGCCATGCGCCATTCCAGAATCCCGTTAGAACTCATTTCGCGCAATTTGGGTGACGCACCATCCTAGAATCATGTTAGAACTCGTTTCGTGCAATTTGGGTGACGCGCCATCCCAGAATCGTGTTAGAACTCGTTTCACGCACTTTGGGCGACGCGCCATCCCAAAATCAATTTAGAACTCGTTTCGTGTAATTTGGGCGACGCGCCATCCCAGAATCATGTTAGAACTCGTTTCGCGCAGTTTGGCTGAAGCGTCATCCTAGAATCATGTTAGAACTCGTTTCACGCAATTTGGGTGACGCGGCATCCCAGAATCATGTTAGAACTCGTTTCACGCAATTTGGGCGTCGCGACATCCCAGAATCATGTTAGAACTCGTTTCGCGCAATTTGGGCGACGCGCCATCCCAGAATCATCTTGGAACTCGATTCGCGCACTCTGGGCGACGCGTCATCTCAGAATCCTATTAGAACTCGTTTCACGCAATTTGGGAGACGCACCATCCCAGAATCGTGTTAGGACTTGTTTCGCGCACTTTGGGTGACGCGCCATCCCAGAATCATGTTAGAACTCGTTTCGCACACTTTGGGCGATGCGCCATCCCAGAATCATGTCAGAACTCGTTTCACGCACTTTGGGCGACGCGCCATGCAGAATCGCGGTAGAACTCGTTTCGTGCAATTTGGGTGATGCGCCATCCCAGAATCCTGTTAGAACTTGTTTCAAGCAGTTTGGGTGACGCGCCATCCCAGAATCGCGTTAGAACTCGTTTCGCGCAATTTGGGAGATGCGCCGTCCCAGAATCCTGTTAGAACTCGTTTCGTGCAGTTTGGGTGACGCACCATCCCAGAATCGTGTTAGAACTCGTTTCGCGAAGTTTAGGCGACCCGCCATCCCAGAATGATGTTAGAACTCATTTCGTGCACTTTGGGCGACGCGCCATCCCAGAATCCTGTTAGAACTCATTTCGTGCAGTTTGGGTGACGCGCCATCCCAGAATCGTGTTAGAACTCATTGCACGCACTTTTGACGATGTGCCATCCCGGAATCATGTTAGAACTCGTTTCGTGCAGTTTGGGGGACGCACCATCCCATAATCGTGTTAGAACTCGTATCGCGCAAATTGGGCGACGCGCCATCCCAGAATCATGTTAGAACTCGTTTCGCGCAAATTAGGCGACGCGCCATCCCAGAATAGTGTTTGAACTCATTTCGTGCACTTTGGGCGACGCACCATCCCAGAATCATGTTAGAACTCGTTTCACGCAGTTTGGCTGACGCGCCATCCCAATATCGTGTTAGAACTTCTTTCGCGCAATTTGGGTGACGCGCCATGTAACACCCTGAATTTGGGGGTATAAAATTTCTTTGCTCATATTCACAAATTCAGGTGTTACTTCCCTTTTCTCATCCTTCCCCAATCTTCTCTTTCTCATTTCTATAGGAGAAAAGTGGTTATTTTATTTATAACTATAGTCTATTAGCTCAAACTCCAAGGGAGTATGAATTGTTGCATCATGTTGAACCCTAGATTTCACTTTTGTTTGGTGCATAATTCTTAGAAAGTCTAATTTGAAATTGTGGCTTATTTGAATTTGAATCAAATGGAGAAAATAAAAAGAAAAGGGAAAAACAATTCCAAAATAAAAGAAAAAGGAAAAGAAGCCCAAACCCCCGCCCCCCTCAGCCTTTCGGCCCAGCTCGGCCCATCCCGCGCGCGCGCCCTCCCCCCCCTCCTCTCTCTCTGCGCCGCGGGCCCGGCCTGTCATCGCGGCCGCCATCTCCGCGCCCGCCCCTCCTCTCTCTCTGCCCGCGGGCCCGGCCTGTCAGCCCCGCCTTCCCCGCGCCCGAGTTCGCTTTCCCCTCTCTCTCTGCTCGCGGGCCCGAGCTGTCAGCTCCTCCGTCCCCGCGTAACCGCCGCCGCGCGTGCCGCGGACTCCGCGCCCACGTCGCGCGTGGAGCTCGCCCCCACCTCGCCTCGGCCACTTGAGCCCGGAGCCCCACTCGCCCTCTCCCCCTCCCTCATTTGCGCACCTACCGACCCCTCCCTCACCTCCCCCTCGCTGCGCGCACGCCAAAGCGCCGCCGCCATTAAACCACCGCCGCCCGAGCTCGTTCCTCCGTCACCGTTGGAGCTCCGCCGTGTCCATTGCCACGGTAAGCTTCGCCCCGGCGTCCGCAACCCGGGACGCGCCCCAATTCCCTCTCCCCCTCCCTATTTCTCTCTGCCCGCGCTCACCCGCCGTCCTCCGTGTAGCCGCGGGTGTCCGCCACCGTCGCCCCGGGCCACCGTCACGTCATCGCCGCCACCAAGGAGTCCCCGGAGTTCGCCTTGAGGTAAGGAACCTCCCATGCCCCCTCTCTTCCCCTCTATTGCACTCTATCGCGTTTGATTCCTCGCCGGAGTTGTTCAACGCCGCCGCCGAGCCGCTCCGCCGTGAACCGCCCCCCTCCGGTGCCCCTGCCCCGACCCAGACCCCACCAAGGAATTCCCCGTGCCCTTCCCAACCTTCCCGGCCACTCAGGACGCCCTAGAGACCCGCCAAGCGCCCGCGCCCCTCATCTCCGGCGAGTCCTCCGCCGCGGGGGCGAGCGCCGCCGCCCCAGCTAGCCGTAGGAGAAGCCCAGGCCGGCCACCCAATCCCCACCGTCCGTCCCAGATCGGGCGGTCCCGTTTTAATTAGGCCAAACCTGATCCTGGCCGTCCGTCGGAGATCCAGCGGCCCAGGCCCGCTTCCCCCACACCCCGTCTCCCTGCCGTTTGGGTCCCGCCTGTCAGCCCGCCCGCGCGCTCGCGCTGCCCGCCGGCCCCGCCTGTCAGCCCGCCCGCGCGCTCGCGCTGCCCGCCGGTCCCGCCTGTCAGCCCGCCCGCGCGCTCGCGCTGCCCGCCGGTCCCGCCTGTCAGCCACCCAGGCCGCCGCGCGCCCGCGCGCCCGCCCGCAGGATCTAATCCTGGCCGTCCGCCTGAGATCCAACGGCCGTAGGAGTCCGATACCCCTTCGCCCGCGCGTTTTCTTAAAGAACCCCCCTGTTTTCTGGAAATTGAACCCGCCGTCCCTGGTTTCTTACAGTTAGGTCCTCGAACCTTTTATTTAATTCAAAATAGGTCCTTAGGGTATATTTTTAACCCCTAAACTTGTAAAATCCATAACTTTGCCATATGAACTCCAAATTAGGTGCTTCAAATTGCAAAATGCTCATGATGTTTTTGTCTATCTATTTAAACAATGTTTCCCTGCTGTTTCCATGTCCCAATTAATGGTTAATCATTAGGATAGGATTAAGGTTATTGGAACCTTATTTGAGATAAATAAAAGATAGTAGACTTTAATAAAAGTTGGAGCACTTAAGTTTATGGACTTAGACACCTAAGTTTAGGAACTTAAAACCAGATAATGATTTAATCCCACCACTGACTTAAACCTGATTAGTGGATAATGACTCACTTTGTATAGTCCTCTACCCCAGACCTAGAGAATACCAGAGTGCCTATCCCTTTTCTATTATGAACTTGTGATCTCTCTGCTGCATATGTTTGGTATATTGTTTTTGTTTGTTATTTCCCAAGTGCATAGTGTGAATGATTACTTTACGTAGACAACGAGTAGTCTGTGTTTCCCGAGGAAGTTGCAGAGGAAGTCCCTGATCAACAGTTTGGTGAAGGCAAGTGTCCTCTGACCCATTATGTCCTATTCATTTATAACTTACTACCCCGCATTACTTACTTGAAACCTAAGGATTGACTAGCTTTACACTTTACTTTATCCTTGATGACCTTATGGGCTATTATGGTTAGCATTCTGCTACTGCCTTAACTTAATCAATGAACATGATGTGAATATTTATGATACTGTTATCCTGATTATGTTGATGATCTTGTGATACTCTAGGGGGCTCAGGCTGTTTCCTGAGTACCTCTCCGTAAGGACCTGTTCGTTGAGAGACCACCCGGGATAACAGTGCAACCATGAGGGTGAAATGGGGTGCCCTTAGCTAATTAATTAGAGGAACTAGAGGTGTAGTTGCTTCGCCGTCGTGCCGTCAATGGGGTCCAGGCACAGTGCTTGCTCTGCCGAGGCTGAGTGCCGAAGTTCTTTCGTTTTGCTTTTGTTAGTCACTCTCCTGCGGGGAGGAGTACTGTGTTTATCAAACTGGAGAAACCTAACGGGCAGCTATGATCTCTAGGGAATCTTTGTAAAAGCTACGTAGTGATACCCTGCCGGACCACCTAGGTAGTGGTCAATGGGGATTAGCTCTTCCCGGGCAGAAAGGGAATCATGACTCATGGGTAAAGTGTGCGACCTCTGTAGAGGGTAGTGGAACTGATATATCAGCCGTGCTCACGGTTAAGAGCAGCCTTGGGATCCTCTTTGATTAGAGATGTGGCGGAACTGCCCGAATTATTCCAACTTAAGTGCCTAAGCCCCGCCTTAGAGGCTAGACCACACTTAAATGGGAATAACCCGTCAATCCCTCGGATCTAGTCCGACACGGCCACTGACAGGATCAAGTACCACATTCTCACTCGATGGTGAGTCACAGAGCAAATACAATAAAGCATAAAACCATACATGGAAGAGTGTTAATTATTACATCATCATCATCGGAGTTTTGCCAAAAGTAGTCATCATTGTTTGAAGTGCAGCGGAATAAAACTAACGATAATTAAACGGAGAGATGGGGAAGCCTGTCCCATCACTCCTCATGCTCCTCCTCAGCCGAGGCAGGGTCCCACTCGACAGTCCAACCCGGTGGCAGGGTGGATGGCCAAGTCACTCCAGCAACCATGTCCTCCAGAGAACCTGTAAAAATTATGCCACAAGCAAGGCTGAGTATACTAATACTCAGCTAGACTTACCCGGTGTGAGGAGTCTATACTCCTCTACCTCTAGACATGCAGCTGTTTGGCTGTGGGGTTTGGTTGCCAAAAGCACTAGCTGAGTTTCTAAATCAAGATTTTAACTTTGTCAAAATTAAGTGTGACTCTCTTAAGGCTAAAAGTGTACTATCTATTCATACATAGTAGCAAGCATTTTTAGCAATCAACAGCTTGTATCATCTCAACACAGTTCCACTTGTTACTCAATGTAGCAGCATGGATCAAGCAGTCTCATTAGCTGCGAGAAGCAGACGATTCGAATCGAGTTTTTATCCTTGCAAGGTAAACCTAAACACACGACATGCAGGGGCACTCCGTCCCCACACATATCAACCGTCCCCATCGATTCCCCGTCAGCAGATCAGGGCTCACCGCCTTGGCGTACAATGCCCCACTGACCCCGACTGGCCGTCGTGCAGTGACCGCACTTGTACCCACCATAACCGGAATGGGAGACTACGTCTCAGGTCGCGTGAGGGGTAAAGTCCACTGCCAGGTTCAATCAGGTACTAGGCTTACCGATTTACCATATTTCTCGGCATATGTTTAGTACGTTCAAACGCTTGACTCACGGTACCACACCTTAATCCTTAATCAACTTTTTATCCCGTGAACAACCAATCCCCATGGATTGTTGCCCACAAACCAACATCAATATGATAGGAAAGTGGATACAGCCAATTCCTGACCTCGCGCGAGTGCTAGAAAAATCACTCGACTTCTACCGAGATCCTAATTAATAAAGCAGCTACTCGACCTAGCATACTAGTATTCATCTCAATAGGATTCCTGAGATCATGCAACTAGGGTTTCAAACAATTCCTACACCTAAGTGCACAATCAATCCTACAATCATTAAGTGAAGTAAAATAGCATAAATAACAGGTTATGCATAAAACCGGGGCTTGCCTTCCAAAGCAGTGGCAGGCAGGTCCTCTGGTGCAGGCTCTGGTGCTGGGTCTGGGGCAATCTCCTGGGCAGCTCCTTGCTCCGGCACGAGGATGTACTCTCCGTCAGCAAGATTACAGTCTATCGAAATGCAATGAACATGTATGTCATGATTATGCAGGATTTAAGAACATTAAGCTACAGAAATTAAGTCAAGAATTAACTTAGGGTTCCCTGGCTATGTGGGTTTTCCAGTGGTATATATATATATATACATAGACTTGTTCTCTTTTAGGTTTAGGTTTTCTTTTAGGATAACATAGGGGATTTGCATTGTTTTTATAGATTTCAGTGGACAAATTTACAAGGGTCTTGGGAGGACATTAACTTCCATCATCTATTTTTCCTTTCTTTAATTTCCATCTAGGGTTTCTAGTATCGGTTTGAACTATGACAGTATTTTAAAAATTTCCAAAAATTCTGTAAAAATTACAGTGGGTTGTCACTGGCTATTCTAGCTTGTTTTAAGAATTTGAGGCTTAGGGTATGGAAGCTAGGCTTTAAACAAAAATAACAATAGTTAGACAAAATGGGCCACTTTACACTACAAGTCTTAGTTAGGGTTATGTTCTGTCCTACAGGTTATTTTTGTTGGCCTCTATCAGTGATACTAAGCCCTTGTACCAAAAATGGCAGAGAGCAACATGATGGTTAATTAATGGATTTCTAAAGTTGGGTGCAAAAAGGGTGCTTAGAACTAACTTGTCATTTGAAAAATATCAAACAACAGATTTCAGATTTTTCCTAAGTTCTTATTATCAAAACATTAGTTATCCTAAGGTTTGGGGAGGTTTTACCTTAGGGTTATTTTTGTAGGGTTTTTCTAAGTTATCCTTGTTTTATTAATTTAAAAGGTAGCTTTCTTATTTTACACTACAACAGGGTATGATCTATTTTTCCAGTGAACTTCATTGCCTAAGTATCTCAACAAAAATAGGGGTGCCCTCTGGTTCATTATTTATGTTACCTTTTCTATTTTTCTTAATCTTAAACTTATTATGGAATAAGGGGTAAAACTATCTTAATGTAGTGGACAGAGAGGTTTAACATTTTTAACTAGGTCAGTAGGTAGACAATAACTTCTCTAAATTTTTCTAACCTTAGTTAAATAGTACAACCATTTTTCTTGCTATTATTAAGCTTTTGGTCCAAACTGTAATTAAATCAGGACCTTACATTTTTCTATAGTACCTATGGGATTTTATATTTTTCTTAGGTAGGTGACATTATTTAGAGCCTGGCAAAATTGGTTTGACCAAATTTGGATAAACCAAACAGAAGTTATGGGTTTTTAAAGTTTCTGTTTGAATTTAAATCAGGTTTTAATAAAGTTTTTCTGAAAAAGCAGTTTGCGCCGAGGTCCCTGGGTTTAAACCGAATCAAACCTCGCAGATCTACCCTCGGGCCACTATTCACTCGGGTCACTGACATTTCACTTAACGCCCTGACTTTCTCTCCCTCTCACCCGCAGTCCTTCCCTCAACTGAAACAGTAGCCGCGGGAAAGAAAAGGGTGGCGCGGCTTACCGGCGGCGAGGGAGGTCCGGCGAGGTGGTCAGTGATGTTCAGGAGGTCGCGACGGTCACGCCGATGTGTGGGTCGGCGTCAGAGGTGGTCGGAGCTCCCCTGGCCACGAACACAGGCGGCGGGGATCGTCGGCGACGCCTGCTCCGGCCAAACCACGGCGGTAGAGTTCAATTAGTGGGCACGAGGAGCTTCACGGGATGACACAGAGGCCATGCGCGCAACGAATCGGGAAATGGTGAAGGGGTTTACCCGGTCCACGTGCGCCGGCGGGTTCTTGAACTCCGGTGAGCGCGATTTGGCTACTCCAGTGACGCGGGCCCTCGGGTTAAGCTTGAGCAAGGCTCACGGCTTCACCAGGAAGCTATCTGGGGGCTTGGATCGAACGGAGGAGGACGGGAGAGGGGTTGGCCACGGTGGTTGCTCTCGGGCGGCACTGGCGGGTTGCGGGGAGGTCGCCAGAGGCAATGGCTGGCTCGGGCAAGTCAGGCGAGGTACGGAGGAGGCAATGGGGAAGGCAGCCGAGCACAGGGGTGGGTTTTATAGGCGCGGACGCGGCCGGGGCGCCGGCTCGACCGTTTGGCGCGACGCGGGCACGCGGGGCGCGCGCGGGCGTGCTCTGGCGAGCTCAGAGCGCGTCGAACACGTGGCGCGTTGCTTCTGCCCGTGTTCTTCGCTCTGCTGAGCGGCCAGGCGTACGAATCTTGCCCTACCGCCTGTGGGAGATCTCTTCCCTGCACCTAGGGCTACCTAGTTCATGTGAGTTCCAAGAGGAGATGTGGTCTGGTTGAGGAGATATGGTAGCGCCAAGTCTTGTCTGTCTGCCCTGTGCAAACCGAGACAAAACCAGTGCCAACGCGTGTCAAACGGTTTTGGCTTGGGTTCAAACTTTTCCAGGGCATTCTAGGGTTCATTTGGCGCCACTTTGTCAATTAGGTCGACAGGTTTTGAAAAGGGGATCAAGGTGAACATGTGGGATCTTTGCTCAAGGGTTGGTTTTTGACTTAGGCAAAATCTGAATTTCTCCCTTGTGTTCAACCTTTGGTGATCTTTTTAGGACCTTTCTGAAAACTTTTTGGGGGTACTTTCTTACTATTAATTGTAGGTTATTAAGTATATTACAACTTTTGTATTTGGCCCAAACCATGATCATGATGTTTACATGATCTTTTGATCATGGCTTCAATTAGGGTTATTATTTCCTATGGGGGTTTTGCACTAGGGTTTTGGGAGATCCCCACTTAGATGTGCATTACAAGCTAGGGCATGATATCCAAGATAGTTTGCACTTGATTAGGATCCTGAATTCCAAGATTGAAGTACTTTGCCCACAAATCTTTATGTAATTATGGGTTAAAAGGGGGTAACCCTGGGGTGGACACCCTGAGTAACACCTAGGGTGTTACAGCCCTCCCCCCTTAAAGGAATCTCGTCCTGAGATTTCAGGTAGAGTCCCTTGGAGGGATGCTTTGAAGGTGTGTTGGTGCTACTTTCCCCTTATACTCAAGTTTTACCTTTTTAACTGTTCTTCGAATGTCATCCTCTTTGCAACTTCAGAAGGAAGCCCTTCTTAAGTCAAATCCACAACTTAGACTATCCTTGTTATCTAAGTTTTTCTTATAATTGACTTCAAAGGGCAGGTGGGGGTGGGGTTTTGGGGCTACATACCGATTCCATTGGGCAGAAAGTCGGGGAAGCGAGAGCGTAGAAAATCCTCCGTCTCCCATGTAGCTTCTTCTGCTGAATGATGACTCCACTGAACCTTATACATTTTGATTGATCTTGCCCGAGTTGATCTTTCCTTTTGATCCAATACCTTGACGGGGTACTCTTGGTAGGACAAGTCTGGTTCTAACTCAATGTCCGGTTCCGGTAGCACTTCAGTGGGTAGACGAACACATTTCCGCAGCTGAGATACATGGAACACATTGTGAACTGCTGCCATGCAGGGTGGCAATTCCAATTGGTAAGCTACAGGTGCACAAATTTCCTTGATCTTATACGGTCCAATGTAACGAGGGGCTAACTTGCCCTTGATCCCGAATCTCTGGACACCCTTGGTTGGCGATATCTTAAGATAGACATGATCTCCCACCTCAAACTGTAGAGGCTTCCGCCTCTTGTCATGATAACTCTTTTGTCTGGCCTGAGCAGCTTCTAGGTTCTTTTTGATAATTCTAACCTTTGCCTTTGCTTCAAGCACCAAATCTGGCCCAAAAATTTCCCTTTCTCCTGCTTGAGACCAATTTAGCGGGGTCCTACATCTTCTCCCATATAATGCCTCAAAAGGCGCCATCTTCAAACTAGACTGATAGCTGTTATTGTAAGAAAATTCCGCCAAGGAAAGACACTTGTCCCAGTCCTTTCCATAGTGTAGTGCACATGCTCGCAACATGTCTTCCAAAATCTGATTTACCCTTTCTGTCTGACCATCTGTTTGGGGGTGGTATGCTGAGCTTCGTATGACCTGGGTTCCAAGTGATTCCTGTAATTGCTCCCAAAATCGTGCCACAAAAGGTGCTCCTCGGTCAGAGACTATAGTCCTTGGTATCCCATGCAGACGAACTATCTGGTCGATGTAGATCTCCGCATACTTCTCCGCCCGGTGGGTGGTGTGCACTGGCAAGAAATGAGCAGTCTTGGTCAATCTGTCCACAATAACCCATATGGAATCATGGTGCCTGGAGGTATTGGGTAATCCCACTATGAAGTCCATGCAAACGTCCTCCCATTTCCAAGATGGTATGGGAAGGGGTTGCAAAGGGCCTGCTGCCTTCAAGTGACTGGCTTTTACCCTCTGGCAAGTGTCACACTCGGAGATGTACTTGGCAATTTCCCTCTTCATTCTAGTCCACCAATACAAGGACCTGAGATCATGGTACATCTTGTTGCTACCCGGGTGCATGGAGAACTTGGAAAGGTGAGCTTCATCCAATATCTTCTTTCTGAGCTCAGGGTCCTTGGGAACAACCAATCGATCTTCAAACCATAAAATTCCCTTGCTGTCCTGACGGAAACACTTGTATTTCTCTGCCTTCTGCTTGATCATTTCTTTGATAACCTGAACACCCTTATCCCCAATCTGTGCCTAAACTATTTGCTCTTGCAAGGTGGGTTCCACCGCGATATATCTCAATTCACCGGGAAGGACAACTTCCAGGTTCAGCCTACACAGCTCATCACACAGGGTGGTGACTCTTGCATCCATGTTCATACAGTTGCACTGGGCCTTTCTGCTCAAAGCATCTGCCACAACATTGGCTTTGCCAGGATGGTAATGCACCTCCAAATCGTAGTCCTTGATCAATTCCAACCATCTTCTCTGCCTCATATTCAAATCTGCTTGAGTGAAAATGTACTTGAGGCTCTTGTGATCAGTGTAAATGTTACAGTGAGCTCCCATCAAGTAGTGTCTCCATATCTTGAGGGCATGAACTACTGCTGCCAACTCCAGATCATGTGTCGGGTAGTTCTGCTCATGGGGTCTGAGGGCTCGGGAAGCATAAGCAATGACCTGGTTATCTTGCATCAAGACACAACCCAGTCCGGTACCCGAAGCATCACAATAAACTTCAAATGGCTTGGTATTATCTGGCTGAGCTAGCACTGGAGCTGTTGTCAAATGTTGCCTCAAGGTATGAAAAGCCTCTTCACACTTTTGGCTCCACGTGAACTTGGCTCCCTTCTTCAATAGCTCAGTCATTGGCTTGGCAATTCTGGAGAAATCCGGAATAAATCATCGATAATACCCCGCCAATCCTAGAAAACTCCTAATCTGCCTCACTGTAGTTGGAGGTTTCCAGTCCATCACTTCTTGCACTTTCTCGGGGTCAACTGATATCCCATCCTGAGAGATTGTGTGACCCAAGAATTTTATTTCCTTCAGCCAGAATTCACATTTAGACAATTTAGCATAAAGACGATGATCGCGCAATCGCTGAAGCACGATATGCAAATGCTCAGCATGCTCGTCTTCGTTCTTGGAATAGACCAGAATGTCATCAATGAAAACAACCACGAACTTGTCCAGCTCTGGCATGAATACTGAGTTCATCAAGTACATAAAATAAGCCGAGGCATTGGTCAGCCCAAAAGACATCACCAGAAACTCATACAGCCCATATCTGGTTGAGAAGGCCATCTTGGGAATATCACTGGTTCGAATCTTGATCTGATGGTAGCCCGAGCGAAGATCTATTTTGGAGAAAACCTTGGCTCCCACTAACTGATCAAATAAGACATCAATGCGGGGTAACGGGTATTTGTTCTTGATAGTCACCGCATTGAGAGGACGGTAGTCAACACACATCCTCAAACTCTCATCCTTTTTCTTCACAAATAAAGCTGGACATCCCCATGGTGAAGTACTTGGACGAATAAACCCCTTGTCCAACAATTCTTGCAATTGTTTCTTCAATTCTGCCAGTTCCGCGGGAGGCATCCTATAAGGTCTCTTGGAGATAGGAGCAGTCCCGGGTTGCAATTCAATTGCAAACTCGATGTCTCTGTCAGGTGGCATTCCTGGCAATTCATCCGGAAAAACATCGGGGTAGTCACAGACGACGGGGATCTTTTCCACTGGGGATTCTGTCATAAGGAATGTACAAGAACGGGTGCAACCCTGATCGGGCAAAAATAATGTGGTTTCACCACAGGTTGGTGAGTGCACTTCAATGGCCCTAGCTGCAATGTCAATAACTGCCCGATGCCTTGTTAGCCAATCAGTTCCTAATATGATATCCACGCTGTCCAAACCCAAAATGAGGAGGGTGGTTTTAATTATTAGACTACCAAACTTTATGGGCACATGCCTGCTGATTTGATTAGTGGCAATCCTGCCTCCTGGTGTTGAAATTGTGATACCCCCATTGGTGTGGTGAAAAGGCAATTGGCACTTGACACTAAATTTGGCACTGACAAAACTATGCGAAGCACCAGAATCAAAAAGAACAATAGCAGGATAATTTAAAACTGTAAAGATACCAGTCATGACGGGTGCTCCCTCTGGAATATCCGCCATGGTAGTGAAGTTCAGCTTGCCCTGCCTCACTTGCACCTTCTGTCTCTTGCCTTGATTCTGATTGACATTCTGCCCCTGCCTCTGCTGGTTTCTGGGGCAATTCTTGGCATAATGCCCAGTGCTGCCACAAGTGAAACACCTGTTATCATTGGCCTGGCGGTACTGCTGCTGCTGATTGTTCCTCTGAGCTGGAAACTGGGCGCGGTTGGGTGCCTGCTGCTGCTGCTGCGGTGGCCTGATCACCCATCTCCCTTGCTGTTGCTGAGGTCCCTTGTTCTGCGTGTCAGACACAATCCTGAAGCGCTGTGGCTGAGATGAGGGTCCTGCCACAGGGATCTTCCTCTTCTTCTCCGCCTGTCGAGCCAAGATGCAGTCCTCCTGGGAGATAGCCATGTTGACCAACTCATTGTAACTGTTGGCCCTGACGGTGTTGAGACGGTCACGGAGCTTAGTGCTGAGCCCCCTCCTGAACCTGTCTCGCTTCTTCTCATCCGTATCTGCATGGTATCCAGCATACTGGCACAAATCATTGAAGGCCTGGGCATACTGCAATACCGTCCTGCTGCCCTGAGTGAGTGCCAGAAACTCATTGAGTTTCCGGTCCATGATGCCAGCGGGGATATGGTGCCCTCTGAAAGCCGCCTTGAACTCCCTCCATTCCACTTCTCTACCTTCTGGCTGCATGGCAAGAAAATGGTCCCACCAAGTCCTTGCGGGTCCGCGAAGCTGCTAGGTGGCGAACCTGACCTTGGTGACCTCTGAGCAAATTCCATGGAGCAGTGGGAATTTGGATTCTACCACCCTCAACCACACATCTGCATCAAGTGGGTCCTCCGCCCTGGTAAACAATGGTGGCTGAGTGCTGAGGAACTCCTGGTAGGTAGCAGCGACGGGGTGACGCTGATGGTCTCCACCATAATGCTGAGGTGGTGGCTGACGCTGAGCTAGCTGTCTCAGGATCTCATTCTGCTGGGCCATGAGCTCCTGCAGAGTGGGAGGCGGTGGCGGTGGAGGAACGTGCTCATTCTGACCACGGCGCGCTCTCCCAGCCATCTGAAAAATCACATGGTTGCTTAATAACACATCTTCTCAGTTTATGGCTTAAACATGGTAGGAGAGTTAAAGCAATTTGGTAGATTCCTCATAAAACAAAACAAAAACATAAACCTTCCGTCCAAATTTAAACTGCCATTAATCATCCCTGAACCTCCAAAAGAGTTTTAACACTGTTACATCAATGATCCAAAAGACTCAACTCTACCTAGCCTAGTACCCTAAGGGTGCAAAAGCTAAGCTAGCGGCGAGGAGTCCAACTATCATCAATCTCTAGGATTAGCCTGGCGTCTAATGAGCGAACGAGGCAACGCTAGACTCGGGGGAAGGTGGTCTCCCTGAGCCAGCGGTGTCTACACTGGAAGCAGACTCGTCTCCTCCCTCGATGTCAACGTCCTCGTCAGCTTCCTCACCATGGATCTCTTGGTGATGCATGTCCAGGTGCTCATTTGCTTCTGCCAGCTGCTGCTGAGTGTTGAGGAGCTGATCCTCGAGAACCTCGATGGTGTTCTCCCGGGTGCCCACTAGCTCCTCCAACTCATGAATCTCATCAGACAGCTGCTCCACTTGCAAATCTTTTTCCACGAGCTCCTGGGACAAGTCCACCACGAGCTCCTCCCTGTTGTCCAGGGTGATCTTGGTGGCCTCCAGTAGTGCCATCAAATGAGACATGGCCTCCCCACGCATCACTTGCAGACGATACAGAGCGTTCATGCATCGTACCGACAAGTGAGCGGTGTGGCCTGGGTAGAGAGCCCAGATGTCCTTGGCATGCTCCACCCGATCCCTCCACATTGGGTCGTCCTCCTTTTCCGCGGGGAACAACCCCATGGGGTGGGTAGCCAGCTCCAAGGGATGGAATCCGCAGAAGGTAGTCAGTCCATGCAGAGCGATTGCCTCGATTGTGTCCTCCGCTCGGTACCCGAAAGACTTAGAGTCCAAGGAGCGCCAGCCTGGCTGCAGGGGATGAGGCTCCAAAGTCATCCTCACCCTACAGCGAGGCACCCGGTGCTTCTCGAACTGCTGCACCGCGTACTGAGGGGGTGTCAAATACCCTGCCCCCTGAAGTACCTCCCACAAGATGCGGGGAAAACCCTCTTGTGCAAGTCCGTCAGTGTGGGTCAGTGCATTTCCGTCATCGGAGGATCCGTGGGAAGTCATCTGTGCACGGTTAAGCGTAAGTAAAAGAAGAGAATTACAAAAAGAATAAGGAAAATAAAACTCAGCCTGTCTCTAGCAAGAAAAGGCATTGGAGACCTAGTTGGCAGTTATCTCATTTTTAAGTCCTTTTACTTAGCTATCCATTTGTTTAATTAAGAATGCATGCATGCGCGTCCTGAACGACCTCTCCAGAAAATAAAAAGGACTAGGGAAGAACTCCCATCCTGGAAAAAGTGGCCTGTAGGGCCTAGTCACTTAGCCACCTAGCTACCCTTCTATTATCCTAAGGCTTCACGTCCTAGGTCTATCCTACTCGTCCTACGATCTATCCAACATTGTTTCTATCAAATTTTACTTTAGAAAAGGGATGGCATTTATGGTTTATTGATTCCTCTGTGGTGGTACAAGCTCCGATACCAGCTGTGGCGGAACTGCCCGAATTATTCCAACTTAAGTGCCTAAGCCCCGCCTTAGAGGCTAGACCACACTTAAATGGGAATAACCCGTCAATCCCTCGGATCTAGTCCGACACGGCCACTGACAGGATCAAGTACCACATTCTCACTCGATGGTGAGTCACAGAGCAAATACAATAAAGCATAAAACCATACATGGAAGAGTGTTAATTATTACATCATCATCATCGGAGTTTTGCCAAAAGTAGTCATCATTGTTTGAAGTGCAGCGGAATAAAACTAACGATAATTAAACGGAGAGATGGGGAAGCCTGTCCCATCACTCCTCATGCTCCTCCTCAGCCGAGGCAGGGTCCCACTCGACAGTCCAACCCGGTGGCAGGGTGGATGGCCAAGTCACTCCAGCAACCATGTCCTCCAGAGAACCTGTAAAAATTATGCCACAAGCAAGGCTGAGTATACTAATACTCAGCTAGACTTACCCGGTGTGAGGAGTCTATACTCCTCTACCTCTAGACATGCAGCTGTTTGGCTGTGGGGTTTGGTTGCCAAAAGCACTAGCTGAGTTTCTAAATCAAGATTTTAACTTTGTCAAAATTAAGTGTGACTCTCTTAAGGCTAAAAGTGTACTATCTATTCATACATAGTAGCAAGCATTTTTAGCAATCAACAGCTTGTATCATCTCAACACAGTTCCACTTGTTACTCAATGTAGCAGCATGGATCAAGCAGTCTCATTAGCTGCGAGAAGCAGACGATTCGAATCGAGTTTTTATCCTTGCAAGGTAAACCTAAACACACGACATGCAGGGGCACTCCGTCCCCACACATATCAACCGTCCCCATCGATTCCCCGTCAGCAGATCAGGGCTCACCGCCTTGGCGTACAATGCCCCGCTGACCCCGACTAGCCGTCGTGCAGTGACCGCACTTGTACCCACCATAACCGGAATGGGAGACTACGTCTCAGGTCGCGTGAGGGGTAAAGTCCACTGCCAGGTTCAATCAGGTACTAGGCTTACCGATTTACCATATTTCTCGGCATATGTTTAGTACGTTCAAACGCTTGACTCACGGTACCACACCTTAATCCTTAATCAACTTTTTATCCCGTGAACAACCAATCCCCATGGATTGTTGCCCACAAACCAACATCAATATGATAGGAAAGTGGATACAGCCAATTCCTGACCTCGCGCGAGTGCTAGAAAAATCACTCGACTTCTACCGAGATCCTAATTAATAAAGCAGCTACTCGACCTAGCATACTAGTATTCATCTCAATAGGATTCCTGAGATCATGCAACTAGGGTTTCAAACAATTCCTACACCTAAGTGCACAATCAATCCTACAATCATTAAGTGAAGTAAAATAGCATAAATAACAGGTTATGCATAAAACCGGGGCTTGCCTTCCAAAGCAGTGGCAGGCAGGTCCTCTGGTGCAGGCTCTGGTGCTGGGTCTGGGGCAATCTCCTGGGCAGCTCCTTGCTCCGGCACGAGGATGTACTCTCCGTCAGCAAGATTACAGTCTATCGAAATGCAATGAACATGTATGTCATGATTATGCAGGATTTAAGAACATTAAGCTACAGAAATTAAGTCAAGAATTAACTTAGGGTTCCCTGGCTATGTGGGTTTTCCAGTGGTATATATATATATATATACATAGACTTGTTCTCTTTTAGGTTTAGGTTTTCTTTTAGGATAACATAGGGGATTTGCATTGTTTTTATAGATTTCAGTGGACAAATTTACAAGGGTCTTGGGAGGACATTAACTTCCATCATCTATTTTTCTTTTCTTTAATTTCCATCTAGGGTTTCTAGTATCGGTTTGAACTATGACAGTATTTTAAAAATTTCCAAAAATTCTGTAAAAATTACAGTGGGTTGTCACTGGCTATTCTAGCTTGTTTTAAGAATTTGAGGCTTAGGGTATGGAAGCTAGGTTTTAAACAAAAATAACAATAGTTAGGCAAAATGGGCCACTTTACACTACAAGTCTTAGTTAGGGTTATGTTCTGTCCTACAGGTTATTTTTGTTGGCCTCTATCAGTGATACTAAGCCCTTGTACCAAAAATGGCAGAGAGCAACATGATGGTTAATTAATGATGGATTTCTAAAGTTGGGTGCAAAAAGGGTGCTTAGAACTAACTTGTCATTTGAAAAATATCAAACAACAGATTTCAGATTTTTCCTAAGTTCTTATTATCAAAACATTAGTTATCCTAAGGTTTGGGGAGGTTTTACCTTAGGGT
This sequence comes from Zea luxurians, assembly GCA_029449295.1. Classification (NCBI taxonomy): domain Eukaryota; kingdom Viridiplantae; phylum Streptophyta; class Magnoliopsida; order Poales; family Poaceae; genus Zea; species Zea luxurians. The sequence goes on along the minus strand of JAOPSE010000014.1, from coordinate 99,746,030 downwards.
TATTTTTGTAGGGTTTTTCTAAGTTATCCTTGTTTTATTAATTTAAAAGGTAGCTTTCTTATTTTACACTACAACAGGGTATGATCTATTTTTCCAGTGAACTTCATTGCCTAAGTATCTCAACAAAAATAGGGGTGTCCTCTGGTTCATTATTTATGTTACCTTTTCTATTTTTCTTAATCTTAAACTTATTATGGAATAAGGGGTAAAACTATCTTAATGTAGTGGACAGAGAGGTTTAACATTTTTAACTAGGTCAGTAGGTAGACAATAACTTCTCTAAATTTTTCTAACCTTAGTTAAATAGTACAACCATTTTTCTTGCTATTATTAAGCTTTTGGTCCAAACTGTAATTAAATCAGGACCTTACATTTTTCTATAGTACCTATGGGATTTTATATTTTTCTTAGGTAGGTGACATTATTTAGAGCCTGGCAAAATTGGTTTGACCAAATTTGGATAAACCAAACAGAAGTTATGGGTTTTTAAAGTTTCTGTTTGAATTTAAATCAGGTTTTAATAAAGTTTTTCTGAAAAAGCAGTTTGCGCCGAGGTCCCTGGGTTTAAACCGAATCAAACCTCGCAGATCTACCCTCGGGCCACTATTCACTCGGGTCACTGACATTTCACTTAACCCCCTGACTTTCTCTCCCTCTCACCCGCAGTCCTTCCCTCAACTGAAACAGTAGCCGCGGGAAAGAAAAGGGTGGCGCGGCTTACCGGCGGCGAGGGAGGTCCGGCGAGGTGGTCAGTGATGTTCAGGAGGTCGCGACGGTCACGCCGATGTGCGGGTCGGCGTCAGAGGTGGTTGGAGCTCCCCTGGCCACGAACACAGGCGGCGGGGATCGTCGGCGACGCCTGCTCCGGCCAAACCACGGCGCGACGCGGGCACGCGGGGCGCGCGCGGGGCGTGCTCTGGCAAGCTCAGAGCGCGTCGAACACGTGGCGCGTTGCTTCTGCCCGTGTTCTTCGCTCTGCTGAGCGGCCAGGCGTACGAATCTTGCCCTACCGCCTGTGGGAGATCTCTTCCCTGCACCTAGGGCTACCTAGTTCATGTGAGTTCCAAGAGGAGATGTGGTCTGGTTGAGGAGATATGGTAGCGCCAAGTCTTGTCTGTCTGCCCTATGCAAACCGAGACAAAACCAGTGCCAACGCGTGTCAAACGGTTTTGGCTTGGGTTCAAACTTTTCCAGGGCATTCTAGGGTTCATTTGGCGCCACTTTGTCAATTAGGTCGACAGGTTTTGAAAAGGGGATCAAGGTGAACATGTGGGATCTTTGCTCAAGGGTTGGTTTTTGACTTAGGCAAAATCTGAATTTCTCCCTTGTGTTCAACCTTTGGTGATCTTTTTAGGACCTTTCTGAAAACTTTTTGGGGGTACTTCCTTACTATTAATTGTAGGTTATTAAGTATATTACAACTTTTGTATTTGGCCCAAACCATGATCATGATGTTTACATGATCTTTTGATCATGGCTTCAATTAGGGTTATTATTGCCTATGGGGGTTTTGCACTAGGGTTTTGGGAGATCCCCACTTAGATGTGCATTACAAGCTAGGGCATGATATCCAAGATAGTTTGCACTTGATTAGGATCCTGAATTCCAAGATTGAAGTACTTTGCCCACAAATCTTTATGTAATTATGGGTTAAAAGGGGGTAACCCTGGGGTGGACACCCTGAGTAACACCTAGGGTGTTACAAGAGATACAGATGGTTCGAGATATAAGGATTATGTTATGGTTTTGGTTCGAATATGATGATGTTGTTCCTCGATGAGGAAATGGTTCACGGGTTGGTTAATGCTAAAATCTGGCTTCTACTAATGATAAATACCTGTCCAACTAAAAGCAACTGCTTGAGCCTAACCCCACATAAAGCTAGTCCACTTCAGCCAAACGGGACATTTGCTGAGTACGTTGATGTGTACTCATCCTTGCTTTACCATAAAACACCAGGTTGTCCGCATTGTAACCACTGCTCCGGAGAAGGCGAAGTCGTGGAAGGAGACTTCCAGGAGTTCCAAGACTACGACGAATTCTAGGTGTGGGTTGGCGGCAATCCCCCAGTCAGCTGCCTGTGAAGGCCTTATCTTTACTGTGTTTCGCTAGCACTTTGATTTAACTGTTAAGTTGATGACTATGTGGATGTCTATGACTCTGTGATGTAATTAAGATAATACTCTTTTATGTTATTATTCGAGCACTGTGCGATGATGTTTATTTATGTAATCGCTGTGTACGTGAGTTCTGATCCTGGCACGTACATAGTTCGCATTCGGTTTACCTTCCAAAACCGGGTGTGACATAAGTGGTATCAAAGCCGTGCTGACTGTAGGACCGCTGACCTAGAGTAGCACTGGTCGTACTAAGGACTATTGACCTTCCCTCTCACCTTGACCTCTGATGTTACTTCAAAAGTCGGTCACCTCGACCAACCCTATGTTTTACTACATATATATATATATATACTATATTATACCTTGTTAAAATTTTTATCTTATTCTGTCTATGGTTTATTCACTTGTCATATTAGTTCTGCTCTTACTCTTATGCTTACGGTGTCTTTTGTAGATGGCTCGTCTTAGACACACTGCACGTAAGTCGGTGATTCCTTTCCTGCCATCTCGACTTGCGGAGCGTCCTCTGCACCGCACCGTGTCCGGTCAGTCGAGTCACCTGGAGAGACTGCACCACCACCTGCGTGAGGAGCAGGAACGCCGGCGGCAGCACAGAGAGCAGTAGGGCTCTTCCTCCCCACCCCAGCAAGAGGTGGAGTCCGTGAGGCCCCGTTCCTCTGTTGCCCAGCTGGAGGCGCCCCCTGCACCACCGCGGGACGCCCCGACTGTTGGAGGAGCTACTGGAGGAGGTCTTGGAGGAGACCCCGACGACGACGACTCAGACCACAGCACGGAGTCTTCTGAGCCGCAGGAGGCGGAAGGATGGGTCGCCCGACCCATCACCCGTGACGCCGCTCGCGGTTGTCACTTCCACGACGCACTCGACACCTTGCTGCGCCAGGCTTTTGACCGGCACACCTGGTCGATCGAGTATCGTTGTGTAGTCTACCAGCACAGTCGCGGGAGGTACCCGGACCGCTGGGAGGCTACCTGCCTAGTTCGCCGTCCGGAGGATGACCTCCGGGGTGCGGAGGCTGTTTCGGAGCACTATTCCATCTCCGAGAGGGACACTGCAGAGGCAGCTATGCAGGATGCAGCACGACGTGCACTCTCTCAGTACTGTTCTTTGTTTGGTGGCGTGGCCGACGGTCTTAACCTTCGGTACTACCCCCGCCGCCCTACTGGCAGCACAGAGAGTGTGGTTGTCTCACCTGTTGGTGAGGCTAACCCTAGGTTGAGCAGCACAGTCAACCTAGTCGCAGTGCTTAACACTGAGCTGGATCACTCTCTGGACGAGCTGAGCAGGGCTCGAACGGAGATTGCGGAGTTGCGTGCTGAGCTGGCAGAGCGCCATCACCAGGAGGGTGGTTCTCCTGCTCCTGTTGGGACTCAGCACCCATACCGCTCGCCGCCACGTGGTCACCACACTTATGGTTCCCCTGCCTGTAAGACCAGGATAGATCTGGATCCTTAGATCGTTAGCGTCGAAGTTTGTAATAATTCTTAAGTCAGATGTCTCAGTCTTAAAATAGTTAGCTTAGTTTGCTTATCAGTTGCTTGCATGCTTGTTATGATGAACTTGTGCTGGATTTGAATCTTTGTAATGATTGTTGCCAACCTGTGGGTTTCCCCTGCAGTCTGGCCTAGCTATAATGTTAGTAAAGTCAGTTATTTAGTTGGGAAGCCATTTACTTCTACTTTCCTTCTTATCTGAGAAGCTGTGTTGAATCATAATGAGGATCAGTGAAGCTCTTGTTCACTCAGTGTCATGAAGAATTCTGTATTCTCTTTTCTTATGCTGGAGGATTGTAAGATCAATGCTGATGTATGAATGTCTTCCACAGATGTCTGACAACAGGCGCCGATGCAACAGGCGTGCTCAGCAAGAGCAGCAGGACCAGCATGAGGAACAACAGAGGCAGCCTCCCCCGCCACCCCCGATGACAGTGGAGCAGATGTTCTTGATGCAGACTCAGGCAGTGCAGGCCATTGGGCAGACTCTGGCAGCCATGCAGCAGGCTCAACAGCAACCCCAACCCCAGTTGCAAGTGCAGATGCCCCAGATGCCACGGGATAAGCGTGGTGAGTTCATGAGAGGGCACCCTCCTACCTTCGCCCATTCTGCCGACCCCATGGATGCAGAAGACTGGCTGCGCGCAGTGGAAAGAGAACTGCGCACCGCCCAATGTGACGACAGGGAGAAGGTTCTGTATGGTCCTCGTCAGCTAAGGGGAGCAGCCCAGTCCTGGTGGGAGTCCTACCTCGCCACACATGCTGACCCCGAAGCCATCACTTGGGAAGAATTCAGCGAGAGTTTCCGCAGGTACCATGTGCCAGAGGGATTGATGATCGTGAAGAAGGAGGAGTTTCTGGCTCTGAAGCAGGGACCCCTGTCTGTTAGTGAATACAGAGACAAGTTTCTGCAGCTATCTCGTTATGCACCTGAGGATGTCAACACTGATGCTAAAAGGCAGTACAGGTTCATGAGAGGTTTGGTGGACCCCCTGCATTACCAGCTGATGAATCACACCTTCCCCACCTTCCAGCACCTGATCGATAGGGCAGTTATGACTGAGAAGAAGCGTAAGGATATGGAAGATCGGAAGCGCAAGATGAGTGGACCCCAGACCGGAGGCATCAGCCGTCCACGTTTCTCAGGCAGTTCATCTCAGCAAGGCAGGCCTGGTCACCCATAGGGATATCAGAATCAGAACCAGCGTCCGCATCAGCAGCAGTTTCAGAGGCAGTATCAGCAGCAGCAGCAGTATTGTCGGTGTTCCGAGACCGGGGGGTCCCCGAGCCGACGAGTGAGTGTGCCGCGTGCCCCAGCCCAGATGGGTCGAGCGTGTGGGCGAGCGCGAAGGGGGGAGAGAGAGAGAGCGAGGTGGCCGGAGCCGGGTCGTGAGGGAGTCGGAGAATTCCCGCGGCCTTCGTGTTCGTCCCGCGCCCAGGTCGGGTGCGCTTGCAGTAGGGGGTTACAAGCGTCCGTGCGAGGTGAGGGGAGCGGGCGGCCCCGAGAGAGCGCCTGCCCCTGCCCTTCGTCCCCGCGAGGCCAACCTTCTCTAAGAAGGCCCTGGTCCTTCCTTTTATAGTCGTAAGGAGAGGATCCAGGTGTACAAAATGGGGGTGTAGCAAGGTGCTACGTGTCTAGCGAGGGAGAGCTAGCGCCCTAAGTACATGCCAAGGTGGCAGCCGGAGAGATCTTGGCACCCTGTTGGTGTGGCGTCGTGGCTGTTGGAGAAGCAGTGGAGCTTGACGGAGGGACAGCTGTTGGAACAGCTGTGCTCTTGCTGACGTCTCCCTGCTTTCGTAAGGGAGCTGAGAGTCGCCGTCGTCATGGCCTAGTGAGGCGCCATCATTGCCTATCTGGCGGAGCTGACCAGATGGGACGCTGGTCTTGTTCTCTGCGACCCGAGTCGGCTCAGGGCAGGGTGATGATGACGCTTCCTGTTGACGTGGCGGTCTTGTGTCCTAGGTCGGGCGACGTGGAGGCTCCTCCGAAGTCGAGGTCGAGTCCGTCCTGCATGACAGAGGCCGAGCCTGAACCCCTGGGTCGGGCGAGGCGGAGGTCGTTCGGCAGAGGCCGAGGCGGAGTCCGAGCCCTGGGTCGGGCGAGGCGGAGTTCGTCGTCTTCCGGGGCCTTAGCCCGAGTCCGAGCCCTGGGTCGGGCGGAGCGGAGTTCGCCGTCTTCCGGGGCCTTAGCCCGAGTCCGAGCCCTGGGTCGGGCGGAGCGGAGTTCGCCATCTTCCGGGGCCTTAGCCCGAGTCCGAGCCCTGGGTCGGGCGAGGCGGAGTTTCCTCTGGTGCTTTTGGCCAAGCCTGGCTACCCGTCAGTCTTACCTTTTGCGTCGAAGGCCCCAGGGATTTGGTCGGTTGGCGCGATGATTTAGTCAGGGTTACTTCTTATCGAAGGCGGGGCCTCGGGCGAGCCGGTGATGCGTCTGCCGTGAAAGAGGAGACCTCAGGCGAGACGGAGTCATCTTAGGGTCGGCTGCCCTCGCCCGAGGCTAGGCTCGGGCGTGGCGTGATCAAGTCGCTCATATGGACTGATCCCTGACTTAATCAAACCCATCAGGCCTCTGCAGCTTTATGCTGATGGGGGTTACCAGCTGAGAATTAGGCGTCTTGAGGGTACCCCTAATTATGGTCCCCGACAGTAGCCCCCGAGCCTCAAAGAGAGTGTTAACACTCGCTTGGAGGCTTGCGTCGCACTTTTTTGCAAGGGGACCAGCCTTTCTCGGTGGTACTTTGTTCCGGTGGGTGCGCGCGAGCGCACCCGCCGGGTGTAGCCCCCGAGGCCTCGGAGGAGTGGTTTCACTCCTTCGAGGTCTTAATGCCTTGCGTAATGCCTCGGCTGGTCTGGCGGTTCCCTCATGCGAGCAGGGCATAGCCCAGGTGCACTGTCGGGGCCCAAGTTCTCGGGCTGGTATGTTGACGCTGTCAACGGTTTGGCCGGAGCCGGGTTTGCGAGAGCAGCCCCCGAGCCTCCGCACGGAGCGAGAGGACGATCAGGGACAGACTCGGCTTTTTTATATACGCCCCTACGTCGCCTTTCCGCAAGGAGGAGGGGGGGAGTGCGCCATGTTACCCTCGATGGGCACCGAACATGGTGTCTCCGGTGAGCTGCAATCGGGTAATCCGAGTGGACGTCCGTGCCCCGTTCGTTGGGGGTCGGCTAGGGGCCCGGAGGCACGCCCAAAAGTACCTGCGGGTGATCTGCCGGACCCGGTCCCCTAGCGACGGGGTCCGAGGGCTCGTTGCCTCCCTCCGATGGGATTCCGTTACAGAGTCGTTCCCGCTGGTCTCGGAAATGTCCTAGGGTACCTCGGGAGCGCAGCCCGAGCCTCGGTTATGTATCGAACGTACCCCTGGTCATCCCTCGCTCGGCGTCTGAGGCGACTGTGAACCCTTCGACAGGCCAGCCTTCGAACCCCTGATCAGTAGGGGGCACGGAGCCCGAGTAGCCTGAGGCGGTCGTGGGACCTTTCGGGGGCCGACCTTCGAACCCCTGACCAGTAGTGGGTGTCGGGCCCACGCGATCTGAGGCGGCTGTTGAACCCTTCGGGGGGCCAGCCTTCGAACCCCTGATCAGTAGGGAGGCTCGGAGCCTAGTTCCTTCACGGGGAAGGATCCCTTTGGGGTTATCCCCCTTCTCGGTCCCTGTTGCAAGAGATAGAGAAAGAAGGAAAAGGGAAAAAGGATTCGAAATTGAACGTCGTGGCGTACCTTTTTCGGCGTGGTCGTTTTGGCGAAGGCGAAACGTCGCCAGCCGCTCCCGCCCGTAGCGCTGTCCGTCGAGCCGCGGAGTTAATGCGCCGGGGTGAGTAGTTGGCGAGGTTGCCGTTGCGCGTGCGCGAGCCGTTCGAGGTACGGGTCACGGGCGCGTCGTCTTCACGCCGTGAGAGGGGGCTCTCTTGCTGCCTCCGGAGGGGACATGAGCTTGGCAGATGGCGTGACCGCTGCTCTTGCGCGCCTGCCACCGTCATTACTGTCGGCCCATTTTTGACCGCGTTTGACCGCTGCGCCAGGCTGGCGCTGCTGGGTCGCGGGCTAGGTCGCCTCGAATCGCGGCATCGGTTCCGCAATCGAGGAGGTGCGGTGGTGGAGCGTGTGGCACAGCGGCTCGCATGCAGCACCCGGCGCGCCAGTTGCACGACGCGTGGGCTTGAGCCGTTGCGCTGGCCTGTCAGGAGTCGGAGAGGCGCGTCCACTTGGCGTGGTTGCATGCCGCCTGCATGGCCGCCTGCCCCTTTCGCCCGCTGGTCTGGGCGAAAGTGGAGGATTACTTGTAACCGCTGGGCGGTTGCGTGCGTCGTGCGCGACGGTTCGGCTTCTTCTGCTTAGAGCCGGTCTGCATGACAGGCGGGCCCCAGCCCCCGCGCCGCAGGGGAGGACTTTGGAGGCGTGTTGGAGAAGACTCAACCGAGGCTTCGGATCGAGCTGGCGCCCTCGGAAGGCGGTCGGCCGAGGCCCCGGAGGTGGCCGGCCGAGCCGTCCGCTCGGGCCGGGTTCTCGGAGAAGTCCCTGGCAGAGATTGCTCGAGCGTGGTGATGACGTCGTCCTTCGGAGCGGAGGCCCTCGGACCGCGTCGCCGTCCGAGGCTAGGTCGGGCCTTGCCGAAGGTGCTGTCGATGCCGAGGGTGTCATCGCCCTCTTCCAGCGTCAAGATCCGAGCCTGCAGGGTCAAATCGTCTTGTAGCGTGGGCCCTGTGCGGCCGTCGAGGCCAGAACACACACCCTTGCTGCGTTATAAAGCTGCGTCTCTTTTCCTCTTGTTTCGAGTATCTGGACTTTTTGTCGGTAGCAGGGATGTTAGTGCGAGCAAGAGTTGCTTCTCGCGGAAGGTGATGAGTGAGGTATCCGTATCCCGGAGGCGTGGGAGTCCCTCGGCTCGGTCGGCCTCGCCGCTTACGCGTACTTTTACCCGTCCATGAGGCCCTGTCACCGACTCGGTCGAGAAGGCTCGAAGAATCGCTTCGACAGAAGAGCTTCCGTACGTAAAGACTCGTTCGATCCGCGGATTCACCTTATCCGAGCGCGAGTTACTTATCGCAGAAGGTGATGAGTGAGGTATCCGTATCCCGGAGGCGTAGGAGTCCCTCGGCTCGGTCAGCCTTGACTGCTTACGTGTACCCCGTCGTTTCCAGGACCCACTTTTCGAAGTAGTCAAAAAGCACGAAAGATGTTCTGGTAGAAGAGATTTTTTGTTCGAGGAAAATTTTGACGCAGAGGGGGTTTCCCCCCTTTTAGCCCCCGAGGGAGGGTCGGGCTTTGCCGAGGCGAGGCCGACCCTTCCTTGTTGACTAAACTTTGCGTGGGTGCGAGGTATATGAATAACTTGGAAACATCTTAAGGGTAGAAGCGACGTAGCTGTTGGATGTTCCAAGCGTTACCATAGACCTCGCCTTGACTGTTGGCCAGCTTGTACGTTCCGGGCTTCAGAACTTTGGCGATGATGAACGGCCCCTCCCAGGGGGGCGTGAGCTTGTGCCTCCCTCGGGCGTCTTGCCGCAGCCGAAGCACTAGATCGCCCACCTGGAGATCTCGGGGTCGGACCCCTCGGGCGTGGTAGCGTCGCAAGGACTGCTGGTACCGCGCCGAGTGTAGTAAGGCCCTGTCCCGAGCCTCATCCAGCTGGTCCAGCGAGTCTTCTCGGCTAGCTTGGTTGCTTTCTTCGTTGTAGGCCCTCGTCCTCGGGGAGCCGTATTCCAGGTCAGTGGGCAGGACGGCCTCGGCCCCGTAGACCAGGAAGAAAGGCGTGAAACCCGTGGCTCGGCTCGGCGTCGTCCTCAGGCTCCAGACCACCGAGGGGAGTTCCTTCATCCACCGCTCGCCGAACTTGTTGAGGTTGTTGTAGATCCGAGGCTTGAGCCCTTGTAGGATCATGCCATTAGCACGCTCTACTCGCCCATTCGACATGGGATGAGCTACGGCGGCCCAGTCCACCCGGATGTTGTGATCCTCGCAAAAATCCAAGAATTTTTTGCCGGTGAACTGGGTGCCATTGTCGGTGATGATGGAGTTCGGGACCCCGAAGCGATGGATGATGTTGGTGAAGAACGCCACCGCCTGCTCGGAACTGATGCTGTTCAGGGGTCGGACCTCGATCCACTTGGAGAATTTGTCGACGGCGACCAGCAGGTGCGTGTAGCCCCCGGACGCCTTCTGCAAGGGGCCAACGAGGTCCAGACCCCACACAGCGAAGGGCCAGGTGATGGGTATCGTCTGCAGAGCCTGAGCGGGCAGGTGGGTCTGCTTCGCATAGAATTGGCACCCTTCGCAGGCGCGGACAATTCTAGTGGCGTCAGCCACCGCCGTTGGCCAGTAGAAGCCTTGGCGGAAAGCGTTCCCGACGAGGGTTCGAGGTGCTGCATGATGACCGCAAGCCCCCGAGTGTATTTCCCGCAGGAGTTCCTGACCTTCGGCGATGGAGATGCATCGCTGGAGGATGCCCGAGGGGCTACGGTGGTAGAGCTCCTTCTCATCGCCCAGCAAGACGAACGATTTGGCGCGTCGCGCTACCCGCCGAGCCTCGGCTCGGTCGAGGGGCAGTTCTCCTTGGTGGAGATATTGCAGGTACGGGGTTTGCCAATCTTGATCTGGCACGACCCCGTTCTGCTCCTCCTCGATGCGCAGTGCTTCGCCCTCGGGCTCCAAGGGTTCCTCGGGTTGAGCCGAGGATGGCTCGGGCTGGGCCGAGGTCACCTCGGACGGGGCCAAGGGTGCCTCGGGCTCGGGCGCGTCGCCTATCTTGACGGAGGGTTGGTGCAGATCTCGGGAGAAGACGTCCGGGGGAACCGTCGTTCGCCCCGAGGCTATCTTCGCCAGCTCGTCCGCAGTCTCGTTGTAGCGCCGGGCGATGTGGTTAAGCTCGAGCCCGTAGAACTTGTCTTCCAGGCGTCGAACCTCCTCACAGTAGGCCTCCATCTTCGGGTCACGGCAGAGGGAGTTCTTCATGACTTGGTCGATGACGAGCTGCGAGTCGCCGCGTGCATCGAGGCGTCGGACCCCTAGCTCGATGGCGATTCGCAATCCATTGATCAGAGCCTCGTACTCAGCCACATTGTTGGACGCCGGGAAATGGAGGCGGAGCACGTAGCGCAGGTGTTTCCCGAGGGGCGAGACGAAGAGCAGGCCCGCGCCAGCTCCCGTCTTCATCAGCGACCCGTCGAAAAACATGGTCCAGAGCTCTGGTTGGATCGGAGCCGTTGGCAACTGGGTATCGACCCATTCGGCTACGAAATCCGCCAGTACCTGGGACTTGATGGCCTTCCGAGGGGCGAACGAGATTGCCTCGCCCATGACTTCCACCGCCCACTTCGCGATCCGCCCCGAGGCTTCTCGGCACTGGATGATCTCCCCCAGGGGGAAGGATGACACCACAGTCACCGGATGGGATTCGAAGTAATGTCGCAGCTTTCGCCTCGTCAGGATCACTGCATATAGCAGCTTCTGGACTTGTGGGTAGCGGATCTTGGTCTCGGACAGCACTTCGCTGACGAAGTAAACTGGCCTCTGAATGGGCAAAGCATGCCCCTCTTCCCGCCTTTCGACCACGATCGCGGCGCTGACCACCTGAGTGGTTGCGGCGACGTAGACCAGGAGGGCTTCTCCATCAGCTGGGGGTACCAAGATGGGCGCCTGGGTGAGGAGCGCCTTCAGGTTCCCGAGGGCTTCCTCGGCCTCGGGAGTCCAAGTGAAGCACTCGGCCTTCCTTAAGAGGCGGTATAGGGGCAGGCCTCTTTCGCCGAGGCGCGAGATGAAACGGCTCAAGGCCGCGAGGCATCCCATGACCCTCTGTACGCCTTTTAAGTCCTTGATGGGCCCCATGTTTGTGATGGCTGCGATCTTCTCCGGGTTGGCTTCGATGCCCCGCTCGGAGACGATGAATCCCAAAAGCATGCCCCGGGGCACCCCGAAGACGCACTTCTCGGGATTGAGCTTGACGCCCTTCGCCTTGAGACACCAGAATGTCAGTTCGAGGTCGGAGAGAAGGTCAGAGGCTTTCCTCGTCTTGACTACGATGTCATCGACGTAGGCCTCGACCGTGCGACCGATGTGTTCGCCGAACACATGGTTCATGCACCGCTGGTACGTTGCACCCGCGTTCCTCAAACCGAACGGCATTGTGACATAACAGTACATGCCGAAGGGCGTGATGAAAGAAGTCGCGAGCTGGTCGGACTCTTTCATCTTGATTTGATGATACCCTGAGTAGGCATCGAGGAAAGACAGGGTTTCGCACCCTGCAGTGGAGTCCACGATTTGATCGATGCGAGGTAGAGGGTAGGGGACTTTCGGACATGCTTTGTTGAGACCAGTGTAGTCTACACACATCCGCCACTTCCCCCCTTTTTTCCTCACAAGTACAGGGTTGGCAAGCCATTCGGGATGGAATACCTCTTTAATGAACCCTGCTGCCATCAGCTTGTGGATCTCCTCGCCTATCACCCTGCGCCTTTCCTCGTCGAATTGGCGCAGAGGCTGTCTGACCGGTCGGGCCCCGGCCCGAATATCCAGCGGGTGCTCGGCGACATCCCTCGGTATGCCGGGCATGTCCGAGGGACTCCACGCAAAGACGTCGGCGTTTGCGCGGAGAAAGTCGACGAGCACTGCTTCCTATTTGGGGTCGAGCCCGGATCCGATTCGAATCTGCTTGGAGGCGTCGCCACTGGGGTCGAGGGGGACGGCCTTAACCGTCTCCGCTGGCTCGAAGTTGCCGGCATGTCGCTTCACGTCCGGCACCTCTCGGGAGAGGCTTTCCAGGTCGGCAATGAGGGCCTCGGACTCGGCGAGGGCCTCGGCGTACTCCACGCACTCCACATCGCATTCGAATGCGTGTTTGTACGTGGGGCCGACGGTGATGACCCCGTTGGGGCCCGGCATCTTGAGCTTCAGGTAGGTGTAGTTGGGGATGGCCATGAACTTCGCGTAGCATGGCCTTCCCAACACTGCATGGTAGGTTCCTCGGAACCCGACCACCTCGAACGTCAAAGTCTCCCTTCGGAAGTTGGAGGGTGTTCCGAAGCAGACAGGGAGGTCGAGCTGTCCGAGGGGCTGGACGCGCTTCCCGGGGATGATCCCGTGGAAGGGCGCAGCGCCCGCTCGGACGGATGACAGGTCGACGCGCAGGAGCCTGAGGGTCTCAGCGTAAATGATGTTGAGGCAGCTGCCCCCATCCATCAAGACCTTGGTGAGCCTGACGTCGCCGATGACGGGGTCGACGACGAGCGGGTACTTCCCCGGGCTCGGCACGTGGTCGGGGTGGTCGTCCTGGTCGAAGGTGATGGGCTTGTCGGACCAGTCTAGGTAGACTGGCGCCGCCACCTTCACCGAGCAGACCTCCCGACGCTCTTGCTTACGATGCCGAGCCGAGGCATTCGCCGCATGCCCTCCGTAGATCATGAAGCAGTCGCGGACCTCTGGGAACTCTCCTGCTTGGCGATCCTCCCTTTTGTCGTCGTCGCGGGCCTTGCCACCCTCTGCGGGTGGCCCGGCCCTGTGGAAGTGGCGCCGAAGCATGACGCACTCCTCGAGGGTGTGCTTGACGGGCCCCTGATGGTAGGGGCACGTCTCCTTGAGTGCCTTGTCGAAGAGGTTGGCGCCTCCGGGGGGCTTCCGAGGGTTCTTGTGCTCGGCGGCGGCGACAAGGTCTGCATCGGGAACGTCGCGTTTTGCTTGCGACTTCCTCCTGCCTTTCTTCTTGGCGCCGCGTGGAGTAGACGCCTCGGGAGCATCTTCCGACGGGCGGCCCTGGGGCTGCTTGTCCTTTCGGAAGATGGCCTCTACCGCCTCCTGGCCGGAGGCGAACTTGGTGGCGATGTCCATCAGCTCGCTCGCCCTGGTGGGGGTCTTGCGACCCAACTTGCTCACCAGGTCACGGCAGGTGGTGCCGGCGAGGAACGCGCCGATGACATCGGAGTCGGTGACTTTGGGCAGCTCGGTGCGCTGCTTCGAGAACCGCCGGATGTAGTCCCGGAGAGACTCTCCCGGCAGTTGCCGACAGCTTCGGAGGTCCCAGGAATTCCCGGGGCGCACGTACGTGCCCTGGAAGTTGCCGGCGAAAGCCTGGACCAGATCTTCCCAGTTGGAAATCTGCCCCGGAGGCAGGTGCTCCAACCAGGCACGAGCGGTGTCGGAGAGGAACAGGGGGAGGTTGCGGATGATGAGGTTGTCATCGTCCGTCCCACCCAGTTGACAGGCCAGGCGGTAGTCCGCAAGCCACAATTCCGGTCTCGTTTCCCCCGAGTACTTTGTGATAGTAGTCGGGGGTCGGAATCGGGGCGGAAACGGTGCCCGCCGAATGGCTCGGCTAAAGACCTGCGGACCGGGTGGTTCGGGCGAGGGACTCCGATCCTCCCCGCTGTCGTAGCGTCCCCCACGCCTGGGGTGATAGCCTCGGCGCACCCTTTCGTCGAGGCGTGCCCAACGGTCGCGATGAGGGTGTTCGTCGCCGAGGCGGCCCGGGGCCGCAGGCGCGGTGTTGCGCGTGCGCCCGGTGTAGACCGAGGCTTCCCGCGTGAGTCGGGAAGTCGCGGCACGAGGTTCCGAGGGGTACCCCTGCCTTCGGGAGGCAGAGCTTTCGGCCCGCCGGGCCGCAGCGCCTTCCAGGAGATGCTTGAGTTCTCCCTGGATTCGCCGACCCTCGGTGGTTGATGACTTCGGCATCGCGCGGAGGAGCATCGCTGCGGCGGCCAGGTCCTGACCGGTTCCGCCGGATGCGGGTGGCGGTCTGTCCCTGGCATCGTTGGTGATGCGGTGCTGGAGACCTTGGGGCAGGTGACGTATTCCCCCGGCCGGGGGCTGGCTCGCCCATACCTGCCCGATGTTCTGGCGGATTGCCTCGAGCGCTCCTGCTCCCTCATCGAGCCCGGCCTGCGCCCCGCGGACTTGCTCGAGCTGTGGGTCGTGACCCCCCGCCGGAACGGGGACCACAGCTAGCTCCCGCGGGATGTCGGCGCGAGGCGCTGGCCTAGGGGGATCACCATCCTCCGGCATGCCGAGACAGCCGCCTCCGGAGGGATCCCCTAGCTCGATGTGGAAACATTCGCGGCTCGGGCCGCGGTCCTTGTCGTCAAGGCTGCGGCTGCCGTCGGAACAGTCGGAGAGGCAGTAGTCACATGCGGTCATGAAGTCCCGCATGGCACTAGGGTTGCCAGATCCGGAGAAATCCCAGCAGATGCTGGGGTCGTCATCTTCCTCGGACCCAGAGGGTCCGTAGGTCGAGACACCCGTCAATCGGTCCCAAGGCGACCGCACACGAAACCCCAGAGAGGTTGCACTCGCCTCAACGTGAGCGCCCGCCAAAGCGAGGTCGCCAGGCGGGCTGAGGTCGAGTCGAAATGACGAAAGATGGGTAGCAGTCGGTACCTTTTTGTCGACGAGGAGCGATGAAGTCACGTCGGGGGCTGATCGCGCCGTCGTCTTGGGTACGAGGGTGACGTCCTGCAGGCCCTCCGTGAGCGTGCTGGCGTCGTCCACCTGCTCGGGGTCGACGTGTTGCGGGGGGATGCTGCTCGCCTTTGCCTCGAACGCGAGGGCGACGCTTGGCGTGTCCTCCGTTGGGGCGCCGGGGATGTCGATTTGCTCGACAGCCGTCGGAGCGCGGCCTCCCGCTCGGCTTTGGTTGCCCCGCCTCCTCCTCCGATGGCGAGGGAGAGGACGGAGCGAGCTCGAAAGTTGTCCTTCCCCCACGCGGGAAAGGCGTCGTCGATTCCGCCGCCGGCGGGCGGGCTGTCCGCCACCATTGTCGCTGTCGCGCGGCGGTGGAAGGAGTATCATGTCGTAGCTGCTGTCGAAGGACATGAACTCGAGACTCCCGAAACGGAGCACTGTCCCGGGTTGAAGAGGTCGTTGGAGACTGCCCATCTGGAGCTTGACGGGAAACTGCTCGTCAACACGCAGCGTGCCCCTACCTGGCGCGCCAACTGTCGGCGTTCCGAGACCGGGGGGTCCCCGAGCCGACGAGTGAGTGTGCCGCGTGCCCCAGCCCAGATGGGTCGAGCGCGTGGGCGAGCGCGAAGGGGGGAGAGAGAGAGAGCGAGGTGGCCGGAGCCGGGTCGTGAGGGAGTCGGAGAATTCCCGCGGCCTTCGTGTTCGTCCCGCGCCCAGGTCGGGTGCGCTTGCAGTAGGGGGTTACAAGCGTCCGCGCGAGGTGAGGGGAGCGGGCGGCCCCGAGAGAGCGCCTGCCCCTGCCCTTCGTCCCCGCGAGGCCAACCTTCTCTAAGAAGGCCCTGGTCCTTCCTTTTATAGTCGTAAGGAGAGGATCCAGGTGTACAAAATGGGGGTGTAGCAAGGTGCTACGTGTCTAGCGAGGGAGAGCTAGCGCCCTAAGTACATGCCAAGGTGGCAGCCGGAGAGATCTTGGCACCCTGTTGGTGTGGCGTCGTGGCTGTTGGAGAAGCAGTGGAGCTTGACGGAGGGACAGCTGTTGGAACAGCTGTGCTCTTGCTGACGTCTCCCTGCTTTCGTAAGGGAGCTGAGAGTCGCCGTCGTCATGGCCTAGTGAGGCGCCATCATTGCCTATCTGGCGGAGCTGACCAGATGGGACGCCGGTCTTGTTCTCTGCGACCCGAGTCGGCTTAGGGCAGGGTGATGATGACGCTTCCTGTTGACGTGGCGGTCTTGTGTCCTAGGTCGGGCGACGTGGAGGCTCCTCCGAAGTCGAGGTCGAGTCCGTCCTGCATGACAGAGGCCGAGCCCGAACCCCTGGGTCGGGCGGGGCGGAGGTCGTTCGGCAGAGGCCGAGGCGGAGTCCGAGCCCTGGGTCGGGCGAGGCGGAGTTCGTCGTCTTCCGGGGCCTTAGCCCAAGTCCGAGCCCTGGGTCGGGCGGAGCGGAGTTCGCCGTCTTCCGGGGCCTTAGCCCGAGTCCGAGCCCTGGGTCGGGCGGAGCGGAGTTCGCCGTCTTCCGGGGCCTTAGCCCGAGTCCGAGCCCTGGGTCGGGCGGAGCGGAGTTCGCCGTCTTCCGGGGCCTTAGCCCGAGTCCGAGCCCTGGGTCGGGCGAGGCGGAGTTCGCCGTCTTCCGGGGCCTTAGCCCGAGTCCGAGCCCTGGGTCGGGCGAGGCGGAGTTTCCTCTGGTGCTTTTGGCCAAGCCTGGCTACCCGTCAGTCTTACCTTTTGCGTCGAAGGCCCCAGGGATTTGGTCGGTTGGCGCGATGATTTAGTCAGGGTTACTTCTTATCGAAGGCGGGGCCTCGGGCGAGCCGGTGATGCGTCTGCCGTGAAAGAGGAGACCTCAGGCGAGACGAAGTCATCTTAGGGTCGGCTGCCCTCGCCCGAGGCTAGGCTCGGGCGTGGCGTGATCAAGTCGCTCGTATGGACTGATCCCTGACTTAATCAAACCCATCAGGCCTCTGCAGCTTTATGCTGATGGGGGTTACCAGCTGAGAATTAGGCGTCTTGAGGGTACCCCTAATTATGGTCCCCGACAAGTATCGTCAGCACAGCCAGCAAGGAGGTAATCAGTATCAGAAGCAGAACAACCAGGCACCTCGCCTTCCTGCCCCAGCAGCAAACCAGAGCAACCAAGCAGCCCCAGCGCAAGGAGGAGGCAGAGGATGTTTCCACTGTGGAGAACAAGGCCACTGGGCGATGCAGTGCCCGAAGAAGGCGACGCAGCAGCAGTCCAACCCCAATGCTCCAACAAGGCAAGGTGTACTGCAGCCGACAGCAGGCAATCGTAACCAAGCGTACAACCGTGGAAAGGTGAACCACTTGGAGGCCGAAGCGATCCAGGATGCACTAGATGTGGCAGTAGGTATGTTCTCAGTCGAATCTCATCCCACGAAAGTGCTATTTGATACTGGTGCAACTCATTCATTTGTCACTACAACCTGGGTAGAATTGCATAACATCTCAGTAGAGGCAATGATGCCGCCCATGAGGATTAATTCAGTTGGTGGCAGGGTGCAAACAGATAAAATATGCTCAAATATAAGGGTGGAAATAAGGGGGATAGGATTCCCCAGTGACTTAATAGTAATAGACACCCCTGGGATAGATGTTATTCTAGGGATGAATTGGTTAATGAAGTATGAAGCGAATGTTAGCTGTGACAAGAGGACCGTAACATTAAAGTCCCCGTCAGGAGAAGAGGTAGTGGCCGAGCTAAGGATGCCTAAATCAGCTGAGGGTGTCTGTCACCAGATTTCAGTTGATAGTAAGGAGCCCAACCCGCTCGAGACTATCAAGGTTGTGTCGGACTTTCCGGACGTATTTCCCGAGGAGCTAACGGGCATGCCACCCGAGAGAAAAGTTGAGTTTGCCATAGAGCTTATCCCTGGTACCGCCCCCCATTTCCAAAAGAGCCTACCGAGTGTCTGGGCCAGAATTGGTGGAACTCAAGAAGCAGATAGATGAGATGTTAGAGAAGGGTTACATCAGACCAAGTACCTCGCCTTGGGCCGCTCCGGTGTTGTTTGTAGAGAAGAAAGATGGTACCAAAAGGATGTGCATAGACTACAGAGCTTTGAATGAAGTCACTGTCAAGAACAAGTACCCCCTGCCAAGGATAGAAGATTTGTTCGACCAGCTCAGAGGTGCCAGCGTATTCTCGAAGATAGATCTGAGGTCAGGCTACCATCAACTCAGAATCCGACCCTCGGACATACCGAAGACGGCATTCATCACCAAGTACGGGTTATATGAATTCACAGTTATGTCCTTCGGTTTGACCAATGCGCCAGCCTTCTTTATGTACCTGATGAACAGTGTGTTCATGGATTATCTGGACAAGTTTGTGGTAGTGTTTATTGATGATATTCTCATATACTCTCGAAGTGAAGAAGATCATGTAGAGCATTTGAAGATGGTATTGCAAAGACTTCGAGAGCATCAGTTGTATGCCAAGCTGAGCAAATGCGAGTTCTGGATTCATGAAGTCCTGTTTTTGGGTCACATCATAAATCAAGATGGGTTGGCAGTGGATCCAAAGAAAGTGGCAGATATCCTAAACTGGAAAGCACCAAAGGATGTTCGTGGGATCAAGAGCTTCATTGGAATGGCTGGGTATTACAGGCGTTTCATCGAAGGCTTCTCAAAGATTGCTAGACCAATGACAGCGTTACTAGCGAAGAAAGTTGAGTTTAAGTGGACCCAAAAGTGTCAGGAAGCATTTGAAGAACTGAAAAATAGATTGACTACAGCTCCGGTGTTAGTCCTGCCTGATGTTCACAAGCCATTCTCAGTGTATTGCGATGCTTCTTACACCGGATTGGGATGTGTGCTAATGCAAGAAGGAAGAGTTGTAGCATACTCATCTCGACAGCTGAAGATCCATGAGAAAAATTACCCCACACATGACCTGGAGTTGGCAGCAGTAGTTCATGCCTTGAAGACCTGGAGACATTACCTGTATGGGCAGAAGTGCGACATCTACACAGATCATAAAAGTCTGAAGTACATATTCACCCAGTCAGAGTTAAACATGAGACAGCGAAGATGGTTGGAATTGATCAAAGACTATGAGTTGGAGATACATTACCATCTAGGCAAAGCCAATGTGGTTGCAGATGCTCTGAGCAGGAAGAGTCAAGTCAATATGATGGCCACGTACCCAATGCCATATGAGCTAGCCAAGGAGTTCGACAGACTGAGTCTCGGTTTCCTGAACAGTACGCAAGGAGTAACAGTGGAATTAGAGCCCACCCTAGAGCGGGAGATCAAAGAAGGGCAGAAGGATGATGAAAGCATCAACAAGATCCGGCAGCTAATCTTAGAAGGAAGAGGCAAAGACTTTCGAGAGGATGAAGAGGGAGTAATATGGTTCAAGGACCGATTGTGTGTCCCCGACCTCAAACCTATTCGGGAGCTGATCCTAAAGGAAGCTCATGAGACAGCCTACTCCATACACCCGGGAAGTGAAAAGATGTACCAGGATTTAAAAGGAGGTTTTGGTGGTATGGCATGAAAAGAGAAATCGCAGAATATGTCGCCATCTGTGATAGCTGTCAAAGGACCAAAGCAGAGCATCAAAGGCCCGCCGGATTGTTGCAGCCATTGCGGATTCCTCAGTGGAAGTGGGATGAGATCGGGATGGATTTTATAGTTGGCCTACCTCGTACCCGGGCCGGTTATGATTCCATCTGGGTGGTTGTGGACCGCTTAACAAAGGTGGCCCATTTCATACCTGTGAAGACCACATACACCGGAGCAACGTTAGCTGAGTTATACATGTCACGGATAGTCTGCCTTCATGGTGTGCCGAAGAAGATAGTGTCAGATCGAGGAACGCAGTTCACCTCTCATTTTTGGCAGCAGCTACAAGAAGCTTTGGGCACCCATTTGAACTTCAGCTCGGCTTATCACCCGCAGACAGACGGTCAGACTGAAAGAACTAATCAGATCCTAGAAGATATGCTGAGAGCCTGTGCGTTGCAAGACAAGTCAGGATGGGACAAAAGGTTACCTTATGCAGAATTCTCCTACAACAATAGCTACCAGGCCAGCTTGAAGATGTCACCGTTTCAGGCACTCTATGGACGGAGTTGTAGGACTCCGCTGCATTGGGACCAGCCTGGAGAGAGACAGGTGTTTGGCCCCGACATTTTGCTTGAAGCCGAAGAGAATATCAAAATGGTTCGGGAGAATCTGAAGATAGCACAATCAAGGCAGCGAAGTTATGCGGACCGAAGGAGAAGAGAACTGAGTTTCGAAGTGGGGGATTTCGTCTATCTGAAGGTGTCACCTATCAGGGGAGTCAGAAGGTTCGGGGTTAAAGGCAAGTTACTTATCAGGGGAGTCTGAAGGTGTCACCTATCAGGGGAGTCTGAAGGTGTCACCTATCAGGTGTTTCCTTCTTCATGTACTTGCCTCTGGTTTCCGCAGACAGATCGGACAAGATTGGGCCTGGAGGTGCGCACACCCAACGGAGCAGCTTGCAAGGGCAAGGGCCTTGTTCGACACAATGCCTCCGAGGAGAAGCGGCAAGAAAGGCAAGGGCGCTTCGCCGCCGGCTTCAGTAGGTGACCGCCTCAGCGACCTCCCGGACGATATCCTCCACCGTATTCTGTCGTGCCTTCCGGCGGAGGACGTGCGTGCTCGCCCGGCGCTGGCGTCATCTCTGGAAGTTCGCCACGAGCTTGCATATCGAGCGTGAATTGGAGGATGACCCAGAGTCCCTGAAGGCGGCTCGGGAGTTCGTGGACCATCTGCTGCTGCTCCGCGAAGCCACACACATCGACACATGCGACCTCTTTTTTATTCCTTATGGCGACGAATTGCAGAATGATGATGCCGAAGCACGCATCAAACTCTGGATCCGGCATATCCTGAAGTGCAAAACTAGGGTACTAGGAGTCCGATTTCCATTCAGCTGCATATACGAAATGACACTTGTCTCCAACCACTTGGAGGTTCTTGATCTTTATGATATGCAGTTGACGGAAGGGTTTCTCGACTTGTCCAGCTGCCCAGCCTTGACAGAACTTGTGATTTATAGTTGCGACCTCGTTTATGCTGACACTATCTAAAGTTTCTGCGAATTTTGAACTGTATCTTTCCTGATCATTACCGCATTCCAGTCGATACACCGAACCTTCATTCACTACATCTTCGAGTTACACGGGGAAGGACTCCTTTGCTGCGTAGAATGCCATCCTTGGTGGAGGCATTTGTGAACATTGAATTTCTTTGTGATGATTGCTGTTACAAGTCTGCTGGCTATGGGTATTGCACGGATAATGATCTATCCTGCACGGATACTTGGGCTGAACCCAGGATACGTGGTGGATACGTATCCAAGAGGTATCCGAAATTAAATTAATAAAAGTATTTCGGATACTGGGGCCAATACGTCCTGGCCCATTAGTGGATACGTTTTTGGAAGGCCCAGGGAGGCAGGATCTGGGTCTGGTGGTGACGGAGCAACTTGAGCAGCTGGATCTGGGTGCAGAGTCCACCTCCTCGCGGGCGAGCTCGGGGTCGAGCTGTAGGGCGCACCGGCGACCTCCTCACAGGCGTGCTCGGGGTCGAGTTGCAGCGCGCGCCGGCGACCTCCTCGCGGTCAAGCTCATGGGCGCGTCGGCGACCTTCTCACGGGCTCCTGCAGGCGTCGCGGTGGCGGCCTCCAGTGGCTGCAGGGAGGAGGGAGATGGGGAGAGACGGAGGTGGGCGCCTGCAGGCGTCGCGGCGGCGGCCTCCAGGGGTTGCGGGGAGAGACGGAGGCGGGCGCCTGCAGGCGTCGCGGCGGCGGC
The DNA here is from genome assembly GCA_029449295.1 of Zea luxurians. Lineage (NCBI taxonomy): Eukaryota > Viridiplantae > Streptophyta > Magnoliopsida > Poales > Poaceae > Zea > Zea luxurians. The sequence continues at coordinate 99,724,220 of JAOPSE010000014.1, read as the reverse complement.
CTCCAGTGGCTGCGGGGAGGAGGCAGACGGGGAGAGACGGTTGGTGGGCTGGGCTGTTTTTGTTCTTTTCTTTTTCTTTTTCTTTTTCCTTTTCCTTTTTCACTGTTATTGTACTGCTAAGTACTGCTGTTTGCTTTAAGCTAACTGAAAGACTGAAATCTGTGCTAACTGCTAAGTACTGAAAGACTGAAATCTGTGCTAACTGCTAAGTACTGCTGTTTGATTTAAGCTAGTACTCCGTATTTGTTTATGTCATTGTATTATTTTTTATATTTTTAAAAATGTTAAAACGTATCCACGTGTCGGGTTTTTTCGTGATTTGCCGTATCCGTATCGGCCGGATACTGATACACGTATCCGTATCCGTGCCGGATAGATAATGATTGCCCTGATTGTAACTATGGGATAGAGGGTGATACTGACAACTGCGTGCTTCTCCAAAGTTTATCAGAAGCTCAGGAATTGGCACTCAGATCTGATGTTCAAAACAACAAGACACTGGTGTTGAGCACCAAATTGAGCGCGCGGACGGTCCGGCCCTGAGGCCGGACGGTCCGCGGTCCGGACGGTCCGCGCCTGTGGGCCGGACGGTCCGCGCGTGCGCAGAACAGATTAGGGTTCCGAGTTTTGTGCTACGGTTGTTAGCTAAAATCATGGGATAAGCTCGGAAATTAGTTTGTAAAGGGTCCAGCCCCCCTCCTCTATAAATAGAGAGGTATACGGCCGATTTGTGATCAACAATCGAATCAATACAACTTCTATTTCGCATTTTATCTTAGGAGTAGTTCTAGTCTAGTTTAGGTTTAGTCTTCCAATCCCCAAATTCTTCGTCTCTCTTCGGCTCTACGTCGATTAGAGGAGTCTAGGTCGGCCGGCCCGAGCCTAGACACAACCTAGGATCTCTACTCCCCGACGGGGTCCCTCCCGGGAGCGAGATGCAGGCGCCGTCGGCGATCTTCCGCCGTCCCTGCGCACGCGCGGACCGTCCGGCCCCAGGGCGCGGACTGTCCGGCCGTCAGGCAGGAGCCCTAGCCGCGCATCAGGCCGCGGACCGTCCGGCCCCAGGCCGCGGACAGTCCGCCCTTGCGCAGAGAGCACCACCGCGCCTCGCACCAGGCCGCGGACCGTCCGGCCCCTACGCGCGGACCGTCCGCCCCTGTGCAGAGGGCACCGCCACGGTTCTTATTGAGTGTTTGGCGCTCCGAAAAGGCGTCAACATACTTTTGGCGACTCCGCTGGGGACAACACATATAGACCTATCAAATCGGCCCTCAATGGCCGGTTCAAAAGATAGCTCTAAGGTTTCCACCAGCAATATCATCACACCGACTTGGGAAGCCTTGCCGGCTGAAGAACAGCTCCTATTCGAGGAGCGCCAGGAGCAGCTGATCCAAGAAGCAAAGGCGAAGTTCTTGGCTGACTTCAAAGTGGACAGGAACAACAAAGTCGTTCGGCAACGAGCGACAGATCTGGCTTCGCTCCGACCTACTACGATTACCCCAAATGTAAGTAGCACCAACGAACTCCAATCTCTTAAAGCTTACATAGGCGAACAGCGAGAACAGATGCAAAATATCATAGGGGTTATGCAAAACGATTGTAGGAGACTAGTACGTGCATTTAATAAATCTAGTATAGCAAATTTTCCTTCACCCGAGGTTGAATTAGGAGATAATACACGTAATACATCGGTTAAAGGTTGTCACGACCAGTCACAACCCCCTTATGGGATGCCGATGGACACGTACCCTGAGCAGACGCAAATCGGCAGCAAATCAGCCGATCTGCACATGCCCGGACCGTCCGCACGTGAGCGCGGACCGTCCGGGCCAGCAACAGTCGGGCCTATTTTTAATGAGTTACCTAGATATGCGCCCGAGCCACCACATACGGCACAAAATCTAAACTACCAAGTCGGACGGTCCACATACAACGACGGACGGTCCGCATATAATCACGGACGGTCCGGGCCAATATCCGGACAGTCCGCGCATGACCTTTTTGAGGAGGATTGTTACCTGAATCCTCACCCGTCCCAACAACACTTCCCATCACATTATGCAATGCACCAGCCCATTAATTCAGGATCCAGAGCCCAGGAAAGATTTCCGGCCCCACCTAGAAGGCCAGAAAGAAACGATCAAACATATGAGCCATATAGGGCAAATGGAAATGCACCACGTAGCTCAAACCAATGGGGGGAACGACAACATACTAACATGCAACCAACCCCACCTATGTTTGACCAGAGAGCCGGTGGTCTTGCACCGGCTGCCATTGGTATAGTGAGGGAAGAAATAGCCGGGGCGTTCCGAGATAAGCTCGGAGTAAGCATGATCCCTGGGGGGCAATCATATCGGAAGCCTTATGACAGCCGATTTGATCGCCACCCATACCCACAAGGAACCAGGATACCCGAGTTTGCAAAGTTTTCGGGTGACCAAGGAAAGAGCACGCGTGAGCACATAGGCCAGTTCCTAGCACAATTAGGAGAATTGGCCGACACCGAAGCATTCCGTGTGCGTTTATTTTCATTATCCTTAACAGGGACTGCATTCACATGGTATGCCACGCTCCCTCCTAATTCCATTTTGTCATGGGGAGACTTAGAGCAAAAATTTCATGAACATTTCTTCTCTGGTGATTATGAGCTAGATTTAGTAGACTTAGTGACCCTACGACAAGAAAAGGATGAATCGGTTAGTGATTATATCCGGAGATTCCAGGATACGAGAAACCGATGCTTTCAAATTCATTTAACAGATAAACAACTGGCGGGAATAGCCTTTGATGGATTGCGCTATTATTTAAAAGAGAGATTAGAAGGCATCCAGTTCTTTACTCTAGCACAATTACATCAGAGAGCTTCGGCTTGTGAAAGCCGAAGCAAAGAACTAGTCAGAACGGTTCATCATAATGTCCCTATAGTAGAACACAATCAAAGTAGTTCGGACGATGAACCAAAGAAAGTTTACACTGCCGAAATAGTTTGGCCCGAGCAGGCCAAATCTTCGGCTTGCTACTCCTTGCAGTCAGTTCAAAAGGAACGACAGGAGGAGGTTAAGTTTACATTTAATGTCGGCAAATGTGATAAGATATTCGATGAATTACTAAAAAATGGTAACATTAAAATTGATTATATCGTTCCACCTGCCGACGAACTAAAGCGTCGCGCATACTGCAAGTGGCACAACTCATTTTCCCATGCCACCAATGATTGTAATGTGTTCCGACGACAAATTCAATCGGCCATTAATGAGGGACGATTGAAATTTCAGGAGGACACGGAGCCCTTCCCAATGAATGTGATCGACTTTAATGGCAAAAAGGTCCTAATTCGGCCCAACACAGCCGATAAGGGCAAAGACAAAGAAGTCATCATCGGCAACGCACGGGAGGCCGATGGAAACAACAAAATTTCTTGCAGGAAAGTGATGGCCGAGAAGACTCCTGATGGAGGGGAGACACTGAAGGTAACCATCACAAACTCCAGCGCTGGGGGGCAAGCACAGACAAAGGGATATGCGCGAGAACCCATACTACGCATCACGGACGGTCCGGTGTCTAGGCGTGGACGGTCCGTAACATCACCGGACGGTCCGAAGCGTTCCGACGGACGGTCCGGCAACGTCGAAGAGCCGCGGCGACCACGTACCTTCAAACCACGACGACCAGAAATAGGTACGTGGAAAACTAACACGTTCAAGGCAACTGGTCGGTTGGTAAAATCTAGCCCGACCTTTGATCAATTATTGTCTAAATATGTGAAAAAGAAGGCTGGCCCCAGCGACCGGCCACCAAAGGGACCTCGCTTACCCACCCAGGTGCGACGGCAGGTTAGGCCGATTGGACCACCACACCAATCGGAAAGGACGGGAGGTCATAATGTTCAATTAAGACCTAACGTACCTGCATGGATACCTCCACCACCATATCCACCTATGCCATATCCATACACATACATACCTCCACCATATGTCCCAAATCAAATGTGGGGCATGCCACCATACTCATTTGGGATGCCACAGTGCCCCGCTTGGGGGGCACCCCAAACATCTGTATTCAATAGGTTGACACCTCCAGTACAAGACCGATTGAGAGCCCCTCAATCCGGTCCACGAGCACATGCCCAGCAAGATTGCCGAACAACTCGGCCCCAAAGGCTGACTAATCCGGCAGGGGGGCATACAGCCACAACCTCCAACAGTACGAAAAAGGAAGATGTCATTAAAATAGGAACGACAGATGTCGTCGTACAACAAAATAACGAAGGGCCGATGATTTTTGGTGAATCGGCCAACACAAACAAAAAAGAAAGTACGACTGTCAATAAAATAGCCGATCCAAAATACTCCATGCCCCGATGGTGCCCATCGGGATTGACACGATCGCAAAAGCGAAAATTACAGCGCCTTAGGGCAAAGGAGAATCAGGAGAAGGAGGCGGAAAAAAATATTCAATGACACACATCCGCAATATCCGCCACCACAAAAGAGATGGAGACCAAAGGCCGTTGAGGAAAATCAAACGGCCATAAAGACAGAAAATAAAACAGCAACTGTGCAGCTCTTTGCAGGTATAGCAGACAGTCCGACTATAAAGACCGGACCAACCGTACAGGGCGCGGACCGTCCGACCCCTGAGGCCGACTCATCTGCAATAAACCATGACACCTCCGACGACGTACCGACGCCCATGGAGGAAGACGACCTGCAAGGAGAAGACCTGGTCGACTACGGAGCTACGCCAGAACACTTAGAGAATTAGGAAGGCAATGTGACGAATTGGTCAGGACCAGTATGACGCTCGGCGATGTTGGGACTGACAGTTCGATCAAATCTAAAGGGATCACGTCCGTTGAGTCAACCATCGAGACCAAGGCCACTGCGTACCATCCTAGTAAGTGGCAAGATGCCTAAGAAAACCGATGTGATAACATCGAGTTAGTTGCTTTTGGTTCGCTCAGCTCCACCAAAAGGCAGGGGGGCATATGTTGAGCACCAAATTGAGCGCGCGGACGGTCCGACCCTGAGGCCGGACGGTCCGCGGTCCGGACGGTCCGCGCCTGTGGGCCGGACGGTCCGCGCGTGCGCAGAACAGATTAGGGTTCCGAGTTTTGTGCTACGGTTGTTAGCTAAAATCATGGGATAAGCTCGGAAATTAGTTTGTAAAGGGTCCAGCCCCCCTCCTCTATAAATAGAGAGGTATACGGCCGATTTGTGATCAACAATCGAATCAATACAACTTCTATTTCGCATTTTATCTTAGGAGTAGTTCTAGTCTAGTTTAGGTTTAGTCTTCCAATCCCCAAATTCTTCGTCTCTCTTCGGCTCTACGTCGATTAGAGGAGTCTAGGTCGGCCGGCCCGAGCCTAGACACAACCTAGGATCTCTACTCCCCGACGGGGTCCCTCCCGGGAGCGAGATCCAGGCGCCGTCGGCGATCTTCCGCCGTCCCTGCGCACGCGCGGACCGTCCGGCCCCAGGGCGCGGACCGTCCGGCCGTCAGGCAGGAGCCCTAGCCGCGCATCAGGCCGCGGACCGTCCGGCCCCAGGCCGCGGACAGTCCGCCCTTGCGCAGAGAGCACCACCGCGCCTCGCACCAGGCCGCGGACCGTCCGGCCCCTGCGCGCGGACCGTCCGCCCCTGTGCAGAGGGCACCGCCACGGTTCTTATTGAGTGTTTGGCGCTCCGAAAAGGCGTCAACAACTGGTAACTTCAGATTCGTTTCATAGTGTCTCCTTTATCTCTTCATTTTTGTTTTCAAGTAATTATATTTTGAAATAAGGATCTGGCTGTCTTCTTGTTGGCAGTTCATTTTCGCAAGGGACTTGAAGTGGCGCCCCATTTTTGTTGGCAGTGACTTTGTTTCTATGCCTGTTGGCTTGCTTCAACCTGAAATTGTTAGCAGAAGACTTATGTTGTCTGCGTGCTTTTTAGTTTTTTGTTCTCTTCCAGATATCTAGTTAAATTTGGAATCAGTACGTGGTGAACCTGTGGCAACTATTTGGTATGGTTGTGATGCACTGTCTGAAGTCCATGTTTGCCATCCTGAATTGCCTCTAGAAAGAAGGGGCCTATTACTAATTTAGTTCCACTTCTGTAACGTCTGACGGTCATACTCATTGTGTTGAGGTTTCGACTGTCGAACATGTTTTCATGGTACTGGTGTTTATTGCCGGACAATATGGGTTACTAAGATACACTGAAAGTGACCCGCAGCAAACACATCATTCATCCGAAATCCAAATCGTCGACTTGCTCAATGTAGGTTAATATTTAGAATCTGTAAACTGGAACATGTGGAATGAGCTATAAGAACAATTTCTCGTTAAATGATTCTAAAGATGTCAAATACGTGTCGGTTTAGTAGCAAATACTACCAGTCTCTGCTGCTGCTTTGGTTGACAAGCTTTATGCCCCACCTGACGTCCACGCAGCGCTTGATGTAGGGCACCACCTTGTCCAGGTCCACGTCCCTCCCCGCCGCACAATCGTAGTTCGACTGCGAGTGGAAGCACGGCTCGACTGAGGTCACCCGCCGGCACGGCGGCCCGTGCGGGTCGAGCTCCTCCCTCCAGTCTTTGGCCCAGACAGGCGACCTCGGCATGACCCACGGGCGCCGCCCGGCGAGCCCCTGCGCGACGTACCCGAACGTGGAGAAGCCGCTGGTGACGAGCACGTCGCACATGCTGAGCAGGTACATGTCGGTGAGCGCCCACATGTCGTGCGCCGCGTCGCCCCAGCGCTGCCGCCCATCGTGGCTCGGCTGGTGCACGCCGGCGACCCTGCCGCCGTACTCGTCCCTGATGCGCTCGGAGTACCACGAGCTGAGCGACGTCACCAGGACGGACGTGTTCGCGCTCGTCGCGGCGGGGAGGAGGCCCTCGTTGCGGACACACGAGAGGGCCTGGTCCAGGACGCTCTCCCGCGGCTGGTCCTCGCGGTACACCGTGATCTGGACGCCGACGCGGCGGCGCCCCGCGCCGGCGAGGTGGGACCGGTAGTAGCTCGTGACGGCGCGCCACACGGCGTTGGTCGGGTGGAAGAGGTACCGCCCGAGGTGGTGGAACACGGCATCCTTCTCCGGGAACATGGCGCCCAGCTCGTCCCGGAACGGCGGCGTGAGGAAGAGCCCCGGCACGAAGTAGCTGTCCGTGCGCAGCAGCAGCCACGACACGGCGCGGAGGAGCAGCCGCTGGTGCGCGCCGCAGAAGAAGAGCTTGTCGTGGAAGCCGTACCCGCCTTCCAGGTGGAGGAACACATACGGCGGCGTCCGCGCCGACGACCACGACACGTTGCTCCCACCGTCGCCGGACGACGAACGACAGGCCACCGCGCCGCAGCATGTTACCCAGGCTCTCGTTGGATTCCTTGCCGAAGCTGTGTAGGCGCCTCAGTGGTGACGACGACCACCACCACCCACGGCCGCGAGGAAGCAGCCACGTCGTGCCCGGGAAGGGCTCGCAAAAAGCTGCGCGACGTCCTTCTCGCCGTCGACGAGGAGGACGCCATCCGTGAGGATGTGGGGTGGTGTTACTTCTTAGTTTGTTTGTTTGAACTTGAACTTGATTTGCATGTTCGATTAAGTATTTGGGGGGCAGTGAGCGAGGGGCTTGTCCTGGTCACTTGCCGCGGTCACCGTGCATGGCGCGCGTGGGCAGGGCTTGACCATGCGCGCCCGGTTCTAAGGTCCACCACGACGTGCGCGTCATGCGCGCTTCATGCGGCATGGCGTCGTGGGAAGATGGCATGAGAATCGGGCGGGGCGCTTTGCTATTTAATCAATGAAGAACGTGGAAAACGGCAGGACGTTGGGCTGCCACAAAATCCATCTTGCATTGTGTGTGTGTTCCTGGTGATCGCGCACGGCGGAACGCAGCTGCGGGAGCTCTTTTGCGCTGACAAGTGGTACCAGAGCCGGGTCCGAGCACCTGCGGAAGATGACCGGAGGTTCGCAGTAGCCCGGAGACAATACCGGGGGAGGCGACGGGTCAAGGTCGCCGCCACCGCGGAGGTCGCGGTCGCGTGAGCGATCGCGCACTCGGCGTGGCGAGTGCGTCAGCGAGCGCATCATCGAGAAGTTGGCGCCGGCACCGGCGGGGAACTTTCCGGTTCTCACGAACAGCAACTACTCCGACTAGTCGGCGTTGATGCGGGTGATGCTCCAGGTGCAGGGACATTGGGAGGCAGTCAGTGAAGGGACCGGATGATTTCACTGAGGACCGAATGGCACTGGAGGTGATCTCCAGAGCCGTTCCGCCGGAGCTAATGGGGCCAATGGCAAACAAAGATTCCGTAAAGGAGGCCTGGGACGCGCTGAAGCTGCGCAACGTTGGCGTGGACAGGGTGAAGAAGTCCAAGCTGACGACCTTGAGGAGTGAATTCGACTCCCTCAAATTCCACGATGGGGAGACCATCGACGAGTTCATCGGCCGCATCAGCCGGATCGCTGACCAGGTGGCCTTGTACGGGAAGGCCTACACTGAGGAGGAGATCTGTCGCCGATTCTTGCAAGCATTACCGCCGAAGTTTGACCAGATTGCGGCCGCCATCGAGACATTGCTCGACCTGAGCGACGTTTCTGTGGATGAGTTGATCGGGCGTCTGAAAGCAGCTGAGGTGCGATTGGCGCCGTCCGTTGGTGATAGCCTTCACAAGTTGAACTTGACGGAGGATGAGCTGGTGGCGCGACTCTCTTCGCGTCTTAAGCTCGCCGGGTCATCCAATCCCGGAGGGTTGAAGGAGGCATCTTCGAGCAAGCGCGGCCGTGGCCGTGGGTGTGGAAGAGGTGCCGGCGGCCGCGATGGCGATGGCGGAGGACACGGGAATCGTGCTGACGGAGGAAAGAACAGCAGCAATGGTGGCCGTGGCGGGGGAGCTGCGGGTCGCGGCGGACGGGATGTGTCACATCCCAAATTCTAGGCATAGAATTTGTGTCCTATTTGAGGATTTAAAGGAAGTTGCAAAGCAAATTTAGGAAGGTTTTGAATTCAATTCAAAACAAAATTCAAATTAAACCCTAAAACCCTATTCTTGGACCTTATGAAAGAACCTATAGAATTGAATTTAATTAGCTTTGATCAGGAATAACTTTTTATAGCAAAAGATTTAGACCTTGGCCCCAAAAGGAAAGTTTCTCCAAATATTCTGTTCCAGCTCTCTGAAAAATTTCATAATTTGTGGAGCACGGGAAGTACCAGTTTTGAGCCGAACAGAAACTGATTCGAATTTTGAATTTGAAATCGGTTGACCGGCTGACAGGAGGGACCCACCTGTCATACCCTTCGCTCCCCTCTCTCTCTCGCGCGCGCATGGGCACGGCAGCCCGAGCTCGCCGCGTGGCGACGTATTCCCGACACCCCACTCACTCCGCGCGACTCCCCCTCCCTCTCTTATACCCCCTCGCGCCTGCCGGAAGCGCACCCACCCATTTCCGTCTTCCTCCTCGCGCTCTCACTATTGCCGACGACACTCGAGCTTGACTCGCCGGCGATCCGAGGAACCGTTCGCCCTACATGTAAGTGTGGAGGTAGACCTCGACCTCGCGCACCTGTTGAATCCCTTCTTGCTCGCTAACTCGGACTGTGCTCGTCGAATCGCGCAGTTGTTTTTCGGCGGCGACCAAGGGACCCCGAGCGACTTCGCCGTCAAATTCGACCAGTACGGTGAGCCTTTAGCCTTGATTCTTGGATGCCCTTGATCCTCACTACCTTGCGCAGCTCTCTGACCATCTTTCACGGTTGATTGTTGGCCAACCGTGGCCAATTTCGCAGCCGCACCACCGCGGGCGACATTGTCGAAAGGAGCTCGACGACGAACTCGAGTTTGGAGCCCCCTCGACCCACAATGACCCGTGAACCAACTTCCTCACGCCCGCAGGAGCATGCTCGACCCAAACGCGAACGATTTGCACCTCGGCAAGCCCCTACGACGACCACCGAACCCCGCACCAACTCCGGCTAGTCGACGGCCAAGATCCGGTGAGCTAACCTACTCGCGAGCTCCCTAGATAGATTCCTCATGTCGAGTAGAGTCTAGGCATGCTCACGGTGAGCCGCACGGCGAGCTCCGGCGAGGCACCGCCACGCGTGCCCGCGCTGATGTGGCTGATCACTTTTGACCTGGCCAAGTCGACGTGGCCACGTACCCCGCATGTCAGTCTCTCGGGTTAGGTCGAGTTAGGTGGAAAAAGTGTCGGATCCGGTGTGGCTACGCTCGGATCTGTTCTGTGGCGAGTCAGATCTGCGGTCCCACGTGCGGCTCCACTCACAAGCCGACGCGTGTTCCCCCTATATTCGAATATTGGTTTAATCCGGTTTTCCATTTCCTTTTTATTCCGATTTACTTAGAAAAATCATAGGAAAATGTAGAAAAATCAGAAAAATGCGAAACGAACTTTGTTGGATTCCTCTGGACAGAATCTATTTTATGAAATTGGTTTCATGCACAGATTTGTTATAAATTATTTTCTATGTATTAAATTGTGTAGATCTGTTAGGATTTATTATGCGTGTATGGAAGCTTGTAATACCCAAATTATAAGGAAGAATAAAAGAAGAATTTGCTCTCCTCTATATATGTGTATGTATCTCTATTAGTCATCGCATGTGAACACCTCATAAGATAAACAAAGGATTAAAAAAATCGTTAAATTGTGCATCATGATGAGGTTTCATTGTATGTGCATTTTTGTGTGACAATGTGACAATAATGTAGAAATAAAGATGACAACATCTAAATTAGAATTTAAACCCTAAAGAGAATTCTAGAAATGTGGAGAAGAGAAAGAGATAAAGGAAATGAATAAATAAATAATATATGTAAATAAATACCTCCAGAATTAGTATCTATAAATGTTCCAAGTATAAATTGTAATAATGAGTCACAAGAGTTTGAATTAAATTTGAATTTAAAGTGAATTTGAAAATGAAGGAAAGAAAGTGGGAAAATAAAAAGAAAAAGGCAAAAACGCTATTTGGGCCAGCTTCTAACCATTTCGGCCCAACTCTCCCCTCGATGCGCGCCTACCTCTCCTTGGTGACGCTGCCGTGTGGGCCCCAGCCGCCAGGTCGGCTGGCCGCTTACTCCCTCCTGCGCGCGCCGCGTTTGTGGTTGTCTCTGAGTCGTGGGCCCGAAACGCCAGGGCGTCTTCCTCGCTACGGACTCACCCGAAATCCATGGGGTCTGGCCGCGACCCTTGCGCCATTGCCGCGAACTTCGCGGGGCTGGTAAGCTTTTCTGCGCCAATCTCCTCGGTGCGGACTCACCTCCGCTCCTCCGCACAACCGGACGGCTCTGACACCGGCGCATGGGACCAGAAATTGGGCAGCTCGCCCCCTCCACACGGACTCCGCCCCAATCTCAACTGGGCGCCGATCTCCGCGCCGCCATGGACTCCGCCGCTTCTCCCGGGGAAAGGCCTCCCTGTGCGGACTATAAAACCCCTGGGCGTGCGCTCCTCTTGTTCACCCTTGTGCGGAACTCGATGAGTGCGCCGCGTGCAGGAGGAGGGGAGAATCGGGAGATCTTGGGTACACGGGAGAAACCCCCCAGCCACCATTGACGGCCGCTGCTCCGTCGTTGTGTTCTCTGGGGTTGCGCGGGCGCTATCCCGATCGTGCCGCACTTGTAGGGCACCTCGGGGGAGAGCGAATTCCTGTGGGGTGGCTCCTAATTGCTCACCGACGTACCGCGACCACCGTAATCCGCATCTTCCGGTGTCTGAGCTCCTACTCCATCTTCTTACGGTGGTAAGCACCTCTGTTAAGTTCCCCTCAGTCCCCTCTATGCAAAGTTTCATTTGGACTGGAGAATCAGTCACCACATCTCGTTTTCACGCAACCCCGGTGATGGCGCCGCCGTGGTAGCTGCTTGCGCCGGCCGCTGTTGTGTCGGGAGGGATGAAGTGGGCGCGACCGTGGGATGCTCGTTCAACGATCGGGATTGGGTCCTGGAGTTGTGAGGATTGATGCATCCGGGACCGTCCGATCGAGGTTAAGCGGATAAGATTAAATCTCCATCTAGTGTTCCAACGTTGTGATCTGGGTCGTTCGTCGGGTATCCAACGGCGGATATGTGATCAAATGTATTTGAAATCTGCACCGTTGATCCTCAATCCGGTGGACCAGAAAACCTACCGGTTCAGTGCTTAGCCAATTTAATCCTTGCCCTCGGTTTCTAATCCTGTGGCTCAGATCTTAGCATACCCCTTCGGTGGCCGTTTTCGTAAAGAGACCCCGCATTTTTCTCAAAATAACCCGCGGTTCACCCTGGGGTTTCTCTGAGTCTGGGAAATATTTTGAGTTAGCCCCTGTAGTTTCTGTAATTAGTGCGCCCAGTCCAGAAGCCTGAGAAAATTCAGAATTTATTTTAGAAAATGATTTTGAATACAAAAACAATACTAGAAACTTGTGAAATTCATATTTAATTCATTTTAGCTCCAAATTGAGCCATTCCAGTTGTAATAATTTTGTATTAATATTTTCTATCAACTAGTAACACTGTTTAACCATGAAACTTGAATTAAAATTGTTCATTTGAATTAATCTATTCTAGGTGGTTAATAACTTCAGAAATTCATAACTCCTTAACCGTAAATCTGATTTTAGTAATTCTTGAACCTACGATCTCGTAGCAACACGTAGAATGTTATTATGCAGTTTGTGTTTATGTTTGGTGTAATGTTAATTTTGCCTATACCATGTTTGTCTATATTGCTACGTTTAGCGGTGAGGACACATGTCACCTGAAGAGCAAGTTGGTACCTGGAATCTCAAGTCCCAGGCAAGTTGTGCCCTTGTCCACTTTGTACCCAATAATGTTCTTTATAATCATTTACCATGCATAGGTTTAACTTTGATGGGACCCAATAGGTCACCCTAGTTTGTTTATCCTGAATACCTTGTTTACCCCTGAATCACTTGAGTAGTTCTGCTACTGCTTTATATGGTTTTGGGTTAATAATTCATTATATCTATGTTCCAATTATGTTGTTATTTTATTTATATTCATGACAAGATCATTAAATGTTAATTGGAACATAGAGCTTAACTTGAGAAACACGTGCCACCACAAGGGTTTATGGACGCCCTTGGCTGATTAATTAGGAAAGCTAGTGGAGGACTACCTTACCCGAAAGGGGCAAGGGCAGTAGGGGAGTGGTCAGTGTAGGGAGGTCCTTGCTTGATTTTGCTGCGATGGCGGTCAGGCAAGAACCCTGCATTGGAGCTTCCTATAAACTGTAGCGGGTTTTCTGAAGCTAGTGGAACTTTGTAAAGGCCTCGTAGTGTTACCCTGCCTCGCCTCCTCGGTAGAGGTGTATGGGGAGTCGCGATCCCTTGGCAGATGGGTAACATGACTTGTGGGTAAAGGGTACCACCTCTGCAGAGTGTAAAACTGGTATACTAGCCGAGCTCACGGTCATGAGCAGCTCAGGACTCTCTGATGATTAATTTATGGAACTAAATTCAATCTGTCATATGCATTGCATCGCAGGTGATGTGGTTACTTTTGTTCTACTATTTAATTGGGTTGGTATTTACTTATACTTAGTAACTGCTAATAAAATTTTGACCAACTTTAAAAGCAATGCTCAGCTCTAACCATCTTCTTTGGTAAGCCTTACACTTCACGTGAGCTCCCACCTTTGGTGAGTTTATGCACATTATTCCCCACAACTTGTTGAGCGATGAACGTATGTGAGCTCACTCTTGCTGTCTCACACCCCCCCACAGGTCAAGAACAGGTACCACAGGATGAGGCACAGGGAGGATGCTGTGATGAGTTCGTGAGTGGTCTAGGTCGTCGTCTCCCAGTCAACTTTGGGTTGCTGGACCGTTGTCTCCTTATATGTAATTATTTATTTTGTATAGAACTCCAATTATATAGTAAAGTTGTGACATTCGATCCTGTGCCATGATTCATCATATGTGTGAGACTTGGTCTCAGCACACCTGGTGATTATGTTCGCGCCCGGGTTTTGGACCCCTAAAATCCGGGTGTGACAAAGCTTAATTAAATCTGATATTTTGCCAGCATCTCACATTACTCTTGAAGTCTTTGTCATAATTTTCTCGAGGAAATTTGTGCCCTGGTTATGCAGTTATAAAATTATGAGTGTCTACACTTGTAAATTTCTTATGACTTTTCCTTGTTGCCAAAAATTCGCATTTTTGGTCAGGAGACTGCATTTGGCATGAAGTGTCTCGAGAAAATGTTTCAAAATTTTATTGGCTATAATTTGGTCTGAAATGTGCTACTTATGCATCTCTGTTGGTGTCTGTTTTTGATTTATTACTGAAGCTAGAGAGCTGAAAACCTGATGAAACCACTTGGATTGGTTTCATATTCATGCACTCTATCTTCTGTAATTTTCTTGTGGTTTATTGACTCTGTTTACTAAATGTTTTAGATTTAACCCTATTCAAGGCAGTCAGATTGCAGCATTCTTCATTTATTATTGGTAACTTGTTTTTGGGTGAAATCAGTGCCCAATTTCTTGTTTTGGAGAATGCTACACCATAAAAATGTTAATGCAATTTTTGCGCTAACAGAAACTGGTGGTTAAGCATAGAATGCACAATGTCGCCCATTTGCGATACTTTTCGGTTTTACCGACATGTTTGCCTCGTAACTTTATATTCATTGCTCGAAATGGCTTGCTTGATATTCTATAATTGATCTAAAATCTATATTTGCCTTATTACTATGTTTCATACTTACTTCATCTATGCATCATTACATATCATGTGCATTCATAGCGATTTACTTACTTTTAGAGCAAGCGAATCCGGAGCAGACGTTGGTTGTGGTCTCGGACGCAGAGCCCGTGATCACACACCCCAAGGAAGTTTTTAATTAGGAGCATGTCATACATGATGCATCACATCTATATACATTTGTTTTTGCATTTTTGTGCCATTTGGATGTTTTTATGGATGGTTTATATCACCTAAACTATAGTGGACAGAATCTGTCCAGTTTATGTTTTTGCTAGAATTTGGATAAGAATGAGAGGAAAACCCACCCAAAACTGAACCCCAATATTTTTAGATGTTGTGGTTTGGTACTAGTATGATTTAGAACGTTTTCCCTCCTGATCTCAATCGTTTTAACATTGCTAACTTGTCCATATCAAAATGTTGCACTTGCTGTCCCGTTTTCTCCAACCCGACAAAAACTCTTTTTTCAGTTGTTCTTGTCCTTTGGATCATGCCCCATGTCTATACTAACTGAGAGCTAACTTTTCCATGCACCTTTTGCACTATAGATGGTGCACACCCGTGGCAACGAGACCGGAGAAGGGTCCGGTCAGCACGGCGAGACTGAGAGCATCTAGAGGGGGGGGGGTGAATAGGTGATCCTGTGAAACTTGAAAACTTAAGCCACAAAACTTGGTTAATCGTTAGCACAATAATTGCCAAGTGGCTAGATAGGAATCCTCAACAAAACACAATAACCAACAAAGATCAATCACAGAGATGACACGGTGGTTATCCCGTGGTTCGGCCAAGACCAACGCTTGCCTACTCCACGTTGTGGCGTCCCAACGGACGAGGGTTGCAATCAACCCCTCTCAAGCGGTCCAAAGACCCACTTGAATACCACGGTGTTTTGCTTTGCTTATCTCTATCCCACTTGCGAGGAATCTCCACAAATTGGAGTCTCTCGCCCTTACACTTAAAGTTCACAAAGAAGCACGGAGTAAGGGAGGGAAGCAACACACACAAATCCACAGCAAAATGCGCACACACACGGCCAAGAATCGAGCTCAAAAGACTATCTCAAAGTTCTCACTAGAACGGAGCTCGAATCACTGAGAATGACAAACGAATGCGCAAAGACTGAGTGTGGATGATCAAGAATGCTCTAAGGTTGCTTGGTGTCCTCCTCCATGCGCCTAGGGGTCCCTTTTATAGCCCCAAGGCAGCTAGGAGTCGTTGAGAGCAAATCTGGAAGGCCATTCTTGCCTTCTGTCGTTTGGCGCACCGGACAGTCCGGTGCACACCGGACACTGTCCGGTGCCCGATTTCCTTCCTTAAATAGCGAAGCCGACCGTTGCAGATTTGGGAGCCGTTGGTGCACCGGACATGTCCGGTGCACACCGGACAGTCCGGTGCCCCCTTCCGACCGTTGGCTCGGCCACGTGTCGCGCGCGGATTCCGCGGCCGACCGTTGGCCCGGCCGACCGTTGGCTTCACCGGACAGTCCGGTGCACACCGGACAGTCCGGTGCACACCGGACAGTCCGGTGAATTATAGTCGTACGTCGCCGGTAAATTCCCGAGAGCGGCCACTTCGCTCCGAGTCAGCCTGGCGCACCGGACACTGTCTGGTGCACCACCGGACAGTCCGGTGTGCCAAACTGGGTTGAGTCTTGGCTGTACACAGCCAAGCCTTTTGCACCTCTTTTCTTTTCTTCTTCTTTCTGTTTCTAACACTTAGACAAGTATATTAGTACACAAAACCAATGTACTAGGGCTTAGAAACATACCTTTACTCTTGATTTGCACTTTGTCCATTCATGGGCATAGATTCACATTTAAGCACTTGTGTTGGCACTCAATCACCAAAATACTTAGAAATGGCCCAAGGGCACATTTCCCTTTCAATCTCCCCCTTTTTGGTGATTTATGCCAATACAACATAAAGCAACTAGAACAAGTGCAATATCACTTCAAATAAAACTCAAATTTATTTTGATTCAATTTTGGCATATATGGATCATCCTTTGCCACCACTTGGTTTGTTTTTGCAAATCAAACTCAAATCTCTATCTCTAAGTCAAACACACATGTCGAAGCATAAAGAGAGTCATTCCAAAAGAGATTGATCAAAGATTTCAAAAACTCCCCCTTTTTCCCATAATCGACACTTCTCCCCACAAGAGGCCAACTTTTGACAAAAGAGACAATGCAAGAGTTTTGACAAATCAAAAGCTCTATTCTACTATTTTCAAAGTTTCAAGTGGTAGCTGATCCATCTATTGCTTTGGCCTTTATTTTCTCCCCCTTTGGCATCAAGCACCAAAACGGGATCAATCTTGGCCCTTTAACCCCATTGCCTCACCAAAATCTTCAATTAAGAGCAAATAGGCAATAAGAGTTTAAAGATGAACTTGGAATAAGTTACCCTCTCATCGGAGTGCAGTGGAAGTCTTTCACGGTCCAAGTCCACCTTTCCCTTTCAAACCTCCTTTGAGACTAAAACAATCAAACTCAAGCAAACGGTTAGTCTCAAAGGGTCAAGTTGTAACACATCTCCCCCTAAATATGTGCATTACTGGCACAAGGACTTGTGAGGTCCGGGGAGTGCTTGTACAACTTGAGCACCATAATAAGCAACACAATGCAGAATGAACATGATCAAAGGCATAAACACATGTATGCTACAATTCAATCCAAGTTCCGCGAATCTAAGACATTTAGCTCACTACGCAGCCTGCAAAAGGTCTTCTCATCTAGAGGCTTGGTAAAGATATCGGCTAGCTGGTTCTCGGTGCTAACATGAAACACTTCGATATCTCCCTTTTGCTGGTGGTCTCTCAGAAAGTGATGCCGGATGTCAATGTGCTTTGTGCGGCTGTGTTCAACAGGATTTTCCGCCATGCGGATAGCACTCTCATTGTCACATAGGAGTGGGACTTTGCTCAGATTGTAGCCAAAGTCCCGGAGGGTTTGCCTCATCCAAAGTAGTTGCGCGCAACACTGTCTTGCGGCAACATACTCGGCCTCAGCGGTGGATAGGGCAACAGAGGTTTGTTTCTTAGAGTTCCACGACACCAGGGACCTTCTTAAGAATTGGCACGTCCCTGATGTACTCTTCCTATCGACCTTACATCCAGCATAGTTAGAATCTGAGTATCCAACCAAGTCAAAGGTAGACCCCTTTGGATACCAGAGCCCGAAGCAAGGCGTAGCAACCAAATATCTAAGAATTCGCTTCACCGCCACTAAGTGACACTCCTTAGGATCGGATTGAAATCTAGCACACATGCATACGCTAAGCATAATATCCGGTCTACTAGCACATAAATAAAGTAAAGACCCTATCATTGACCGGTATGCTTTTTGATCAACGGACTTACCTCCTTTGTTGAGGTCGGTGTGTCCGTCGGTTCCCATCGGAGTCTTTGCGGGCTTGGCGTCCTTCATCCCAAATCGTTTGGGAGATGAAGGTGCCGTCCTTGAGTTGCTTCACTTGGAACCCAAGGAAGTAGTTCAACTCGCCCATCATCGACATCTCAAATTTGTGCGTCATCACCCTGCTAAACTCTTCACAAGACTTTTGGTTAGTAGAACCAAATATTATGTCATCGACATAAATTTGGCACACAAACAGATCACCATCACATGTCTTAGTAAAAAGAGTTGGATCTGCTTTCCCAACCTTGAAAGCATTAACAATTAGAAAGTCTCTAAGGCATTCATACCATGCTCTTGGGGCTTGTTTAAGTCCATAGAGCGCCTTAGAGAGCTTACACACATGGTCGGGGTACTGTTCATCCTCGAAGCCAGGGGGTTGCTCCACATACACCTCCTCCTTGATCGGCCCGTTGAGGAAAGCGCTCTTCACATCCATTTGGTACAACCTGAAAGAATGGTGAGCGGCATATGCTAGCAAGATACGAATTGATTCTAGCCTAGCCACAGGAGCAAAAGTCTCCTCAAAGTCCAAACCTGCGACTTGGGCATAACCTTTTGCCACAAGCCGAGCCTTGTTCCTTGTCACCACCCCGTGCTCGTCCTGTTTGTTGCGGAACACCCACTTGGTTCCCACAACATTTTGCTTGGGGCGAGGCACCAGTGTCCAAACTTCATTGCGCTTGAAATTGTTGAGTTCCTCCTGCATGGCCAACACCCAGTCCGGATCTAACAAGGCCTCCTCTACCCTGAAGTAATGCTCACAAAAATTAACTAATCGAGATCGAGTAGTTACTCCCTTGTTAATGTCACCCAGAATTTGGTCGACGGGATGATCCCTTTGAATCATCGCATGAACTTGGGTTGGAGGTGCCGGTTGCGCTTCTTCCTTCATTTCATGATCATCTTGTGCTCCCCCTTGATCACACGCCTCCTGTTGATGAACCTATTCATCGTCTTGAGTTGGGGGTTGCACCATAGTTGAGGAAGACGGTTGATCTTGCTCCAAATGTTCCTGAGGCCGTACATCTCTAATCGCCATGGTGCGTATCACGGCCGTTGGCAAGTCTTCTTCATCTACATCATCAAGATCAACAACTTGCTCTCTTGGAGAGCCATTAGTCTCATCAAATACAGCGTCGATAGATACTTCAACCAAACCCGATGATTTGTTGAAGACCCTATACGCCTTTGTATTTGAATCATAACCTAATAAAAGCCCTTCTACAGCTTTGGGAGCAAATTTAGAAGTTCTACCTTTCTTCACAAGAATGTAGCATTTACTCCCAAATACACGAAAATACGATACATTATTAGGTTTGTTACCGGTTAGCAGCTCATACGAAGTCTTCTTGAGGAGGCGATGAAGGTAGACCCTGTTGATGGCGTGGCAAGCCGTGTTCACGGCTTCCGACCAAAAGCACTCGGGGGTCTTGAACTCTCCAAGCATCATCCTCGCCATATCGATGAGCGTCTTGTTCTTCCTCTCTACCACACCATTTTGCTGTGGTGTGTAGGGAGCGGAGAACTCGTGCTTGATCCCCTCCTCCTCAAGAAACTCCTCCACTTGAAGATTCTTGAATTCGGACCCGTTGTCGCTCCTTATCTTCTTCACCTTGAGCTCAAACTCATTTTGAGCTCTCCTGAGGAAGCGCTTGAGGGTCCCTTGGGTTTCAGACTTATCCTGCAAAAAGAACACCCAAGTGAAGTGGGAAAAGTCATCAACAATAACTAGACCATACTTACTTCCTCCTATGCTCAGATAGGCGACGGGTCCGAAGAGATCCATATGCAGCAGCTCCAGGGGTCTTGAAGTGGTCATCACATTCTTGCTGTGATGCGCTCCTCCCACTTGTTTACCTGCTTGACAAGCTGCACAAGGTCTATCTTTTTCGAATTGCACGTTAGTCAAACCTATCACGTGTTCTCCCTTTAGAAGCTTGTGAAGGTTCTTCATCCCCACATGTGCTAAGCGGCGATGCCATAGCCAGCCCATGCTAGTCTTAGCAATTAAGCATGCATCTAGACCGGCCTCCTCTTTTGCAAAATCAACTAAATAAAGTTTGCCGTCTAATACACCCTTAAAAGCTAGTGAACCATCACTTCTTCTAAAGACAGACACATCTACATTTGTAAATAGACAATTATATCCCATATTGCATAATTGACTGACAGATAACAAATTATATCCAAGAGACTCAACTAAAAACACATTAGAGATAGAGTGCTCATTAGATATTGCAATTTTACCTAACCCTTTTACCTTGCCTTGATTCCCATCACCGAATATTATTGAATCTTGGGAATCCTTATTCTTGACGTAGGAGATGAACATCTTCTTCTCCCCAGTCATATGGTTTGTGCATCCGCTGTCGATAATCCAGCTTGAACCCCCGGATGCATAAACCTGCAAGGCAAATTTAGGCTTGGGTCTTAGGTACCCAACTCATGTTGGGTCCTACAAGGTTAGCACAAATATCCTTAGGGACCCAAATGCAAGTTTTGTCTCCCTTGCATCTTGCCCCTAATTTTCTAGCAACTATCTTCCTATCCTTTCTACAAATAGCAAAGGAAGCATTTAAAGCATGATATATTGTGGAAGGTTCATTAACTTTCCTAGGAACATTAACAACATTTCTCCTAGGCATATTATGAACAACATTTCTCCTACTAACATTTCTATCATGCACATAAGAAGAACTAGAAGCAAACATGGCATGAGAATCAAAAGCATCATATGCATTATAACTCCGATAAGCATTTCTAGATTGTCTCCTATCATGATACAAAAAGGCATAGTTCTTTTTAGCACTACTAGCCATAGGGGCCTTCCCTTTCTCCTTGGCGGAGATGGGAGCCTTATGGCTTGTTAAGTTCTTGACTTCCCTCTTGAAGCCAAGCCCATCCTTAATTGAGGGGTGTCTACCAACCGTGTAGGCATCCCTAGCAAATTTTAGTTTCTCAAAATCACTTTTGCTAGTCTCAAGTTGGGCATTAAGACTAGCTACCTCTTCATTTAATTTAGAAATGCAAGCTAGGTGTTCACTATAAGCATCAATGTTAATATCTTTACACCTAGTGCACGTTACAACATTTTCTACACAAGAGGTAGATTTACTAGCAATCTCTAACTTAGCATTCAAATCATCATTAATGCTCCTTAATTTAGAAATTGTCTCATGGCAAGAAGATAATTCACAAGAAAGCATTTCATTTCTTTTAACTTCTAGAGCATGAGATTTTTGTGCTTCTACAAATTTATCATGTTCTTCATACAACAAATCCTCTTGCTTTTCTAAAAGCATATTCTTATCATTCAAGGCATCAATCAATTCATTAATTTTGTCTACCTTGGTTCTATCTAGGCCCTTAAACAAACATGAATAATCTACTTCATCCTCATCACTAGATTCGTCCTCACTTGAAGAAGCATAGGTAGAGTTTCGAGTACATACCTTCTTCTCCCTTGCCATAAGGCATGTGTGATGCTCGTTGGGGAAGAGGGCTGATTTGTTGAAGGCGATGGCGGCGAGTCCCTCGTTGTCGGAGTCGGAAGAGGAGCAATCCGAATCCCATTCCTTTCCAAGATGTGCCTCGCCCTTGGTCTTCTTGTAATTCTTCTTCTTTTCCCTCTTGTTTCCCTGTTCCTGGTCACTATCGTTATCGGGGCAGTTAGCGATAAAATGACCAATCTTACCGCACTTGAAGCATGAGCGCTTCCCCTTTGTCTTGGTCTTGCTTGGCTGCCCCTTGTGACCCTTTAGCACCGTCTTGAAGCGTTTGATGATGAGAGCCATCTCTTCATCATTAAGTCCGGCTGCCTCAATTTGTGCCACCTTGCTAGGTAGCGCCTCCTTGCTTCTTGTTGCTTTGAGAGCAAGAGGTTGCGGCTCGTTGATCGGTCCATTCAAGGCATCGTCCACGTACCTCGCTTCCTTGATCATCATTCGCCCGCTGACGAATTTTCCTAGGACTTCTTCGGGCGACATTTTGGTGTACCTAGGATTCTCACGAATATTATTCACCAAATGAGGATCAAGAACGGTAAAGGACCTTAGCATCAGTCGGACGACGTCGTGGTCCGTCCATCGCGTGCTTCCGTAGCTCCTTATTTTGTTGATAAGGGTCTTGAGCCGGTTGTATGTTTGAGTTGGCTCCTCGCCCCTTATCATTGCGAATCGTCCAAGCTCGCCCTCCACCAATTCCATCTTGGTGAGCAAGGTGACATCATTCCCCTCATGAGAGATCTTGAGGGTGTCCCAAATCTGCTTGGCATTGTCCAAGCCGCTCACCTTATGGTACTCGTCCCTGCACAAAGAGGCTAGCAACACAGTAGTAGCTTGTGCATTTTTATGAATCTGTTCATTAATAAACATAGGACTATCCGTACTATCAAAGTGCATTCCACTCTCTACAATCTCCCATATGCTAGGATGGAGAGAGAACAAGTGAGTACGCATTTTGTGGCTCCAAAATCCGTAGTCCTCTCCATCAAAGTGAGGGGGCTTGCCAAGTGGAATGGGGAGCAAATGTGAATTTGAACTTTGCGGAATACGAGAGTAGTCAAAAGAAAAGTTCGAATTAACCGATTTCCTTTTCTCGTAGTCGTTGTGGTCGTCGTCCTTTTGGGAAGAAGTAGACTCATCGCTATCGTCGTAGTAGACGATCTCCTTGATGCGCCTCGTCGTCTTCTTCTTCCCTTCCTTCCGTCTATGGCCCGAGCCGAAGTCGGTAGGCTTGTCATCTTTGGGCTCGTTGACGAAGGACTCCTTCTCCTTATCGTTGATCACTATCCCCTTGCCCTTAGGATCCATCTCTTCGGGCGGTTAGTCCCTTTCTTGAAGAGAACGACTTTGATACCAATTGAGAGCACCTAGAGGGGGGGGGTGAATAGGTGATCCTGTGAAACTTGAAAACTTAAGCCACAAAACTTGGTTAATCGTTAGCACAATAATTGCCAAGTGGCTAGATAGGAATCCTCAACAAAACACAATAACCAACAAAGATCAATCACAGAGATGACACGGTGGTTATCCCGTGGTTCGGCCAAGACCAACGCTTGCCTACTCCACGTTGTGGCGTCCCAACGGACGAGGGTTGCAATCAACCCCTTTCAAGCGGTCCAAAGACCCACTTGAATACCACGGTGTTTTGCTTTGCTTATCTTTATCCCACTTGCGAGGAATCTCCACAAATTGGAGTCTCTCGCCCTTACACTTAAAGTTCACAAAGAAGCACGGAGTAAGGGAGGGAAGCAACACACACAAATCCACAGCAAAATGCGCACACACACGGCCAAGAATCGAGCTCAAAAGACTATCTCAAAGTTCTCACTAGAACAGAGCTCGAATCACTGAGAATGACAAACGAATGTGCAAAGACTGAGTGTGGATGATCAAGAATGCTCTAAGGTTGCTTGGTGTCCTCCTCCATGCGCCTAGGGGTCCCTTTTATAGCCCCAAGGCAGCTAGGAGCCGTTGAGAGCAAATCTGGAAGGCCATTCTTGCCTTCTGTCGTTTGGCGCACCGGACAGTCCGGTGCACACCGGACACTGTCCGGTGCCCGATTTCCTTCCTTAAATAGCGAAGCCGACCATTGCAGATTTGGGAGCCGTTGGTGCACCGGACATGTCCGGTGCACACCGGACAGTCCGGTGCCCCCTTCCGACCGTTGGCTCGGCCACGTGTCGAGCGCGGATTCCGCGGCCGACCGTTGGCCCGGCCGACCGTTGGCTTCACCGGACAGTCCGGTGCACACCGGACAGTCCGGTGCACACCGGACAGTCCGGTGAATTATAGTCGTACGTCGCCGGTAAATTCCCGAGAGCGGCCACTTCGCTCTGAGTCAGCTTGGCGCACCGGACACTGTCCGGTGCACCACCGGACAGTCCGGTGTGCCAGACTGGGTTGAGTCTTGGCTGTACACAGCCAAGCCTTTTGCACCTCTTTTCTTTTCTTCTTCTTTCTGTTTCTAACACTTAGACAAGTATATTAGTACACAAAACCAATGTACTAGGGCTTAGAAACATACCTTTACTCTTGATTTGCACTTTGTCCATTCATGGGCATAGATTCACATTTAAGCACTTGTGTTGGCACTCAATCACCAAAATACTTAGAAATGGCTCAAGGGCACATTTCCCTTTCAGAGACAACCCTTCCACCACCACCAACCATGGCACAAGTGCTCATGGAAATCGAGCGCAACCGACGTGAGCAGACGGAGTTCTTGCGCGTCATCGCTGAAGGTCTTAATCGCGCCCCGGCTCACGGGCGGAATGAAGCAAGGGAGGATGATTTCGCGGATTTCTTGCGTACGCAGACCCCGGTGTTCACACGCACCAAAGACCCATTGGATGCCGACCATTGGCTTCGCACCATCGAGCAGAAGCTTGAGATGGTGAAACGTGGAGAGCATTCGTAGGTGCTCTATGCAGCCCATCAGCTGCAAGGTGAAGCGGGCGCTTGGTGGCAGAGCTTTCGGGCTCAGAAGGCGGCGGATCACAGGTTCACATGGGAGGAATTTCGTGTGGCTTTTCGGGCTTTTCACATTCCTTCAGGAGTGTTGGAGATCAAGCGGCTGGAGTTTCTCAACCTCAAGCAAGGTGGGCGTAGTGTGGTGGACTATGTTCATCAATTCAACTACCTCGCCCAATATGCAACAGAAGAAGTGAAGGAGGAGAAACGGCGCATGAGCTACTTCTACAATGGTTTATCGGAGGAGATGCAAGATAAACTCTCCACCACCGATTGTCGTGACTTCAACCACATGGTGGATCGTGCTATCTTTGCGGAGGACAAGATGAACAAGTTGGAGGCGAAGAAGAGGAAGCGGGCCGCAATGCCGGCGGGTGGTAGTGAGCAGCCCCGACCACGACTGGGACCGCCACCACCGCCGCAAGCGTTGGGACCTGCAAGGCCGCAGCCCATGTGGGTTCCCCGACGTCAACTACTGGCACCCCCGAGCGCGCCCCATGCACCACCGATGCAGGGCCCCAACTTGAGTGGGGTCATATGCTATGATTGCGGGCACCCGAGACACCACCCCAAGGATTGCCCGAATCGGAAGCGAACCGGAGGAGCGGCTGCCCCGAATCAGCCCCAACGCCCTCCCGTTCCACCGAGGCAAGCTACAGCATCTCGACCTCAAGCGCCGAAGTGAGGCCGTGTGAACTACACCATGGCGGAGGACATTCCAGAGGGAGCCGATGTGCTCATGGGTACGTTACTAGTTCTTTCCCGACCTACAAAAGTTCTTTTCGATTCCGGAGCTTCGCATTCTTTTATTGCACGAAGCTATGTTGGGGAGTACAACCTGAGAGTAGAACGCACCCTACACCCCTTGTTGATCAATGCCCCGGGGTCCGAAATGTTAGTTCAAGAATGCACTCCTCGCATCACTATCACGTTCGGTAAGGTAGACATAGCAACTTCATTGTTGATGATTGAGCTGAAAGGGATTGATGTTATTTTGGGTATGAATTGGATGAAGAAACACGATGCGGTCCTATTCACGGCTAGACGCCTAGTTTCTCTTGCAAATCCTACTGGCGGACGTTTGTCAGTGCATCTCAGTGGAAATGGTGTCGGTCTCTATCATCTGAAGGAAAAGGCCGACCCAGATATCAATTCTATTCCGGTTGTTTGTGAGTACCCAGATGTTTTCCCGGATGAGTTGCCGGGTATGCCACCGGACCAAGCGGTCGAGTTTGCTATTGAACTCGAGCCCGGGACGGCACCTATTTCGAAGCGGCCCTATCCGATGTCAATCAACGGAGCTTGCTGAAATGAAGAAGCAATTGAAAGAGTTGCTTGATAAAGGTTTCATCCGACCAAGTTCTTCTCCGTGGGGTTGCCCCGCACTCTTTGTCAAGAAGAAGGATGATACTCTCCGCATGTGTGTTGACTACCGACCATTGAATGCGGTCACCATCTGTGGCAGAACCACCCGAATTATTCCAGCTTAAGTGCCTAAGTCACGCCTCAAGGGCCGTGACACACTTAAATCGGAATAACCCGTCAGTCCTTCAGATCTAGTCTGATAGAGCCACTTAACCAGGATCAAATTCCACAATCTCACTCGAAGGTGAGTCACAAAAGAAATACAATAAAACAGGAAACCTCAAATTAAGTACTGAATTATTACATAAATCGGAGTTCTTGAGTAGCAATAAAGTTCATAAAGTAAAGTGCAGCGGATAATCGATGTCGTCGGTAATGAGGAAATGGGCAAGGCCTAGCCCACTACTCCTCATGCTCCTCTCCTGCCGGAGCAACATCCCACTCGACCGTCCAACCCGGTGGCAGGGTGGTAGGCCAAGTCACACCATCAACCATTTCCTGCATGGTACCTGCAAAAATGATGCCACAAGCAAGGCTGAGTATACTAATACTCAGCTAGACTTACCCGGTGTGAGGAGTCTACTCCTCTACCTCTAGACTATGCAGCTGTTTGGCTGAGGGGTTTGGTTTGCCAAAAGCACTAGCTGTTACTAAAATCAATTTCAAGCTTTTCCAAATTTTACCATCACTAACTTAGCTAGATTTGCTCCTTCTAAGCATACATGGTAACAATCAATTAGTTCAATCAACAAGTTATCTCATGTAACCACATTTCACTTCTTACTCGATGCAGTACAAGGAATCAAGCAGTCTCATTAGCTGCGAGAAGCAGACGATTCGAATCGAGTTTTAACCTTGCAAGGTAAACCTAAACACACGGCATGTCAGGGCACTCCGACCCTACACATGACAACCGTCCCCATCGATTCCCCGTTCGCGTCCAGGCCTCACCGCCTTGGCATACAATGCTCCACTGACCCCGGCTGCCGCCGTGCAGTGACCGCACTTGTACCCACCATAGCTAGCATGGGAGAACCAGTCTCAGGTCGCATGAGGGATAAAGTCCGCGCCCGGCTTCACTCAGGTACTAGGTTTACCGGTTACCATATTTCCCGGCATGTGCTTAGTACGTTCAAAAGCTTGACTCAGGTATCCACACATTAATCCTTAATTCATTTTCCCGTCTCATAGACAAGGCATCCTCCCTGGATCCAAGTCCATAGATCTACATCTATCCCGTTATCAAGATGAATACAATCAATTCCTGACCTCGCGCGAGTGCTAGAAAAATCACTCGACTTCTACCGAGATCCTGATTAGCAAGCAGCTACTCGACCTAGCATACTAGTATTCATCTCAAAAAGGAATCCTAAGTTCATGCATCTAGAGGTTTCAAGCAACTCCTACACTTAAGTGCACATTGCAATCCTACAAGCATTAAGTGTAGTAAAATAGCATAAATAATAGGTTATGCATAAAACCGGGGCTTGCCTTCAATTGCTGGGGCTGCGGGGAGATCCTCAATAGCAGCCTCTGAAGCCTGCTCCTGGTCCTCCTCTTGGACAGGTCCTTGCTCGGGGATGAGCACGTACTCTCCGTCGGCAAGATTACAATCTAATGCATGCAATGCGTAAGATATATGCATGATATGATATGTGCTTTTAGAAATCACAACTTAAAAGGTGTGTTGTCTTTCTTGAGTTAAACAAGGTTAACTTTACTTATGCAAGACCCTTGGGTGGTATACTTGGTAAACCGGTTCAAATTTAGCTAAGGTAAAAGGTAGGTTTACTTTTGGGATGCCTCTGAATTCTTTTTAAGTCTTTAGGGACAAATGATAAGTACTCAAGTTAGACTGATTGAGGTGGGGTTTATTTCTTCTTTCCTTTTTCTTTATTCTCTTTAATGTTTTGAAGTAGGTTTGAACTACAAGTTGCTTTTATAAAATTCTAAAAATTCTGTAAAAATTACAGTGGCTTGCTACTGGTGTGTGTTTCTCTGTCTTAAAATTTGGGGATCAGAAAGTGAATAGTTTTCTCTGCACAAAATTATTAAACTCTAGGGTAAAAAGGGTGCTTTGAACTACAACTATGATTTAACAGTGGGTAATTCTTCAGAACTTATTTTTGCTGGCTTTTAGGGGTTGTAACATGACTTGATACAAATTTCTAGCCATTAATACCTTTTAGTTATTTTACTATGGTTTTCTCAAGTTTCTAGCCAAATGGGTACTTTCTACTACCACTATATTTGAAAAATATCAAACAACAGAGTTCTCATTTTTCTTAGTTATGGTTTTGTGCAAGAGCAATCATTCTGAAGTTTGGCATCTTTTTGCTTAAGGGAAGGGGTGGTATGCATTATTTGAATTAAATGGCTCTTCTCTTAAGTCATTAGCAATTGGTATGAGTCTGCTTCTTTTTCATGGGTTTGCATTTTTCTCTGGTAGTTTACCTCATCATAGGCTTAGCTAATTTTTGGTTGCCCATTATCACATTAATTGAGGTTGTTCAAGAATTATTGGGAAAATGCCTTATTTTCACCATGTATTTATTTCCCTTACTTAAAAAGTTGGACTGATGTGCTCTGTATTTTTGTAGTGGGGCTCTGGTGGTTATAAGTTCACTGGATTTTTGTTAAGCATTTTGGTTATAGTTTTGCCCCTTTAATAATTGATTTTCAGTCTTATTTAGGCTAAACAAATCATTTTAATTTAAAACTGATCCAGACTAATGGTCTCTGTATTTTTCCTAAGTTCTCTGTTACATAAGTAAACTAGGAAAAATAATATTAATCACTGTTTATTAATTTCTAATACCTTTTTGATTTTCTCTAAGTTTTGGACAAAACATCTTTAAATGAGAAACTACATCATAATTTCTAATGCTGGGGTTCCTACTATTTTTAAACAGTGTCTAAAAGAGATTTGAATACCCACAAATTTCCTTAAGTCTAGCACAGGAGGAAAACAAATTTTCCTTGATTTAATAAGGTTTAGTGGGTTTCTGTTTTTAATTTTAAACTCTAAAATTTTGAACAGAAAGCATAGGGTTTACTATTTTTAAATGATAGATTATAATATACAGAGGCTAGCAAAATTGGTTTGACATTTTTTGAGTAAGAATTCATCAAGTTATGAATTTTACAAGTTCTCTGGTTATTTAAAAAGAATAACAGAATCGATTTAAATGAAAATCTACTTTGCACTGGGGTCCCTGGCGGTTTTCTAAGTTTTTCCTCGCGAATTAGTCCTCAGGTTACTATTCACATGAGTCTCTGACATTACAGAAAACCCCTCGGGTTCTACAAAAACCTAACCCGAGGTCCTTCTTCTACCTCAAACAGTAGCCGCGGCGGGGAAAAGGGCGGAGGGGCTTACCGGCGGCGAGACTGTTCCGGTGAAGTGGTCGAGGATGAAGGGGAGGTCTCGGGGATCACAACGGTGTGCGGAACACCGTCGGAGATGGCCGGAGTCGGTCGGTCCACGCGCGCAGGCGGGGATGCTCGTCGGCGGCGAGGAGACCGGCCTGGTCACGGCGAGATAGTTCAATCAAATGGGTCAGGGAGGTCCACGGGATGCCAGAGAAGACTTGAGCGAGAGGAATTGGGCGGAGACTCACTGGATAGCTCGGTCCACGCGCGACGGCGGAGGACCGAAGTCCGGTGAAGTCAATCTCGGGCCTCCGGTGAAGTCCGGTTGGGTCCGAGGGCTTGGCAAGCTTCACGAGCTGCTGGTGGAGCTGGCCGAAGCACTGGCTTGACTTGAGGACGGCTGGGGGGGGTTGGCCACGGTGGCCGAAGCTCGGGCGGCAATGGCGGGCGGAAATCAAGCTCGCCGGAGCTAAGGAAAAGTGGTTGGCCGGTGAGGGTGAGTGCGGGGCGAAGTGAGGCGCGCCTGGGGAGGCTTTATAGGCGCGGGCGGGCACGGCCGAGGGCGTGAGCGCGCGACGGACTTGACTGGACGCCCGGGAGCGCGCGCGCGCGGGTTGGGCGAGCTCTGGCGTGCCGACCAGGGTCGAACACGTGTGAGCGCGCGTTCTGCCCAAGTTCTGGCGCGTGTAGTCGCTCATCCGAGCCTGCTCTCGCCTTGGTCAATGCACAAAACCTCTTCCCCTCCCTACAAGCTACCATTCTTGTGTGGGGGTCATAGGATTTTGCCTACTGGTTGCAGAGATATGGAGCCAGGAAATCTGGTCTGTCTCCCTGCGCAAATCCGAGGCAAATCCAAGGTTTAGTCGTGTCTAGGGCTCGCGTCCCAATGCCATCTTCTGGCACACTGACAGAGGGGTTAGTTAGACACATTTTTGTCAATGGGGCCATTAGGATTCGAGTTAGGGATCAAGGTGAACATCCCTGATCTATGGCTCAAGGTCTGAATTTTCAGAATTCTGAAATTCAGAATTCTCATTAAGTCCACACATGGAAAGCTTGATTTGGGGTTTTATTTGAGCTATTTTGGCTAAGCTTTCTCAATCTTTCTTGTTGCCCATTAAATATACTTCAATTTTTGTAATTGGCTCAACTCAAAATTTTAAACTTTTCACTGCCTTTTCCTTACTTTTTGAATTTTGCTCATGGGGCTCATTTAGGATTTTTAAACTAGGGTTGCATAATCTAATCTTTTAAAGGACTCAATTGCTTTGATTATGACACTTTTAAGTATATACTTGGTGACTTCATTATTACTTAAGTTATTTTGATGCTCATGCTTACTTTGGTTCACATAAAATGATGGTTCTTGGTTTGGCTTTTGAGAGAAAACCCTGAGTGACACTGGGGTGTCACAGCCTTCCCCCCTTAAAGGAAATCTCGTCCCGAGATTCGGGCCAGAGTCCCCCCCCCCCCGGGGTAAAGCGAAGGGTGAGACTGATAGGAAAAAGGGTGATGGTTGCCATTATTAGGATAACTGCTCTTCGAATGTCATTCTCTTTGCAACTTCAGAAGGAAGTCCTTATAAGTTTTACTTTATAGTTACTTCATTCTGAATTAAGATCATATTTTTGGAAATTAGATTCGAAAGGCAGGAGGAGGGGTTGGGGGTGATTACATACCAGCTTCCTTAGGTAGGCAATCGGGAAAGTTGGATCTCAGGAATTCCTCGGTTTCCCAAGTAGCTTCCTCCTCTGAGTGATTACTCCACTGGACCTTGAACATCTTGATCGATTTAGCCCGAGTTGATCTTTCCTTGCAATCCAGAATCTTGGAGGGGTACTCTTGGTACGAGAGATCTGGCTCTGTCTCCAATTCTGGCTCTGCTAAGATTTCAGTCGGCAATCGAACACACTTCTTCAGTTGAGATACATGAAAAACATTGTGAATGGCAGACATCTTTGAAGGTAATTTCAGCTTGTATGCCACGGGTCCACATGCTTCTATGATCTCATAAGGTCCAATGTAACGAGGGGCTAGCTTGCCTTTGATCCCAAACCTCTGCATTCCCTTGGTGGGTGATACCTTGAGGTATACAAAACTTCCCACCTCGAACTGGAGAGGTTTCCTTCTTCTATCATGATAACTCTTCTGTCTGGCCTGAGCAGCTTCTAGATTCTTCCTGATTAGCTTGACCTTCCTTTCGGCTTCAGTCACTAAATCAGGTCCAAAAACTTCTCTTTCACCAGACTGAGACCAATTGAGTGGTGTCCTGCACCTTCTTCCATAGAGAGCTTCAAAAGGTGCCATCTTTAGGCTGGATTGATAACTATTGTTATAAGCAAACTCTGCCAAGGAGAGGTGCTTATCCCAGTTCTTGCCACAATCGATCGCACAAGCTCTCAGCATATCTTCCAGAATCTGGTTTACCCTTTCCGTCTGACCATCAGTCTGTGGGTGGTAAGCTGAACTCCTGATTAGCTTGGTTCCCAAAGACTCTTGCAATTGTTCCCAAAATCTGGCAACAAATTGGGCTCCTCGGTCAGAAACAATGGTCCGAGGTAATCCGTGCAAACACACGATCCGGTCGATATACAATTCTGCATACTTCTGAGCCTTATCAGTGGTGTGCACAGGAAGAAAATGTGCCACTTTTGTCAATCGGTCCACAATAACCCAAATTGAATCATGATGACGAGAGGTGTTGGGCAGACCCACAATGAAATCCATGCTGATGTCGTCCCACTTCCACGAAGGTACGGGTAGTGGTTGCAAAGCTCCAGCTGACTTCAAGTGGCTTGCCTTTATCCTCTGACAGGTGTCACATTCTGATACATACTGGGCTATCTCCCTCTTCATTCTGGTCCACCAGTACAAAGGCTTCAAATCATGGTACATCTTGGTGCTTCCCGGATGCATAGAGAATTTGGAGAGATGAGCTTCATCCAAAATTTTCCTCTTGAGATCCTGGTCTTTAGGAATTACCAATCTGCTTTTGAACCATAACACACCCTTCTCATCCTGGCGGAAACAATTATACTTCTCAACCTTCTGATGGAGATTCTTCTTGATAATCTGCACTCCCTTGTCACTGAGCTGGGCCATGATAATCTGGTCTTGCAAAGCTGGCTCAACAGAAATGTGAGACAAAGAACCAGAAGGAATCACTTCAATTTGCATCTTGCTCAACTCATCACACAAGGTGTTAATGCGAGAATCCATCAGAACACAGTTGCACTGCAACTTCCGACTCAAGGCATCAGCTACCACATTAGCCTTCCCTGGGTGATAATGTACCTCCAGGTCATAATCCTTGATCAGCTCTAGCCATCTTCTCTGCCTCATGTTAAGATCAGCCTGAGTAAAAATGTACTTAAGGCTCTTATGATCAGTGAAGATGTTGCAGTGGGTTCCCATTAGATAGTGCCTCCACATCTTCAATGCATGAACCACTGCTGCTAACTCAAGGTCATGAGTGGGATAATTTTGCTCATGAGGCCTGAGTGCTCTTGAAGCATAAGCAATGACTCGGTTGTCTTGCATCAAGACACAACCTAGCCCGGTGCCCGAGGCATCACAATATACGTCAAAAGGTTTGCTGCTGTCGGGTTGCGCCAATACTGGTGCTGTGGTCAGATGCTGCCTTAATGCATGGAAGGCATCTTCGCACTTCTGACTCCACACAAATTTGACTTCTTTCTTCAGCAACTCAGTAATAGGCTTCGCAATTCGGGAGAAGTCCGGAATAAACCTTCGGTAATAACCAGCTAATCCCAGAAAACTCCGAATCTGGCGAACAGTCGTTGGCGGCTTCCAGTTCATCACCTCTTGCACCTTATCAGGATCAACAGCTATTCCAGCCTGAGAGATAGTGTGACCCAAGAATTTGATTTCCTTTAGCCAAAAATCACACTTGGATAATTTGGCATAAAGGTGGTGCTCTCGCAGACGTTGAAGTACTACATGCAAATGCCCGGCATGTTCTTCCTCGTTCTTTGAGTACACCAGAATATCATCGATGAAAACCACCACGAACTTATCCAATTCCGGCATAAAAACAGAATTCATCAGATACATGAAATATGCTAGTGCATTTGTCAGCCCGAATGACATCACCAAGAATTCATATAGCCCATATCTGGTTGAGAATGCCGTCTTCGGAATATCACTTGCTCGTATTTTGATCTGATGGTAGCCAGAGCGAAGGTCTATCTTGGAAAACACCTTGGCTCCGACCAACTGGTCAAAGAGAACATCAATATGAGGCAAAGGATACTTGTTCTTGATAGCTACCGCATTAAGAGGGCGGTAATCTATACACAGCCTCAAGCTTTCATCCTTCTTCACAAATAGTGCTGGACATCCCCAAGGCGAAGTGCTTGGGCGAATAAAACCCTTATCCAGCAACTCTTGCAATTGCTTCTTCAACTCTGCCAACTCAGCGGGTGGCATTCGGTAGGGCCTCTTGGAAATTGGGGCCGTTCCCGGTTGCAACTCGATGGCGAATTCAATATCCCGGTCCGGTGGCATTCCTGGCAATTCATCAGGAAAGACATCTACATACTCACAGACCACTGGGATCTTCTTCAGGGGTAACTCCGTCATAGAGAAAGCACATGACTGAGAAGAACCCTGACTAGGCAAAATCAAGGTGAAATTCCCGCAGAAAGGAGAATTAACTTCCACGGTACGATTGGCTACATCAAGCACAACTTGGTGCAAGGTCATCCAATTTGCCCCTAGAATAATGTCCACATTCTCCAATCCCAACACAAGAAGAGTGGTTTTGATAATGTGGCTTCCCAGTTGAATAGGCACACTTTGGTTTAATTGATTAGTTGCAATTTTACCCCCAGGTGTGACTATCATGAATGACCCTTTTGAGTGAGAGAACGGCAGTTTGCAATTAGCACTGAACTTTTGGCTAATGAAACTATGAGATGCACCCGAATCAAACAGAATTAAAGCAGGTTGATTATAAACTGAAAAGATACCAGTCATGATAGGAGCTCCTTCTGGCACTTCCTCTAGAGCAGTGAAGTTGAGCTTCCCTTGCCTGACTTGCACCCTCTGCTTTCTTCCCTTGTCTTGATTCGGTGCTGGCATCTGCCTCTGCTGGTTCCTGGGACAATTCTTGGCATAGTGACCCACACTGCCACAAGTGAAACACTTGTTTCCATTGCCCTGGCGGAACTGCTGCTGCTGCGGAGGCTGATTGTTCCTTGGGGCGGGAGCTGGGTAGCGGTTGGGTGCCGGCTGCTGCTGCTGCTGAGGTGGCCTGATCACCCATCTGCCTGCCTGCTGCTGAAAACCCCTGCTCTGATTGTGGGAAACAATCCGGAACCTCTGAGCCTGAGCAGATGGTGCTGCCATCGGTGCCTTTCTCTTCTTCTCTGCCCGGTGAGCAACAATGCAATCCTCCTGAGAGATGGCCATATTGACCAACTCATTGAAGCTATCAGCCCGGACAGTGTTAAGTCGTTCCCGCAGTTTGGTATTGAGACCCCTGCGGAAGCGGTCCCTCTTCTTCTCATCAGAATCGGCATGATACCCTGCATACTGGCATAAGTCATTGAAGGCTTGCGCATACTGCAGTACCGTGCGGGTTCCTTGATTGAGGGCCAGAAATTCATTCAGCTTCCGATCAAGAATGCCAGCTGGAATGTGGTGTCCTCTGAAGGCAGTCTTGAATTCCTCCCAAGATACCTCACGATCATCAGGGAGCATAGCACGGAAGTGATCCCACCAAGTCCGAGCAGATCCGCGAAGCTGCTGCGCGGCGAAGCGGGTCTTGGTAGCATCAGCGCAATCTCCCGTGAGGAGGGGAAACTTGGACTCGACGACGCGAAGCCATACGTCGGCGTCCAACGGATCCTCTGCCTTAGTGAACAAGGGTGGCTGCGTGCTCAGAAACTCCTGGTAAGTTGCCATAGCCGGAGGTCGCTGAGGCTGGCCTCCACCATGCTGCTGGGGGTGGGGCTGACGCTGCAAGAGCTGTCGCAGAATCTCATTCTGCTGGGCCATCAGCTCTTGTACTGTGGGTGCTGGAGGAGGTGGCGGGGGAACTTGCTCGTTCTGCCCGCGGCGCTGCCTAGCTGTCATCTGAAAACAGAGATTGTCGCCATTGTTATCCCAACTCACAGTTTCGAACGGCAAGATATCATTTCATATGGAAAAAGAATGCCATAATCATAATATTAGGTTCGAAATGAAGGTAACATGGTGACAAAGATCCCACAGATTCCAAAAGTTCACAGGGTTACATTAATCAGGGGAAGTACCCACAAGCCTAGTCCAAAATGTGATACTACTAAGCTCGCGTAGGTTTCTATCCACCTAAAAATGTCAAAGCGACTGCTTAACCCTGAGCGGTGGAAGCGACACTGGATACGGGTGAAGGGGGCATCGCGGAGGTAGTCCCATTGGCACCAGGGGCTGGTCCTAGCTCTTCGGGAGCCTCTTCTCCCTCGCTTCCTGCTTCATTGGCCTCCATCTCCAGGTGGTGCATGTCCAAGTGGTCGTTTGCTTCCTCGAGTTCCCTCTGCACATCGTGAAGCTGGTTCTCCAAGACATCAATAGTGTTGTCTCGGATCTCCACTTGCTGCTCCAGGGTAGCGATACGCTGGCTCAGCCTCTCCACCTGCAGATCCTTCTCCACCAACTCTGTGGATAGGTCGACCACAAAATCTTCCCGACTGTCGAGAGTGAGCTTGGCAGTCCGAGCGGTGTTAGCAAGAAGTGTCATAGCATCACTCTGAAGGGCCTGAAGGCGGTACAGCGCACTCATGCACTGAACGGTGACCCTCCCAACCAAGTCAGGATACATGGCCCACACATCCTTCACATGGCTCACGCGGTTACACCACATGGGATCATCCTTCCTCTCAGCAGGGAAGAGTCCCAAGGGGTGCATCACCATCTCCAGGGGATGGTAGCCACAGAAAGTCGTCAGAGCCTTCATGGCTGCTGCCTCAACGGTATCGTCCATCCTGAGTCCAATCGTCTCAGAGTCAAGAGAACGCCAACCCGGCTGAAGGGGATGAGCCTCCAAGGTCAGCCAGACCCGACAACGAGGTACCCGATGCTCCTTGTACAACTGCACCGTGTACAAAGGGGGCGTAGGGTAACCGGCGGAGTTAAGCACTTCCCACAAGATGGAAGGGAAGCCATCACGAGAAAGGAAGTCAGAACTGAAACGAGAGTCTCCTCCACTGGTGGGGGTGGGTGAATTCATCTGCGGAAGGGAATCAAAGATAAAGATTATGGTGGAAGGAAAAAGAAAAAGAGAGCCCGGATGGTTTTTAAAGGAAAAGGGGTCAGCTCAAATTTTAATTCCTCTTTATGTTTTTATAATGCATGCATGCTGGAAGAAACGTTGCCTCTCAAAAAGAAAATAGGGTGCCTTTTTAGGGCATCCTTAAATATAAGTATTGGCCCACGGGGCCTAATTAATTAGCCACCTATTTCTCCTTCCCTCTATGCCTAAGGCCTTTCGTCCTAGGTCTAGCGGTCTAGTCCTGACGATCTATAGCAGTTTCTAGGCAAGTTTTAGATTTTTTAAAATTGGTATTCATGGTTTATTGTCCTTCTCTGTGGTGGAATTTGCTCCGATACCAGCTGTGGCAGAACCACCCGAATTATTCCAGCTTAAGTGCCTAAGTCACGCCTCAAGGGCCGTGACACACTTAAATCGGAATAACCCGTCAGTCCTTCAGATCTAGTCTGATAGAGCCACTTAACCAGGATCAAATTCCACAATCTCACTCGAAGGTGAGTCATAGAAGAAATACAATAAAACAGGAAACCTCAAATTAAGTACTGAATTATTACATAAATCGGAGTTCTTGAGTAGCAATAAAGTTCATAAAGTAAAGTGCAGCGGATAATCGATGTCGTCGGTAATGAGGAAATGGGCAAGGCCTAGCCCACTACTCCTCATGCTCCTCTCCTGCCGGAGCAACATCCCACTCGACCGTCCAACCCGGTGGCAGGGTGGTAGGCCAAGTCACACCATCAACCATTTCCTGCATGGTACCTGCAAAAATGATGCCACAAGCAAGGCTAAGTATACTAATACTCAGCTAGACTTACCCGGTGTGAGGAGTCTACTCCTCTACCTCTAGACTATGCAGCTGTTTGGCTGAGGGGTTTGGTTTGCCAAAAGCACTAGCTGTTACTAAAATCAATTTCAAGCTTTTCCAAATTTTACCATCACTAACTTAGCTAGATTTGCTCCTTCTAAGCATACATGGTAACAATCAATTAGTTCAATCAACAAGTTATCTCATGTAACCACATTTCACTTCTTACTCGATGCAGTACAAGGAATCAAGCAGTCTCATTAGCTGCGAAAAGCAGACGATTCGAATCGAGTTTTAACCTTGCAAGGTAAACCTAAACACACGGCATGTCAGGGCACTCCGACCCTACACATGACAACCGTCCCCATCGATTCCCCGTTCGCGTCCAGGCCTCACCGCCTTGGCATACAATGCTCCACTGACCCCGGCTGCCGCCGTGCAGTGACCGCACTTGTACCCACCATAGCTAGCATGGGAGAACCAACCTCAGGTCGCATGAGGGATAAAGTCCGCGCCCGGCTTCACTCAGGTACTAGGTTTACCGGTTACCATATTTCCCGGCATGTGCTTAGTACGTTCAAAAGCTTGACTCAGGTATCCACACATTAATCCTTAATTCATTTTCCCGTCTCATAGACAAGGCATCCTCCCTGGATCCAAGTCCATAGACCTACATCTATCCCGTTATCAAGATGAATACAATCAATTCCTGACCTCGCGCGAGTGCTAGAAAAATCACTCGACTTCTACCGAGATCCTGATTAGCAAGCAGCTACTCGACCTAGCATACTAGTATTCATCTCAAAAAGGAATCCTAAGTTCATGCATCTAGAGGTTTCAAGCAACTCCTACACTTAAGTGCACATTGCAATCCTACAAGCATTAAGTGTAGTAAAATAGCATAAATAATAGGTTATGCATAAAACCGGGGCTTGCCTTCAATTGCTGGGGCTGCGGGGAGATCCTCAATAGCAGCCTCTGAAGCCTGCTCCTGGTCCTCCTCTTGGACAGGTCCTTGCTCGGGGATGAGCACGTACTCTCCGTCGGCAAGATTACAATCTAATGCATGCAATGCGTAAGATATATGCATGATATGATATGTGCTTTTAGAAATCACAACTTAAAAGGTGTGTTGTCTTTCTTGAGTTAAACAAGGTTAACTTTACTTATGCAAGACCCTTGGGTGGTATACTTGGTAAACCGGTTCAAATTTAGCTAAGGTAAAAGGTAGGTTTACTTTTGGGGTGCCTCTGAATTCTTTTTAAGTCTTTAGGGACAAATGATAAGTACTCAAGTTAGACTGATTGAGGTGGGGTTTATTTCTTCTTTCCTTTTTCTTTATTCTCTTTAATGTTTTGAAGTAGGTTTGAACTACAAGTTGCTTTTATAAAATTCTAAAAATTCTGTAAAAATTACAGTGGCTTGCTACTGGTGTGTGTTTCTCTGTCTTAAAATTTGGGGATCAGAAAGTGAATAGTTTTCTCTGCACAAAATTATTAAACTCTAGGGTAAAAAGGGTGCTTTGAACTACAACTATGATTTAACAGTGGGTAATTCTTCAGAACTTATTTTTGCTGGCTTTTAGGGGTTGTAACATGACTTGATACAAATTTCTAGCCATTAATACCTTTTAGTTATTTTACTATGGTTTTCTCAAGTTTCTAGCCAAATGGGTGCTTTCTACTACCACTATATTTGAAAAATATCAAACAACAGAGTTCTCATTTTTCTTAGTTATGGTTTTGTGCAAGAGCAATCATTCTGAAGTTTGGCATCTTTTTGCTTAAGGGAAGGGGTGGTATGCATTATTTGAATTAAATGGCTCTTCTCTTAAGTCATTAGCAATTGGTATGAGTCTGCTTCTTTTTCATGGGTTTGCATTTTTCTCTGGTAGTTTACCTCATCATAGACTTAGCTAATTTTTGGTTGCCCATTATCACATTAATTGAGGTTGTTCAAGAATTATTGGGAAAATGCCTTATTTTCACCATGTATTTATTTCCCTTACTTAAAAAGTTGGACTGATGTGCTCTGTATTTTTGTAGTGGGGCTCTGGTGGTTATAAGTTCACTGGATTTTTGTTAAGCATTTTGGTTATAGTTTTGCCCCTTTAATAATTGATTTTCAGTCTTATTTAGGCTAAACAAATCATTTTAATTTAAAACTGATCCAGACTAATGGTCTCTGTATTTTTCCTAAGTTCTCTGTTACATAAGTAAACTAGGAAAAATAATATTAATCACTGTTTATTAATTTCTAATACCTTTTTGATTTTCTCTAAGTTTTGGACAAAACATCTTTAAATGAGAAACTACATCATAATTTCTAATGCTGGGGTTCCTACTATTTTTAAACAGTGTCTAAAAGAGATTTGAATACCCACAAATTTCCTTAAGTCTAGCACAGGAGGAAAACAAATTTTCCTTGATTTAATAAGGTTTAGTGGGTTTCTGTTTTTAATTTTAAACTCTAAAATTTTGAACAGAAAGCATAGGGTTTACTATTTTTAAATGATAGATTATAATATACAGAGGCTAGCAAAATTGGTTTGACATTTTTTGAGTAAGAATTCATCAAGTTATGAATTTTACAAGTTCTCTGGTTATTTAAAAAGAATAACAGAATCGATTTAAATGAAAATCTACTTTGCACTGGGGTCCCTGGCGGTTTTCTAAGTTTTTCCTCGCGAATTAGTCCTCAGGTTACTATTCACATGAGTCTCTGACATTACAGAAAACCCCTCGGGTTCTACAAAAACCTAACCCGAGGTCCTTCTTCTACCTCAAACAGTAGCCGCGGCGGGGAAAAGGGCGGCGGGGCTTACCGGCGGCGAGACTGTTCCGGTGAAGTGGTCGAGGATGAAGGGGAGGTCTCGAGGATCACAACGGTGTGCGGAACGCCGTCGGAGATGGCCGGAGTCGGTCGGTCCACGCGCGCAGGCGGGGATGCTCGTCGGCGGCGAGGAGATCGGCCTGGTCACGGCGAGATAGTTCAATCAAATGGGTCAGGGAGGTCCACGGGATGCCAGAGAAGACTTGAGCGAGAGGAATTGGGCGGAGACTCACTGGATAGCTCGGTCCACGCGCGACGGCGGAGGACCGAAGTCCGGTGAAGTCAATCTCGGGCCTCCGGTGAAGTCCGGTTGGGTCCGAGGGCTTGGCAAGCTTCACGAGCTGCTGGTGGAGCTGGCCGAAGCACTGGCTTGACTTGAGGACGGCTGGGGGGGTTGGCCACGGTGGCCGAAGCTCGGGCGGCAATGGCGGGCGGAAATCAAGCTCGCCGGAGCTAAGGAAAAGTGGTTGGCCGGTGAGGGTGAGTGCGGGGCGAAGTGAGGCGCGCCTGGGGAGGCTTTATAGGCGCGGGCGGGCACGGCCGAGGGCGTGAGCGCGCGGCGGACTTGACTGGACGCCGGGGAGCGCGCGCGCGCGGGTTGGGCGAGCTCTGGCGTGCCGACCAGGGTCGAACACGTGTGAGCGCGCGTTCTGCCCAAGTTCTGGCGCGTGTAGTCGCTCATCCGAGCCTGCTCTCGCCTTGGTCAATGCACAAAACCTCTTCCCCTCCCTACAAGCTACCATTCTTGTGTGGGGGTCATAGGATTTTGCCTACTGGTTGCAGAGAT
Organism: Zea luxurians; assembly: GCA_029449295.1. Taxonomy (NCBI): domain Eukaryota; kingdom Viridiplantae; phylum Streptophyta; class Magnoliopsida; order Poales; family Poaceae; genus Zea; species Zea luxurians. The sequence goes on along the minus strand of JAOPSE010000014.1, from coordinate 99,683,169 downwards.
ATGGAGCCAGGAAATCTGGTCTGTCTCCCTGCGCAAATCCGAGGCAAATCCAAGGTTTAGTCGTGTCTAGGGCTCGCGTCCCAATGCCATCTTCTGGCACACGACAGAGGGGTTAGTTAGACACATTTTTGTCAATGGGGCCATTAGGATTCGAGTTAGGGATCAAGGTGAACATCCCTGATCTATGGCTCAAGGTCTAAATTTTCAGAATTCTGAAATTCAGAATTCTCATTAAGTCCACACATGGAAAGCTTGATTTGGGGTTTTATTTGAGCTATTTTGGCTAAGCTTTCTCAATCTTTCTTGTTGCCCATTAAATATACTTCAATTTTTGTAATTGGCTCAACTCAAAATTTTAAACTTTTCACTGCCTTTTCCTTACTTTTTGAATTTTGCTCATGGGGCTCATTTAGGATTTTTAAACTAGGGTTGCATAATCTAATCTTTTAAAGGACTCAATTGCTTTGATTATGACACTTTTAAGTATATACTTGGTGACTTCATTATTACTTAAGTTATTTTGATGCTCATGCTTACTTTGGTTCACATAAAATGATGGTTCTTGGTTTGGCTTTTGAGAGAAAACCCTGAGTGACACTGGGGTGTCACACCATCAAGAACAAGTACCCACTTCCTCGCATTGACATCTTATTCGATCAGCTTTCCGGAGCCCGAGTCTTCTCCAAGATCGATCTTAGATTGGGTTATCATCAAATTAAAATCCGAGAAGAGGACATTCCGAAGACGGCTTTCTCGACTCGGTATGATCTCTATGAATTCCTTGTTATGTCTTTTGGGCTAACCAACGCTCCAGCATATTTCATGTATCTCATGAATAGCATCTTCATTGAGGAATTGGATATCTTCGTCTTGGTTTTCATTGACGATATTCTTGTCTACTCCAAGACCGAGGAGGAACACGCGCAACATTTACGCTGGTACTCGGGAGATTGTGGGAAAACCAACTCTTTGCCAAGCTTTCCAAGTGCAAGTTTTGGTTGACCGAAGTGGCTTTTCTCGGCCATGTGCTATCGGAGAAGGGAGTTTCCGTGGATCCTTCTAAAGTGGAAGAAGTGCTTAAATGGAAACATCCCACATGTGTCTTTGATATCCGAAGTTTTCTCGGACTTGTCGGTTACTACCGACGCTTCATGAAGGACTTCTCCAAGATTGCGCAACCCATGACCAAGTTGTTGCATAAGGGAGTAAAGTTCGAGTGGTCTCCGGACTGTGAGCAAGCATTTCAAACTTTAAAGAAACATCTCACAACCGCTCCAGTTTTAGCCACCCCCAATATGGCGAAAACTTTCGACATATATTGTGACGCATCTCGCGTTGGTTTGGGGTGTGTGCTCATGCAAGATGGAAGGGTGATTGCTTATGCTTCTCGTCAACTTCGGAAGCACGAGGAGAACTACCCAACTCATGATCTCGAGCTCGCTGCAGTAGTACATGCTCTCAAGATATGGCGACACTACTTGCTCGGGAAATCTTGCAACATCTACACCGACCACAAGAGTTTGAAATATCTTTTCACTCAATCCGACCTGAACATGAGGCAACGTAGGTGGCTCGAACTCATCAAGGATTATGATTTGAGCATTCATTATCACCCCGGGAAGGCCAATGTGGTGGCCGATGCGCTTAGTCGCAAAGGTCGTTGCAATTGCATTCAAGTCTAACCCGGCAATGACAGCTTGTGTGAGGATTTCTGACGGCTTCATCTCGAAATGGTCCCGAAAGGTTATCTAGCTTCTATGGAGGTGAAGTCATCTCTTTTTCAGCGGATTGTGGAAGCACAAAAAGATGACAAGGGCATGGCTCACATTAGGAAAAATGTGGAGTCCGGCAAAGCCAAGTGCTTTACCATTGACAAAGATGGTGTGATATGGTTCGGCAAGCGGATTGTTGTGCCTAAGCTCGCTGATTTGAGGCGAGATATTATTCAAGAAGCACACGACTCGCTGGTATCTATTCACCCCGGAAGTTCGAAGATGTACCAAGATCTCAAACAACGTTTTTGGTGGACTCGCATGAAGCGGGAGATTGCCCGATTTGTTGCCAAGTGCGACGTATGTCAGCGGGTGAAAGCAAGTCACCTAAAGCCGGCCGGTACCTTGCAGCCCCTGCCTATTCCATCATGGAAATGGGAGGATATCGGAATGGATTTCATTGTTGGCCTACCGAAGACCTCTCAGGGATATGACTCGATATGAGTGATTGTTGATCGTCTCACCAAATCGGCTCATTTTCTACCGGTGCAAACTCGTTATACCTATAAGGATTATGCGGAGCTTTATCTATCTCGAATTGTTTGTCTCCATGGTGTTCCGAAGACCATAGTTTCCGATCGAGGCACTCAATTCACATCTCATTTTTGGCATAGTCTACAAGAAGCTCTCGGCACCAAGCTACTTCATAGCTCGGCCTATCATCCTCAAACCGGCGGCCAAGTTGAGAGGGTTAATCAAATCCTTGAAGACATGTTACGAGCATGTGTGCTCACCTATGGCAAAAGATGGGAGCTATGCTTACCATTTGCAGAGTTTTCCTACAACAATAGCTATCAAACTAGCCTCCAAATGGCTCCATTCGAGGCGTTGTATGGGAGAAGATGTCGCACATCGTTAAATTGGTCCGAATCGGGAGAGCGACCATTTTATGGTCCCGATCTTGTGAGTGAAGCGGAGGCAAAAGTAAAAAAAGTGCAAGAGCATCTCCGAATTGCTCAATCTTGGCAAAAGAGCTATGTGGATTCTCGTCGGCGACCTCTATCCTTTCGAGTGGGAGATTATGTGTACCTCAAGGTCTCTCCGCTGCGAGGTATGCAACGCTTCCAAGTTCGTGGAAAATTGGCACCAAGGTATGTTGGACCGTTCCAAATCGTGTCCAAGAGAGGCGCCGTGGCATATGAATTGGAGTTACCCGCGAACTTTTCCGCGGTGTTTAACGTATTCCATATCTCTCAGCTCAAGAAATGTCTCCGTGTTCCCGAAGAGGCAGTGGAAATGAATCAATTGGATATTCAACCGGATCTCACCTATGTAGAGTACCCGTTGCGCATAGTTGATGAAGCGGGCGTCTAAAAGCAGCTGAGGAGCGATTGGAGCCGTCCGTTGGTGATAGCCTTCACAAGTTGAACTTGACGGAGGATGAGCTGGTGGCGCGGATCTCTTCGCGTCTTAAGCTCGTCGGGTCATCCAATCCCGGAGGGTCGAAGGAGGCATCTTCGAGCAAGCGCGGCCGTGGCCGTGGGTGTGGAAGAGGTGCCGACGGCCGCGATGGCGATGGCGGAGGACACGGGAATCGTGCTGATGGAGGAAAGAACAGCAGCAATGGTGGCCGTGGCGGGGGAGCTGCGGGTCGCGGCGGACGGGATGTGTCACATCCCAAATTCTAGGCATAGAATTTGTGTCCTATTTGAGGATTTAAAGGAAGTTGCAAAGCAAATTTAGGAAGGTTTTGAATTCAATTCAAAACAAAATTCAAATTAAACCCTAAAACCCTATTCTTAGACCTTATGAAAGAACCTATAGCTAGGGTGCTCAAAATGAGTTGAAATTTTTACCAGAGCCTCCTCAGAGTAAATAAGAATTTTGGTGAATTTTCCAAGATTTTAGGAGGAACTGACATAATTCAAAAAAATAGGACAAGAATTAAATTTAATTAGCTTTGACCAGGAATAACTTTTTATAGCAAAAGATTTAGATATTGGCCCCAAAAGGAAAGTTTCTCCAAATATTCTGTTCCAGCTCTCTGAAAAATTTCATAATTTTTGGAGCCGTACCAGTTTTGAGCCGAAAAGAAACTGATTTGAATTTTGAATTTGAAATCGGTTGACCGGCTGACGGGAGGGACCCACCTGTCATACCCTTCGCTCCCCTCTCTCTCTCGCGCGCGCGCATGGGCACGGCAGCCCGAGCTCGCCGCGTGGCGACGTATTCCCGACACCCCACTCACCCCGCGCGACTCCCCCTCCCTTTCTTATACCCCCTCGCGCCTGTCGGAAGCGCACCCCCCCATTTCCGTCTTCCTCCTCGCGCTCTCACCATTGCCGACGACACTCGAGCTCGACTCGCCGGCGATCTGAGGAACCGTTCGCCCTGCATGTAAGTGTGGAGGTAGACCTCGACCTCGCGCACCTGTTGAACTCCTTCTTGCTCGCTAACTCGGACTGTGCTCGTCGAATCACGCAGTTGTTTTCCGGCGGCAACCAAGGGACCCCGAGCGACTTCGCCGTCAAATTCGACCAGTACGGTGAGCCTTTAGCCTTGATTCTTGGATGCCCTTGATCCTCACTACCTTGCGCAGCTCTCTGACCATCTTTCACGGTTGATTGTTGGCCAACCGTGGCCAATTTCGCAGCCGCACCACCGCGGGCGACATTGCCGGAAGGAGCTCGACGACGAACTCGAGTTTGGAGCCCCCTCGACCCACGACGACCCGTGAGCCAACTTCCTCACGCCCGCAGGAGCACGCTCGACCCAAACGCGAACGATTTGCACCTCGGCAAGCCCCTACGACGACCACCGAACCCCGCACCAACTCCGGCTACTCGACGGCCAAGATCCGGTGAGCTAACCTACTCGCGAGCCCCCTAGATAGATTCCTCATGTCGAGTAGAGTCTAGGCATGGTCACGGTGAGCCGCACGGCGAGCTCCGGCGAGCTGCGGCGAGCTCTCTGGCGAGGCAGCGCCGCGCGTGCCCGCGCTGACGTGGCTGGTCACTTTTGACCTGGCCAAGTCGACGTGGCCGCGGACCCCGCATGTCAGTCTCTCGGGTTAGGTCGAGTTAGGTGGAAAAAGTGTCGGATCCGGTGTGGCTACGCCCGGATCTGTTCTGTGGCGAGCCAGATCTGCGGTCCCACGTGCGGCTCCACTCACAAGCCGACGCGTGTTCCCCCTATATTCGAATATTGGTTTAATCCGGTTTTCCATTTCCTTTTTATTCCGATTTACTTGGAAAAATCATAGGAAAATGTAGAAAATCAGAAAAATGCGAAATGAACTTTGTTGGATTCCTCTGGACAGAATCTATTTTATGAAATTGGTTTCATGCACAGATTTGCTATAAATTATTTTCTATGTATTAAATTGTGTAGATCTGTTAGGATTTATTATGTGTGTACGGAAGCTTAATTAAATCCGATATTTTGCCAGCATCTCAAATTACTCTTGAAGTGTTTGTCATAATTTCCTCGAGGTCATTTGTTCCCTGGTTATGCAGTTATAAAATTATGAGTGTCTACACTTGTAAATTTCTTATGACTTGTCCTTGTTGCCAAAAATTCTCATTTTTGGTCAGGAGACTACACTTGGCATGAAGTGTCTCCAGAAAATGTTTCACAATTTTATTGGCTATAATTATGTCTGAAATGTGCTACTTATGCATCTCTGTCAGTGTCTGTATAATTATGTCTGAAATGTGCTACTTATGCATCTCTGTCAGTGTCTGTTTTTGATTAATTACTGAAGCTAGAAAGCTGCAAACCTGATGAAACCACTTGGATTGGTTTCATATTCATGCACTATATCTTCTGTAATTTTCTTGTGGTTTATTGACTCTGTTTACTAAATGTTTCGGATTTAACCCTATTCAAGGCAGTCAGATTGCAGCATTTTTCATTTATTATTGGTAACTTGTTTTGGAGTGAAATCAGTGCCCAATTTCTTGTTTTGGAGAATGCTACACCATAAAAATGTTAATGCAATTTTTGCGCTAACAGAAACTGGTGGTTAAGCATAGAATGCACAATGTCGCCCATTTGCGATACTTTTCGGTTTTACCGACATGTTTGCCTCGTAACTTTATATTCATTGCTCGAAATGGCTTGCTTGATGTTCTGTAATTGATCTAAAATCTATATTTGCCTTATTACTAAGTTTCATACTTACTTCATCTATGCATTATTACATATCATGTGCATTCATAGTGATTTACTTACTTTTAGAGCAAGTGAATCCGGAGCAGACGTTGGTTGTGGTCTCGGACGCAGAGCCCGTGATCACACACCCCGAGGAAGTTCTTGAGCAGCAGCACGAGCCGGCAAACGAAGGCAAGCACCTAAGCATATTGTTCCTATTTCTAAAAGCGTTTAATATGACTTCTATCTCCCTCATGCATGGTTAAATATGACACTTGGAGTCTATCCCCATCTTTGCTGTAGATGATAGCTTGGGATACACCATGATGATTGAGTCTTTCTTAGCCATGCTTAGTTCGGTAGAAGTCAAGTTGGTAATAACAACCGACGAGATAGGGACTCTCGGATAAAACTTGGTAATAATTTGACTCGAAAGATAATAATGATGCTAAGATCGGGAGAGGGTGTAGCCTCTCTTGGTCAGCTAAGGACCGATTCTTTGGCCGTGTTGGACCAAACACTTACCGCTCTCACCACATGCCGCCATATGGGACCGGCAAGCTCGAATCCCATCACATACCTATCCCTTGCCCACTTCCGTGCTATGTGTAGAGGTTGGTGGTGGACAGTCAAGAATGATCCCGGTGACCGGTAAGCGGGTGACTTGGCATGGCACGGGTCGCACAACGGTGGGGAATGTGAGGGAGGAGAGTTGACAGAGCTACTATCATGATTCACCCCTGTGTGGAGTGGTTTGGACGACTAAGACTTATAGTCGTGTGGGTACAGTTGGGCTCCCCTGCAGGGTGTATAAACGGTTGCAATCGCCGCGATCTCGGTCATGTCATTGTTTGGACCCCGATCAAGCCAATGTAGATAACTTGAACATTATCATGAGGATTATGGGTTAATATTACTTATGCACTATGTTACTTGATGTTACTTGCTCTCTAATCACTTCGCCAAAAATGCTTTTATGCAAATAACCTTATTGCATTTATCTTGCTAATGCCATACTCATGATCCTTGTTTATATATATATATGGATAAGTCTTGCGGAGTACTTCGTACTCACGTTTGCGTTTAAGTGGTTTTCAGGTGGTGAGGAGGACATGGTCTATGGTTTCTTTATCCCGGCCGACCCCGGACACGGGGAGGAGTAGCCGTGGCTTAGATGGGCGTGTTCGTGGGCGAAACATGAGCCCGCTTTCTTTTCTTTTATTGTTGTTCATACTTATCCGCTGCGTCACTCGAGTCTTGTTCAAGGCTCGAAGTTTGTTGTTGGCTATGATGATGTTGCTTTTGGGACGTAGGACTTGATGACCTATTTGATACTTTATTTTGGATGTAAACTTGACGGGTTTGTTGCCGATTACTCTTTTATGTTCATGCCACTACTATTTCTATATTGTGAATGATGAATGCCTGTGATGTATGTTACGTGAAACCGAGAGTGTCCGATCCTGGAGATATACACTCTTGGGAGGGTGCTGGGATTGTAACTCTAATCGGTGGGTTGAACTTGCTCTATGGTGAGTCCCCGCTTATTTGGGTTACAATCTGGTCGGCCCTTACAGGATGTCGCCGGCGACGAATGTCGCTACTGTGGGAAAAAGGGGCATTGGGCCCGTGAATGCCCAAAAAAGAAGAAGGATGCAGAGGCCCATACGGCCCAAGTTGAGGATGACGGGGAGACGACTCTGTTCGTCGCGGCGGCCGTCCTCCACACCGGAACTTCGAGCACCACGACAGAGCCGGTACATCTTGAGGAAGATAGGTTGTTTGTCCAGCTCGGGGACAAGGGAAGCTGTGGCGCGGCGCGGTGGATCATGGACTCCGGTGCGACGAACCACATGAGTGGGGAGCGCTCGGTGTTCTCAGATCTTGACACCAAGGTGCTTGGCTCCGTCCGCTTCGGTGATGGGTCCGTCGCCGGAATCGAAGGGCGCGGGACGGTCCTCTTCCGCTGCAAGAACGGGGACCACAAGGCGCTCGTGGGCATCTACTACATACCGAGGCTCACTGCCAACATTGTGAGTCTCGGGCAGCTGGAGGAGAACGGCTACAGCATTGTGATTCATGGTGGCGCGCTAAAGGTGTGGGACAAAGTCAGGACCTCTATGGCGAAGGTGGAGCGGGCGTCGAACAGGCTCTATATCCTGAAGCTTGACGTCGTCTAGTCGGTCTGTTTGACGGCGTGCGGCGGCGACACAGCGTGGACATGCATGCCAGGTATGGGCATCTAAATTTCCGAGCCTTGAAGAAATTGGCGCAGGATGAGATGGTGCGAGGGATGCCGGATATTGAGCATGTCGACGAGGTGTGCGACGGCTGTATGGCGGGGAAACAGCACCGCATCTCCTTCCCGGGTGAAGCCAAGTACCGAGCGACGAAGAAGCTCGAGCTGGTGCACGGCACACTAGTACACAGAAGCTCTATAGTGGCGGTTCTAAACCTATTTACACTGGCGTTTTTCAGTACCGCCAGTGCTAGGGGTCAGTGGAAATCAGCATTTCCACTGGCGGTTATTTTGGAACCGCCAGTGAAAAGTGCATTTTCACTGGCGGTTTTCTTAAGGAACCGCCAGTGAAAAGTGCATTTTCACTGGCGGTTTTATAAAGCAAACCGCCAGTGGAAATGCACTTTTCACTGGCGGTTTTCTTTATTTAGCCGCCAGTGGAAGTTTTCCCGCCTTTTTTCAAAATTTCAAACAATACTGAATTATATATATATTTATTTACACACACACAAACATATATATATATATAGATCTATATTGATATTGAAAGCAACATGAAATTAAATTCTATCATACATTTATATACATCAAAGTATTCTGTTTACAACCATATATGCTTCATGCATTCTATACATCATAAGTTTTCACCTAAGCTCTAATAACTATCTCGGCTAAGAGATAATCTACTAATTTCTGTTAGTATTCTAAACTCTAGCAAAGCTAATGTTCCGGAAGCATCGTGATATTTTCCTTCTGCGGGAATGACCTCTTTCAATATGAATGTGCAGAGGTCCTCGACTATGCCATACAATGCAGCTTCGGTCAAGTTCTCCGGGTTTCCTCGTTGAAATTGCTGTAAAGGAATTTTATAAACATCATCTATTTATACTCAATAATAACACATTTGCATCTTTAATGACATAAATACATACTTGACTATTACTAATAATACCTTGTCAGGGTTCGTGATGTATCGTCCGTTCACTCTCATGAACTCGCACGCATAGAATCCACATAGGACCGATCCTTGTGGTTGCTTGTGGCACTACATAACGGGAGATTGGTTATTTAGTTGCAACATTGTGTATGATATGTATTCATAAAATCACATACTTACCGGCCAGTGATGATGGATGTCTAGTGGCACGAGTTGTTTCGACAGGTCGTACTTTCCACCTCTCATCTTATAGAATCTATAAGCCCTGTGATCTCAAATAGAATCACCATGTTATTCTCAAATTTTAATCGATAAAAGTATGCATGCATAGAAAAGGCTTACAGCTCTAAGATGTTGAGGAATGTTGCATATGTTGAAGGGTCAAAGTTCAAGGAGTCGAGCACCAGCACCTTTCCAACCTTAGGATAAATGAGGAAGCATATCCAGTGGTCCCTGTACGAATCAAATTTGTGATGCATGTGTATTGAAATTATTAATTTTATTTATGCAAAATCACACTTACTTAAAGTTGTACGGGGCCATTATGGCTTCCCTGTCTTGAAATTGAAGCATTGCATGTCCTATGTAGGTGGCGTATCGAGCTTCAAAATCCTTCTTCATATCCTTTATACGCTTCTCAACTTCTTCGTCCGTCTTTCCCCGTATTTCATCGTTGTCTTTCCCGATTCTAAAAGTGTGGCTTTCCTCGGATATAAGTATTGGGTTGAGATACCCAACCCTTTTACTGGCACTAGCATTGGGCTTGGTACCGTAAAGAATCTCCTGCTGATCATGTTGCATTCTGCAAGTCACACGTGCATGTCAGATATTGAAATTTTATACAGCTCACTAATAATAACACACATATGTGGAAGTATGAGCGACACTTACAATGCAAACATCGTTACAAGTTGCACGTAGAGTCTCTGAAGGTTCATCATTAACCACATGTCCTCGAATGTAACAACGGCCTTTTGGTCCGAACCAATAAAAGCATGGTCTGGTATATGCACACTGATGGTGTCGATGCCAACCGATGATGCCCGCATGTACCAGTCATGCAACCTTTTAACACCAGCCGGGACCTTTCTTAGTTTCTCAAGAGGTAGCAGAGGTCTGCCCGGCACATATTTTTTAGGCACGTTTTTGTAATCTGCCTTAGTTGGCTTCTTTATCTTTGCGGCCATTGCCTCAGCCTTTTTTGCAGACTCCTTGTGCTTGGCCAAATCAACAGTTTGTGACGTGAGGCTCCGTCCAATCCCTTTCAAAAACCGAGCTGTGCCAGCAGTAGTAGCTTTACTCTTCTTTTTCTGATACGGGGACACCAATTTTGGTATAGGAAGTTTAGATTTCTTTGATGGCCTTGGATCCTTTGATGGTTGTGGAGAAGGTGGATCCCTTGATGGTGGCGTAGATAGTGGGTCACCAAGAGGATGGGGAGGAGAAGGTGGTGGAGCCCTGAATGGTGATGCTTGTGGCGGAGACGGTGGGTCAGAAAAAGGATGAGGAGCAGCATGTGAAGTTTGAGGAGGTGATGATGGATGTACAATAGGAACAACAATTTGAGAAGGCGGAGACGGTTGGGCCTGCGACGCCTGCGACGAATTCGACCAATCAAGCAATTCGACATCCCTTCGAGGCCAAAGGATAAAATTCTTGATAGCTTGTCCAAGTTTCTCGATACCTTCGGGCCCAGGGATGTCTAGCATGTCGTCCTCGGATCCTTGGACGACCGTCGTCACTTCTACTTTGCAATAATCATCTGGAATATTGTTTCCATGGAACTTGCGTCCTGGGATCGCAAGGCCTGTGGCTACTTTCTTTGTACGTTTATTGTTAATACCATATCTTATAACTAGTGTGCACGCCACAGGCCTTGTGATGTCATCAACTGGATAACGGTCCTTATTTCCCGTTGAAGCAACAGAGCTTGGTAATGTCGTACAATCTGTGGAAGCCGGCGGTTGAGCTGCTGGAATTATTTGTATCTGTGGAGTGGTCATCTGTTGAACAGACATCACACTCGCCAACTGTTGCATCAATTCTGGAGGAGGATTCGATAGCATTTGAGACATCATGGCTTTGAACTCTTTCTTGGCCTCCTCCTTAAAATAATCTGCCATCTCTTCCTTGTATCGATCACGTTTCTTGTACATACCTTCCCACTGTGGTCCGAATCCTTCCTTCTATCCTTCCTTAGACGAGATTCCTCGTACACGACCAGGATGCTCAGGGTTACCGAGACCAGCCGTTAGGATGTCTCTTTCCCTTTGTGGCTTAAAAGTTCCTTGGCTCTGCTTAGCTGCCATTGTATATATGTTTTTTGCCGCTTCTTCGACAATGGGATCATCAAAAGATACACCGGTCTCGGTTTCCCTTGGTTTTCTAGCACGGAGCCAATTTGCCGCCCTTTCACCAAGTTGCTCGGATAGCGTCGGCAACCCTGCGGCCTTCTTCTCGGCGTCTTCTTGTGTCCATTTAGGAACCTGACGCTTGTAACCACCTGTGCCTAGGTGGTGGCGGTACTTGTTCTTCTTTGATAGTTCCGAATTTGCCTCACTTAGAGATATGAAATCAGGGCTGCTCCTCTGCTCTAGAAATACTGCCCACTGACCTGCTGAGATTTTATATTTTTTGGTCGGGTCCAGACCTTTCTTTGCAAACTTTGTGTTCATCTCAGACCTCCAGTTTCGGAAATTGATTGCAAGCTGCTTCATCGTGTATTCCTTCACGAGTTCTTCTGAACCCCGAGGCAGAACGAACCTCATTAATAGCTTATTCCATATTTGATTCTTGACATCATCTGACACATCTCTCCACTGTCGTATTGTTATGTCAAGATTATCTCTAACTAAAAACCCAAGTGCATTCCGGAACTTAGGTAGTGCCTCTTCTGGAGCTAGGGGCTGACCTTTCGGGCTCACGTCTGAGATTTTGTATGTTTTGTCGGGAAACTTGTTCAGCCCCCTGTCACCTCTTTTTCGATCGCTCTGCTTCCTTTTCCTTGACGTCTCGGTTGTTGTCTTGGTCTGTTCCGGTGCGTCTTGGGTCGGCTCCGGTACGTCTTCGTATCGTGCCACGGCTTCTTCGAGTATCGCACGAAATTCAGACACGACCTCCTATTCATGTAATAAAATGCACAAGAGATCATGCATGTGAAATCAGTAGGGTACACATACGAAGCTAAAGATGCGTACTTTTACCTCAGCTTCTCGTGGATCATAAGTAGGGTCACGTTGCAACTCACGGAGAGCGGCCCTATCTATGCTAGTGGTAGGAAAAGGGTCGCTAGGCGTTTCATATCCTTCACTGCTGGATTGTTCTTGAGCAACACTCTTGTCCATGTGCTCGGGCACTAATCCTTGGTCCTTGATCGGAGAACTCATTGAGCTATATATATACAAATACATAAGCAATAATTAAATACATATTAACACATATTAACGTAAGCAATAATTAAATTCATATTAACAAATAGTATAATTAAATACATCCTCGGGCACTAAACCCTTAACCCTAACCCTAACCCTAAACCCTTAACCCTAACCCTAACCCAAAACCCGAACCCTTAACCCAAAACCCGAACCCTTAACCCTAAACCCTAACCCTAACCCTAACTATAACCCTTAACCCTAACCCTAACCCTAACCCAAAACCCGAACCCTTAACCCAAAACCCGAACCCTTAACCCTAACCCTAACCCTAAACCCTAACCCTTAACCCTAACCCTAACCCTAACTATAACCCTTAACCCTAACCCTAAACCCTTAACCCTAACCCTAACCCAAAACCCGAACCCTTAACCCAAAACCCGAACCCTTAACCCTAAACCCTAACCCTAACCCTAACTATAACCCTTAACCCTAACCCTAACCCTAACCCTAAACCCGAACCCTTAACCCAAAACCCGAACCCTTAACCCTAACCCTAACCCTAACCCTAAACCCTAACCCTTAACCCTAACCCTAACCCTAACTATAACCCTTAACCCTAACCCTAACCCTAACCCTTAACCCTAACCCTAACCCTAAACCCTAACCATATAGTATCGTATAGTCGTATAGTATCGTGTAGGACGGGGAGAGAGTCGCATAGGACGTATAAAGAGGGAGAGAGAGGGAGAATCGTATGGATATTATCGAGTTACGTATAGAGAGGGAGAGAGGGAGAGTCGTATAGGACGAGGAGAGGGAGAGAGGGAGAGTCGCATAGGACGTATAGAGAGGGAGAGAGGGAGAGTCGTACGGAAATTATCGAGTTCAGATCGAATTCGGATCGGATCGGATACGTATATTATCGAGTTGTGACGGATAAAATTACAATGTATATATTCAACATACATTTGAACACATATGAACACACATATATATATTGAACACATACATTTGAACACATATGAACACACATATATATTGAACACATACATTTGAACACATATGAACACATATATATATTGAACACATACATTTGAACACATATGAACACACATATGAATAAAAATAAGTATTGTATGAATACTCTCATCTCCTCTCCTCTCTCTCTCCCTCTCCCTCCTCTCTCTATCTCTCTCCTCTCCCTCCTCTCTCTCTCTCAACCTCCTCTCCCTCCCTCTATCTCTCTCCTCTCCCTCTATCTCTCTCCCTCTCTCTATCTCTCTCCTCTCCCTCCTCTCTCTCTCTCTCACCCTCCTCTCCCTCCCTCTATCTCTCTCCCTCTCCCTCCTCTCTCTTCCCTCTCCCTCTCCTTCCTCTCTCTTCCTCCCTCTCGGCGGCGGCGGCGCGTGCGCCCTCCTCTCTCTTCCCTCCCCCTCTCCCTCCTCTCTCTTCCCTCTCCCTCTCCTTCCTCTCTCTTCCTCCCTCTCGGCGGCGGCGCGTGCCCTAGGGTTTACTAAACGCGGCGGCGGCGGCTGCCGGCGTGGTAGACGGCGGCGGTACGGCAGATTAGGGGAAAGAGAAAGAAACCTGGAGACGGCGGTGCGGGGGCGGGAATGGCGGCGTGGGGACGGGCGCGGGGACGATCGCCGGCGAAACCTCGGGGTCGAAATCCAGCAGCCTGACGGCGTCGTCTTGAAGTGAACTGGCGCCAGGGACTTGTAAATTTTTCGGCTCCCGCGCGCCACCCTTTATATAGGCGCCATTTCTACTGGCGGTTGACAACGAGAACCGCCAGTAGAAATGGCTTCCACAGACTGTAGAAGCCATTTCTACTGGCGGTTGACAACGAGAACCGCCAGTAGAAACTATTTCTACTGGCGGTTGTCATAGAGAACCGCCAGTAGAAATGGATTCTACAGTCTGTGGAAGCCATTTCTACTGGCGGTTCTCTATGACAACCGCCAGTAGAAATAGTATTTTATTATTATTAACATAGTTTTTTATATATTGTTTTACTTCACTTTTTATATATTATATTAAGTATACTTTTATATATTGTTTAGTATACTTTTACCTCTCTCCATCCCCTCTCTCTCTCCTCTCTCTCCATCCTCTCTCTCCCTCTACCTCTCCTCTCTTTCCTCTCCACTCTCTCTCCCCTCTCCCTCTCCATCCTCTCTCTCCTCTCCACTCTCTCTCCCCTCTCCCTCTCCATCCTCTCTCTCCATCCCCTCTCTCTCTCCTCTCTCTCTCCTCTCTCTCTCCATCCTCTCTCTCTCCTCTCTCTCCATCCTCTCTCTCCTCTCCCTCTCCTCTCTCTCCTCTCTCTCTCCCTCTCCTCTCTCTCTATAAAGTCAATAGAAAGTCATGTAAAATTGTAAATGGTAGCCACGAAAATTGAATGAAGACAATTACATGCTTCGGTTTGTCGCTAACAATAATCAATTACATGACAAGTCCTAACAATAATCAATTACATGACAAGTATATAATCTAGGAAGCTATTGTTCTGCCTTGTCCATCGTGGCGTACCCAGGGCAACGAATTGCGTGGGATGCTTCGCTCAACGTTCCTTATCTTGGTTGGATGGTCTATGAAAAGAGACATGTCGTTGAACTGGTTAAAATTCTCTAAATCAGATACACCATCAACTCCTATAGCTTGTTGTTTTCCAGGAAAAACTACATGCTTCAGTTTGTCGGTGCTTTTCTTCTCATTGTTAGAAATGATCTGTTCAGCATAGAAGACCTGTGCAGCACGATTAGCAAGGATCCATGGGTCATCTTTGTAACCTACCTTACTTAGATCAAGAACTCTGACCCCATAGTTGTCTACCGTGACATGTTTGTCTTCAACCCATTGACATCGGAAAACCGAGATCTGAAATGTACCATAGTCTAGTTCCCATATGTCCTCAATAAAGCCAAAATATGTAATAATCTCACCAGTTTCATCATCTATGGCCTCGCATCGAACACCACTGTTTTGTGACATGCTCTTTTTGTCCTTGGACTTGGTACAAAATGTGAATCCACTAATGTCATAGGTTTGCCATGTTGTGACCTGGCGTGATGGTCCAGATGCCAAGCCCTTGATGGTTTGTTCTTCTATTGTTTCTCCACGTGGAATGTCCTTCACCATTAGCCATGTGTTGAACCGCTGCTTATGTTGCTTCATTACCCAATCATCTGTATGCCCAGGATTTTGCTCGCGAAGCTCATTGATGTGTTGTTGGATAAATGGCTCCATTATCGTTAGCTGATGTAGGATGCTCTGATGTGCCTCAAGTACTATATCGTAATCCGGTGGGATGAAAGATTTCCGTCCCATCCTCCCGCTTCCATACAGTCTACCCTCGTGTCGTGACGGAGGCAGACCTATTGCAACCTGGTCTTTTAGGATACTATTGCAGAATGGACCTCCGGACTCAATGGCCTCTTCGGTATAGTACCCCTCTATCATGGATGCCTCGGGACGAGCACGGGTTGATACATAGCCATTCAGTATTCACATGAAACGCTCATACGTCCACATTTCATGCAAGTACATAGGACCCAATGCCTCTATTTGTGGCACCAAGTGCACCACAAGGTGCACCATAATATCAAAGAACGATGGAGGGAAACACATCTCAAACTGTGATATTGTCTCCACTGCGAATTCCTCTGACACCCTAGGTGTCTATTTCGTGTTATGTCGGGAGATTTGTCCTAATCTCGGACGCTCAGTGAAATTTTCTATTTCCCGATCACGTTTATCTCCATTTATCAAGTTACTTGTGAAGGTTTCACCGATTTCTAATTTTACTCGATCTCCAGAAGGCCGAATTTGGAGCCTATTAAAACTTTTATTTCTCGGCACGAATGCAAACTCGATAATCAATCTCGATTTATAAATCTCGTCTAAAGCTCATTTGATCAGGAGCTCGACAGTTGCTAGTCGAGCTGTGTCCGAATCCAATTCCTCGAACCTTAGTCTATGTCTGATTATTTTATCCAAATCCGCTTTCTCAAACGGAATACTCAGTATATCGTCCTCTAATTAATTCTTACTCAACTCAGCCTAGTATCTTGTGTCTGAACTGAATTCAAAACCCACTCCGGCAGTGATTTTTAAAATGTCACGATTCTCCTTCTCCGACTAGAAATCCGAAAGCCGATCGTATCTCAAGATGATTTTATTTCAAATCATGCGTAGGGAATTATTTTCGAGCTAAATCAGATCAGACTCTCGGCCGAGTTAATCGCTCAATCGTCCGTTCGTCGGAACTCTAATTCGCTCCGTTCTCCGTAGAGACGAATCCCGCAGGAGCAAAAATTGTATCTTCGCCACGAGCAAAAGCAGCAATAATTCTTAAAAAGGAACAATTCGTGTTATTTAATTTTAATTCGAGCTGTGAGGTTCTAATTCGAGAGCACGCTCAAATTGAGTCAAGACACAATATTTCTCCGAGCAACGTCGACTCGAATCTCTGTCAGATCTGTCGCAGCGTTCGTTTGTCGTGATCTCATATGATTCAAAACACATCGACAATTAATTTTAGTGGGGAGTTTAGAACTTAGTGTCCTTAATTAATTATTTTCTTGATTCGCTGTCATGGATCGAGCAAACAAAAAAAAAGAGAAAAAAGAAATAAAAATGGAAAACACACGCACGCACGCCACCTCTGCCAACAGGCGAGCAGAGCCGTCGAGTGGCCGCTCGGCCTGAGCACCGCCTAGCTGGCCAGTGGATTGCTGCCGCCCCATCCTGACCAATGGAGTGCCAGCGTTGTCACGTTAAATCAACCAGCAGCCAGGGTAGTTCTTCTCCTCTCTCTGTTCCTTAGCGCAGAAGCGTTTCCTGGCATCTCCCTATCTCCTTCACGGCATCAGAAGCCAGCGCATTCTTCCTCCTCCTCTCTGATTCCGCGCAGGAGCAAGGGAGCTCCCATGGCCACCTCCGTGGCGCCCTATCGCCCCTGCTCTCTCCTAGGCCGTCGGCCTCTGCCTTCCCAGTGCCCTGCTCGTGATCTCCCCAACCGCCACCCGAGCTCCCTCAACTGCCCATGGCGCTCGGCCCCACGCTCTCTGCGTCGGCCTCCAGCCGGCTTCCCCTGCGCACCTGCAGATCGCCGGACCTTGCTCCATCCAGATTTCGCGCCATATGCTCCTTCATCGATGCCATGGCGAGATCTGTCACCAGAGCCATGCTTGGCCTCAGCCCCAGACCTTGGGTTCGCACCAGCGAGCTCACCTATAGGTCCGGCCATGGCCCCTGCAGTGTCTAGACCATGTGTTCCTTCGTCGCCTAGCCCCGCATCGGCTCGCCTCACCTCAACCCGACTAGGCGCCCACATCCAGCGAGCTTCCCTTTGCTCGGCCCTTCGCTAGTGCAGGACGCGTCCCTGCTGGAGGGCGAGAGCGAGGCCCACCGTCGACGTCGCTCCCTTAGCGGCAGCACCTGCAGCAGTGCACTCCCTTCAGCCCCTGCGCTGTCGTGCTTGCGCACTATTCGACAAAATGCACGGATGAGCATTGTGTCGTGGACAGTGCCATGGTGGTGCCCTACGTCCTCGCTACTCGCTGCACGACCTCGTCTTGCGCTCGCCTACTCTCCAAGCAGCAGCAGTAGCAGCGCTCCTCGAGCTCGACCTCGGCAAGGACAAGCAGCCCCATCCTCGACGCCAAAATTCTTCGGTGAGACCTCGCTGTTCTGTGTTCCTGATTTTGTAAAATAACTGAACTAATAAGCTGTGTAATAATTATATATGTCGTTTAAATCGCAGTCCCTTGTCATCGTCGCGCTTCGCGCGTCGTTTCTCGACAGAAAGCCAAACCGACATACATGCATGCGCAACTCCACTCGGATTTCGGCCAGGTTGTTCGCTTTAGAAAAATCGTGATTTCGTTTTATTTACGATTCAGTCGATGACGTGAATATGTGCGTGAAAATATAATTGTATGAATGGACACGAGTAGAGAAAGAAGACGAAGTAGAAAGAAACTCGTATGTTTTTATATTTTGATAAAAAAAATATGCGATGCGTTGTTTGATGCGAAAAACTAAGTTACAAAATGCGGATTATGTTTTGGGAAATGTATCGATATGTGTTTATGTGAAAAGTATAATTGTTTTATGCAATGTGATGGGATTCATGATTATATAGGGAGTATATTTATTGATGTGACGAGTAGTTTAGAAAATGCTAGTTTGTGTAGAGGATGTGTTATTAAGACATGAGTATCGGAGTTCATATATTAGTGGTCGCGCCACGTTGATTGAAGTGTCTCGAGTGCACTGCCACCATATGGATTGTATGCGAGACACGGTAAAATAAAGTGTGCTCGACATGAATGTTTGGTCGTTGTAGATAGAAATTACTTTGGCTTATATAGAGAGGTGGTGACATGCCAAGGTAGTCGTCGCTTTCTCTAAATTTATAAGTCGAGTTGAGATGATGCGTATTGTGCGTTCGATAAATTAGGCTTCGCATATAGTGTATGATTGTGCTTACGATTTTGAGTAGACGCTTCAAGTAAGTTAAATAGGTTTGTGATACAAGTGTGTAATGGAGTTAGTTGTTTTAGGATAATTACTGAAATACTCGGTTCGTGTGATAAATATGTATGCGTTCGTAATTCGGGAAGTAAATGCATGGTATTTGCGAATTGTAGACTAGTGGTTTACGATTCGTATAGATTGGTCGATGTGCGAAAATACTTGTGAATATGATGTTTATAAAATTGTTGTAGTGTATGTTGTGTCTCGGATTGCGATAATAATGGACTAGCCGACGTGTATGTTATTTAGCGGCCTATGTCGTTACTCTAGTTAGCCGAATTGTTGGACGGCTTTAGTTAAGCACGTAATCGCGATAAATTGGTTGTTGTAGTCCAAATGCGCATGGTTATGGTCGCGAGTAAAATTAGTGGTGCTCATGTGATATCTAAGTGAAAAATGCAAATTAGTGTGCGAAGGGCGCAATCGATATACACATTTATACCGGTTTGATGATTGTGGTGAATGTGTTTGTTGATTGTGTATGGTAATTCTAACGCGCGAAATAACCCGTATAAAATTAGTAACTCTACTTAGTGGTTCTAATTTGGTTGTTTTAACTCTAACAGATGATAAAGTGTTAGAATAGTTAAAGTCTCTAGAACGCGACAATTCTTGAATTATATAGGAGCTGAAATTCGTTAATTGCTGTTTTGGACTGCACGCAGTGATTTCCCCGTGATGTATGTTTGATGAACCAAATGGTAGTTTTCTATAGATATGTGCTATAGAAAAGTGGTAGATAACTTTATTATCTTGCTGGTGTTAAAATTTGACAGCCATAAGTCTGATCGTTTAGGAGTTATGCTTTTCACAAATTCAGTAACTGAATCTGCCCAAATTCTGTACAGATTTCAGAAACTGCATTGTTTACCTAATTTAATGTTACAATCTGTTCATAGTCGTTATAAGAAAGTTGTAGAGGCTTTTCTTATATTTCTTGTGTTAAAAGTTCATAACCATAGGCCTGACAGATTAGGAGTTATGAATTTTACAAACTGGTTGCTGTATTCTGTCCACCGACAGAACAGATTTTGAAAACTGAATTGTTTGATTCAGTTCAGAATAAAATCAATTCTTAGTGATTATAAAAGTATGTAGTGCTTTTGCCAAGCTTTCCAAAAAGTCTTGGATCACTCTTTTTGGTGATCTGAAGATTAAGTTATGGATGTTTAAAGTCTGAAGACTGAATCTGTCCAATTCTGGACAGCAAAGCCTTCTAGTGTCTTTTGTCCTTAGTTAAATATTGAATCACCTTGAGATGTTTTAAAATGATATGTAGACAATTTTATTGCCTTTCCAGAAAGTCTAGGATCAATTTGTTTGGATGTCTGAACCTGTAGTTGTGAATTTTTGAAGTCGCAAGTCTGAATCTGTCCAACCTGGACAGACCTGTTATTTTTGCACAGTTCGACTTTGCTAAGAGTCTAGTCATATTAAGACGATAATACCAAAGTTGTAGAGCGTTTCCCAAGCTTTCCAAAAAAGTATTTGTTCACTATTTTTGGATAAATAATTGAAGAGTTATGGCTAAAACAAGCAACTGCTGTGCTGCTGTCCAAATTTTATTATGTTTGGTGGATTGCTCTACTATGTGGTGTATTTCTTGAGTCGACTGTTTCCTCGTTTTGACTTTGGTTGAACCCGCAGTAATGATAATATAACTAATATAATTGAGCCTAAGTATATCGGTAACTAGTACACGTCTCGCTAAATTAGTGAACTAAATTGGTTAAGGTCTAATAAGTGTTTGCCTAGTGAATAATTTTAAAGCCCAATTAAGTGTCTAGTTCCTTTTCAACCAAGTCTATCTATATATGAGTCGTAGCGAACTTGTGTACTTAACTAATTTAATGTTAGGTAACTAATGGATGATTAAAGTGAACGTGGTAAACACTTGTGCTCATGCTTGTGTGGTCATGTTTGTATTGGTTAAGTAAAGTAAGCGTCGTCATCTTTCTAGTGATAGCGACTACGTATGCCCGATGACGTGTAGATAACTAATGCTAACGCGTGGTGGTTTACGGTGTCTTCTAAATTAATGTTAGTTCGCTACTATGTCTTTGTATATCTTGTGGTATTTTTCATCATATTCATACATATGCATCTTGCATCTCAATTAGGACCGAGAAAGGATAATCGTGCAAGTGATGTGGTGCCAACCACAAGAGGCAGTTGGTGGACGACCTGAAGAAAGATGGACTTAACCAGTGGATGCTCGCCAAGCAAGTACCTCCCCCAGCAAACACTATCTAAGTGTTAAATTAAAGGCAAGCCCCGGTTTTATGCATAACCGTATATATATATGCTATTTTACTACACTTAATGTTTGTAGGCTTGTACCGTGCACTTAAGTGTAGGAGTTGCTTGAAACCCCTAGTTGCATGAACTCAGGATTCCTTTTGAGATGGATACTAGTATGCTAGGTCGAGTAACTGCTATGCTAAATTAGGATCTCGGTAGAAGTCGAGTGATTTTTCTAGCACTCGCGCGAGGTCAGGAATTGGTTGTATCCATTTTGATAACAGAATGATGATGGTCTGTGGACACGGATCCATGGGGATGCGTTGTCTACGAGATGAAATTGGAATAAGGATTAACGTGCGGATACCTGTGTCAAGCGTTTGAACGTACTAAACACATGTCGGGAAATATGGTAACCGGTAAACCTAGTACCTGAGTGAAGCCGGGCGCGGACTTTATCCCTCACTTGTCCTGAGACGGGGTCTCCCATTCTAGATATGGTGGGTACAAGTGCGGTCACTGCACGGCGGCAGCCGAGGTCAGTGGAGCATTGTATGCCAAGGCGGTGAGGCCTGGACGCGAACGGGGAATCGATGGGGACGGTTGACATGTGTGGGGACGGAGTGCCCTGACATGTCGTGTGTTTAGGTTTACCTTGCAAGGTTAAAACTCGATTCGAATCGTCTGCTTCTCGCAGCTAATGAGACTGCTTGATCCATTGTACTGCATTGAGTAATAAGTGGAAATGAGGTGACTGGCAAAAGATGTTGATTGATATAATGTTTGATACCATGTATGAATAGATAGGTTCTCATCTAGTCTAAATTATTATTATAGAACTTGAAAAGCTAAAACTTGTTTTAGACTCAGCTAGTGCTTTTGGCAAACCAAACCCCTCAGCCAAACAGTTGCATGTCTAGAGGTAGAGGAGTAGACTCCTCACACCGGGTAAGTCTAGCTGAGTATTAGTATACTCAGCCTTGCTTGTGGCATAATTTTTGCAGGTACCTCCTTGTTTTGGTTGATGGTGTGACTTGGCCTTCATCCCTGCCACCGGGATAGACGGTCGAGTGGGTTACTGCTTCCGCAGGAGAGGACCAGGAGGAGTAGCGTGGCCAGGCTTCGCCATGTTACTCGGTTTTCTCCGTTAGTTATTTCTGCTGCATCAAAACTTATGGTTATTATTTCTGAAACTCCGATAATGTAATCACTATTGATACTTATTAAATTTGTGGTATTATGCTTTATTGTATTTCTCTGTGACTCACCTTCGAGTGAGCTAGTGGTATTCGATCCTGGATAAGTGGCTTTATCGGACTAGATCCGAGGGACTGACGGGTTATTCCGATTTAAGTGCGTCGTTGCCCTTAAAGGCGTGACTCGGGCACTTAAGCCAGAATAATTCGGGCGGTTCCGCCACAGCTGGTATCGGAGCCAGGTTACCAGTACAGAGAAGTCAATAAGTCATGATTACCAACCTTTTCTAAAGTAAAATTTGCTTAGAAACCAATGTTGGATAGATCGTCAGGACGATAAAGATAGACCTAGGACGTGAAGCCTTAGGAAATAGATGGGTAGCTAGGTGGCTATATTATATAAGCCATAAAGGCTACTACTACTATTAATAAGGATGCGGTAGAAGCATCCAAAAAAGTAGTTAGGTCTGAGAAGACGTCTAGAATGAGCATGCATCATGATTGTCGCATCATTGTATCTTGTGCATCAACATGCTTCTCTCACCCTTATTCCAATAATAAGAACTTGTGAATAATGTGATGTACTGCTATGTTAGAAATGCCTTACCTCGTGTCAGATTGGTAAGTCTTGTTAGGTCATGCTATGTGTTTATCTTGTCTTGCTATCTAGGTGGTATTGTAATTGTTCAACCCTTTTTGCAAAAAGTTTGCTTGATCTGTTCATAGAAAGACCCCCCCCCCAAACAATCTTGAGTTTAGCAAGCGAAACCCTTAAAAAAATCTAATCACATGATGGTGTGGTGTTTTTAGCCCTTGTGTGTTTACCCTTGAATTTACACCTGCACAGCTTATAGAACCCCATAGCTGGATCGCTAGTTCAACCTAAAGCCTCCTTGTGCACTTGTTTCTGTCAAAAAAAAACTTTGGTTGGTGTCTGTTGCGCAAAACAATATCCAGTCCCAAATTCTTCTTGGAAGCCTTGTCCAAAATTCTCATTAAATTTTCCTATGCTCAACCTAGAAGCCATCCGCGTTGATGACCTCTCTTTTCACCTGGATCTAGTAATCTTTTCCTTTGTGAGCCATGTTGTGACTTTATCATCCGAATCTCTGGATCATTAATCGAGATCTACCCCGTCATCTTGTTATCTTCTATAACCCACTCTCAAGTATTAAATATGGATCAGTCTAATATCTCATTATGATCGTTCTCATACTCTTCTCTGAGGATCATGACGCTGTTTTATCGATTCTATCTCTAAGCAGTGTATCCATTTGGTTCAATGGATTATGCTGTTGACTTTAGTTCTCTCATGTCTCAGCAAGTTGCCAATCTTGATCTCATGGTTGGTTCCCCTCATATCCACTTTCGTATAAATCTCTGACCTAATAATCTCCGTGTTGATCATAAAATAATTCTCAGAGTTGAAGAAAATTCTCATGTGATGCTCTTTTGCCAACAATCTTTGCTTCAACTTCAGTCACATTTTCTGAGCCATATTCTCATGGGCTCCATCTATCTGTGCTATGTGGATTTCTTGTTGGTTACGTTGGTAATGGTGTTATGACTAACGATCGATGGTGCCGCGACGAAACCGAGAGCCTACTATGGTGCACACATGGTTGAGCTGCTCGGCACGCGCAGGTATCGCGGTTAATAGTTGTGATCCATTATGGAACTACACCGATGTGCTGTGTTTTGTGAACATTCTCTCAAAGTGGTCGTGGCATTCTGTCTCAATATGTCACGGTATTCGGTCCAAATCTATCTTCTGTATCTCATCAGATACCATATCATGAATTTGCATCTATCCTCAGCCTGGAGTTACATGCTTCTCCACCCTTAAAGATCCTCATTCGAATCTCGGGACGAGATTCTTTTAAGGGGGGAAGGCTGTGACACCCCAGGTGTCTATTTCGTGTTATGTCGGGAGATTTGTCCTAATCTCGGACGCTCAGTGAAATTTTCTATTTCCCGATCACGTTTATCTCCATTTATCAAGTTACTTGTGAAGGTTTCACCGATTTCTAATTTTACTCGATCTCCAGAAGGCCGAATTTGGAGCCTATTAAAACTTTTATTTCTCGGCACGAATGCAAACTCGATAATCAATCTCGATTTATAAATCTCGTCTAAAGCTCATTTGATCAGGAGCTCGACAGTTGCTAGTCGAGCTGTGTCCGAATCCAATTCCTCGAACCTTAGTCTATGTCTGATTATTTTATCCAAATCCGCTTTCTCAAACGGAATACTCAGTATATCGTCCTCTAATTAATTCTTACTCAACTCAGCCTAGTATCTTGTGTCTGAACTGAATTCAAAACCCACTCCGGCAGTGATTTTTAAAATGTCACGATTCTCCTTCTCCGACTAGAAATCCGAAAGCCGATCGTATCTCAAGATGATTTTATTTCAAATCATGCGTAGGGAATTATTTTCGAGCTAAATCAGATCAGACTCTCGGCCGAGTTAATCGCTCAATCGTCCAGTTCGTCGGAACTCTAATTCGCTCCGTTCTCCGTAGAGACGAATCCCGCAGGAGCAAAAATTGTATCTTCGCCACGAGCAAAAGCAGCAATAATTCTTAAAAAGGAACAATTCGTGTTATTTAATTTTAATTCGAGCTGTGAGGTTCTAATTCGAGAGCACGCTCAAATTGAGTCAAGACACAATATTTCTCCGAGCAACGTCGACTCGAATCTCTGTCAGATCTGTCGCAGCGTTCGTTTGTCGTGATCTCATATGATTCAAAACACATCGACAATTAATTTTAGTGGGGAGTTTAGAACTTAGTGTCCTTAATTAATTATTTTCTTGATTCGCTGTCATGGATCGAGCAAACAAAAAAAAGAGAAAAAAGAAATAAAAATGGAAAACACACGCACGCACGCCACCTCTGCCAACAGGCGAGCAGAGCCGTCGAGTGGCCGCTCGGCCTGAGCACCGCCTAGCTGGCCAGTGGATTGCTGCCGCCCCATCCTGACCAATGGAGTGCCAGCGTTGTCACGTTAAATCAACCAGCAGCCAGGGTAGTTCTTCTCCTCTCTCTGTTCCTTAGCGCAGAAGCGTTTCCTGGCATCTCCCTATCTCCTTCACGGCATCAGAAGCCAGCGCATTCTTCCTCCTCCTCTCTGATTCCGCGCAGGAGCAAGGGAGCTCCCATGGCCACCTCCGTGGCGCCCTATCGCCCCTGCTCTCTCCTAGGCCGTCGGCCTCTGCCTTCCCAGTGCCCTGCTCGTGATCTCCCCAACCGCCACCCGAGCTCCCTCAACTGCCCATGGCGCTCGGCCCCACGCTCTCTGCGTCGGCCTCCAGCCGGCTTCCCCTGCGCACCTGCAGATCGCCGGACCTTGCTCCATCCAGATTTCGCGCCATATGCTCCTTCATCGATGCCATGGCGAGATCTGTCACCAGAGCCATGCTTGGCCTCGCCCCAGACCTTGGGTTCGCACCAGCGAGCTCACCTATAGGTCCGGCCATGGCCCCTGCAGTGTCTAGACCATGTGTTCCTTCGTCGCCTAGCCCCGCATCGGCTCGCCTCACCTCAACCCGACTAGGCACCCACATCCAGCGAGCTTCCCTTTGCTCGGCCCTTCGCTAGTGCAGGACGCGTCCCTGCTGGAGGGCGAGAGCGAGGCCCACCGTCGACGCCGCTCCCTTAGCGGCAGCACCTGCAGCAGTGCACTCCCTTCAGCCCCTGCGCTGTCGTGCTTGCGCACTATTCGACAAAATGCACGGATGAGCATTGTGTCGTGGACAGTGCCATGGTGGTGCCCTACGTCCTCGCTACTCGCTGCACGACCGCGTCTTGCGCTCGCCTACTCTCCAAGCAGCAGCAGTAGCAGCGCTCCTCGAGCTCGACCTCGGCAAGGACAAGCAGCCCCATCCTCGACGCCAAAATTCTTCGGTGAGACCTCGCTGTTCTGTGTTCCTGATTTTGTAAAATAACTGAACTAATAAGCTGTGTAATAATTATATATGTCGTTTAAATCGCAGTCCCTTGTCATCGTCGCGCTTCGCGCGTCGTTTCTCGACAGAAAGCCAAACCGACATACATGCATGCGCAACTCCACTCGGATTTCGGCCAGGTTGTTCGCTTTAGAAAAATCGTGATTTCGTTTTATTTACGATTCAGTCGATGACGTGAATATGTGCGTGAAAATATAATTGTATGAATGGACACGAGTAGAGAAAGAAGACGAAGTAGAAAGAAACTCGTATGTTTTTATATTTTGATAAAAAATATGCGATGCGTTGTTTGATGCGAAAAACTAAGTTACAAAATGCGGATTATGTTTTGGGAAATGTATCGATATGTGTTTATGTGAAAAGTATAATTGTTTTATGCAATGTGATGGGATTCATGATTATATAGGGAGTATATTTATTGATGTGACGAGTAGTTTAGAAAATGCTAGTTTGTGTAGAGGATGTGTTATTAAGACATGAGTATCGGAGTTCATATATTAGTGGTCGCGCCACGTTGATTGAAGTGTCTCGAGTGCATGCCACCATATGGATTGTATGCGAGACACGGTAAAATAAAGTGTGCTCGACATGAATGTTTGGTCGTTGTAGATAGAAATTACTTTGGCTTATATAGAGAGGTGGTGACATGCCAAGGTAGTCGTCGCTTTCTCTAAATTTATAAGTCGAGTTGAGATGATGCGTATTGTGCGTTCGATAAATTAGGCTTCGCATATAGTGTATGATTGTGCTTACGATTTTGAGTAGACGCTTCAAGTAAGTTAAATAGGTTTGTGATACAAGTGTGTAATGGAGTTAGTTGTTTTAGGATAATTACTGAAATACTCGGTTCGTGTGATAAATATGTATGCGTTCGTAATTCGGGAAGTAAATGCATGGTATTTGCGAATTGTAGACTAGTGGTTTACGATTCGTATAGATTGGTTGATGTGCGAAAATACTTGTGAATATGATGTTTATAAAATTGTTGTAGTGTATGTTGTGTCTCGGATTGCGATAATAATGGACTAGCCGACGTGTATGTTATTTAGCGGCCTATGTCGTTACTCTAGTTAGCCGAATTGTTGGACGGCTTTAGTTAAGCACGTAATCGCGATAAATTGGTTGTTGTAGTCCAAATGCGCATGGTTATGGTCGCGAGTAAAATTAGTGGTGCTCATGTGATATCTAAGTGAAAAATGCAAATTAGTGTGCGAAGGGCGCAATCGATATACACATTTATACCGGGTTTGATGATTGTGGTGAATGTGTTTGTTGATTGTGTACGGTAATTCTAACGCGCGAAATAACCCGTATAAAATTAGTAACTCTACTTAGTGGTTCTAATTTGGTTGTTTTAACTCTAACAGATGATAAAGTGTTAGAATAGTTAAAGTCTCTAGAACGCGACAATTCTTGAATTATATAGGAGCTGAAATTCGTTAATTGCTGTTTTGGACTGCACGCAGTGATTTCCCCGTGCTGTATGTTTGATGAACCAAATGGTGTTTTCTATAGATATGTGCTATAGAAAAGTGGTAGATAACTTTATTATCTTGCTGGTGTTAAAATTTGACAGCCATAAGTCTGATCGTTTAGGAGTTATGCTTTTCACAAATTCAGTAACTGAATCTGCCCAAATTCTGTACAGATTTCAGAAACTGCATTGTTTGCCTAATTTAATGTTACAATCTGTTCATAGTCGTTATAAGAAAGTTGTAGAGGCTTTTCTTATATTTCTTGTGTTAAAAGTTCATAACCATAGGCCTGACAGATTAGGAGTTATGAATTTTACAAACTGGTTGCTGTATTCTGTCCACCGACAGAACAGATTTTGAAAACTGAATTGTTTGATTCAGTTCAGAATAAAATCAATTCTTAGTGATTATAAAAGTATGTAGTGCTTTTGCCAAGCTTTCCAAAAAGTCTTGGATCACTCTTTTTGGTGATCTGAAGATTAAGTTATGGATGTTTAAAGTCTGAAGACTGAATCTGTCCAATTCTGGACAGCAAAGCCTTCTAGTGTCTTTTGTCCTTAGTTAAATATTGAATCACCTTGAGATGTTTTAAAATGATATGTAGACAATTTTATTGCCTTTCCAGAAAGTCTAGGATCAATTTGTTTGGATGTCTGAACCTGTAGTTGTGAATTTTTGAAGTCGCAAGTCTGAATCTGTCCAACCTGGACAGACCTGTTATTTTTGCACAGTTCGACTTTGCTAAGAGTCTAGTCATATTAAGACGATAATACCAAAGTTGTAGAGCGTTTCCCAAGCTTTCCAAAAAGTATTTGTTCACTATTTTTGAATAAATAATTGAAGAGTTATGGCTAAAACAAGCAACTGCTGTGCTGTTGTCCAAATTTTATTATGTTTGGTGGATTGCTCTACTATGTGGTGTATTTCTTGAGTCGACTGTTTCCTCGTTTTGACTTTGGTTGAACCCGCAGTAATGATAATATAACTAATATAATTGAGCCTAAGTATATCGGTAACTAGTACACGTCTCGCTAAATTAGTGAACTAAATTGGTTAAGGTCTAATAAGTGTTTGCCTAGTGAATAATTTTAAAGCCCAATTAAGTGTCTAGTTCCTTTTCAACCAAGTCTATCTATATATGAGTCATAGCGAACTTGTGTACTTAACTAATTTAATGTTAGGTAACTAATGGATGATTAAAGTGAACGTGGTAAACACTTGTGCTCATGCTTGTGTGGTCATGTTTGTATTGGTTAAGTAAAGTAAGCGTCGTCATCTTTCTAGTGATAGCGACTACGTATGCCCGATGACGTGTAGATAACTAATGCTAACGCGTGGTGGTTTACGGTGTCTTCTAAATTAATGTTAGTTCGCTACTATGTCTTTGTATATCTTGTGGTATTTTTCATCATATTCATACATATGCATCTTGCATCTCAATTAGGACCGAGAAAGGATAATCGTGCAAGTGATGTGGTGCCAACCACAAGAGGCAGTTGGTGGACGACCTGAAGAAAGATGGACTTAACCAGTGGATGCTCGCCAAGCAAGTACCTCCCCCAGCAAACACTATCTAAGTGTTAAATTAAAGGCAAGCCCCGGTTTTATGCATAACCGTATATATATATGCTATTTTACTACACTTAATGTTTGTAGGCTTGTACCGTGCACTTAAGTGTAGGAGTTGCTTGAAACCCCTAGTTGCATGAACTCAGGATTCCTTTTAAGATGGATACTAGTATGCTAGGTCGAGTAATTGCTATGCTAAATTAGGATCTCGGTAGAAGTCGAGTGATTTTTCTAGCACTCGCGCGAGGTCAGGAATTGGTTGTATCCATTTTGATAACAGAATGATGATGGTCTGTGGACACGGATCCATGGGGATGCGTTGTCTACGAGATGAAATTGGAATAAGGATTAACGTGCGGATACCTGTGTCAAGCGTTTGAACGTACTAAACACATGTCGGGAAATATGGTAACTGGTAAACCTAGTACCTGAGTGAAGCCGGGCGCGGACTTTATCCCTCACTTGTCCTGAGACGGGGTCTCCCATTCTAGATATGGTGGGTACAAGTGCGGTCACTGCACGGCGGCAGCCGGGGTCAGTGGAGCATTGTATGCCAAGGCGGTGAGGCCTGGACGCGAACGGGGAATCGATGGGGACGGTTGACATGTGTGGGGACGGAGTGCCCTGACATGTCGTGTGTTTAGGTTTACCTTGCAAGGTTAAAACTCGATTCGAATCGTCTGCTTCTCGCAGCTAATGAGACTGCTTGATCCATTGTACTGCATTGAGTAATAAGTGGAAATGAGGTGACTGGCAAAAGATGTTGATTGATATAATGTTTGATACCATGTATGAATAGATAGGTTCTCATCTAGTCTAAATTATTATTATAGAACTTGAAAAGCTAAAACTTGTTTTAGACTCAGCTAGTGCTTTTGGCAAACCAAACCCCTCAGCCAAACAGCTGCATGTCTAGAGGTAGAGGAGTAGACTCCTCACACCGGGTAAGTCTAGCTGAGTATTAGTATACTCAGCCTTGCTTGTGGCATAATTTTTGCAGGTACCTCCTTGTTTTGGTTGATGGTGTGACTTGGCCTTCATCCCTGCCACCGGGATAGACGGTCGAGTGGGTTACTGCTTCCGCAGGAGAGGACCAGGAGGAGTAGCGTGGCCAGGCTTCGCCATGTTACTCGGTTTTCTCCGTTAGTTATTTCCGCTGCATCAAAACTTATGGTTATTATTTCTGAAACTCCGATAATGTAATCACTATTGATACTTATTAAATTTGTGGTATTATGCTTTATTGTATTTCTCTGTGACTCACCTTCGAGTGAGCTAGTGGTATTCGATCCTGGATAAGTGGCTTTATCGGACTAGATCCGAGGGACTGACGGGTTATTCCGATTTAAGTGCGCCGTTGCCCTTAAAGGCGTGACTCGGGCACTTAAGCCGGAATAATTCGGGCGGTTCCGCCACAATACCTGAAGAGATGCCAACTCATCACGGCCAATTACCTTTTGTGAAATCCTGTTGAAAAAGTAGCACAACCGTGTGATTGCCATCTTTAAAAACAAAGGATTTATAGCCCTGATGGCAATAGGTAGGAATGTAGTCAGCATGACATGGCAATCATGTGAGTTGTAGTTGGTGATTGTCAGGTCTTTCATTGACACAATACTCCGTATGCTAGAGCAGAATCCGGATGGGACTTTCAAATTCTTGAGCCAAACACACATCGCATATTTCTCATCTACATTGAGATTGTAGCTTGCTGCTGGGAGATGGTACTTCCCATTTTCTTGAAGAACGGGATGTAGTTCCTTTTTTATGCCTAAATCTACCAAGTCCATGCGTGAATTGAGCCCTTCTTTTGTTTTGCCCTTTATGTCTAGCAAGGTGCCCATTATGCTTTCAAACACGTTCTTCTGAACGTGCATACCATCGATCGCATGCCGCACATCTAACTCTTTCCAGTAAGGCAAGTACTCGAAGAAAATAGACTTCTTCTTGAATATAGCCCCCGAAGCTGGTTTGACATCCTTCCTTGTTTTTCCGTCTTTTATCTTCTTCCCGAAAACAAACTTGATATTCCTGACTATTTCAAAAACTCTAAGACCTCTATTGTTACCCGATGGAGCAGTAGAATGTAGTTCACCATTATTGTCGAAGTACTTATCCATCTTTCGCATGCGGTACCTGTGTCCTTCCAATAAAAAGCGTCTGTGCCTCATGTAAACTATCTTCCTAGATGCAGCAAGGGATACGTAAGCAGTTCCATCAATGCATATTGTGCAACCAACCTTTCCCTTAAACTGGCCTGATAATGTGAAGAGAGCAGGGTAATCGTTGATCGTAACAAAAAGAATTGCTCTCAGCGTGAATGAACCTTTACGATACTCATCCAACATTTGAACACCCGTTTCCCACAATATTTTCATATCCTCCATTAAGGGCTCCAAAAATACATCCATGTCAACTCCAGGTTGTGTAGGTCCAGAAATAAGGATGGTTAGCAAAATGTACTTCCGTTTCTGCATCAACCATGGAGGAAGGTTGTATATGGTGAGGATCACCGGCCATGTGCTATGCTTGCTGCTCCTCTCAGCAAATGGGTTCATTCCATCAGTACTCAGTGCGAACCTAACATTTCTCGGTTCATCGGCAAAGTCTCGGTGGTTGTCATTGAAATCTTGCCACTGCTTCCCATCGGCTGGATGTCGAAGCTTCCCATCGTTTTTGTGCTCATCAGAAGCATGCCAGCTCATAAGTCTGGCATCCTCAGGATTAGCGAACAAACACCTCAATCGATCGACGACGGGGAGGTACCACATCACCAAAGCAGGAATCTTTTTGATCGCATAATAGTCTACTTCTTTTTCTTTGCTCGTGGATTTTGAAGTCTTTTTTTGGGCTTTCTTTCTCTTCTTCCCTTTGAGAGCACCTAGAGGGGGGGTGAATAGGTGATCCTGTAAAACTTCAAACTTAAGCCACAAAACTTAGTTAAGTGTTAGCACAATTAATGCCAAGTGGCTAGAGAGGAGTCTCAACAAAACACAATAACCACAAGATATCAATCACAGAGATGGCACAGTGGTTTATCCCGTGGTTCGGCCAAGACCAACGCTTGCCTACTCCACGTTGTGGCGTCCCAACGGACGAGGGTTGCAATCAACCCCTCTCAAGCGGTCCAAAGACCCACTTGAATACCACGGTGTTTTGCTTTCTTTTCTTAATCCCGTTTGCAAGGAATCTCCACAAATTGGAGTCTCTTGCCCTTACAAGTATATGATCACAAAGAAGCACAGAGTAAGGGAGGGAAGCAGCACACACAAATCCACAGCGAAACGCGCATCACACATGGCCAAGAATCGAGCTCGAATGACTATCTCAAAGTTCTCACTAGAACGGAGCTCGAATCACTTAGAATCACAAACGGATGCGCAGAGAATGAGTGTGGATGATCAAGAATGCTCTAAGGTTGCTTGGGTGTCTTCTCCATGCGCCAAGGGGTCCCTTTTATAGCCCCAAGGCAGCTAGGAGCCGTTGAGAGCAATCAGGGAAGGCAATTCTTGCCTTTTGTCATCGGGCGCACCGGACAGTCCGGTGCACCACCGGACACTGTCCGGAGCCCGATTCCCTTCCTTAATTGGTGAAGCCGACCGTTGGCGCCTGAGAGCCGTTGGCGCACCGGACACTGTCTGGTGCACACCGGACAGTCCGGTGCCCCCTTCTAGCCGTTGGCTCGGCCACGTGTCCCGCGCAGATTGCGCGGCCGACCGTTGGCTCAGCCGACCGTTGGCTCACCGGACAGTCCGGTGCACACCGGACAGTCCGGTGAATTATAGTCGTACGTCGCCGGTGAATTCCCGAGAGCGGTCAGTTCGCTCGAGCCAGCCTGGCGCACCGGACACTGTCCGGTGCACCACCGGACAGTCCGGTGCTCCCAAACTGAGCAAAGTCTTGGCTGCTTGAGCCAAGACATCTCCAATTGTTCTTTTTCCTGTTTCCAGTACTTAGACACAATACATTAGTCTCTAAAACAATGTACTAAGTCTGAGAAACATACCTTTATACTTGATTTGTACTTTGTCCACCATTTAGCACTTAAGCACTTGTGTTTGACACCAAATCACCAAAACACTTAGAAATGGCCCAAAGGCACATTTCCCTTTCAATCTCCCCCTTTTTGGTGATTTATGCCAACATAATATAAAGTAAGTGGAACAATTACAAAATCACTTCAAATAAGAATTCAAATTGTTTTGATTCAAATTTGACATATATGGATCACTCTTTGCCACCACTTGGTTTGTTTTTGCAAATCAAACTCAAATCTCTATCTCTAAGTTAAACACACTTGTTAAAACATAAAGAGAGTCATTCCAAGAGAAATTGATTCAAGATTTCAAAAACTCCCCCTTTTTCCCTTAATTAACACTTCTCCCCACAAGAAGCCAACTTTTGACAAGAGAGACAACAAAAGAGTTTTGACACACCAAAAGCTCTATTCTACTATTTTCAAAATCTCTCAATGTGGTAGCTGATCCATTTATCGCTTTGGCCTTTATTTTCTCCCCCTTTGGCATCAAGCACCAAAACGGGATTAATCTTGGCCCCTAAACCCCATTGCCTCACCAAAATCTTCAATAAGAATACAAAGGCAATAAGAGTACATGAGATGAACTTGGAATAAGTTACCCTCTCATCGGAGTGCAGTGGAAGTCTTTCATGGTCCAAGTCCACCTTTTCCCTTTCAATTCTCCTTTGAGACTAAATCAAGCAAACTCAAGCACATAGTTAGTCTCAAAGGTTCAAGTTGTACCACATCTCCCCCTAGATATGTGCATCACTTTGCAACGGACTTGTGAGGTCCGGGGAGTGTATGTACAACTTGAGCACCATAAGTAAGCAACAAAATGCATAAGGAACATGATCAAAGGCATAAACACATGTATGCTATA
Organism: Zea luxurians; assembly: GCA_029449295.1. NCBI lineage: Eukaryota > Viridiplantae > Streptophyta > Magnoliopsida > Poales > Poaceae > Zea > Zea luxurians. The sequence continues at coordinate 99,648,861 of JAOPSE010000014.1, read as the reverse complement.
AATCAATCCAGGTTCCGCGAATCTAAGACATTTAGCTCACTACGCAACCTGCAAAAGGTCTGCTCATCTAGAGGCTTGGTAACTATATCGGCTAGCTGGTTCTCGGAGCTAACATGAAACACTTCGATATCCCCCTTTTGCTGGTGGTCTCTCAAAAAGTGATGCCGGATGTCTATGTGCTTTGTGCGGCTGTGTTCAACAGGATTTTCCGCCATGCGGATAGCACTCTCATTATCACATAGGAGTGGGACTTTGCTCAGATTGTAGCCAAAGTCCCTGAGGGTTTGCCTCATCCAAAGTAGTTGTGTGCAACACTGTCCTGCGGCAACGTACTCGGCCTCAGCGGTGGATAGGGCAACGGAGGTTTGTTTCTTAGAGTTCCATGACACCAGGGACCTTCCTAAGAATTGGCACGTCCCCGAAGTACTCTTCCTATCGACCTTACATCCAGCATAGTCGGAATCTGAATATCCAATCAAGTCAAAGGTAGACCCCTTTGGATACCAGATCCCGAAGCAAGGCGTAGCGACCAAATATCTAAGAATTCGCTTCACCGCCACTAAGTGACACTCCTTAGGATCGGATTGAAATCTAGCACACATGCATACGCTTAGCATAATGTCCGGTCTACTAGCACATAAATAAAGTAAAGACCCTATCATTGACCGGTATGCCTTTTGATCAACAGACTTACCTCCTTTGTTGAGGTCGGTGTGTCCGTCGGTTCCCATCGGAGTCTTTGCGGGCTTGGCGTCTTTCATCCCAAACCGCTTCAGCAAGTCTTGCGTGTACTTCGTTTGGGAGATGAAGGTGCCGTCCTTGAGTTGCTTCACTTGGAACCCAAGGAAGTAGTTCAACTCGCCCATCATCGACATCTCGAATTTCTGCGTCATCACCCTGCTAAACTCTTCACAAGACTTTTGGTTAGTAGAACCAAATATTATGTCATCGACATAAATCTGGCACACAAACAAATCACCATCACATGTCTTAGTGAAAAGAGTTGGATCGGCTTTCCCAACCTTGAAAGCATTAGCAATTAAGAAATCTCTAAGGCATTCATACCATGCTCTTGGGGCTTGCTTAAGTCCATAGAGCGCCTTAGAGAGCTTACACACGTGGTCGGGATACCGTTCATCCTCGAAGCCAGGGGGTTGCTCCACGTACACCTCCTCCTTGATTGGCCCGTTGAGGAAAGCGCTCTTCACATCCATTTGGTACAACCTGAAAGAATGGTGAGCGGCATATGCTAGCAAAATACGAATTGATTCTAGCCTAGCCACAGGAGCAAAAGTCTCCTCAAAGTCCAAACCTGCGACTTGGGCATAACCTTTTGCCACAAGTCGAGCCTTGTTCCTTGTCACCACCCCGTGCTCGTCTTGTTTATTGCGGAACACCCACTTGGTTCCCACAATATTTTGCATAGGACGAGGCACCAGCGTCCAAACTTCATTCCTTTTGAAGTTGTTGAGCTCCTCTTGCATGGCCAACACCCAGTCCGGATCTAGCAAGGCCTCTTCTACCCTGAAAGGCTCAATAGAAGAGACAAAAGAGTAATGCTCACAAAAATTAACTAATCGAGATCGAGTAGTTACTCCCTTGCTGATATCACCCAGAATTTGGTCGACAGGATGATCCCTTTGAATCATCGCTCGAACTTGGGTTGGAGGTGCCGGTTGCGCTTCTTCCTCCATCACATGATCATCTTGTGCTCCCCCTTGATCACACGCCTCCTGTTGATGAACCTGTTCATCGTCTTGAGTTGGGGAATGCACCATAGTTGAGGAAGAAGGTTGATCTTGCTCCTTATGTTCCTGTGGTCGTACATCACCAATCGCCATGGTTCGTATAGCGGCCGTCGGAACATCTTCTTCATCTACATCATCAAGATCAACAACTTGCTCTCTTGGAGAGCCATTAGTTTCATCAAATACAACGTCGCTAGAGACTTCAACCAAACCCGATGATTTGTTGAAGACCCTATACGCCTTTGTATTTGAATCATAACCTAATAAAAACCCTTCTACAGCTTTGGGAGCAAACTTAGAATTACTACCTTTCTTCACTAGAATGTAGCATTTGCTCCCAAATACACGAAAGTACAATACATTGGGTTTGTTACCGGTTAGCAGCTCATACGACGTCTTCTTGAGGAGGCGATGTAGGTAGACCCGGTTGATGGCGTGGCAAGCCGTGTTCACGGCTTCCGACCAAAAGCACTTGGGGGTCTTGAATTCTCCAAGCATCGTCCTCGCCATATCGATGAGCGTCCTGTTCTTCCTCTCTACCACACCATTTTGCTGTGGTGTGTAGGGAGCGGAGAACTCATGTTTGATCCCTTCCTCCTCAAGATACTCCTCCACTTGAAGGTTCTTGAACTCGGACCCATTGTCACTCCTTATCTTCTTCACCTTGAGCTCAAACTCGTTTTGAGCTCTCCTTAGAAAGCGCTTGAGGGTCCCTTGGGTTTCAGACTTGTCCTACAAAAGGAATACCCAAGTGAAGCGGGAAAAGTCATCAACAATAACTAGACCATACTTACTTCCTCCTATGCTTAGATAGGCGACGGGTCCGAAGAGGTCCATATGTAGCAGCTCCAGGGGTCTTGATGTGGTCATCACATTCTTGCTGTGATGCGCTCCTCCCACCTGTTTACCTGCTTGACAAGCTGCACAAGGTCTATCTTTTTCGAATTGCACATTAGTTAATCCTATCACGTGTTCTCCCTTTAGAAGCTTGTGAAGGTTCTTCATCCCTACATGTGCTAAGCGGCGATGCCACATCCAGCCCATGCTAGTCTTAGCAATTAAGCATGCATCTAGACCGGCCTCCTCTTTTGCAAAATCAACTAAATAAAGTTTGCCGTCTAATACACCCTTAAATGCTAGTGAACCATCACACCTTCTAAAGACAGACACATCTACATTTGTGAATAGACAGTTATATCCCATATTGCATAATTGACTAACAGATAGCAAATTATAACCAAGAGACTCAACTAAAAACACATCAGATATAGAGTGCTCATTAGAAATAGCAATTTTACCTAACCCTTTTACCTTGCCTTGATTCCCATCACCAAATATAATTGAATCTTGGGAATCCTTGTTTTTGACGTAGGAGGTGAACATTTTCTTCTCCCCTGTCATATGGTTTGTGCATCCGCTGTCGATTATCCAGCTTGAACCCCCGGATGCATAAACCTACAAGGCAAATTTAGGCTTGGGTCTTAGGTACCCAACTCATGTTGGGTCCTACAAGGTTAGTGCAAATATCCTTAGGGATCCAAATGCAAGTTTTGTCTCCCTTGCATTTTGCCCCTAACTTCCTAGCAACTATCTTCCTATCCTTTCTACAAATAGCAAAGGAAGCATTTAAAGCATGATAAATTGTAGAGGGACCATTCATAACTTTTATAGGAACATGAACAATATTCTTCCTAGGCACATTATGAACAACATTTCTCCTACTAACATTTCTATCATGCACATAAGAAGAACTAGAAGCAAACATGACATGAGAATCAAAAGCATCATATGCATTATAACTCCGATAAGCATTTCTAGATTGTCTCCTATCATGATACAAAAAGGCATAGTTCTTTTTAGCACTACTAGCCATAGGGGCCTTCCCTTTCTCCTTGGCGGAGATGGGAGCCTTATGGCTTGTTAAGTTCTTGACTTCCCTCTTGAAGCCAAGCCCATCCTTAATTGAGGGGTGTCTACCAACCGTGTAGGCATCCCTAGCAAATTTTAGTTTCTCAAAATCACTTTTGCTAGTCTCAAGTTGGGCATTAAGACTAGCTACCTCTTCATTTAATTTAGAAATGCAAGCTAGGTGTTCACTATAAGCATCAATGTTAATATCTTTACACCTAGTGCATGTTACAACATTTTCTACACAAGAGGTGGATTTACTAGCAATCTCTAACTTAGCATTCAAATCATCATTAATGCTCCTTAATTTAGAAATTGTCTCATGGCAAGAAGATAATTCACAAGAAAGCATTTCATTTCTTTTAACTTCTAGAGCATGAGATTTTTGTGCTTCTACAAATTTATCATGTTCTTCAAACAACAAATCCTCTTGCTTTTCTAAAAGCATATTCTTATCATTTAAGGCATCAATTAATTCATTAATTTTGTCTACCTTGGTTCTATCTAATCCCTTGAATAAGCATGAGTAATCTATCTCATCATCATCACTAGACTCATCCTCACTTGAAGAAGCATAAGTACTAGTATTATGAGTGCTTACTTTCTTCTCCCTTGCCATGAGGCAAGTGTGACGCTCATTGGGGAAGAGGGATGACTTGTTGAAGGCGGTGGCGGCGAGTCCTTCATTGTCGGAGTCGGACGAGGAGCAGTCCGAATCCCACTCCTTGCCAAGATGAGCCTCGCCTTTTGCCTTCTTATAGTTCTTCTTTTTCTCCCTCTTGTTCCCTTGTTCCTGATCACTATCATTGTTGGGACAGTTAGCAATAAAATGACCAAGCTTACCGCATTTGAAGCATGAGCGCTTCCCCTTGGCTTTGGTCTTGCTTGGCTGTCCCTTGCGTCCTTTGAGCGCCGTCTTGAAGCGCTTAATGATGAGGGCCATCTCCTCATCATTAAGTCCAGCCGCCTCAATCTGTGCCACCTTGCTAGGTAGCGCCTCCTTGCTTCTTGTTGCCTTGAGAGCAAGGGGTTGTGGCTCGTTGATCGGACCATTCAAGGCGTCGTCCACGTACCTTGCCTCCTTGATCATCATTCGCCCGCTAACAAATTTTCCGAGGACTTCTTCGGGCGACATTTTGGTGTACCTGGGATTCTCACGAATATTATTCACCAAATGAGGATCAAGAACGGTAAAGGACCTTAGCATCAGTCGGACGACGTCGTGGTCCGTCCATCGCGTGCTTCCGTAGCTCCTTATTTTGTTGATAAGGGTCTTGAGCCGGTTGTATGTTTGAGTTGGCTCCTCGCCCCTTATCATCGCGAACCTTCCAAGCTCGCCCTCCACCAACTCCATTTTGGTGAGCAAGGTGACGTCGTTCCCCTCATGAGAGATCTTGAGGGTGTCCCAGATCTGCTTGGCATTGTCCAAGCCGCTCACCTTGTGATACTCGTCCCTGCACAAGGAGGCTAGCAACACAGTAGTGGCTTGTGCATTCTTATGAATCTGTTCATTAATAAACACAGGGCTATCCGAGCTATCAAATTTCATTCCACTTTCCACAATCTCCCAAATGCTTGGATGGAGAGAAAACAGGTGAGTACGCATTTTGTGGCTCCAAAATCCGTAGTCCTCTCCATCAAAGTGAGGGGGCTTGCCAAGTGGAATGGGGAGCAAATGTGAATTTGAACTTTGCGGAATACGAGAGTAGTCAAAAGAAAAGTTCGAATTAACCGGTTTCCTTTTCTCGTAGTCGTTGTGGTCGTCGTCCTTTTGGGAAGAAGTAGACTCATCGCTGTCGTCGTAGTAGACGATCTCCTTGATGCGCCTCGTCTTCTTCTTCTTCCCTTCCTTCCGTCTATGGCCCGAGCCGGAGTCGGTAGGCTTGTCATCTTTGGGCTCGTTGACGAAGGACTCCTTCTCCTTATCGTTGATCACTATCCCCTTGCCCTTAGGATCCATCTCTTCGGGCGGTTAGTCCCTTTCTTGAAGAGAACGGCTCCGATACCAATTGAGAGCACCTAGAGGGGGGTGAATAGGTGATCCTGTAAAACTTCAAACTTAAGCCACAAAACTTAGTTAAGTGTTAGCACAATTAATGCCAAGTGGCTAGAGAGGAGTCTCAACAAAACACAATAACCACAAGATATCAATCACAGAGATGGCACAGTGGTTTATCCCGTGGTTCGACCAAGACCAACGCTTGCCTACTCCACGTTGTGGCGTCCCAACGGACGAGGGTTGCAATCAACCCCTCTCAAGCGGTCCAAAGACCCACTTGAATACCACGGTGTTTTGCTTTCTTTTCTTAATCCCGTTTGCAAGGAATCTCCACAAATTGGAGTCTCTTGCCCTTACAAGTATATGATCACAAAGAAGCACAGAGTAAGGGAGGGAAGCAACACACACAAATCCACAGCGAAACGCGCACACACACGGCCAAGAATCGAGCTCGAATGACTATCTCAAAGTTCTCACTAGAACGGAGCTCGAATCACTTAGAATCACAAACGGATGCGCAGAGAATGAGTGTGGATGATCAAGAATGCTCTAAGGTTGCTTGGGTGTCTTCTCCATGCGCCAAGGGGTCCCTTTTATAGCCCCAAGGCAGCTAGGAGCCGTTGAGAGCAATCAGGGAAGGCAATTCTTGCCTTTTGTCATCGGGCGCACCGGACAGTCCGGTGCACCACCGGACATTGTCCGGAGCCCGATTCCCTTCCTTAATTGGTGAAGCCGACCGTTGGCGCCTGAGAGCCGTTGGCGCACCAGACACTGTCCGGTGCACACCGGACAGTCCGGTGCCCCCTTCTAGCCGTTGGCTCGGCCACGTGTCCCGCGCAGATTGCGCGGCCGACCGTTGGCTCAGCCGACAGTCGGTGCTCACCGGACAGTCCGGTGCACACCGGACAGTCCGGTGAATTATAGCCGTACGTCGCCGGTGAATTCCCGAGAGCGGCCAGTTCGCTCGAGCCAGCCTGGCGCACCGGACACTGTCCGGTGCACCACCGGACAGTCCGGTGCTCCCAGACTGAGCAAAGTCTTGGCTGCTTGAGCCAAGACATCTCCAATTGTTCTTTTTCCTGTTTCCAGTACTTAGACACAATACATTAGTCTCTAAAACAATGTACTAAGTCTGAGAAACATACCTTTATACTTGATTTGTACTTTGTCCACCATTTAGCACTTAAGCACTTGTGTTTGACACCAAATCACCAAAACACTTAGAAATGGCCCAAAGGCACATTTCCCTTTCACCCTTTAGACACGGATGCAACACACTCTTCGTCCTCTCGATAGTCTTTATTCGTCTTGTACCTACTTGCACCGCACTTTGGGCAGCTCTCCAAGTCTTTATAATCATCACCTCGATAAAGGATACAGTGATTTCTACACGCGTGGATCTTCTCCACACCCATAGTGAGCGGACTGATTAGTTTCTTTGCATAGTACGTGTTAGCAGGCACATTGTTCTCCTTTGGAAGCATGTCTGCGATAATACTCAAGAACACATCGAAGCCAGCATCAGACACACCATATTTAGCTTTTAACATCAACAGCTTTAGCACAGACCGGAGCGTCGTGAACTCTTTGGTACAACCCTTAGACTCGTCGTACAAAGGCTCTTCTGCTGCCTTCTTCAGGGACTCCATACCTTTCATTAAGAACATCGATTGATCTGTATGACGACGCAACATTGCCTCTAGCAACTCTGCATCTTCCTCATCCATAACACTTGGCAGAACATGAGGTCTATCATGTTCATTTCCTCCAGCGTAACCATGATCAGTAACATTTTGCACTACATGTTCGCTCTGTGGAAGAGGTTGGTGTGTCTCGTGAAGTTCCTAAAATCTGTCGTCGATGTTCTCAGGGTTTCCAGTCGTATAAGGCGAAGAGCTACCCTCTCCATGCTTTGTCCAAATTGTGTAATCCTTCATAAATCCTCGGCATACCAGATGAGATATGATTTGTTCTGTGTCATTAAATACAGCAGCATTTTTGCAGTCCATGCATGGACAATATATGTGTTTTGTCTTTGTTCTCCAAGCATGGTTCGTAGCGACATCAATAAACCTATGGACCTCGGATATGTATGATGGATCTAGCCTTGATAAGTTATACATCCAGGATGTCCTCTCCATCACCACCTGTAAAAAAGTAACATAAACACACAAGAACCAACCTTTCTTAGCAACCTTCTTCCAAAAAATAAAGATAACCCCCCCCCTTGTATTTTGTGAAATCTGGCCCTCTAATGGAAGTTGGGCTGCGAGCTATAGTTCTTGTCGGGAAGGATGAAGGGGTGAAACCCTATATCCAAAATGTGGCTAAATTTAAGGAAAATGAACAAAAATTGGCAAGAGGAACATAAAACCAAACTTTCCTAGCCATACTCTTCTCTCTAACACATGGTGAAGGCCTAGTTCCAAAATTGAGCAAAGATGAACAATAATTGGCAATTAAAACATAATTAAACCAACCTTTCATAGCAACTAATAAAAACAATCTTAATTACCAAACCTATCTTCTTCTCTCTCCACACAACACATGAACCATTCATTAAACAACTTAATATGCCATGGATAAACTGATTTGAGAACTAAACATGAAAAAGGAGAGAGGATAGACAAAATCTAACCATATTAAACAACTTTATTTGAGCGAATAGAGCAAAAATGTGGCTAAATGTGGCTAAAATTGAGAGAGGATACACTCTCTCTCAAATGGTGAAACCCTAGATCCAAAATGTGGCTAAAATTGAGCAAAAATGAATAAAAATTGACATTAGCAACATAAACCAACCTTTCTTAGCAATCTTCTTCCAAAAAATGAAGATCAAAACCTCTCCCCATGTATTTTGTGAATTCTGGACCTCCAAAATCGCCTCCAATGGAAGTTGGCTGCGAGCATACAGTTCACTGTCGGGGTAAGAAGAGGGGTATTTATAACAGACACTTCACTGGCGGTTGTCTTTAAAAACCGCCAGTGGAAACCTATTTCCACTGGCGGTTATCTTAACACAACCGCCAGTGGAAATAGGATGTTTCCACTGGCGGTTATGTTAAGATAACCGCCAGTGGAAACCTATTTTCACTGGCGGTTTGTGTTACACAACCGCCAGTGGAAACATCCTATTTCCACTGGCGGTTGTGTTAAGATAACCGCCAGTGGAAATAGGTTTCCACTGGCGGTTTTTAAAGCCGGGCCCACCTGTTTCTTTCACTGACGTTTGATAACGGAAACCGCCAGTGAAAAGTTGAACGTGCCGCAGGCTTTGAGCTTATTTGTACTAGTGGCAACTTGTGTGGTCCTGTGACGCCGGTGACGCCGTCCAGGAACAAGTTCTTCCTCCTGCTCGTCGATGACCTGAGCCGCTATATGTGGCTCACTCTGCTGAAGACAAAGGACCAGGCCATGGAGGCGTTCGTGACGTTCCAAGCTTGGGCAGAGGTGGAGGCGGAAACCAAGGTGGGCACCCTGCGCACCGATCGTGGCGGGGAGTTCACGGCACGTGCTTGGAGCACTGCCTCCGGGACGGGATCCAGCGCCATCTTACGGCACCGTACACGCCTCAACAGAACGGTGTTGTCAAGAGGAGAAACCAGACCGTGATGGGGATGGCCAGGAGCATGCTCAAGGCGATGGGCGTCCCCAGCTGGCTTTGGGGGGAGGTCGTGAACACTGCGGTGTACATACTCAACTGGTCGCCGACAAGGAGCGTTGAAGGGAAGACTCCGTTCGAGGTATGGTTCGGCACGAAAGCCGCCGGTGCCGATGGTGTTCGTCGGGTACGAGCCGGGCACGAAGGCCTCGAGGTTCTACAATCCCGTGAACCGGTGCGCCTACATGTCGCGCGACGCAGTGTTCGAGGAACACCACCCGTGGAACTGGAGTGCGGAGCAGCTGGGCGACAATGAGCTGCTCAAGGTGGAGTTCATCTCCATTGGTGGACCATGGCGCACCGGCGGTGGCGGGGCGGCACCGTCGCCACCACTCTCGTTGCCGAGCTCTTCATCAAGCCGGGGTACTTCACCAGGCGGCGCCCTCACGCTGGCGCCTGAAGCTGAGCCAGCTACACCGCAAGGAGCTGCGGGGTAGGGGCTGTTGCAGCACGTGTCGCGACACCTCGACGTGGACGTCGATGATGTTCCTCTCCGGTTCCGAACAATGGAAGACATACTGGAACATGGTCCTGCAGTTGGGGGAGCAGAGCAAGCTATGGTGGCTGAATTACTAGCCGCTATCGGGGAGGAACCAGTGTGAGTCGATGAGGCGTTGAAGATCAAAGAATGGCGCATGGCTATGCTTGAAGAAATGGTGTCAATCGAGGAGAATCACACCTGGTCGCTGGTGGACAGACTTGCCAAAGGGTCACTGGGCGATCGGTCTGAAAAGGGATGAACATGGTGAAGTTATCAAGCACAAAGCAAGGTTGGTCGCCAAAGGGTATGTGCAGCAGCCAGGCATTGACTTTGAAGAAGTGCTTGCTCTAGTAGCTCGCATGGAATCCGTGTGCCTGGCATTGGTGGTTGCTGCGCACAACGGCTGGCATGTTCACCACATGGACGTGAAGTCCGCTTTTCTTAATGGCAAGCTAGCAGACAGGGCTGTTCCTGACTTTTGAGGGGCCCGGGACAAGATTATAAATAGAGGCCCCAACACCATAAAAACTATTTTTTACTATTATATATATCAACTAATTATACTTGATGTACCACAGAAAGACTTGAGCAGTAAAAAATAGTAGTAATATTATTACCTCAAATATATTGTAGAGATCAACTTAAAAATGTCTTCTAACATTTCTAGATGTAAAAAAATCAATGATGGTTTCAATATTGACATCATATAATAATTTCTTCTCAATACATAAAGTTGCTAGCCCGTTTAAACTTTCTTGAGACATTGTAGACCTTAAATAATTCTTCAATAACTTAAGCTTTGAGAAGCTCCTTTCAGCTGATGCCACAATTATTGATATAGTAAATAATATCCGATAAGCAACAAATATATTAGGATACCAATCCATTTTCCTAACAAACTCAAGAATATATTGGTATAGTGAATAATATCCGTTTCTATCCTATATTTCTATTGGACTTTGTGTGCGGTGGGGCCCCTGGGAGATGGGGGCCCAGGTCGGCCGCCCCTCCCGCCCTGCCTCAGGCACGGCCCTGCTAGCAGAGGAAGTTTATGTGTTCCAGCCGCCAGGATTCTCTGTTGATGGTGAAAGTGACAAAGTGCTGAAGCTTCACAAGGCCCTGTACACCAAACTTGATGCAAGTCTCACGGGGATGGGATTTCGACAGTGCAAGACAGAGCATGGCCTGTACACTAGATGTGAAAGGGGAGCCCGGCTGATAGTGGATGATATACTCATTGTTGGGGAGTCAGAGGAAGAATTGAACAAAACTCAAAAGATGAAATGAAGCAAACTTTCCATATGAGTGATCTTGGACCACTGTCATACTATCTGGGAATTGAAGTGAGGCAGGGACCGTATTCAGTCGAGTTGAATCAATGTGCGTATGTTGCTAAGCTGTTGGAGAAGGCTGGGATGATGAATTGCAACACCTGTGCTACACCGATGGAACAAAGAATCAAATTGTCCAGGAAGAGCAACTCTGCCACCAAGTACAGAAGCCTTATTGGGAGTCTCAGGTACTTGCTGCACACACGTCCTGACCTGACTTATAGCGTTGGATATTTGAGCCGGTTCATGGAAGAACCCAAGGAAGGTCACATGGTGGCATTGAAGCACTTGCTACGGTACGTTGCGGGAACAAGGGACTTTGGTCTGGCATACACCCCTGGAAGAACAGCGCTTGAATATAGCGATAGTGATTTTGCCGGAGACACTGATGACAGACGAAGCACTATAGGAGCCATTTACTTCCTTGGGGGAAGCCCGATCAGCTGGATATCTCAGAAGCAGAAGCGTCGACATGTGAGGCTGAGTATATGGCCAGTGCGGTTGCAGCTGGACAGGGGCTCTGGCTGCGGCGCCTGCTTGAAGAGATGACGGGGATAGTCGTTCCAACGCCGGTAATCAAGATGGACAACACGGCAGCAATCGCACTCGCAAAGAACCCGGGAGATCACAAGCGGAGTAAGCATATTGATGTTAAGTTTCATTTCACCAGGAAGTGTGTGGAACACGGCGACATCAATCCTCTTCTGGATTGGTGGAACCGAACAAGCCCTGAGAGAGGACCCCGATCCTCGCCCTCGCCTGCCTTGAGCCGTCGGAGTGCCGGGCCGTGCCGGGGCCGCACCGCCTTTGGAGCGCCTCGTGCTTGTGGAGCTTCGCCACGAGGTACGGGGACGGCTTAGGCGGAGACTTGTTGTGGTAGCCGGCGAACTCGTACCGGCTCCGGTATCTGAACGTACTCAGGGGTGAGAAGGCCGTCGAAGGAGATGGTCGGCTGTGAGGTTCGACTGAGCCGTGCCTTCCAAGCCTGGTCCAGTGCATGCATTTCATAAGGTATTACAAACTCGTGCTTGTGGAAGTTCATGCTAAGGTCGAGTATCACCTTGCGCTTCACCAGTAATTATATATTGTACGAATTGGAGATATTATGTATATATAGAGAAAAAAAAGAAGAGTTTTGGGTACGTACGTGACTGTAGCGGTCAGAGGAGAGGAAGATGAAGCAGCAGGGTACGGACGTTTGCGCGCATATACCAAAGCTGTCTTGGTCGTCCATTCCTGTGGTGGTGCAGAGGAGAGGGCTTTCGTTCGTCGGGACGTAGTGCTGTGGGCCTGTGGAAACAAGCGGCCGGCGCGGTTGACCCTTGACTTTGAAAATGGATTAGTACAGTACGTGTGCGTGCTGCATCCCGGATGCAAACTACGGACTCTGCAGCCCGAGAGAAATCACGTTCCGCAGGCCCACGCACCAGAATCACGCATCGGCTTCCATGTTCCGTCGGCTTGCGTACCCATCGGCTCAGCCTCTGATACGTGGATCCCTAATTAGCGTGATTGTTTTGTGCTTCCTCTCGGGCCGTCAACAGATGCAAGGGAAAAAAATACAGCAACGTGCCGCTGCCATCACCACACCCTCGACGCCTTGAAGATCCCCTGGGCGGCCCTCAGGCCGTCCAATCAACCTTTCCACGGGGTCATCCCCGGGTGTCAGGCCTACCCGTTAGGCCAGATCGACCTCATGGTGACCTTCGGGACACCAGAGAAGTTCCGGCGTGAGTCGCTGACCTTCGAAGTGGTCGACTTCGCCAGCGACAACCACGCCATCTTCAGGAGGCCATGCTACGTCAAGCTTATGGCAATCCCAAGTTATGCCTACCTCAAGCTCAAGATGCCGAGCCCCAACGGTGTCATCACCGTCGGCACGAGCGTCAACCGAGCGCTCGAGAACGAGCGCGCCAACTGCACTGCCACGCGGGCGGCGCGAACTTGAGCCCCGCCTGGGACGCGACTGCGCACGGGATGCGAACGGAAGCACCGCTGACGCGCGACGTCCACACTCTTACAGGGCCGGGCGCGACCCCACCTTTGCTCCACTCCACGAAGCAAGCTGCCTGGCGCTAGATCTGCCGCCCCTCGCACCACCGTCGCGGGCAGACCAGCCCTCCATGGCCGCTCCTCTTCTCACCCTCCCCAACCCGAGCAGAACTCGTGGGGAGTGACAACAGCCACCAAAACCGCAAGATCCGACCAATAGATGACCAGATCCGGCGAGGAGAAGAGAGGAGCTGGCTCCTAGGACCTCCATGGAGCAACCACGTAGAAGAAGAGGAGGAGAAAGCTAAGAAAACAAAAAGGAAGAGCCGCGAGAGGGTCGGTTGTGCGACCCGGTCGCTGGCCGCCGTCACCGCGTGGGGGGCGGCGACAGCGGCCGTCGATCTAGGTCTGGGGAGGACCGGGCGGTGGCGGCGCCGAGTCGCCTGGGGAGACGACGCGAGGGCCGAGTCTTTTTTTCGTATATTTTCGTATATCACTAGTCACCATCACTCACTGAACTAACTAGTGATATTCTTTGCAACACGGAGGTAATACTAGTTAGCTTTAAAAATATCAAATAGAAACAGTACTTCATTACTCTGTTAAATCATGAACACCAATACACAAATTTACACAGATCTTAAGCTCAGATCATATCTAATGCGGATAATAACCATAAAGTTGATCTTTTTTATTTCACACAAGTTAGTTTTAAAAATATCAAAATAGAAACTAGAAAACAAAACTTCACTACTCTGTTAAGCTATGAACACTAATATACATATACATATACTCTGTCAAGTTGATGCCACTCCTCGGCGACAAGGAGTTGTTCACATTTAATTATGTGCTTTAGAGAAGATGAGTGAAAAGCCAACATATGTATTGAGCATGCTGACACGAGTTTTTAATATAGGGACAGCGGAGAAGAAGGTGGTCAATGGACTCCACAGCCTGGTCGCAAAAGGAACAAGAGTCGGAATCTGTGAGGCCATGACGGAGAAGGCGTGCCAGGGTCCAGCATCGCTTGTGCAACACTGTCCAAGCGAAGAATATGCATTTCTGAGGAGCTCTGATCCGCCACAAGTTCCTTGAACCTTGGAGCTCTGATCTCCTAATGAAGAAGGCCTTGTAGGCTGAGGAGTGAGGAGGCCGAGTAATCATGAGACGCACTCCACTTCCAAAGAAAGGAGTCCCAAGAGTTTGGGTCCAGGTGAACATGTTGCAAAATATCCTAGATCCTGAGGTACTCCGAGATCACACTGACAGTGAGGGAGCCCGTGATGTCACGAACCCAGCTGCGATTGCGTAATGCCTGAGCCACTGTCTTCCGTTGATTAGAGCGCGAAAGGATTGCCCCAAACAAGTTTGGTGCAAGGTCTTTGATGGAGGATCCATGAAGCCAACGGTCCGTCCAAAAGAAGGTAGATATCCCGTCACCTAGCTGGACCTGAACTGAGGCCTCAAACATGCTGCGCACTTGCGGCTCGGTCGACGCCGGGAATTGGACCCAACAAACTCTTCGGTCTCGTTCGCCGAAACCACTCCCATCTCAACCCCAGAGCATAACCATGCAAGGTAAGATTTGTGATTCCGAGCCCTCCATATTCAACTGGGGTACAGAATCTCGGCCATGCAACGAGACAATGTCCTTCCCGGACTTCTTCGCGACGAACCTTGTCAATGAGCTTGCGCGCCCAGGGAGGCAGGGCAACTACCAGGGCCACATGGGTAGAGGGTAGTCACAGCGGATAAGGTGACCTTTGTGAGAGTGAGGCGGCCAGCCTTGCTGACGAGCTTTCCCTTCCAGGTCGGGATTTTTCGGACCACCTTGTCCTCGTCGACCATCTCGCTCATCAACAAAATAGTAACCGAAGGGTAAGATTGGGCTTCGGCAGGTTTTAGGATGATTGCTTGCCTTGGTAGTAATGGCACTGGTGCCGGTAGTATGGTCGTGAACAATCAGTACTTGTAGTAGCTCTATAGTTCCCATTTTGTAATTCTGGTCGTTGGCTTCCTGCTGGCTATGGTCGTTGGCTTCCTGCCGACTCGGGCCACCATGAAAGCCTTGTATTTCTCCCCTTCTTAATGAAATACACGTTTAACGTGTTCGCGAAAAAAAAGTATAATAATGATTTCTTTCTTGATGCCTTTTCGCTTTGGAGCTGCTTGTTTATATAGGTTGGAGGCAGGACCGGATGAATCTGTAATGAACAGTCAATTCCTTTCCGTTTTCCCTTATCAAAGAAAATAATAAATCCCAGTTACCGTATCATTTGATCGTATTCATGCTACTGAGTTATATTCATTTATGCAAATCTTCATATAAATTGTAAGTAAAGATGGATTCATTGAAGTAACGGCTTTCCACGTAATGTTTATATAAGTTCAAATTTCATTGTGAAAATTACTGTTTGTTGTATAAAGGTATTTACGGTGAAGCTATATAACATAAAAAAATCAATCGAATTTGTGGTTTTCTGAACCAAATGTAGGGAAAAGATTGGCAAATCTCTACTACATATTAAACAATACAATAAACCTGAGTTGTGACCGTGCGTCACACCTCGCCCCCGCAGCGCATCGCCCGCCAGTTTCCCACCCGATTTTCCCGTTTGTTGTGGGCCCATAGAGAAACAAAGATGCGTCCCATCCGGCTCTCGACTCCCCTAAACCCTAGCGTCGCCTCCACCATCCCCACCGCCTCCAGCGCGTCACCGCCAGAGCCCGCCGCTGGGAGCCCAAACGGTGAGCTAGGATGGCAGCGGCGAGGCTATCCGCTCGCTGTTGAAGGACGTCATCCCGGATCTACGACTCCCGCAGGTTTCTGGTGCGTGGTCGTCGTAGGAGGCCAGATCGAGGGTCCTCATCGCCGTCGGGCATGGATCTACACCCCCTCGACGCGGCGCTCGGCCTCCTCTCTACTGGCACCCGTCCTTGATTGGCGGCGGCGCCACCTCGACCCTCCCCCGCGGTGTGGAATCTCGAGCACGGACAGCAGACCACCGGCAACAAGGTGGCCGAGGACCGGCGGCGGGCTGAGGTGTTCCGCGACAACCTCCGGTACGTGGACACGCACAACATGGAGGTGGACGCCGGGCTCCACGGCTTCCGCCTCGGCCTCACTCCCTTCGCCGACCTCACGCTGGAGGAGTTCCGCGCGGGCGCCTTGGGTTCTGCCGCACCCGTAACTGGCACGACGGAGGTGGAGAAGATCGGGGAGGGTACGTACGGGGTGGTGTACAAGGCGCTGAACAAGGGCACCAACGAGACGATCGCGCTCAAGAAGATCCGTCTCGAGCAGGAGGATGAGGGTGTCCCGTCCACCGCCATCCGCGAGATCTCGCTCCTCAAGGAGATGAACCACCCCAACATCGTCAGGTTCGCGACGGACGACGAGGATGATGATGCTGGTGCTCTGGACACCCAGTGAAGCAATGCTGTCACATTGATGCGGGATTTAGTTCACTACTAACAACATCCATTCATGATGATGCAGGTTGCACGATGTTGTCCACAGTGAGAAGCGCATATATCTTGTGTTCGAGTACCTGGATCTGGACCTCGAGAAGTTCATGGATTCATGTCCCGAGTTTGCAAAGAACCCCTCAATGATTAAGGTTAGAAACACTGAATTTAAATCTTTCTGCCCATTTGGGTTTCTTTTTCAATATACTGTATAGAGATAGGCTTGAACTTGAAGCATTCCCTTCATTGGTAACTACTACTAGGTTATCCAGTATATATGCTCTTGAAATCAAGTCTGACGACAGACCAATGCTAATGTCGTTAAGCTTGATTTTCGCTGCTGAACTTCTGTCTATGAATACAACTAATTTCACTGTTGCTTCTGTTTTTTGGCTAATGATTGCCAATTAGCTTGGTACCGTATGATAGCATTGTGGATATAACTGTTGCACTGTTGTTTTGTGTGTATCGTTACTCGTTAGAGCTTACTGCTGACACTGCATTTCATCCACTATTCTATTGAGTGAAATGAAGTAAACAAGTGAAATAAACTAAACAATATCATGAATGGTAGTGTTTCCTCCTACTTTTGCTTCTTTTTTTCTTTACGGCATTAGTAGAACCTACCTATCCTTGTTCCTGATGTGCATATTTATCTGGCACACACAAAAAAGAGATATTATCTGCTTGTACTGCATTTTGGAAATGTGATTGTTTTCTCCTTTCTCCAGTAATATCTCTACCAGATACTCCGCGGCTTGCTTACTGTCATTCTCATAGAGTTCTTCATCGAGATTTGAAATCTCAGAATCTATTGATAGATCGGCGTACTAATGCACTGAAGCTTGCAAACTTTGGTTTAGCCAGGGTATTTGGAATTCCTGTCCGTACATTTACTCATGAGGTAAATTTCTTGTGGTGTTTATTTTAGAAAGGAAGTTTGATGCCCTTGTAGGAAGCAAATTTATCTTATGTGGAGTTATCAAAACTTTGGTTCCCTGCAATTTTACATCCGTACAAGACAGATTATTTTTTCATATATTCTAATATCTGTTGCAGTTACTCATCTTGTGTTTATGGAAGTATTTTTTTCAGGTGGTGACATTATGGTACAGAGCTCCAGAAATTCTTCTGGGAGAAAGACAGTATTCCATGCCAGTTGATGTATGGTCTGTGTGATGTATCTTTGTAGAAATTGGGAACCAGAAGCCACTGTTCCCCAATGATTCTGAGATCGACGAACTATTTAAGATATTCAGGTTCCATCGCTATGCTGCTACTAAATTTATTATATTTGATTATTTGCATTTTGTAGACTGTTTGATTATGTTTTGGGTTTCCTACTTTCCTAGGTACTGTTGAAGGGTACTTGGTACACCAAATGAACAAAGTTGGCCAGGAGTCACCTCTTTGCCTGATTTCAAGTCGGCTTTCCCGAAGTGCCAGTCTCAGGTACGAGGCAATGACATAAGCATATTTTCCAAATCCCGGAGCTTATAATGCCATTGAAATGCTCTGTTTCAACCTTTAATGCAGGATCTTGCAGCAGTTGTCCCAAATCTTGAACCCGCTGGTTTGGACCTTCTCTCTGTAAGTCGTTTGGATAATCGTTGACCATATAAATGTTAAAAATGTGGCATCATATGATTTTCTGTAGCCAATTTACGTATTTATTGCTCATGGTCAGAAAATGCTTCGGTACGAGCCAAGCAAAAGAATCACAGCCAGGCAGGCTCTTGAACATGACTACTTCAAGGACCTTGAGATGGAACAATGACCTGTGTTGTTCTTAGTGTTTGCATCTGTATGAGTTGAGGTTTGTTTCATTCCTTTTATGACCACCGATCTTTCTCTGTCTCCCTCTCTGATCTGCATTTTTGTCTTAGAGCTGGATAATTTGGAATGTGGTGTGTTTTGAGATGCATGTATTGGATAATGTCGAATAGATTACCACCCTGTTTTTCTCTACATCTCCACAGAAGTCTGATGCTGAATCTTTTTTAATGCTCCCTCTAAGCTCTAGCCTATGTAACATTGGTCCCTTAAATTTTATTATAATCAATTGTTTTTGTGCAACTTTTTAAGTAACAGTAATCATGTGATATTGCTCTTTGAGAATTTTCATATCCAGAAGTGTGAGAATCCTAACAACAATGAAATATTTCTGAGCAAATCTTCATATATTTCACTGCATTATGCATCCTTTGTCATGTTGGAAACTTATATGGCACCCTTTCAATGAATAATACCAAGGCAAGTATATTTTTTAACTGAATGATGCTTAGAGTAGCAACCAAATAGATTCCTGATGATTTTACTTATTTTGAAAAGATTTTTAACCCGTTGCAACGCACGGGCACTCAACTAGTCCAAAATAGAAACCCAATGGCACTAGCAACATAGGCAAATATATGGTTGCCCGGTTGCATTTCCCAGAGGCGAGATAGAAGAGTCTTCTCTCTCCTTCCACGGAGAATGCCTAATTGCTAACCATGTAGAATCATACTCCCTCCATTTTGGAATGGAGTATCGAGCTGAATTTTTTTTTTTGGCTCTATCCATGAATACCGATGCAGAAATAATTTTTAAAATACTATTGCCCACACATACATGGAAGTTGAACTGGAGCACATGGTGTGAGCTCCTCCTTTACGGTGGGCTAGAATCAATATAGGCCGTCCTATTTTCCTTGATCCAGTGGATCAGATGATCTTATGATACATGATGGACTCAAGTATCACTAGATATATCATGTTTGAGGTATCACCAGGTATCATGGGTATTTTGAGAAAAAATTATGGTGGACATTAGCAGAGACGACATGTGGTGTTTTCCAGACACTGACACGCCCGCAAAGTTCGTCCCCAGTGGGTTCTGCTGGAGATGGTAGTACTGGCTTTTCATTGACAGGTTCCTTCTCCCCCTCCTGTGCATGTTAGGTCAACCTGCAGTCAAGTCGTAGGGAAGCCAACAGGGCATGGGAACCGCGTTCGTATCCTCTCCTGTTGCGTGCTACTACCTCCATCTCTTAAAGAATGTCACCGGGTAGTTCTAAAATGAACTAACCAGTGACATTCTTTGTAGGATGGAGGTAGTAAATGCAGAGAGAGCATTAGATAGAATATGGGTCGTTCATTTTCAGATCTACGCTAGCTGTTGCATGTTAGATTCCTTCTCTTTCTTCCTCGCTGGGACGTCTGTCTCTATGTCGCCTCTGCATTTAACGAGCCACCGCAGAGGATGCGGATCTGTGCGTATTCTGCCTACCCGGGGGCAGCTCGACATAGTACCGCTGCAGGGTGTTGCTGCTGCTGCAGGTGCGGCTCGTCATTCCCAACTGAAGGGGGACTCCCATTGTGTGCACTAGTGGTGGTGTCCTGCTGCAGGAGCAAACGTTTGCTAATCGAGTATATGTTAGTGGGAAAAAAAGAAGAAATTTCTGACAAATATTGTAGGTACAAATTTGTTATATATTTATATTTTTTGAAACTCTTTATTTCTATAGAATTTGAACTTGAAATTTTGTGCAAACTTGAACTGAACTTGAAGAATATGTGTGAATTTTATCAGAATTTTTAGTGAATGTTGATAGATCAGACTTGTGAAAAGCGTCTCTCGATTATATTCATGTTGAAGATTGAAGTTTCAGCAACTGCACATGTTGCTTGTGTACTTGCGGATTGATGTCATAAGAGTATATGTGGCATCATTGATAGA
The DNA here is from genome assembly GCA_029449295.1 of Zea luxurians. Classification (NCBI taxonomy): domain Eukaryota; kingdom Viridiplantae; phylum Streptophyta; class Magnoliopsida; order Poales; family Poaceae; genus Zea; species Zea luxurians. The sequence continues at coordinate 99,628,556 of JAOPSE010000014.1, read as the reverse complement.
CATCAGAGCGTACATAAGTTGAATCAGTTTCAGCATCGAAGAACAATACACTGAGAACAGAGAGAAACACAAGAAATAGATGCCAAGAAAAGATGGCTTTTACTAATTCAGATGACACATAAAATCAGAACAATGTCTCGATTGTAGTGCTGTTGACTCGCCCCGATTTGTGAGTGACCATCCGGAGTTCCACTTCCGCATCACACCCTCGATTCACCACCTCCACGCCGGTAAGGACAGCAAAACTCTGGCCCGGTAGTTCGTCACCAGAACGTACGTCCACTAGATTTGTCTTAAAGAACCTTGCTATACAGAACCTACCGGAGCCGAGGCTGACAACCTGAGAATCCTTGCATTCCTTCCAACCCTCTGGCGGATCAAGTTCCTTCCAAGTACCCACTAGCTGTGGCTGGGAGTCCATGGCAGAGAGGTCAGCCGCAGCCAGGATGCCCAGACTCGGCAGAGGTGCCAAACCAGAGTTTGAGCTCGGGCACGTACTCAATCTTGCCACGGAAGGGTAGTGTCCACTCGCCGACCCGGTTCCACGTGTGGCTGACCGTGTGCATGCAGTAGGTGCCAGCGCCCTCAATGGATATGCAGATGTGGGAGCCATCCTCAATCACAGCATAAGATGTAACCTCAAGGCGGCGGCTATTCTGGTTAACTGTCTCACGGATGAATGGCGGCGGCGGTGGGACGAGGTGGCGATTCCAATGTTTCAGCACCCTGGGATACACATCTCGCATGCGGTAGATGAAGGCCTCGAACTGGCAGTTCACCTCTGGTTCTTCGGGCATGCTCTCCAAGATGAAAAGTTTGCTGCCCCACTCGTCGTTGTCGTCGTCTTCGTCAACATTGGGTTGGGGGATAGAGAGGGAGATGGGCTTCACCTTGGGTGTATGGAGATGGGCCACGGTTGACACCCCGCACGAGTTGGCATCGAAGAGGAAACCGCGCCCTGACTGGTCCATGCAGAAAACTTTGCAGTCCGATAACGGGAAGCAATCCAACTTCCATTCTTTGCTTTCAAATGACGCTGAAGATCGGAAGCTCATTACCGGCGTGGGGAGCCGAATGATATCCAACGCGCGGGGCCGCACCATGTAGTCTTCTTGTCCTGCTGCGGACTCCAATCGATCTCCGTTTGGTATTGGCCCTGGCGTTGAGTTAAAGATGCGACCCAGGCCGATGCGGTGCAGCGACTTGACGCCAGGGGAGTGGTTGGCCGCGATCAGATTCAGAAACCGCCGAGAGAGACCCGTCGTCGATTTGAAGGTCCGAGACATATTGAACTACACAGTAAAAACCAGTGGGGGTGCATTATAGTTACGAAAACTGAAGAGTAACGGGCAATTATTGAGAGGCAATCCATCCCCTCGACTAAAGAGATTACTAACTAGCACCAAGATTCAGCACGATCAAGGAAGAAAGTATGTATACCTCTCGCAGCTAGCAGCCAACAGATCGCTGGAATGCCTTCTTCCGCCAATCAAGCGAGAAACGTTTCAGCCTGCAGCAGTGCCTTCAATCCCGGAGAAAACCCTAACAAATACTGCCAGAAAGAAGGATTAGAGGAAGAGAAGGAGTCGGCTTTGGATCAAACAGGATGAAGGTACTGCAGATCCGCATGGCGACGAGGAGATTCTGATGAGTTCTTGTATCTAGGTCAAGCCGTCAAGGTCATCTATTTATAGAGTATATGTTCGCCGCGCTCTATTTGGGCCGTGACAAGGAGACGTAATCTTCCGTCCGTGGGCTTCTCAAAATAGGCCTCGAAATGGTTATGCAGTTGCTTAGGTCCAGTCAATCTCTTTACTCCTTTAAAGCGTCACTTGTCGTCCCGTCGTGCGTCCCAGTGCGAAGCGCGCGTCCACCCGCCAACTGACGCCACCACGCGACCAGTTTTACTCCTGACCCGGTGCCAGTCCACCCACGTTCCCACGCAACCGGTTTTACTCCTGAACCGGTGCCAGACCACCTGATCCGATTTTAATGCACACTCTGACAATAGGGCCTGCCAACCAGATTTCACGCTTTCCACATCCCCCACCTCACTCGAATTCACTCGGTTATGGCAATTTTTTAATCGGATCTTGCCGCTCTCACAACGCCTCACGTCCCTCTTTATTCTTTACATATATTTTGTTTTCACTATAAATTACATACGATGTTCCTTTTCTTTTCGGTTTTGTTCATTTGCCTTTGGTGAGAACTCTTCTATTTGTCACATACATCCCCTATTATATTCATCTACTAAACCCTTCACCGTTATATGTTATGTTGAAATTGTGTTCATCGCCGTCTTCATTGCAGTGGGTTGAAGCGTCGTGAAAGTTATGGTCTGTTGAAGCTACCTTCACCAGGAAGTCGTCTAGCCCTGTAAAGAGGCAATTTTCCAAACAAGTGTTAGTAATTACAATTCTACATAGATTGACAGCATGCTTAGTTAATTAACAATAGTTTAATAGACTTTTTTAGTCTTGACCTTGTTTCACTCTTAGACTGCACAACATTCATTTAGAATAGGGATCTTGGTTTTGCTAATTTCTTAGCGTGCATGTTTATTAGCAGTAGCAGATAATGCTTAACATTACTTAGGAAATGATTAATAAACAGCATTATAGCAGTAGCAGGTATGATATTGTTTAACCAGATAATAACATGTATGCTTTTGTGCGAATGCCGAATGGCATGGCTTGTTTGTTTGATTGGGGATGATGCTTGGGTAGATGGATGATAGGCAAGGGTATATTACATGTTAATTATTTAGTCAATAGCAGGTATACCCATTCATCAAATAATAGTGCGTTCTTAAAGGCAGGCTAATAGACATAATTAAACTGGTAGTCAAAACTAATATTCGACATGACAAAACATATGGTAAAAAAACTTATATCTCATTCTTGAAACAAACAACCGGTGAAACTGATATTGTTTTATTTTACTGATCATTAAACAATAGAGAAACCGGTGAAGTAAATAGAGCATAAAACTTATATCGTGGAGAGTAAGTACACTTTACCATGCTCATCTCCTTGATCCATCTCCCATTGGCTTCCCCCTCATCCCAACCGCCCCAGCCTGAAATCAAATGAAATTACTCAAGATGTGGTGATGTGTATAGCGAAGCATGCGATTGTAGAGCACAAACTTTATTTAGCTCTGCTGCCCGGCCAATGATGAAGATAGGTTGACAGACCTGAAATTCTCGGATTGGAACACATGTTCCATCGCGGCAAAGCAGAACAGCGTCCCCGACTTATCCTTGTTCTACAGATCACTACAATAATAAGAAAACTAAACATAAACCGTTGATAAGAGAGAGTAAACTGAATCGTAGATAAGGGAGAGTATACGGTACCGCAGACAGGGGAGAGTGCTAATCCACTTGATCGATCCGCCGTTGACTCTTCTGGATCTCCCGCATTGGGAAGCTGGGATCCCCACCGTCTCTCGTGTGCATCCAACTCATGAAGCGGATCCTCTCGGCCTCCCTTGCTCCCACCTCACGTAGGCACACGGCTCAATCTCGGCATCCCGTATGAGCTCGAGCTGCGCGCCCCCCGTCTCGAACAGCGGGATCATAGCGTTCTCCGGTGCGAGCCCAATGACCACCTCGCTCGCCCGCCTCACAGTCGCCGCCACCAAATCCGCCCTATACCACTCCAGAAATATCGGAAGCGAATGAAGCTAGGGTTAGGGCATGCCGAAATTTTCATTTATATATGTGATTTCGGTAAATCGTGGCCATTCAATCAAAATGGATGGCGAAGATAAATTGGGCCAGCTCCTGGGACGTCTGTGGGCTACGAGCCCATGCGGGGGGGGGGGGGCGCAGGCAGCTTTAGTGGACCAGGCAAAATTCGGTATGAATTTGTAAGTTTATTCGGCCCCCACTGGTCATTTGTTTTTCTTTTTAGTTTTTAATTATTTTGTGCAGCATAAAATTGAATAATTATGTGCATTAATCATTGGGTTGAAACATGCTTAATCTTTCTTTAACTTTCATAAAATATAAATAAATTAGTGTTAACTAATTTTCAACATTAATTAATTATTGCTGGTCAATAATATTGTACGAAGGCAAAATTTGCTCGTAGAGGTCCTTCAAGTACGCTATTTGCCGTTGGACACTATAGATATGTGTATTTAACAAAAACACTACTTAAGTGGGTTAATTTGCTAATAGATTATGATTGAATAAATTTTAATACACAAAGAGTTTATATTTTCAAAGGCAATTAATATAGAAGAAATATTGCTTTATTTTTGCCCAATGATGATTTTATATTATATTATACTATAATATTTACATAATGTGTTAAAATATTATTTAATATTAAAATTATGTATCTTATTATTCTAATATTATACATGTTTGATGAACCTTTTCGTTCAATATCTATTTTCCTGTTGCAACGCACAGGCTCACAACTAGTTCTATGGAAAAAAAGTACTCTTTTGGTCCTCTTAAGTGTTGTGCGAATCTATTTTTGTGTCTGCTGCACAAAACCAGGTACAACTACTAGTTTTTTATTTAACTTTCAAAACCGTCTGATTTTGATCCCTCAGACGATTTTGCAGGCAGTTTCGCCTAGGTGGCATCCTATGTGGCGTTGTGAAGAGGCTGACAAGTGGGTCCTATCAATTTTTTTTAACTAAATATCTGGTCCTTGTTGACTGATAGAACTATTCATTACAATTTTACTTTTGAACACTTTTGCTAGTTTGGTATGTATTTTGAACTAAAATTTAAATTCGAATTCTGCTCTCAGAACTTCAAAGGTCTAAGAGCTGAATTCGAATTTAAATTTAGTCAATATTCTTAGAAAATTCACCAAATATTTTATATTTGAATTCAAATTTAAATTTTAATTCAAAATATAGAAAAGACATGAGTTTTAATTAACTAATCTCACTCCTTAGCCACCCCTATATGAGTAAGACGTTCAAACATAAAATGCAGTGTCATTTCTTTATGACTGGATCACTATCAATTTTTATGCAATAGTGATTGTATTTTTATTGTTTATTTCAGGGATTCGTAAAGAAATGAAATTATCTGGTCAAACCCTTATACTTTGTAAGGTGACTCACTTATTAAGGAGGTGGGGGGCTTTGCCCTTGTGCTAAAAAAAATCTGGTGAAACCCTTCTCTGATCTGAGTCGAAAAAATCATGCTCGGGATCATTTTTCTGGCACTAAACTAACTACAAAACAATGACAATAACAGTAAAAAATCATGTAATATTCAAGGAAAAGGCAAACGAATCGATCCCAATAACACAGATAGGAACGGACGATCCATAGAATCAGGAATGAATCAAATTATCATACCACGTTAATCACTTGTTTCATAGACTAGCTTAAAACCCGTGCGATGCACGGGACCGATAGACGAAAACATGTAACTAATTATTTTAAGCTTATCAACATAATGTATAATTACTTTGTCATATACTAATGCTGTTCAGATAAAAAATCACATGCATTTGGGGCTAGTTGATTTAAATGCTGAAAAGCCATCACCAATAGGATTTTGAATATGATCATTGTCAATATCAATCAACAAAACTTTCTCCTGATTTACTTGCATTAAATTGACAAAGACGCCCTGCTCCTCCAAAAGAACAAAAAAGAACATACAGAACGTGAAGGGAGAGAGGACTCTTCTTGTTAGCATTATTACTAGGATGGCAGGCGCGCTTCGCCGCGCCCGTATAATTCTACATTTTTTGGACTTGATTATCTCATATCAACAATGTATTGTGTAATTTTTTTTATTGTTGTTAAATGACACTAATTAAGAGTCTTAAATATAATATAATATACAACAATATTTGCATGAACACTATGTAGACACAAATCTATAAAAGTTAATTTCATTAAGTAACCAAGAAAAGTGGAAAGTTAATTAACTTATACATCAACATTATTCGAATGAACACTATGAAGTCCTCTATCTGTCCCACCATGTGAAAATATACAGTTAATATAGTTAATGGTTGCAACACAACATAGGAACTATCCAAAAATGTCACATAAATGGTCTAAACTTTTTACTGATTTTCGAATAGTGAAGCATTATCACTGCTAAACTTCTCTAAGCATTATCCAACACAGGAACACAAGCCTGATGCATTAAAGCCTTTTCTAGCACCAAAACATTAGCTTGAACACTGTTACAAACAATGAAAGGTATGCTTGTTAGAGATGGGGAATGCAATATATATTGGGACTTGCTCTTTGTGCTCTGAAATTGTGTATTCATTCACCGTCAAACCATATTGTGCCTATTTTAAGTTTTTTTTTTGTTGTTGTGGACAATAGGCTGCTCGTATGGTCCAAACATTTCTAAAATAGTACTCTATCCGATCTAAAACACATGTTGACGATTAGCTCAAATCTAAACTAACCGGCGACATGTATTTCAGACCAGAGGCTTACAAATGATATGCCTTACATTGAAATAGATACAGGTACCCAGGGTAACATAAGTCGAACTTACCTCTGTTGCTTTAAGTTTTTTGCCAACCTAGCAAAGCGTTGAAGCTCAAAATTGTCGTTTTATCACTGCTCAGTTACTTTCTGGAACCACAGCAAATGATTGATTTAGGAACAAAAAGTGGCAATAAAAAAATATCACAAACACTTATCTTCCGATCATCTTCAATTGAAGTAGTCATCTTCTCAATTTGATCGATCTGCTGTAGCGTTCACAAGATAAGAAAAGTCAATTCAAGAATGGAAGTAAAAGTATTCCCCAACAGGTTGACTTATAAATGCAATTTGTGAGTTTGAGGGTGAAAATAAATCTATTCCCCAAAGTATTGATTTATAAATGCAATGTTAAACGTTACCATTCACTCATGGAGGGAAAATGTTGATTGAACTTCTTATACCCTGAAAAGGTTATATATAACTGACAAACTGTAAAAATAGTTGCACATTAAGTCTCGAATAATCGATGGACCTTGCTTTTTACCAACCTATTATGTAAAGATCATACAAAGGCAAAATTAGCATCTGAATAAATTGCAATTGACATTCCATAAAACAGATGGGTAGCCCTTCTCAAATGCCTGAATGGTCATTTTTCCACATCAGTTGGAAAAAAAATTCTCCCAAAGTTTAATTAGCATGAAAACAGTACATACATTAATGAGGGATTAACGGAGTAAATTAACCGGCTAGTAAGAATTTAATTCAAATTTTCATTATTTTTTAACATACAATAGGAAAAATGTAAAACCTAAATGTTACATGATCTGTTGAACTTTGAACCTGGAAAAAGTAATTTTTGATGTTTGGACCATGTGGTTATCCTGTGCGAGTATAGACTTTTTTTTAATCAAAACTGACATCAACATGCAAAACCAAGGTACTGAAGAATAATATACTTGTGTATCGTCGCAGTTGCATTGTCCTCCACGTGAAGATCAATAAGCGCCTGCATAGCTGCATCAACTTGCATCTCAAGGTCAGTGAGCACTTGCATCGACTTGCATTTGAAGATTAGTGAGAAAGAATAATAATTTTGAAATCAAATAAGTCAAATATTGCATTCATAGGTGTCCCAAATTTTTGTTTAAGAATTTTACAGCTGATTGTAAAAGGATCAGAGAAACTTGAGCTCGCCCACACATCAAGAGGCGTAGAAAAGAGAGACTTTTGCTCGTCGTCCTTGACAACCGATGGAACAATACTTCTTTCGTGAAGTTCTTGGACTTAGTGTATTCACTCAGATTCATTTATGTTTTTCAGCAGCTGAAGACTTCTTTTCTGCTATGCTTGATTGATGGGGCTGTGTCTTCACCCAGTTCTGCCTGTGGCTTGGGCTATTTTATCTTCCTCTGCGCATTATGTTTTTCGGCTCACTTTCGAGCTTGTATCCCCGGTATTGTAATAACATTATTCAGACTCTGTAACTATTTGAAGTAGTGAATGTGGTTACTAGCCTCCTGGGACTAGTAATTATATCACATTTGAGTCCCAAAGGATCGGGACGCTTCAGGTGGTATCGGAGCCTATAGGACTGGCCGTAGACCACAGCCCTGACCTTAAAAGTTGCCTTAACAAGAAAACACCTCTTACCTCCAAGAAACACTCTTTCTCCTTTTCCCCGATATTAATAGACCTTTCTTTTCGTCTACCAAATGGAAAACCCCTGGGTGATTAGGACTTCCTATTGCTCAGAGGAGGAAGGCTTTCCTCACCTTCTTCGAAGCTGCGCACTGCGCTTGGGGATCCGCAAGAAGCCCGAATATGTCTGGAAAGAGTACCGTGAAAATGGAATGGAAAAGTGCTCTATGGTGGTCTACTTGGGAGAAAGCCGGAACTACCCAAACCACCCTCCTTTCCAAATTACCTTCATCGGGCACCGCTTCCCAGACACATGCCAGAGCGTTGCTCGAAAAGCCCTCAAACAACTATGCCAAAACTATAGCCGAGAGACCTTTGAAACTCCCCTCCGATATTTCCCACCCAGCAACAAAAACACCCCAACCTGGAAGAAAAGACTCCAGGCTCTGTCAGGAGGAGATCCCATAGAAGATGATCCCACTATCGTCTACATGGCCGGATACCTCCACACCCTCGACAACCACTACGATGAACTCTCCTCCCATTGTACCCACCTAAACTCCCGAGTGGAAAGCCTAGAGCAGCAAGTCAAAGAGCTTACGCAAGAGAAGGTATCCCTCCAGGAGAGTCTCAGCATAGTGGAAGGCGAGGAAGCCAACACCCGTGAGGCCTATCGGACCTTGAAGATAGACTTTGACAAGAAGCTAAAGGCACTCGCCCCTAAAAAGAAGATCCAGAAGAAGACCACTAACCAAGGATGACAGACAGAGAAGAAGAAGAAGGCCCCTCTAGCCCTACCTCCCCCCAGAATCGATGACTGGTCCGACGAAGAAGATGTATCCCTAGCCAGCCTCGATGATCTTCTCAAGGCATTTGGGGACACCTTAGACAAGGAACAAGCTAGCACCTCGAAGAACGCCCTCGTGTAGTCTTCCCCTGTAGTAGTCTTATGCTTGTAATGTGATGGTGTGATGAATAAAATAACTTAGTTGAGAACAATTTGCATGTGCATGATAGTGACTCTCTTCCCTGGCAGATGGCTTCGGATAAAACCACGCCTACCGCCTCAGGGATTGGAGCAGGTTTCCCCCGAAGAGCTGAAGGGGAAGTCGTTAGAGAGGAAAGTGAAACCCACCTCCCCGCACCTCCACCCCTACCCTTAGACCTAGCCCAAGTTCTAGCCAATCAGACCTGACTCATCGAGGTCCTCACTCGAAATCTGAAAAATCAACGGCCAAATGGTGGAAGACCGCAAGACAGAATGGGGGACTTCCTGAGACTCAAACCTCCCACGTTCGCCGGATCAAGCAACCCTCTCGATGCAGACGATTGGATGCGCACGATCAAAAGGAAGCTGGAAGCCATTGGTTGCCCAGAAAACCAGCGTGTTCAACTGGCTGCCCACCAACTCTCTGGTACTGAGGAGAAAATTCAAAAGATATGTACCTATGGTTCAAATATTTAGAACAGAAAATCTGAGAATAAGATGAGAAAATCTGAGATCAATAACAGCAATGAAATCATTAGTTACCTGAGGTTCAAATATTTAGAATAGAAGGTATGGGCTTTAAGCGGTTCATCCCAAGCTTATGAAGCAGACCTTCAGTCTTGAAATCCTTCAAGAGCATATTGAGCATAATTTGGGAATGTATAGCGAAGTAGGCGAATGACTTCCTCCCTGGTGTACGTGTCAAGTAAAGGGTCCTTAACACCTTTGAAGCTTGCCTTACAAATATCGTTGATCAACTTGTTTTCAATGGAATGCATGCAACCAATTCGCATAGTATCCACCAAAGCTGACCCTATCGGATGCAAAACTGAGGGGGTCGATATGGCAATATGTTCAAAGAAGGATTGCTATGATACTGCCCAGCAATTGGCTTCCCTTTAACCAATTTGGAATGTACCCCAAGAAAATTGGATAACATGAAGTGACCCTGGCAAGTAAAAGATAACATCTTGGTCATAATATGCCACATTTAGATGTGCACAGATTGAACATGCTTCAGTTCCTTGATTCCTCATCAACATCTCATGACGAACGAGACGGTGAGTGTGAATGCATAGATTAGAGAACTCTTCATCTGAGAGAAATGCTGGATGGTAGGTCTCAAAAAGCGAATCCCGATGCTCAGGTAGACTTGAGATACTACATGACAACTCCTTCTGCAGAACCATCTCCATAAAATCTTCAAAGAGAGACTCTTGTAAAGGAGAGCTTGAAGAATCTTCTGAAGGAGAACTTGTGGACAAAGATAAATTTTTCAAGCATAGCATGTTCAGTCCATTAATAACTCCTAAGTTATCATAACTAAGAAGGCTCTTCAGTGAAATCTTTCTTGATTTTGCAAACTCTATCTGAATTAGTTCTGTCCAAAGCACATGTTTGTTGTCATCTAACATCTGATACTTTCTGTCAGCCAGCACAGTTGTTATCAATCTTTGTGTTGGAATAAGTTCCATGACAGGCCTTGCTTTGAACCAATCCTCCAGCGGGGTACAGTGTCGAGCAGGGATGCCAATATTCATGCTGCGGCCGCTGCATATATGATAGTTATACATTAATAAGTAAAAAGAAGATTTAAATGCAAATTATGAGTAATAAGGATAAAAAACACACATTAAGGTATAGGAGTCACAGCTGACTGTACTGAACCTCCTAGTAAACCGCCTCGACGCCCTCACAATTGCAAAAAGGCCCATTTTCTGCAATAAGCTATCCATCAGACTAATATACAACTTCATTAAAAAGAACCAATATAGGGACATCATCCAAAAACGTACAAAATTTATAAAAGCAGGGACAACAATAAATCTTCCATACTAACAGAAAACTGCTAAACTAAAAGAATGATATCATAATAAGGGCTAACTCATTGTGTAACCGTGGTGTTTACTACACAAATTTTTTTAATTTCATTCTCGTCATTCCAGAATACAAGCAGAATGGAGGAAGAGATGGTGTTTACCACACAAAATTTTTTAATTTCATTTTCGTCATTCCAGAATACAAGCAGAATGAAGAGAGTACCTCTGTGTCTGCTCGGTTCTTCAGGGTGACAGGGCGGCGGCTCCTCTGCTTCTGGTGACAGGGCGGCGGCTCCTCCTCAGCTTCAATGTGACAGGATAGGGTATTAGGGTTGCTCCTCGGCTCTGAAGGATGCGCACAGGGACAGAGAAATTACAACCCGTCAACGAAAAAAAGGCAAGGACTCACCTTGGGAGAGAGCACCTCGCTGGTCTTCCTGATGCCGTCCCCAGCGACAAACCCTGGGAGAGAGCAACTCTGTGAGTCGGTGCTCTGATGTCGTCCCCAGCGACAAACCCTAGTCGAAAGAGCGGGGATATGATGGGGCGGAACGGATCGGGACTGCGTGAGCAGTCAGGTCCTGCCAGCCGTCCGTCACCACCCCAAGATATCCAACGGTGGAGTTAAATTCGACAAGCTAGCCAGCACCCAAGCAGAACGCTGACTAGCAAAAAGTCGCGTCGATCTAATTAAATTCAAACTATTTGAGTCTGATTAAAAGAATACTGACTTGGAGTATTCTTTGTTGTGCTGTTTACTATCTGCGAAATAACAGGATTAATTTCCTATCCTTGTCCCTCGAGTGAAGAAAATAAATCATCTGCCACTGTGAAATTGTGAATAGCTAAGGTTTGGGATCCTAGCTAACTCGAGTCACTCTATCCAGGGAGCTCGTGATGATTCATGATAGCCTCAGTGGGATTGAACTCTTTTCATTACAACTGTTATTTATCATGTGAATTGTGTTTGTGGCTTCCAATTTAGCACCTTAAAACCCACCCACCTAAACCTTAAAAGAATACTGACTTGGAGTCACCAATCTTAATTTCTATCAGTTTCAACAAGTGTTCATGACATAAGGGTGATGCATCTACTTGTTTCTTAACATTTCAAAATGCCCCTTTGAGATGGATATCATATCCAGTTGACGATCTGTTCCCCTTGTCTTTATTTGACCTTACTTTATTCCTACATATAACAACGTAGAGATGAATGCAGCAGAGTAGACTGTCGTACGTGCTTTGAATTTATGCGTGGTTTTGGATAAGAATAAATGGCGCAAGTGCACTTTCAACAGGATTTCTGATGGTTTTTGGCCGAACCGAAGGTATCTCACTTTTCTGTTGTCTTTTATTTATGGTTAGACACTTTATTTTTCTTTCGCTTAAAAGTAACATGCATAAGCACAAAAAATCTTCTTTTTTATTTTACGAAGATAAACTCTAATCTAACCGAGAGCCAAACAGCAACCCCGGCCTTTCCAAAGAATGATCCAAAATTTAGCCCGTAGACTCTATTCAACATGCGAAACATACCAAAAAACGTAAGTAAAAAAAATTGAGAACTCAGGTGTATGGCTTGGAACAAGGCCCATAGTCAAGAATCTCAAGGAACTTTGGATTCTTGTGTTTTTTTCCATTTCCCCAATATGTAGTACCTGCAAATTTGGATGTCTGTGTGGCTTTCAAATTAGCTTTGTTCTTCTATATCTAGAGTCTCGTCCATCCTTAAGCAGACAGGCCCTTCTGCTTTGTGACACAAGGTTATCAAAGCGAGGGAATGGATAAACAGTGTCTATCAGTTCAATTCGCACAGAAATCCATAACTTACGTATTGGGCAACAAAGCTGTTGAGATGAGCTAATGAAATGCACAAGGTTCTAGAGCGTCACTTCAAACACATAGCATACAATTCCAGAACACATTGTTTGGGTAAGTTCATTAAAACCTATTTTTTTGTCTGGTTGGTTTGATAGTTTTATAGGAAAGTGAATGACGAAGGGAGAGCATTTGAATTGTACAACAGAATTGTTTCGATGACCTATGTAAACAAAACTGTACTTCCCCTACTTTCCCTGGTAGAGTTTCGTATTGGAAGGGTGAGGCACAATATAATTAAGTACTAGATCATCTGGGATTTTCATGGGCCTGGGGACAACAGTGAGTATGTGAAAACTCGATTCGGGCCGAGGGCCTGGAGTGAAAACTCGGTTCGACCCTAGCCTGGAATGAAAACTCGGTTCCGCCCGGATCGGGATCGTCGGCAGTCACCCACCAGTGACTGCGCGAGCAGTCAAGCCCCTGCTGGTCGTCCGTCACCACCCCTAGACATCCAACGGTGGAGCTAAATTGAGCAAGCTAGCAAGCATAATACTGGCCAACAAGCAGAACGCGTACGGTTATTATTTGGCCCTGAACTAAAACTGCATCTAGTCGGAGAAGCATTAATTTTGTTTTGAAACTTGAAAATTGAATCATAACATTTGATATTTTGTATGTAAGAGTAATACTGGTATTTAATACGGAGTATGAGCATGTGTTGTAGTTTCATTATGTTTTTAGTTCTCTGTATTTCATATTCCAGTTTGGACATGCAAACTAGCGAACCTACCCGCGCATTTGCGCGGCTAGTAAACTTTTCATTATACAAATTTATTTTTAAGGGTTTGAAGATGTGGATTTTCAGTTTTTTTGGATATATCTGTAAGTCTGCATGTATATATTTATTTTCCTAAATTTGTTTTTGTTTCGAAGGATTGTTTTCAAATTTGTTTCAAATATTTGGGATGCTGGTTTTTTTGGTTATCCGAATCCATGTAAGATATCTATTCCATGGACATTTTTATGGGTATCCATGGGCATGTAGGATACTCCCTGCGTCCCACTGGTGTCAAACTTTAAGAACTTTTACTAACTATATCAAATATGCTATGATGTTTGGCAACATATAAGTAACATTACGGAAATTATTACGAACTGAGCTATTATAATATGCATTTTTTCTGAATAAACATATTATTGGTGAAATTTTAAATAAATTGACTTAGGACAAACCTAGAAAGACACTTTCAATAGGATGGAGGGAGTAACTGTTAATTAGACCCAACACATAGTTTCTTTGATAACTGTTAATTAGGTCTAGGTACCTTATGTTTAGTTAGGCGTAGGCAACTATTTTTATGGACATCAGTACGTATGTTGGATTTAGTTAGATCTAGAAAGCTTGACGTAGCTAAAATTTTTCTTTTAATCAGACTCAAATAGTTTGAATTTAATTAGATCGACGCGGCTTTTTTGCTAGTCAGCGTTCTGCTTGGGTGCTGGCTAGCTTGTCGAATTTAACTCCACCGTTGGATATCTTGGGGTGGTGACGGACGGCTGGCAGGACCTGACTGCTCACGCAGTCCCGATCCGTTCCGCCCCATCATATCCCCGCTCTTTCGACTAGGGTTTGTCGCTGGGGACGGCATCAGAGCACCGACTCACAGAGTTGCTCTCTCCCAGGGCTTGTCGCTGGGGACGGCATCAGGAAGACCAGCGAGGTGCTCTCTCCCAAGGTGAGTCCTTGCCTTTTTTTCGTTGACGGGTTGTAATTTCTCTTTCCCTGTGCGCATCCTTCAGAGCCGAGGAGCAACCCTAATACCCTATCCTGTCACATTGAAGCTGAGGAGGAGCCGCCGCCCTGTCACCAGAAGCAGAGGAGCCGCCGCCCTGTCACCCAGAAGAACCGAGCAGACACAGAGGTACTCTCTTCATTCTGCTTGTATTCTGGAATGACGAAAATGAAATTAAAAAATTTTGTGTGGTAAACACCATCTCTTCCTCCATTCTGCTTGTATTCTGGAATGACGAGAATGAAATTAAAAAAATTTGTGTGGTAAACACCACGGTTACACAGTGAGTTAGCCCTTGTTATGATATCATTCTTTTAGTTTAGCAGTTTTCTGTTAATATGGAAGATTTATTGTTGTCCCTGCTTTTGTAAATTTTGTACGTTTTTGGATGATGTCCCTATATTGGTTCTTTTTAATGAAGTTGTATATTAGTCTGATGGATAGCTTATTGCAGAAAATGGGCCTTTTTGCAATTGTGAGGGCGTCGAGACGGTTTACTAGGAGGTTCAGTACAGTCAGCTGTGACTCCTGTACCTTAATGTGTGTTTTTTATCCTTATTACTCATAATTTGCATTTAAATCTTCTTTTTACTTATTAATGTATAACTATCATATATGCAGCGGCCGCAGCATGAATATTGGCATCCCTGCTCGACACTGTATCCCGCTGGAGGATTGGTTCAAAGCAAGGCCTGTCATGGAACTTATTCCAACACAAAGATTGATAACAACTGTGCTGGCTGACAGAAAGTATCAGATGTTAGATGACAACAGGCATGTGCTTTGGACAGGACTAATTCAGATAGAGTTTGCAAAATCAAGAAAGATTTCACTGAAGGGCCTTCTTAGTTATGATAACTTAGGAGTTATTAATGGACTGAACATGCTGTGCTTGAAAAATTTATCTTTGTCCACAAGTTCTCCTTCAGAAGATTCTTCAAGCTCTTCTTTACAAGAGTCTCTATTTGAAGATTTTATGGAGATGGTTCTGCAGAAGGAGTTGTCATGTAGTATCTCAAGTCTACCTGAGCATCGGGATTCGCTTTTTGAGACCTTGAAAAATCCTGCCCATAAGTTGCATGATGCCATATACCATCCAGCATTTCTCTCAGATGAAGAGTTCTCTAATCTATGCATTCACACTCACCGTCTCGTTCGTCATGAGATGTTGATGAGGAATCAAGGAACTGAAGCATGTTCAATCTGTGCACATCTAAATGTGGCATATTATGACCAAGATGTTATCTTTACTTGCCAGGGTCACTTCATTTTATCCAATTTTCTTGGGGTACATTCCAAATTGGTTAAAGGGAAGCCAATTGCTGGGCAGTATCATAGCAATCCTTCTTTGAACATATTGCCATATCGACCCCCTCAGTTCTGCATCCGATAGGGTCAGCTTTGGTGGATACTATGCGAATTGGTTGCATGCATTCCATTGAAAACAAGTTGATCAACGATATTTGTAAGGCAAGCTTCAAAGGTGTTAAGGACCCTTTACTTGACACGTACACCAGGGAGGAAGTCATTCGCCTACTTCGCTATACATT
The DNA here is from genome assembly GCA_029449295.1 of Zea luxurians. Taxonomy (NCBI): domain Eukaryota; kingdom Viridiplantae; phylum Streptophyta; class Magnoliopsida; order Poales; family Poaceae; genus Zea; species Zea luxurians. The sequence continues at coordinate 99,612,502 of JAOPSE010000014.1, read as the reverse complement.
CCTAAATTATGCTCAATATGCTCTTGAAGGTTTCAAGACTGAAGGTCTGCTTCATAAGCTTGGGCTGAACCGCTTAAAGCCCATACCTTCTATTCTAAATATTTGAACCTCAGGTAACTAATGATTTCATTGCTGTTATTGATCTCAGATTTTCTCATCTTATTCACAGATTTTCTGTTCTAAATATTTGAACCATAGGTACATATCTTTTGAATTTTCTCCTCAGTACCAGAGAGTTGGTGGGCAGCCAGTTGAACACGCTGGTTTTCTGGGCAACCAATGGCTTCCAGCTTCCTTTTGATCGTGCGCATCCAATCGTCTGCATCGAGAGGGTTGCTTGATCCGGCGAACGTGAGAGGTTTGAGTCTCGGGAAGTCCCCCATTCTGTCTTGCGGTCTTCCACCATTTGGCCGTTAATTTTTCAGATTTCGAGTGAGGACCTCGATGAGTCGGGTCTGATTGGCTAGAACTTGGGCTAGGTCTAAGGGTAGGGGTGGAGGTGCGGGGAGGTGGGTTTCACTTTCCTCTCTAACGACTTCCCCTTCAGCTCTTCGGGGGAAACCTGCTCCAATCCCTGAGACGGTAGGCGTGGTTTTATCCGAAGCCATCTGCCAGGGAAGAGAGTCACTATCATGCACATGCAAATTGTTCTCAACCAAGTTATTTTATTCATCACACCATCACATTACAAGCATAAGACTACTACAGGGGAAGACTACACGAGGGCGTTCTTCGAGGTGCTAGCGAGTTCCTTGTCTAAGGTGTCCCCAAATGCCTTGAGAAGATCATCGAGGCTGGCTAGGGATACATCTTCTTCGTCGGACCAGTCATCGATTCTGGGGGGAGGTAGGGCTAGAGGGGCCTTCTTCTTCTCTTCTTCTCTGTCTGTCATCCTTGGTTAGTGGTCTTCTTCTGGATCTTCTTTTTGGGGGCGAGTGCCTTTAGCTTCTTGTCAAAGTCTATCTTCAAGGTCCGATAGGCCTCACGGGTGTTGGCTTCCTCGCCTTCCACTATGCTGAGACTCTCCTGGAGGGATACCTTGGGCATGTTTGGTTCAGCTTTTTTCTGACCAGCTTTTCTGAAAATCTGGCTGTGGGGAGAATCTGGCTGTGGGTAGAATCTGAGTATCATTACGATTACGTGTGCAGGAAGATAAAGTTGTTCATAGGGCTCAGGATCTAGAAAGTGACGGATTCCTACTATTACAACGACTCAACCAATTATGTGTTTATGTTGATTTTGGATAATTTTTGCCCCAATGATTTTTATAGAAGCTGGCTGAAAAGCTGAGCGTTTGGCAGTCCGCAGCAACTTTTGGTGGCCAGAAGTTGTCAGAATCCGAAACAAACAGGCACCTTCTCTTGCGTAAGCTCTTTGACTTGCTGCTCTAGGCTTTCCACTCGGGAGTTTAGGTGGGTACAATGGGAGGAGAGCTCATCGTAGTGGTTGTCGAGGGTGTGGAGGTATCCGGCCATGTAGACGATAGTGGGATCATCTTCTATGGGATCTCCTCCTGACAGAGCCTGGAGTCTTTTCTTCCAGGTTGGGGTGTTTTTGTTGCTGGGTGTGAAATATCGGAGGGGAGTTTCAAAGGTCTCTCGGCTATAGTTTTGGCATAGTTGTTTGAGGGCTTTTCGAGCAACGCTCTGGCATGTGTCTGGGAAGCGGTGCCCGATGAAGGTAATTTGGAAAGGAGGGTGGTTTGGGTAGTTCCGGCTTTCTCCCAAGTAGACCGCCATAGAGCACTTTTCCATTCCATTTTCACGGTACTCTTTCCAGACATATTCGGGCTTCTTGCGGATCCCCAAGCGCAGTGCGCAGCTTCGAAGAAGGTGAGGAAAGCCTTCCTCCTCTGAGCAATAGGAAGTCCTAATCACCCAGGGGTTTTCCATCTGGTAGACGAAAAGAAAGGTCTATTAATATCGGGGAAAAGGGGAAAGAGTGTTTCTTGGAGGTAAGAGGTGTTTTCTTGTTAAGGCAACTTTTAAGGTCAGGGCTGTGGTCTACGGCCAGTCCTATAGGCTCCGATACCACCTGAAGCGTCCCGATACTTTGGGACTCAAATGTGATATAATTACTAGTCCCAGGAGGCTAGTAACCACATTCATTACTTCAAATAGTTACAGAGTCTGAATAATGTTATTACAATACCGGGGATACAAGCTCGAAAGTGAGCCGAAAAACATAATGCGCAGAGGAAGATAAAATAGCCCAAGCCACAGGCAGAACTGGGTGAAGACACAGCCCCATCAATCAAGCATAGCAGAAAAGAAGTCTTCAGCTGCTGAAAAACATAAATGAATCTGAGTGAATACACTAGGTTAGGGGATAGAGAGGGAGATGGGCTTCACCTTGGGTGTATGGAGATGGGCCACGGTTGACACCCCGCACGAGTTGGCATCGAAGAGGAAACCGCGCCCTGACTGGTCCATGCAGAAAACTTTGCAGTCCGAAAACGGGAAGCAATCCAACTTCCATTCTTTGCTTTCAAATGACGTTGAAGATCAGAAGCTCATTACCGGCGTGGGGAGCCGAATGATATCCAACGCGCGGGGCCGCACCATGTAGTCTTCTTGTCCTGCTGCGGACTCCAATCGATCTCCGTTTGGTATTGGCGCTGGCGTTGAGTTAAAGATGCGACCCAGGCCGATGCGGTGCAGCGACTTGACGCCAGGGGAGTGGTTGGCCGCGATCAGATTCAGAAACCGCCGAGAGAGACCCGTCGTCGATTTGAAGGTCCGAGACATATTGAACTACACAGTAAAAACCAGTGGGGGTGCATTATAGTTACGAAAACTGAAGAGTAACGGGCAATTATTGAGAGGCAATCCATCCCCTCGACTAAAGAGATTACTAACTAGCACCAAGATTCAGCACGATCAAGGAAGAAAGTATGTATACCTCTCGCAGCTAGCAGCAAACAGATCGCTGGAATCCCTTCTTCCGCCAATCAAGCGAGAAACGTTTCAGCCTGCAGCAGTGCCTTCAATCCCGGAGAAAACCCTAACAAATACTGCCAGAAAGAAGGATTAGAGGAAGAGAAGGAGTCAGGCTTTGGATCAAACAGGATGAAGGTACTGCAGATCCGCACGCGGCTTTACCTGAGGCGCCACGTCGGAGAAGGGGCGGCGCTCCACAGAGCCGGAACAGAGGGTGGCGGCGGGGAGATTCTGATGAGTTCTTGTATCTAGGTCAAGCCGTCAAGGTCATCTATTTATAGAGTATATGTTCGCCGCGCTCTATTTGGGCCGTGACAAGGAGACGTAATCTTCCGTCCGTGGGCTTCTCAAAATAGGCCTCGAAATGGTTATGCAGTTGCTTAGGTCCGTCAATCTCTTTACTCCTTTAAAGCGTCACTTGTCGTCCCGTCGTGCGTCCCAGTGCGAAGCGCGCGTCCACCCACCAACTGACGCCACCACGCGACCGGTTTTACTCCTGGCCCGGTGCCAGTCCACCCATGTTCCCACGCAACCGGTTTTACTCCTGAACCAGTGCCAGACCACCTGATCCGATTTTAATGCACACTCTGACAATAGGGCCTGCCAACCAGATTTCACGCTTTCCACATCCCCCACCTCACTCGAATTCACTCGGTTATGGCAATTTTTTAATCGGATCTTGCCGCTCTCACAACGCCTCACGTCCCTCTTTATTCTTTACATATATTTTGTTTTCACTATAAATTACATACGATGTTCCTTTTCTTTTCGGTTTTGTTCATTTGCCTTTGGTGAGAACTCTTCTATTTGTCACATACATCCCCTATTATATTCATCTACTAAACCCTTCACCGTTATATGTTACTAGTAGGTGGCGCGCGCCACCGCGCGTTCGTAATTATAATAATTTAGTTAAACTAAATTTAATTGTAGCTATCAATAATAACAGAATTGTTTAGGTAATGTGGTTAGGGTGGTAATGGATCGTATGATAGGGCTTTAAATAAATTTTAGTTCAAAAATAAATAGAAATAGGACCCGATCCTAATCCGATCCTTAAATATTATAGTATAAAATTGAGAGCTCATTGTCACCCCTAAATGTGGTAGAAGTTGATTCAATATGTATTTACATAGAAAATGTTATAATTCTAAAGTAAAGACGGGGAGGAATTTGAGAGGCAATTTTGCCACTTCAGCTTGAGGTTCCTCACCCTATAATAGATTTATAGGACATGTATAGTTGTATAAAAAAATGGGAAAATATTTTATGCAATCACTTATATTGGTGCAAGCGTGCAATCAAGCGGTTTAGTGCATCCAATCTAGGTCTAATGATGACTGTTATTTTATATTTAACCCCTTCCACCTAAAACATAGTACCTATTTTACTTTTAACCCCTTACCATATGAAACCGTTGGATCTAGATTGGATGCTCTGGATAGTTTGATTGCACGCTTGCACCAAAATGAGTGATTGCACAGGATATGTCCTCTAAATAAATAGCCGATATGCCTACATAACTTAAAAATCATACATACGCACTTAGAGAAGCAACTGTAATTGTGATGGAACAAATATAGAGGTATCAGTCAAAAAAAACTTCTCTAGCACAAATCATTTACAGGCAAGCAGCGAATGAAAAGGACGATAAGTGGCCACTGCTCTTGCGGATACTAAAAGATTTATGCGAAAATTCAAATGCTTAGTGAAAAGCATGAGGCAAAAATATTGGTCTGTACAAAATATTGGTACCTTGGGTCGTACGCACGGAGTAATATTTTGCACGGGCGCTTGTGTCAATCGAAATTAAGATGTTGCACTATCGCTTCGAAGTAAGGCTTATGTGAAAATTCAAATGCTTTTATCAAGATAGTGTCAAAAAGGCACAAACCTTTATTTTCGGCTCAACCTCTGCATCTGCCATACCATCGAAAGGCAATGAATCTTGATTTGCATTCACTAATGCGACATTCTCATCCTTTGGAGATGAAAAGAACTATTATTATTCAGTGGAAAGTGAACACATAAAGGAACATGTTCTCTAAAATTAACCTCTGTTATCAAATAATTGCCAACATCTGGCGCAGATGAGATACCATTTACTTCGCCTTCATAGTGAACATTGCTAATCCTTGGTAAGAGTCCTTCGTCGAAGTCTCTGTTATGTCAAAATGTGAGCTAGACTTTACTGAGATATAAGTTATAAGGAAAAGAGCAGTCTGTAGACGTATTAGATTGACAAAGAAAAATGAAAAAGAGCACTGCATTCAGATTAAAAAAATAAGGTAATCTTACCTGAAGAAACCACCCCTAACATTGCATGTAGCGTTTCTGGCTACACACAGAAACGGGATAGAACAATTTGCCTAGAGTGTGGAAATGATGGATGCTGTTAGTGACAGTATGATATCCTATATTGGTATAAAGGGTATGAACATCACCTCTGCCAGAGGAGCATAATATGAACAAAGGATTATGGATTATTTAAGTGTAGATGTAGAATCAAAAACCATACAAACTGAACCGTTCACCTATTTGATCAGATAGTTGGCATCTTGTGATGGGCGCACAGGGGCTCGCCTCCTTTTCCCGTCAAAGGTTACATGTTTTTATCAATGATATGTGAAGAAAATGCGATAAAGTACAGTTGGCTCAGAAGTCATCAGATTTGCTTTCTTCCTAGATCTTTACCTGAAATAAAATTTCTAACTCTTCTTATCGATATCTTGCATCAACAACATAAGAGATGATGTGCATGTCAAAAACTTCTCATGCAGAGATACTTTCAGCAATCTGTTTTATCATTTTAGATTGTTGTGAGCTTGTATAGTACCAGTGTTGTATGGTTGTATCAAATATAATTATGCCTAAAAGATGAACATTTAATTCACTGTGGCATGGCATTGAAAGCGATCAGGTGTATTCAGAACCTTATATTGGCTCCTAATGCAGGAATTTGTTCTAAATAATGATGGATCTTCATTTAAAAGGAAAATGCCAAAAATTAAAGTCCACCAAAGAGAAGAGGTGCATGTCTCTATCGGCCATGATGATCAGCATTTGCCATGTCCACATCTCGGTTGTCAGCCACTTGAGCAATTCATCCAAACATCAACAACAGGAACAATCAGCAACACACTACAACAGACTAAATCCTAGAGAATACATTTGGAACTGTGATTGCTATTATGCCATATGATGAAATAAAGTATGGCCTTGAAGTATATGAAGTTGCCGTAAAATTTAGCCATCTCGAAAATCGCAAAGGGAATAAGTCCAAATGGATCCCGGATTCACTCAGCACCAGAAGAGGTAGAACAAACACAACAAAATCAGAGCAACCATTTTCTGGTCCCTAAAAGAAATGATCTTGGGACGGTCAATGTGACTGTCGTACCGGCCAACCTCAGAAAGATGCAGGTCGTATAGATAGTACATGAGTTTCACATAGATGAAGGGTCCTGGTCCATCGGTCATATGAAACGCACGTCTCCAACAGCGGCCTTGCCCATTGGACCATTCTTGAGTTCAGAGCAACAATAAATACTATCATATTTTCAGACTTGGTAAGGAACATCCGCAGGATAGGAGCACACAATGGTCGAACAACTGGGAGAGCTTGACGACGAGGGTTGAGATTGTGGCGGTGCCGGTTGGAAGCCGAGGAGCTTGCAATGCCACCGCTGCCATCAGTATCAGAACTGTATAGCTCTGGCAACAGCACCCGTTGGCGGGGGCGAGAGGGCAAGGGAAAGAAGCATCGACGAGCGAGCGACAGGAGAGGTCGGCGTGCGGCATAGGAGGAGCGGTGGGGGCATGGCGACGGTGAGTGCCACCACGGTGGTGGTGATCGCGGAGAAGCATCTGGGAGAGGGCCACTGTAAAACTTCCTTTCCGTCGTACCTGAATATTCTAGAAGACTGACTTACTGAGACGGTAGCTGTTGTATTCCTTACCGAGTTGTTCGCTTGGCCGTTGAAAAATGATCCGACGGCTGCAAAATTTAAGAACGACGTGGATACATCGGACGGGGAGCTTTGCGCCGCGCTTTAATAATAGATGTTGAAATTGTGTTCATCGCCGTCTTCATTGCAGTGGGTTGAAGCGTCGTGAAAGTTATGGTCTGTTGAAGCTACCTTCACCAGGAAGTCGTCTAGCCCTGTAAAGAGGCAATTTTCCAAACAAGTGTTAGTAATTACAATTCTACATAGATTGACAGCATGCTTAGTTAATTAACAATAGTTTAATAGACTTTTTTAGTCTTGACCTTGTTTCACTCTTAGACTGCACAACATTCATTTAGAATAGGGATCTTGGTTTTGCTAATTTCTTAGCGTGCATGTTTATTAGCAGTAGCAGATAATGCTTAACATTACTTAGGAAATGATTAATAAACAGCATTATAGCAGTAGCAGGTATGATATTGTTTAACCAGATAATAACATGTATGCTTTTGTGCGAATGCCGAATGGCATGGCTTGTTTGTTTGATTGGGGATGATGCTTGGGTAGATGGATGATAGGCAAGGGTATATTACATGTTAATTATTTAGTCAATAGCAGGTATACCCATTCATCAAATAATAGTGCGTTCTTAAAGGCAGGCTAATAGACATAATTAAACTGGTAGTCGAAACTAATATTCGACATGACAAAACATATGGTAAAAAAACTTATATCTCATTCTTGAAACAAACAACCGGTGAAACTGATATTGTTTTATTTTACTGATCATTAAACAATAGAGAAACCGGTGAAGTAAATAGAGCATAAAACTTATATCGTGGAGAGTAAGTACACTTTACCATGCTCATCTCCTTGATCCATCTCCCATTGGCTTCCCCCTCATCCCAACCGCCCCAGCCTGAAATCAAATGAAATTACTCAAGATGTGGTGATGTGTATAGCGAAGCATGCGATTGTAGAGCACAAACTTTATTTAGCTCTGCTGCCCGGCCAATGATGAAGATAGGTTGACAGACCTGAAATTCTCGGATTGGAACACATGTTCCATCGCGGCAAAGCAGAACAGCGTCCCCGACTTATCCTTGTTCTACAGATCACTGCAATAATAAGAAAACTAAACATAAACCGTTGATAAGAGAGAGTAAACTGAATCGTAGATAAGGGAGAGTATACGGTACCGCAGACAGGGGAGAGTGCTAATCCACTTGATCGATCCGTCGTTGACTCTTCTGGATCTCCCGCATTGGGAAGCTGGGATCCCCACCGTCTCTCGTGTGCATCCAACTCATGAAGCGGATCCTCTCGGCCTCCCTTGCTCCCACCTCACGTAGGCACACGGCTCAATCTCGGCATCCCGTATGAGCTCGAGCTGCGCGCCCCCCGTCTCGAACAGCGGGATCATAGCGTTCTCCGGCGCGAGCCCAATGACCACCTCGCTCGCCCGCCTCACAGTCGCCGCCACCAAATCCGCCCTATACCACTCCGGAAATATCGGAAGCGAATGAAGCTAGGGTTAGGGCATGCCGAAATTTTCATTTATATATGCGATTTCGGTAAATCGTGGCCATTCAATCGAAATGGATGGCGAAGATAAATTGGGCCAGCTCCTGGGACGTCTGTGGGCTACGAGCCCATGCGGGGGGGGGGGGGGGGGGCGCAGGCAGCTTTAGTGGACCAGGCAAAATTCGGTATGAATTTGTAAGTTTATTCGGCCCCCACTGGTCATTTGTTTTTCTTTTTAGTTTTTAATTATTTTGTGCAGCATAAAATTGAATAATTATGTGCATTAATCATTGGGTTGAAACATGCTTAATCTTTCTTTAACTTTCATAAAATATAAATAAATTAGTGTTAACTAATTTTCAACATTAATTAATTATTGCTGGTCAATAATATTGTACGAAGGCAAAATTTGCTCGTAGAGGTCCTTCAAGTACGCTATTTGCCGTTGGACACTATAGATATGTGTATTTAACAAAAACACTACTTAAGTGGGTTAATTTGCTAATAGGTTATGATTGAATAAATTTTAATACACAAAGAGTTTATGTTTTCAAAGGCAATTAATATAGAAGAAATATTGCTTTATTTTTGCCCAATGATGATTTTATATTATATTATACTATAATATTTACATAATGTGTTAAAATATTATTTAATATTAAAATTATGTATCTTATTATTCTAATATTATACATGTTTGATGAACCTTTTCGTTCAATATCTATTTTCCTGTTGCAACGCACAGGCTCACAACTAGTTCTATGGAAAAAAAGTACTCTTTTGGTCCTCTTAAGTGTTGTGCGAATCTATTTTTGTGTCTGCTGCACAAAACCAGGTACAACTACTAGTTTTTTATTTAACTTTCAAAACCGTCTGATTTTGATCCCTCAGACGATTTTGCAGGCAGTTTCGCCTAGGTGGCATCCTATGTGGCGTTGTGAAGAGGCTGACAAGTGGGTCCTATCAATTTTTTTAACTAAATATCTGGTCCTTGTTGACTGATAGAACTATTCATTACAATTTTACTCTTGAACACTTTTGCTAGTTTGGTATGTATTTTGAACTAAAATTTAAATTCGAATTCTGCTCTCAGAACTTCAAAGGTCTAAGAGCTGAATTCGAATTTAAATTTAGTCAATATTCCTAGAAAATTCACCAAATATTTTATATTTGAATTCAAATTTAAATTTTAATTCAAAATATAGAAAAGACATGAGTTTTAATTAACTAATCTCACTCCTTAGCCACCCCTATATGAGTAAGACGTTCAAACATAAAATGCAGTGTCATTTCTTTATGACTGGATCACTATCAATTTTTATGCAATAGTGATTGTATTTTTATTGTTTATTTCAGGGATTCGTAAAGAAATGAAATTATCTGGTCAAACCCTTATACTTTGTAAGGTGACTCACTTATTAAGGAGGTGGGGGGCTTTGCCCTTGTGCTAAAAAAAATCTGGTGAAACCCTTCTCTGATCTGAGTCGAAAAAATCATGCTCGGGATCATTTTTCTGGCACTAAACTGACTACAAAACAATGACAATAACAGTAAAAAATCGTGTAATATTCAAGGAAAAGGCAAACGAATCGATCCCAATAACACAGATAGGAACGGACGATCCATAGAATCAGGAATGAATCAAATTATCATACCACGTTAATCACTTGTTTCATAGACTAGCTTAAAACCCGTGCGATGCACGGGACCGATAGACGAAAACATGTAACTAATTATTTTAAGCTTATCAACATAATGTATAATTACTTTGTCATATACTAATGCTGTTCAGATAAAAAATCACATGCATTTGGGGCTAGTTGATTTAAATGCTGAAAAGCCATCACCAATAGGATTTTGAATATGATCATTGTCAATATCAATCAACAAAACTTTCTCCTGATTTACTTGCATTAAATTGACAAAGACGCCCTGCTCCTCCAAAAGAACAAAAAAGAACATACAGAACGTGAAGGGAGAGAGGACTCTTCTTGTTAGCATTATTACTAGGATGGCAGGCGCGCTTCGCCGCGCCCGTATAATTCTACATTTTTTGGACTTGATTATCTCATATCAACAATGTATTGTGTAATTTTTTTTATTGTTGTAAATGACACTAATTAAGAGTCTTAAATATAATATAATATACAACAATATTTGCATGAACACTATGTAGACACAAATCTATAAAAGTTAATTTCATTAAGTAACCAAGAAAAGTGGAAAGTTAATTAACTTATACATCAACATTATTCGAATGAACACTATGAAGTCCTCTATCTGTCCCACCATGTGAAAATATACAGTTAATATAGTTAATGGTTGCAACACAACATAGGAACTATCCAAAAATGTCACATAAATGGTCTAAACTTTTTACTGATTTTCGAATAGTGAAGCATTATCACTGCTAAACTTCTCTAAGCATTATCCAACACAGGAACACAAGCCTGATGCATTAAAGCCTTTTCTAGCACCAAAACATTAGCTTGAACACTGTTACAAACAATGAAAGGTATGCTTGTTAGAGATGGGGAATGCAATATATATTGGGACTTGCTCTTTGTGCTCTGAAATTGTGTATTCATTCACCGTCAAACCATATTGTGCCTATTTTAAGTTTTTTTTTTGTTGTTGTGGACAATAGGCTGCTCGTATGGTCCAAACATTTCTAAAATAGTACTCTATCCGATCTTAAACACATGTTGACAATTAGCTCAAATCTAAACTAACCGGCGACATGTATTTCAGACCAGAGGCTTACAAATGATATGCCTTACATTGAAATAGATACAGGTACCCAGGGTAACATAAGTCGAACTTACCTCTGTTGCTTTAAGTTTTTTGCCAACCTAGCAAAGCGTTGAAGCTCAAAATTGTCGTTTTATCACTGCTCAGTTACTTTCTGGAACCACAGCAAATGATTGATTTAGGAACAAAAAGTGGCAATAAAAAAATATCACAAACACTTATCTTCCGATCATCTTCAATTGAAGTAGTCATCTTCTCAATTTGATCGATCTGCTGTAGCGTTCACAAGATAAGAAAAGTCAATTCAAGAATGGAAGTAAAAGTATTCCCCAACAGGTTGACTTATAAATGCAATTTGTGAGTTTGAGGGTGAAAATAAATCTATTCCCCAAAGTATTGATTTATAAATGCAATGTTAAACGTTACCATTCACTCATGGAGGGAAAATGTTGATTGAACTTCTTATACCCTGAAAAGGTTATATATAACTGACAAACTGTAAAAATAGTTGCACATTAAGTCTCGAATAATCGATGGACCTTGCTTTTTACCAACCTATTATGTAAAGATCATACAAAGGCAAAATTAGCATCTGAATAAATTGCAATTGACATTCCATAAAACAGATGGGTAGCCCTTCTCAAATGCCTGAATGGTCATTTTTCCACATCAGTTGGAAAAAAATTCTCCCAAAGTTTAATTAGCATGAAAACAGTACATACATTAATGAGGGATTAACGGAGTAAATTAACCGGCTAGTAAGAATTTAATTCAAATTTTCATTATTTTTTAACATACAATAGGAAAAATGTAAAACCTAAATGTTACATGATCTGTTGAACTTTGAACCTGGAAAAAGTAATTTTTGATGTTTGGACCATGTGGTTATCCTGTGCGAGTATAGACTTTTTTTTAATCAAAACTGACATCAACATGCAAAACCAAGGTACTGAAGAATAATATACTTGTGTATCGTCGCGGTTGCATTGTCCTCCACGTGAAGATCAATAAGCGCCTGCATAGCTGCATCAACTTGCATCTCAAGGTCAGTGAGCACTTGCATCGACTTGCATTTGAAGATTAGTGAGAAAGAATAATAATTTTGAAATCAAATAAGTCAAATATTGCATTCATAGGTGTCCCGAATTTTTGTTTAAGAATTTTACAGCTGATTGTAAAAGGATCAGAGAAACTTGAGCTCGCCCACACATCAAGAGGCGTAGAAAAGAGAGACTTTTGCTCGTCGTCCTTGACAACCGATGGAACAATACTTCTTTCGTGAAGTTCTTGGACTTAGTGTATTCACTCAGATTCATTTATGTTTTTCAGCAGCTGAAGACTTCTTTTCTGCTATGCTTGATTGATGGGGCTGTCTTCATCCAGTTCTGCCTGTGGCTTGGGCTATTTTATCTTCCTCTGCGCATTATGTTTTTCGGCTCACTTTCGAGCTTGTATCCCCGGTATTGTAATAACATTATTCAGACTCTGTAACTATTTGAAGTAATGAATGTGGTTACTAGCCTCCTGGGACTAGTAATTATATCACATTTGAGTCTCAAAGGATCGGGACGCTTCAGGTGGTATCGGAGCCTATAGGACTGGCCGTAGACCACAGCCCTGACCTTAAAAGTTGCCTTAACAAGAAAACACCTCTTACCTCCAAGAAACACTCTTTCCCCTTTTCCCCGATATTAATAGACCTTTCTTTTCGTCTACCAGATGGAAAACCCCTGGGTGATTAGGACTTCCTATTGCTCAGAGGAGGAAGGCTTTCCTCACCTTCTTCGAAGCTGCGCACTGCGCTTGGGGATCCGCAAGAAGCCCGAATATGTCTGGAAAGAGTACCGTGAAAATGGAATGGAAAAGTGCTCTATGATGGTCTACTTGGGAGAAAGCCGGAACTACCCAAACCACCCTCCTTTCCAAATTACCTTCATCGGGCACCGCTTCCCAGACACATGCCAGAGCGTTGCTCGAAAAGCCCTCAAACAACTATGCCAAAACTATAGCCGAGAGACCTTTGAAACTCCCCTCCGATATTTCCCACCCAGCAACAAAAACACCCCAACCTGGAAGAAAAGACTCCAGGCTCTGTCAGGAGGAGATCCCATAGAAGATGATCCCACTATCGTCTACATGGCCGGATACCTCCACACCCTCGACAACCACTACGATGAGCTCTCCTCCCATTGTACCCACCTAAACTCCCGAGTGGAAAGCCTAGAGCAGCAAGTCAAAGAGCTTACGCAAGAGAAGGTATCCCTCCAGGAGAGTCTCAGCATAGTGGAAGGCGAGGAAGCCAACACCCGTGAGGCCTATCGGACCTTGAAGATAGACTTTGACAAGAAGCTAAAGGCACTCGCCCCCAAAAAGAAGATCCAGAAGAAGACTACTAACCAAGGATGACAGACAGAGAAGAAGAAGAAGAAGGCCCCTCTAGCCCTACCTCCCCCCAGAATCGATGACTGGTCCGACGAAGAAGATGTATCCCTAGCCAGCCTCGATGATCTTCTCAAGGCATTTGGGGACACCTTAGACAAGGAACAAGCTAGCACCTCGAAGAACGCCCTCGTTCTAGCCAATCAGACCCGACTCATCGAGGTCCTCACTCGAAATCTGAAAAATCAACGGCCAAATGGTGGAAGACCGCAAGACAGAATGGGGGACTTCCCGAGACTCAAACCTCTCACGTTCGCCGGATCAAGCAACCCTCTCGATGCAGACGATTGGATGCGCACGATCAAAAGGAAGCTGGAAGCCATTGGTTGCCCAGAAAACCAGCGTGTTCAACTGGCTGCCCACCAACTCTCTGGTACTGAGGAGAAAATTCAAAAGATATGTACCTATGGTTCAAATATTTAGAACAGAAAATCTGAGAATAAGATGAGAAAATCTGAGATCAATAACAGCAATGAAATCATTAGTTACCTGAGGTTCAAATATTTAGAATAGAAGGTATGGGCTTTAAGCGGTTCAGCCCAAGCTTATGAAGCAGACCTTCAGTCTTGAAACCTTCAAGAGCATATTGAGCATAATTTAGGAATGTATAGCGAAGTAGGCGAATGACTTCCTCCCTGGTGTACGTGTCAAGTAAAGGGTCCTTAACACCTTTGAAGCTTGTCCTTACAAATATCGTTGATCAACTTGTTTTCAATAGGAATGCATGCAACCAATTCGCATAGTATCCACCAAAGCTGACCCTATCGGATGCAGAACTGAGGGGGTCGATATGGCAATATGTTCAAAGAAGGATTGCTATGATACTGCCCAGCAATTGGCTTCCCTTTAACCAATTTGGAATGTACCCCAAGAAAATTGGATAACATGAAGTGACCCTGGCAAGTAAAGATAACATCTTGGTCATAATATGCCACATTTAGATGTGCACAGATTGAACATGCTTCAGTTCCTTGATTCCTCATCAACATCTCATGACGAACGAGACGGTGAGTGTGAATGCATAGATTAGAGAACTCTTCATCTGAGAGAAATGCTGGATGGTATATGGCATCATGCAACTTATGGGCAGGATTTTTCAAGGTCTCAAAAAGCGAATCCCGATGCTCAGGTAGACTTGAGATACTACATGACAACTCCTTCTGCAGAACCATCTCCATAAAATCTTCAAATAGAGACTCTTGTAAAGAAGAGCTTGAAGAATCTTCTGAAGGAGAACTTGTGGATAAAGATAAATTTTTCAAGCACAGCATGTTCAGTCCATTAATAACTCCTAAGTTATCATAACTAAGAAGGCCCTTCAGTGAAATCTTTCTTGATTTTGCAAACTCTATCTGAATTAGTCTTGTCCAAAGCACATGTCTGTTGTCATCTAACATCTGATACTTTCTGTCAGCCAGCACAGTTGTTATCAATCTTTGTGTTGGAATAAGTTCCATGACAGGCCTTGCTTTGAACCAATCCTCCAGCGGGGTACAGTGTCGAGCAGGGATGCCAATATTCATGCTGCGGCCGCTGCATATATGATAGTTATACATTAATAAGTAAAAAGAAGATTTAAATGCAAATTATGAGTAATAATTAATTTCACAATTTCACAGTGGCAGATGATTTATTTTCTTCACTCGAGGGACAAGGATAGGAAATTAATCCTGTTATTTCGCAGATAGTAAACAGCACAGCAAAGAATACTCCAAGTCAGTATTCTTTTAATCAGACTCAAATAGTTTGAATTTAATTAGATCGACGCGGCTTTTTGCTAGTCAGCGTTCTGCTTGGGTGCTCGCTAGCTTGTCGAATTTAACTCCACCGTTGGATATCTTGGGGTGGTGACGGACGGCTGGCAGGACCTGACTGCTCACGCAGTCCCGATCCGTTCCGCCCCATCATATCCCCGCTCTTTCGACTAGGGTTTGTCGCTGGGGACGGCATCAGGAAGACCAGCGAGGTGCTCTCTCCCAAGGTGAGTCCTTGCCTTTTTTTCGTTGACGGGTTGTAATTTCTCTGTCCCTGTGTGCATCCTTCAGAGCCGAGGAGCAACCCTAATACCCTATCCTGTCACATTGAAGCTGAGGAGGAGCCGCCGCCCTGTCACCAGAAGCAGAGGAGCCGCCGCCCTGTCACCCAGAAGAACCGAGCAGACACAGAGGTACTCTCTTCATTCTGCTTGTATTCTGGAATGACGAAAATGAAATTAAAAAAATTTGTGTGGTAAACACCATCTCTTCCTCCATTCTGCTTGTATTCTGGAATGACGAGAATGAAATTAAAAAAATTTGTGTGGTAAACACCACGGTTACACAATGAGTTAGCCCTTGTTATGATATCATTCTTTTAGTTTAGCAGTTTTCTGTTAATATGGAAGATTTATTGTTGTCCCTGCTTTTGTAAATTTTGTACGTTTTTGGATGATGTCCCTATATTGGTTCTTTTTAATGAAGTTGTATATTAGTCTGATGGATAGCTTATTGCAGAAAATGGGCCTTTTTGCAATTGTGAGGGCGTCGAGACGGTTTACTAGGAGGTTCAGTACAGTCAGCTGTGACTCCTATACCTTAATGTGTGTTTTTTATCCTTATTACTCATAATTTGCATTTAAATCTTCTTTTTACTTATTAATGTATAACTATCATATATGCAGCGGCCGCAGCATGAATATTGGCATCCCTGCTCGACACTGTACCCCGCTGGAGGATTGGTTCAAAGCAAGGCCTGTCATGGAACTTATTCCAACACAAAGATTGATAACAACTGTGCTGGCTGACAGAAAGTATCAGATGTTAGATGACAACAGGCATGTGCTTTGGACAGGACTAATTCAGATAGAGTTTGCAAAATCAAGAAAGATTTCACTGAAGGCCTTCTTAGTTATGATAACTTAGGAGTTATTAATGGACTGAACATGCTGTGCTTGAAAAATTTATCTTTGTCCACAAGTTCTCCTTCAGAAGATTCTTCAAGCTCTCCTTTACAAGAGTCTATTTGAAGATTTTATGGAGATGGTTCTGCAGAAGGAGTTGTCATGTAGTATCTCAAGTCTACCTGAGCATCGGGATTCGCTTTTTGAGACCTTGAAAAATCCTGCCCATAAGTTGCATGATGTCATATACCATCCAGCATTTCTCTCAGATGAAGAGTTCTCTAATCTATGCATTCACACTCACCGTCTCGTTCGTCATGAGATGTTGATGAGGAATCAAGGAACTGAAGCATGTTCAATCTGCGCACATCTAAATGTGGCATATTATGACCAAGATGTTATCTTTACTTGTCAGGGTCACTTCATGTTATCCAATTTTCTTGGGGTACATTCCAAATTGGTTAAAGGGAAGCCAATTGCTGGGCAGTATCATAGCAATCCTTCTTTGAACATATTGCCATATCGACCCCCTCAGTTCTGCATCCGATAGGGTCAGCTTTGGTGGATACTATGCGAATTGGTTGCATGCATTCCATTGAAAACAAGTTGATCAACGATATTTGTAAGGCAAGCTTCAAAGGTGTTAAGGACCCTTTACTTGACACGTACACCAGGGAGGAAGTCATTCGCCTACTTCGCTATACATTCCCAAATTATGCTCAATATGCTCTTGAAGGTTTCAAGACTGAAGGTCTGCTTCATAAGCTTGGGCTGAACCGCTTAAAGCCCATACCTTCTATTCTAAATATTTGAACCTCAGGTAACTAATGATTTCATTGCTGTTATTGATCTCAGATTTTCTCATCTTATTCTCAGATTTTCTGTTCTAAATATTTGAACCATAGGTACATATCTTTTGAATTTTCTCCTCAGTACCAGAGAGTTGGTGGGCAGCCAGTTGAACACGCTGGTTTTCTGGGCAACCAATGGCTTCCAGCTTCCTTTTGATCGTGCGCATCCAATCGTCTGCATCGAGAGGGTTGCTTGATCCGGCGAACGTGGGAGGTTTGAGTCTCAGGAAGTCCCCCATTCTGTCTTGCGGTCTTCCACCATTTGGCCGTTGATTTTTCAGATTTCGAGTGAGGACCTCGATGAGTCGGGTCTGATTGACTAGAACTTGGGCTAGGTCTAAGGGTAGGGGTGGAGGTGCGGGGAGGTGGGTTTCACTTTCCTCTCTAACGACTTCCCCTTCAGCTCTTCGGGGGAAACCTGCTCCAATCCCTGAGGCGGTAGGCGTGGTTTTATCCGAAGCCATCTGCCAGGGAAGAGAGTCACTATCATGCACATGCAAATTGTTCTCAACCAAGTTATTTTATTCATCACACCATCACATTACAAGCATAAGACTACTACAGGGGAAAACTACACGAGGGCGTTCTTCGAGGTGCTAGCGAGTTCCTTGTCTAAGGTGTCCCCAAATGCCTTGAGAAGATCATCGAGGCTGGCTAGGGATACATCTTCTTCGTCGGACCAGTCATCGATTCTGGGGGGAGGTAGGGCTAGAGGGGCCTTCTTTTTCTTCTTCTTCTCTGTCTGTCATCCTTGGTTAGTGGTCTTCTTCTGGATCTTCTTTTTGGGGGCGAGTGCCTTTAGCTTCTTGTCAAAGTCTATCTTCAAGGTCCGATAGGCCTCACGGGTGTTGGCTTCCTCGCCTTCCACTATGCTGAGACTCTCCTGGAGGGATACCTTCTCTTGCGTAAGCTCTTTGACTTGCTGCTCTAGGCTTTCCACTCGGGAGTTTAGGTGGGTACAATGGGAGGAGAGCTCATGGTAGTGGTTGTCGAGGGTGTGGAGGTATCCGGCCATGTAGACGATAGTGGGATCATCTTCTATGGGATCTCCTCCTGACAGAGCCTGGAGTCTTTTCTTCCAGGTTGGGGTGTTTTTGTTGCTGGGTGGGAAATATCGGAGGGGAGTTTCAAAGGTCTCTCGGCTATAGTTTTGGCATAGTTGTTTGAGGGCTTTTCGAGCAACGCTCTGGCATGTGTCTGGGAAGCGGTGCCCGATGAAGGTAATTTGGAAAGGAGGGTGGTTTGGGTAGTTCCGGCTTTCTCCCAAGTAGACCGCCATAGAGCACTTTTCCATTCCATTTTCACGGTACTCTTTCCAGACATATTCGGGCTTCTTGCGGATCCCCAAGCGCAGTGCGCAGCTTCGAAGAAGGTGAGGAAAGCCTTCCTCCTCTGAGCAATAGGAAGTCCTAATCACCCAGGGGTTTTCCATCTGGTAGACGAAAAGAAAGGTCTATTAATATCGGGGAAAAGGGGAAAGAGTGTTTCTTGGAGGTAAGAGGTGTTTTCTTGTTAAGGCAACTTTTAAGGTCAGGGCTGTGGTCTACGGCCAGTCCTATAGGCTCCGATACCACCTGAAGCGTCCCGATCCTTTGAGACTCAAATGTGATATAATTACTAGTCCCAGGAGGCTAGTAACCACATTCATTACTTCAAATAGTTACAGAGTCTGAATAATGTTATTACAATACCGGGGATACAAGCTCGAAAGTGAGCCGAAAAACATAATGCGCAGAGGAAGATAAAATAGCCCAAGCCACAGGCAGAACTGGATGAAGACAGCCCCATCAATCAAGCATAGCAGAAAAGAAGTCTTCAGCTGCTGAAAAACATAAATGAATCTGAGTGAATACACTAGGTTAGGGGATAGAGAGGGAGATGGGCTTCACCTTGGGTGTATGGAGATGGGCAACGGTTGACACCCCGCACGAGTTGGCATCGAAGAGGAAACCGCGCCCTGACTGGTCCATGCAGAAAACTTTGCAGTCCGAAAACGGGAAGCAATCCAACTTCCATTCTTTGCTTTCAAATGACGCTGAAGATCGGAAGCTCATTACCGGCGTGGGGAGCCGAATGATATCCAACGCGCGGGGCCGCACCATGTAGTCTTCTTGTCCTGCTGCGGACTCCAATCGATCTCCGTTTGGTATTGGCGCTGGCGTTGAGTTAAAGATGCGACCCAGGCCGATGCGGTGCAGCGACTTGACGCCAGGGGAGTGGTTGGCCGCGATCAGATTCAGAAACCGCCGAGAGAGACCCGTCGTCGATTTGAAGGTCCGAGACATATTGAACTACACAGTAAAAACCAGTGGGGGTGCATTATAGTTACGAAAACTGAAGAGTAACGGGCAATTATTGAGAGGCAATCCATCCCCTCGACTAAAGAGATTACTAACTAGCACCAAGATTCAGCACGATCAAGGAAGAAAGTATGTATACCTCTCGCAGCTAGCAGCAAACAGATCGCTGGAATCCCTTCTTCCGCCAATCAAGCGAGAAACGTTTCAGCCTGCAGCAGTGCCTTCAATCCCGGAGAAAACCCTAACAAATACTGCCAGAAAGAAGGATTAGAGGAAGAGAAGGAGTCGGCTTTGGATCAAACAGGATGAAGGTACTGCAGATCCGCACGCGGCTTTACCTGAGGCGCCACGTCGGAGAAGGGGCGGCGCTCCACAGAGCCGGAACAGAGGGTGGCGGCGAGGAGATTCTGATGAGTTCTTGTATCTAGGTCAAGCCGTCAAGGTCATCTATTTATAGAGTATATGTTCGCCGCGCTCTATTTGGGCCGTGACAAGGAGACGTAATCTTCCGTCCGTGGGCTTCTCAAAATAGGCCTCGAAATGGTTATGCAGTTGCTTAGGTCCGTCAATCTCTTTACTCCTTTAAAGCGTCACTTGTCGTCCCGTCGTGCGTCCCAGTGCGAAGCGCGCGTCCACCCGCCAACTGACGCCACCACGCGACCGGTTTTACTCCTGACCCGGTGCCAGTCCACCCACGTTCCCACGCAACCGGTTTTACTCCTGAACCGGTGCCAGACCACCTGATCCGATTTTAATGCACACTCTGACAATAGGGCCTGCCAACCAGATTTCACGCTTTCCACATCCCCCACCTCACTCGAATTCACTCGGTTATGGCAATTTTTTAATCGGATCTTGCCGCTCTCACAACGCCTCACGTCCCTCTTTATTCTTTACATATACTAGTGGTTGGCGCGCGCCCTGCGCGCGTAACTTTTGATTGTAGGATACTTTTATGCGAAGAAGGGATATAACCAAACTTGAATTATAACAATATACAATTAGTAATCTTCATGGTAAAGAAAGTTTGAAAACAACAAATTGGATCATTAACAAATATGTGGAAAAAAGATATTAGTTGAACATGTCTGCGTCTGCAGCCACATAAGCTTTTACCAGCATAATACCTGTTTTTCAAAAAAAAACTTGTTTTTGAGCCACGAGGTTCGGCGGCTGTTGCTACGAAGGTTCTAGGAGCATAACAAACCCGATACATGCACAAGACAGTAGTGAACATTGTAAACAAGACAACAGTTATATGTTACAATGAGTTACTCACAATTTGAGTTTAATGAGTTGTTCACAACTTGAGTTTAAAGTACAGTCAACAAAATCACCACATGACATATCTAGGTGTAGGCATTGAATCATTGATCTCACTGTTTCTACACAGTTGAACACTTATTTTTTAGCTTGTATATATAGGAGAAAGAAGCTATAAAATGCATTGTTAAATTTATATTATATATAAAGGAGGCAAACTATGTACTGACCAGTTTCCTAGTGAAGGGCATAATAGTATTGTTTGAACTCATTAGTTATTCCTTTTTTTTGTTGTCCATTGTTAGAAACGCAGTCTGATGAAATCTCAAAGAGGATGAACATCACATGAACTAACGGTTAGTGTTTCTAGAAACAATATGCCAGAGTTACACTTTGTTTCAATTTGTATGTAGTGCAGTATGTGTTCATATATAGGTAACAAAACACCCTTTTTATGGTCATTCTTAATAAATAAATTCAGGTAATGAAACAAACCGCTGATGTATTCACATATTCTTGCTTATGTACGATAGATTAGAGGTGTATGTCAATCAAATGCTACATTGTGGCCATTCTTAATTGGGATAGACAATAAAACTAATTGCTATTGTATCCACACATATCCATATGGTAAAAAAACTAGATGCTTGAGGGCATGATCGTAAAGGTCATGCTATAGTCATTGTAACTAAACCAAATTGTGGTCACTGACAGCAAGAACCTATTGTGAAAGTAAAAGATTGTGATCTAGCATATACTCACACAATGCATATTTAAAGAAATCATACTGGCATGTAGAGATACACTATCTTGAATTTGGGCGATTCAGCTCACTTGAACTACAAAGTGGTTACCTGATGGTGTTTTACTAAGTATTAAGTGGCTCCCTTCCGTACACTGTGAATCTGTGATTCATTCATATATGAACTTGATCAAGAGTCGCTAAGAATATCTGGCACTCATTATCAACATGTTTTAAATTATTGAAATCGACCATGGCTAAGGAGATTGCAGGTCTAGGAATAAGAGACCTGAATAAAGTTGGTAGAGTATTTTAACTACAGTGTCTACAGCAAGACTGAGTGGACCAAATGAAAGTTTGGGCTGGAATCGACGTTCACTATTTTGTGTGAAGCGAACAGATCGGTAGAACAATGTATTTAAAGAAATCATACTGGCATGTAGAGATACACTATCTTGAATTTGGGCGATTCAGCTCACTTGAACTACAAAGTGGTTACCTGATGGTGTTTTACTAAGTATTAAGTGGCTCCCTTCCGTACACTGTGAATCTGTGATTCATTCATATATGAACTTGATCAAGAGTCGCTAAGAATATCTGGCACTCATTAATCAACATGTTTTAAATTATTGAAATCGACCATGGCTAAGGAGATTGCAGGTCTAGGAATAAGAGACCTGAATAAAGTTGGTAGAGTATTTTAAATACAGTGTCTACAGCAAGACTGAGTGGACCAAATGAAAGTTTGGGCTGGAATCGACGTTCACTATTTTGTGTGAAGCGAACAGATCGGTAGAACAATGTAACAGGAAATTTAATAGTCCTGTACATGTTGATGTCTGTTCTAAGGTAGAGATAGTAGCAGTTCATATAAGAGGAGCATGCATTCATAAAATTCGTAGACAGCTGTGCGATGAACATCAACAGTGCAGACAGGAATCACAGGATTTTTTAGAAGCAGACCTGCTCGAGCACACGGAGATTGCTCTTTTCCATCTCCCTGGCGAGCTTCTCCAGCTTGCTGAGCATCCCTGCGTACATGTCATCAATCTCGGCCGCCTGCCCCGCAGCAGCGCCGAGGAGCTCCTGCATCCTCCCGATCCCAAACCCGTCCACCATTTCATCCACTGCCTTCTGCTCCACGAGGGTGTGAGCGTGCCCAGGCGCCGGAGCCGACGGCAGCCAGGGCATAGGCGACTCGGCGGTGAAGGCGTGGTACTGGTCCCGGAATCCGGGCCCGACGTTGACGATGGCGAGCGAGGCCGGGACGAGGCAGCCGCCGTGGAGGAGGAAGGCGCGGTAGTCGTAGGAGTGGGTGGAGTGGTTGGAGGAGGCGGAGGGGGAGACGAGGATGAGGAGGAGCGGGTGGGCGGAGGCTAGGGTTGCGGAGAGGGAGTGGGCGAGGACGGCCTCGCGCATGGAGGGGCGGAGCGCGGTGCGGCGGCGGGTGGAGAAGAAGCCGATGGGGGCGGGGGCGGAGGCGGGGGCGGGGGAGGAGTGGGGTTGGAAGCGGCCGAGGGAGTCGGAGAGGGAGCAGTGGCCGAAGACGGAGATGGAGAGCGCGGGGGCGGGAGGAGCCACCGCCGCCGCGGCGTCGTCGTAGTCGGAGAGAACAGACGAGCGGAGGAAGGTGACGTTTTTGGGAGGAGAGCGCGAGATTGGAGACGTTGGGAGGAGGGAGCGTGTGAGATTTGGAGACGCTGGTACGAGGAGAGACCTAGAACTTTCTACAACGACGGACGGGAGGAAGACGCTGTCACCACTGGATAACGATAGTACGGCGAAGGAAATTTTTGGCAACGTGGACGCACGTGGAAGCTGGATTCCTTCCTGCTTTATCTCTATCTACTAACTATTAAGAAGCTACTGTAGACTGCCCCCGCCACTGTCGAACGCCTGCGCGAAACGCACGCCCACCCGCCTGCCCGCCGCCGCGAATCCCGCTGCTACCGAAGCGCCCGCACGCCCAACGCTGTCGCGAATCCCGCCGCTACTGAACGCCCATGCAACCGCTCGCCGCCTCTACCGAAGCGCCCGTACACCCGCACTCCCACCGCCGTGAAACCCGCCGCTACCGAACGCCCACGCACCCCTCCACGAGATCTATCGCGTCATCCCTGCCCTGCCCCCCGAAATCCCTTTCCCCTAGCCCAGCCTCCCCGCGTCCCCGCCGCTACAGCCGCCGGGGTGGCCTGCGGTGAGGTTGTTGCCCCCAACGAGGTCTCTACGCACCAGACCCACTGCCCCCGTCGTCTCTGCAGATCGGCGAGCGGTGCAGATTCAGGTTTGGGTCTAGGGTTCGCTCGGGTCTCCTTGCCTCGTCGGGGCCCCATCGCGGCGGCCGGGGAGCATGGTGGGCGGGCGGAGGCGGGAACGAGCAGCGAAGAAGGTGAAACTCTACATTCTAACTCCTGGTTGTTTGTCCAAGCAAGATGAGGGAACGGGGTTCCTAGGGGCACGGCAGGGAATGGTGCCAATTTGGCAGAAACTGACCAAATTGGGAATTAGATTGAGGCTGTCTATGATGAAAATGAGGATGACCAAATTGGAGGTGATAATCATGCAAGAACTTTTTTTGTTTACTGTAGGATGGTTAAACTGGATCTTATTGCGGTTGCTTTACAGGAAAGTTCGGATGGTGAACATGAACTTGAAAGATCTAATAATATCATGCAAGAACTATTTTATGTTTAGTCCGCTGGACATGAAATTTTCTTGTTTTCGACAAAGGCACATTTTATTGTGTGTCACCACTTGTTAGTGGTTATTGAAACATGAATGTTTGTTTTCTGTTGTACCTTATAGGTGAGCCGCCTAACGGATTTAATGGTCTGAAGTCTGTATAGTCATAAGAAAGTATTTCTTTGCGAGTTTGTTTGGTTAGTACCTTCATCTTGAAATCTATGACAAATCATTCGATGATGCCATTCATGGATACTGTTTATCTGCAGGTTGTGGTGTGTCCACCAAGAGTCTAAAATCAGATAAACAGTATGTGTGGGAATCTATGGCTGGTGGTAGCTCTTTATGTCATCAAGGACGAGATTGGTCCTGAGAAAATGCTTACACGTGGAACTCAAATTACATTTTTTTCTAAGTGTATGTTGATATGTTCTTCTGATATCACATGAAATGCTTTTTCTTTTTTAATAGCAACCTTACATTATTATATGATATTATTCATATATATCACCCTTCAAGTATTCAAGGCTCGGTAAAAAGCTACTTTCAGATTGTGTCTTACCCATATACACATGTCAGAAAAAATCAAGAAATGTTGAGGTAGGGTCTTCCTCGTAACCATCATTTTTGTAATAATTGTCTTGGTTGTCCAGCTTCTTTTGCAACACAATTGTTCCTCATTTCTTCTATGTTGTGGTACCTTCTCCATCCCAACCTCTCTAAAGAAAGGATTCCATATTCCTGACATGACAGAGAACCTTCCAAATTAAGTAACTGCAAAGTATGGACTGATTAGGTGTACACTATGCTTCTCCTAATTACATTTGTAGCTAATCTTATTATCTACCTTCGTTACTTCTAAAGGTTTGTCAAAGTATTTTTATCAGCTATGACTATCTATTCTAGAGATGTCCAAATGGGCCGCCCGGCCTGGCCCGGGCCCGGTGAAGCCCGACCCGTTTTGGGCCTGGCCTGCTAGGCACGGTTAGAAAACCGGGTCGGGCCGTCTAGGCACGCGGGCTCAATTTTCTGTCCGAGCCCGGCCCGCAGCGGGCCTAAACGGGCCGGGCCGGCCCGTTTAGCACGAAAAAAAACGGGCCGAAAAACGGGCTATGCGGATCGGTAAGCACATTTTAGTGTAAAAAAAGCGGGTTTAATGGGCTTATAGGTAAACGGGCCGTGCCGGGCTAGCCCACCATGCCTAATTTCTTGTCCGAGCCCGGCCCGCTTATTCGTGCCGGGCCAGCCCAGGCCCGCATAGAACCGGGCCGTGCCTGGCTCGGACCGGGCCCAAACAACGGGCTTCGTGCCGGGCTCGCAGGCCTCGTGCTTATTGGACATCTATAATCTATTCTGATTTATGCCTATCCAAAGGACTCCCTGATAATATTGGAGTTTCTATTTGAAGCCATGAGCCATTATATTATATCAGATATGCTCCTATTGTGTATGTTTGTAGAGATTAGGGGATGTAGTTATGCAATCACCAATTTATATACTCATGTTTTTGTCTTTTTAATCTATTTAGTAATTCGTTTGAGACTGTGAATTTATTTGTAGAATTTTTTGATAATTTAAGGGAGTAACATTATCTTCTATTGATTCTTAGTGTCCTTTCGTCAGTTCCAATTTCTTAAAAAAATATAGAAACAATATCGGGTTGACATGAATGTTTGTCTATAAAGGGGGTGTCCTTATTTGCTTAGCATCTGTTTATAAGTTAGCTTGCATCTATTTATGCTCTTCAGTCTTCTCCTTACTCTGGACCGATGACTTGAAAATAAAAATATGGAGTTGATACATTTTGGAAATATTAAGTTACCAAAAAAATTGATAGGTGAATGTCACACCCGGATTTTAGGGGTCCAAGACCCGGGCGCGAACATAAACACCAGGTATGCTGGGACCAAGTCTCACACATATGATGTATAGTGGCACAGGATCGAATGTCATATCTTTACTACATAACAGGAATTCTGTACAAAATAAATAATTACATTATAAGGAGACAACGGTCCAGCAACCCAAAGTTGACTGGGAGACGACGGCCTAGACCTCTCGCGAACACATCGCAGCATCCTCCATGCGCCTCATCCTGTGGTACCTGTTCTTGACCTGTGGGGGGGGGTGAGACAGTAAGAGTGAGCTCACATACGTTCATCGCTCAACAAGTTGTGGGGAATAATGTGCATGAACTCGCCAAAGGTGGGAGCTCACGTGAAGTGTAAGGCTTATCAAAGAGGATGGTTGAAGCTGAGCATTGCTTTTAAAGTTGGTCAGAATTTTATTAGCAGTTACTAAGTATAAGTAGATACCAACCCAGTTAAATAGTAGAACAAAAGTAACAACTTCACCTGCGATGCAATGCATATGACAAATTGAGTTTAAGTTCCATAATTTAATCATGTGAGGGTCCGAGCTGCTCATGACCGTGAGCACGGCTAGTATACCAGTTTTACACTCTGCAGAGGTTGCGCATCTTTACCCACAAGTCATGTTACCCATCTGCCAAGGGATCGCGACTTCCCATACACCTCTACCGAGGAGGCGAGGCAGGGTAACACTACGAGGCCTTTACAAAGTTCCACTAGCTTCAGAAAACCCGCTACAGTTTATAGGAAGCTCCAATGCAGGAATCCCTTGCAGGACCGCCATCGCAGCAAAATCCTCCCGAGGGCCTCCCTACACTGACCACTCCCCTACTGCCCTTGCCTCTTTCGGGTAAGGTAGTCTTCCACTAGCTTTCCTAATTAATCAGCCAAGGGGTCCTCATTCCTCCCTTGTGGTAGCACTGTTTTCCCGGGTGGTTCTCCATGTTCCAATTAACATAATGATCTTATCATGAACAATACATAACAACTGATAACAAAAGTGTAATCATGAATAGTGTATCTCCATACCCAAAACCACATATAGCACTAGCAAGTACTACCCAGAAAGTTCAGTGGTAAACAAGGTATAAAGATAGACAAACTAAGGTAACCTATTGGGTCCCATCAAAATTAACCTATGCAGATCATTATGATTAATTAGAACATGAGTGGGTAAAAAGAAGTGATCAAGAGCACAACTTGCCTGGGACTTGAGATTCCAGGTACCAGGATGATCTTCAGATGACACGTGTCCTCACCGCTAAACGTAGCAATACAGACATACATGGTATATGCAAAATTAACATCACACCAAACATAAGAACAAAATACATATTAATAATCTACATATTAAAATAAGATCATAGGAACAGGAATCATTAATTTTGGAGTTATAGATTTTAAGTTATGAATTTCCTAAGGTTTAATGTGATTAAAATAGGATTAGATGATAAATTAATTTTCTAACTGAGTTTATGTCAAAACAGTGATACTAAATGATAGAGAATATTATTACAAAATTTTAGAAATTGGAATGGTTCAATTTGGACTAAAAATGGATTTTCTATGATTTATACAAGTTCTAGGGTTTATTTTCATATTAAAAATCTATTTCTAATTCATTATTCAGTTTACAGCCGACACTGGACTGGGCCTCATTTCCTGGAAAACTCAGGGGCTATCCCGCAAGATCGCCAAGACACAGAGAATAGTTGAGAGGGACGGCGGGTTCATTATAAAATACCGTAGGGTTTCTTTAGCAAAATGTACCCGCGAAGGGGTATCGGTGATTCTAAGCCGTTGGATTAGAGTTGGACGTACGAGATTAAATCCAGACCCCACTGAACCGGTATGTAATCTGAGCACTCAGATCTAGAATCAACAGACCGGATTTAATATGGCCAAGTTGAGTTCCGGACGCCAGATCAGACTCCAACGGCTGGGATTAAAAACTATCCATGGAACACCCACGTTTAACCAGACCCGCCCGATTTTCAATCCACGGTGGAGTTTTGTCGGAATGCCCACGCATTCCCAGCCACCCGATCTAGTCCCCATGGACCGGATTAGTCGCGCGAAGAGCTATTTCCCCGAACCACCATCAGCCGTTAGATAAGAATCCAACGCTCCCCACACTTCTTCCCCGCCAGAGCAGCTGAACGCGGCAGCCTCGCCCAGCCGCACGGTGGCGGACCACGCCGCAGGCCGATTCCATGGCGACCCCGGGCTCTAATCTCTTATTCAAGCGAGTGCTACGCGATATATGAACAAGGACGAACACATTAGCGGCAAAACGTACCCAAGATGGTAGCGCAGAGTTGCTTGCCCACGGAATCAGGCAGATTCACGGCGGAAGGTGGAGGCCGACGAGAAATTCACGTCGTCGTGGGGCCTCGCGCCCCCGGATTTCTCCCCGAGCACAACCCACGAGTCCGCCCGAGTGCCCGGAATTGATTCACTGGTGCAAAGCGACGGTGCAGGTGAGAGGTCCGCACGGCGGATCCCGTGGCTGGAGATGGATCGCGGTGGTGGCGCCAGGTATGTCCAACAAAAGGGAGAGAGGAAATAGGATCGACCGAGGACCACGACTCTTCATATAGGAGTGAGGCGGTCGGAGTTTGAGCAACGAAATTCCCGAGTCCGCGGGTGACCTCCGCCATTGGTGGCGAGGTAGTCGGAGCGGACGACCAACGGCCTGGTCCCACCAGCAGTGGTCGATAGAATTTTGCGCGGATGGTGTAGCGGGTCCCGGCAGGCCGCCCAGGTTGTCACAGGTCCGGAGATTTCGCCGCCACGATCACCAAGTATGGCGGCATCAGATTCGGTCTTCGGTTGAAGGAGAGGAGGAAAGGGATGACTACTGGGCCCACCAGGCAGTGGGTGCGATTGGCTGGATGACAATGGGACCCGCGGGCAGTGAGACCGTGCGCCATCAGAGACTTCCCAAAAGGGGCCCACCTGTCGGCGCCCAGGCGTAGCACAGGCACCCGGATTGGGTTTGATCGTGGGTGAATTTGGGCCATAATTGTGGGATTAGGCCCAAATAAGGTTTGTTCCTTTTCTTTTCATTTTCATTTTCTATTTTAGTTTTCTAGTTTGATTCACAAATTCTAAATTTCAATTTGAGTTCGAGTTTTAGCTTCAAATTAAATGTACAAATCAAAATCTCCAGCATGAATGCAACACATAATTTTATTTATTTATTTTATTTAGACAAATGCTCCTATATATATAATTCGATATGAATAAACCATGTAGAGTACTTCACCATATATCTATTTAAGAACATAGTTCAAATACATAACAAATATTTACTACTTATTTAACTTTAAGAAACTAGTTCCATTCATAAATTTATAACAGACACTATAATTTGATTTCTTTCGAGAGAAAAAAAAATCTACTAAATCCAAAATCAAGATTATAGGGTGTTACAGTGAAGACTACAAAAAATGTGATGCTGTAGACATGCAGTAGTAAAGTGTATACAGTGTGCCAGTGGTTGCAAGAGAGGTGAAAAGGTGTAAACTTGATCGTGCTTTTCGATTAATCTCTTAGTTGCAAAGGTATCAAATGTTTGCAAAGGTATAAAATGTTATTTTGCATGTGTAAAACCTATGGGTAATAGGAAAAAATTTACTGATATTATTTTTGTAGCAATGCTTAGGCCATGCAATGTCCTAGAAAGCCTATTAATTCAATTTGCAGCAGACTGAAAGCTTTTGTAGCAATGCATTGCCGAGAGACAATGACTATGTCATATGGTCAGGTTGATACTGTTCAGTTTACTCTAGGGATCAATGATCTGTAACTCGAATTTGTCATAATGATGGCCATCAGCACACAGGTATGATCGGTCCTACCAATGTAACTATGTAATAGTTTATTTAGTACTTTATTGCTATAAATATGGATCACTGTTGTTTTTACAGCTTGACAAATTGCTCTCGTCGCATGTCTCTGTTGTCAGAGGGTTTGACAGACTCAAACAAAACTCCACCCAATTAAGTACCTTGCAGATGGTCTTAGACTCGGTAGAAACGATACTGTTCAGTTTACTCTAGGGATCAATGATCTGTAACTCGGATTTCTCATAATGATGACCCGCCGCACACAGGTATCACTATTGTTTTTATTAGCAGCCATAGGGATCAATTCTTTTTACAGCTTGACAAACTGCTCTCATCGCTGTCTCTGTTGTCAGAGGGTTTTTGCTTATCTCTGCACTGCTAGGATTTTGATATCATCGTAGCCAACGGAAGCATTTAATGCTAGCACTTGGTATGCACGATTATTACTTACCATTCATGATTTTTATGTATGATCATGACTTTTATTTCATGGGAAAAAGATTGTTCAATCAGAATTGTTTTGAACAGAACATGAGCATGCACTAGGCCTAATAAGATTACAGCCCACCTTGAGCAGAGTTTTGATCTGGATGCTATCAGAGACACCACCAATGAGTTTGCTGAACAAAATGTTATTATTTCTACCCAGTCTAATACCATCTATGAAAGTCGCCTAGAGGGGGGGTGGATAGGCGAAACCTGAAAATTAAAACTTTATCCCCCAACTAGATCCCTTGATTAATGGTTAGAACAAGATATACAATTATCGGAGTATAAAAACTAAGTCCTTTGCTTGCAAAGAATGTTGCTTTGAAATAATGTGGAATTGATAATCAATACAACTATTAGATGTATGGAAATAAATCACAAGGGCTTAGATAAGAAGATTAATGCCACGAGTTCTTTCTTGCAATGTGTTGCCTCACTAAATGAGAATTTAACTTAAGGCAACACCAAATAAGGTTAGCAAAGAATAGTGCAAGGAAAAACTTAGAGTGAGGGAAAACAAACTAAATCACAAGCAATAAACACAATGGACACGGGTGATTTGTTTTACCGAGGTTCGGCCCTCGAAGGCCTAGTCCCCGTTGAGGAGTCCACTTAAGGACGGGTCTTTTTCAACCCTTTCCCTCTC
This sequence comes from Zea luxurians, assembly GCA_029449295.1. Lineage (NCBI taxonomy): Eukaryota > Viridiplantae > Streptophyta > Magnoliopsida > Poales > Poaceae > Zea > Zea luxurians. Next base: position 99,581,329 of record JAOPSE010000014.1, on the reverse strand, counting down.
TCCACCGATCACCCAAGGATCGGCGAGCTCTTCTTCTTCTCAAGGATCACTCTCGATCCCACAAGGACCACCACAATCTTTGGTGTCTCTTGCTAGCTTTTACAAGCCTCCAAAACTTTTGGAGGAAGTTCGAATGGGAGTCAAAACTCCACGCGCAAATGAACACAAGGATGAAGCACACACTATCTCTCAATGAATCTCACAAGGCACTAGTACTAAACTCAAATGAGTAGCTCTCTTTTGCTTGCTCTCTCTTTTGTGACACTTGTGTTGGTTGTAGTGGTCTAAATCTTGTGTATAGGATGGATCAATGAATATATATGGTTGGGAGGGCTTGAGTATGTCAACTATATGACTTGGAATGTTGCTTGGGCTCCCACACCTTGAAGTGGCCGGTTGGGGTGGTATTTATAGCCACCATCCAATTTTGTAGCCGTTGGAGAAGCTGCTGGCGATGGGCGCACCGGACAGTCCGGTGCACACCGGACATGTCCGGTGCGCCAGCCACGTCATCCTATCCGTTGAGATTGGAGCTGGTCGACCGTTGGAGGCTTTGTCCTCATGTGGCACCGGACAGTCCGGTGCGGCACCGGACAGTCCGGTGCCCTTCTGACTTCTGCTCTGACACTCTGAATTCAACTGTACACTTTGCAGAGTCGACCGTTGCGCGCAGATGACCGTTGCTCCGCTGGCACACCGGACAGTCCGGTGTACACCGGACAGTCCGGTGAATTTTAGCGGAGCGGCCTCCCACTTTCCCGAAGCTGGCCAGTTCAGAGCCGCTTCACTCTGGAGCACCGGACACTGTCCGGTGGTGCACCGGACAGTCCGGTGAATTATAGTGGGCTGCGCCTGAGAAACCCGAAGGTGAAGAGTTTGGAGGCAATCCTCCCTGGTGCACCGGACACTGTCCGGTGGCACACCGGACAGTCCGGTGCGCCATACCAGGGAGCACTTCGGTTTCTCTTTGCTCCTTTCTTTTGAACCTTGTCTTGTTCTTTTTATTGGTTTTGAGTTGAATCTTTGGCACCTGTAGAACATGTAATCTAGAGCAAACTAATTAGTCCAATTGTTTGTGTTGGACATTCAACCACCAAAATCATTTAGGAAAAGGTTTAAAGCCTATTTCCCTTTCAATCTCCCCCTTTTTGGTGATTGATGCCAACACAAACCAAAGCAAATATATAAGAGAATAATTGAACTAGTTTTCATAGGATAGGTGCAAAGATTGCTTGGAATTAAACCAATATTCATTTCATAAAATATGCATGGATGCTTTTCTTTGTTTTTAACATTTTGGACCAAGCTTGCACCTCAAGTTTTGTTTTTGCAAATGTTTTGGAAATTCTTTTTCAAAGTCTTTTGTAAATAGTCAAAGGTAAATGAATCAAAAGATTTGGAAATTTCTCCCTCTGTTTCAAATGCTTTTCCTTTGACTAAACAAAACTCCCCCTAGATTAAATCCTCCTCTTAGAGTTCAAGAGGGTTTTAAGATATTGGTTTTTGAAATACTACTTTCTCCCCCTTTTGAACACAATAAGATACCAATTTGAAATTTTCAATTGAACTTATTTTTAAAATTAGGGTGGTGGTGCGGTCCTTTTGCTTTGGGCTAATACTCTCTCCCCCTTTGGCATGAATCGCCAAAAACGGAGTCATCAGAGCCCATTCTATAAGTTGTCTCCCCTTTTGGTAAATAATATATGAGTGAAAGATTATACCAATGTGGAGAGATAGTATGGAGTGATGGCGAAGGGTAGATAATACCAATAGAGTTGAGTGGAAGCCTTGTCTTCGCCGAAGACTCCATTTCCCTTTCAATCTACGACTTAGCATAGTAACATTCTTGGAAACATATTAGTCGTAGTCATGGTACGGGAATAATAGGATATATGCATTTGTACCAAAATGAAAGAGATATGATCAAGAGATATGTCAATTAAGCATGATCATAGTTCTATATAATATAGATTTTTCCCCCTAAATATGTGCCTTGAGAGGAATACATATTTTGGCCTTAAATGCCAAGGGCACATAATTAGGTTAATGAGAACAAGTCTATATCATAGAGAAAGTGAAGTGCATTGTGTCATAGTATAAGTGTGATGCTCATGACAATTTATGCACTTATGAAAGCATGTTGTAAACAATTTAAGCATTTTCCCTTAAGGATTTCAAAGAGACTTAAGGACCATCCACCTTTGAAACAAAGGCAGCTTATCCTCATTACAAGGTTAAGCTTTAAGCTCTTTGACAGTAAAAGTACTTCATCTAGTTTTTCCAGAGATGCACTAAAGGAGGAATGAATTTTGGGAAATTAAACTAGGTATGAAGCAGGGTTTAATGCATGAGCATGCTTTCTCTTCCTTTTATACAAGATATGCAAGGAATGTAGGAAGATTTAGGTACATGTATGAATAAGATTGAATAGTTTTACCCTTTTGTACCTTCACATAGAGATGCTCTCTTCATTGTGCTTTGTCCTTAGTCTTAGTCGCTTAAGACCTATACTCAAGATAATGTATGAGAATATTTTGCACAAGAGAGAGTTCTACAACTTGTGATCCTTTTCTAAGTCATGTTATTATATATCAAGAAGATCACAAATTGCATAAATGTATCATGAATTCTCCTTTTAACTTAGTGCATATCAAGATAGATGTCAATTGAAATTACTAATTGAAATCAAATTGAAATTGCATGAAGTACTAAGAAGCATAAGTGATAATTGAAGTTATTCAATGATCATACAACAGATGCGATCAAAAGAACAATATAGGCATTAGATTTTCAAACATGCTCATAAATAGGAGAATCCGATAAATATGCTACTTTAACATTGAAAGCTACAATCCTTGATAAAGGTGACATTATTTTACCAAGATGGATTGAAATGAAGTAGCATGCCTTATGAGAAATTTGTTCTCATACAAGAGACTATATGAGATTACTAAGATAACGTGCTAGTCTCAAAATAATCAAGATATAGAAATAGGCTCCCCCTAGAGATATGCATCAAGAATGAAGGAAATGGGTGGATGCACTCACTTTTAAAGGCAAATAGGGAGAAGCACTATTTATCTCGATCAAGGCTTAAAAGATTTGCAATAAACAATTTAAGCCTTGTAATTTCATAATGAAAAAAAGATAAAGAATGCTTACAACCACACCATTGATTGTTGTGAAGACTTTATTGTCTAAGTAGGTGTTGTTGTCCTTGATGTCTTCCTTTTTCATTTGAGTGTCCTCCCTTTGCAGTTGTTTCCCTTTCCTTTCAAACTTATTGAAAATACTCAAGAACGATGTTAATAACACAAGGGAGTATATAATGAAGGATGATTTCTTTAGATAGGAAATAAATACAATTCATCATCCATGAGTCACATAGACATGAAGTAAAATCCTTAACGTTTAGTGCACATTATCAGAAAAGAGGAATGAGCACCTTTTTAAATATTTTTGATCAATCAAGGAATTTTACTTCTTCACATTGAATTTATTATCATGATTTATAAGCGCATCAATATGAGAATGGATATAGCAAAGGCATGAATTAGATTCTAATGGACAAGCGCATTTATGAAAATGATATTGAATGCATACTTAGTTAATTTCGGTCCAATAAAGAATCTATTCCTCACAAGGGTAGAATATGATAATTTAGATTAAATACCCATTGAGATGGGAACCAAACTTAAAAAAATGAGTTCCCATACCTTTGCTTTTACCTTTCTTCCTTTGGGTGAAGATCAACCCATGAGGCTTGTGCACTTTCTCTTTTGTAGGTATTCATAAGTAGGCTCAAGAGATACTTTGTTAGTAACACAAGCACTAGTTTCCATTTTTGTAATCATTTTTGATAAGGAATGAAAAGCTATATTACTGAAACATGGAAACTTCATGGCATGAACTAGATTATCCATAGATGACGTTATGCTCAATTTTAACTCACGAAACAAGCATAACCAATTCTTTTAAGATTAAGGGAATAAATCTAATTCATGATATGGAAAGCGATAAATATGAAGAATCAAATCCAATTTAAGCAAGTAGAAGTACATCATAAATTATTGGATTGATTTTTCTTTTTCATGTTAGATTACATGCTTTTCCAAAGAGAAACATATTCTCTACAAGTGAGACTACTTGGGTTACTTAGATAAAATCATTAGTCTCACCATTCTAGTTATAGAGAGAGTTTTCCTTTTATAAGTGTCCTAAGGATTTGAATTCCTTACATGACACTTTATTCCTTTAAGAACATGAAATATCTCTCTATATCTAGAATTATGGCAATAATAGAAAGACTAGCGAAAAACATGCCATGAGACTTGTAATAATTTAAAACATGTAGATTGCCATAGAATGGAAATGATGATTATGCAATCTACCATATGAGAGGAAATTCTTCAAGGAATGGTAATACAAATTTAAAGATATTTGAAGAGCTTCATTTTTCTATGTGACTACACAAGACACATAAGAAATGATATTCTAAAATACTTGCACTTAAAAGTATAAATGTTACCATCCTTTGACTTTCCTCCATGTTGTAGGTCTTGACTTTTCGGCATAGGATTAATTCTTTATTTCCTACAACATTAATATCTTCCCGAGATGATATGAGTTTTACACATAATAATTTGAAATAACCTTGGGTCAATCTTGGATATGGATCATTGAAGATTGATAGCTTGAGTTAATAAGAATTGAATGGATTCTCTCAAGCACCCCTAGGCTTCATATCATCTCCTTCCCCTACAAAGCTTGTCAAGCATATTTTGGTACCCATCGCTTGATGGGTCCATCACTGTTAGTCAACAAAGATCTAGGAACCCAAATGTCCTTTGTGTTAGCACTAGGTAAACTCATTACCTTTCTAGCACAAGTTGCAATTTTGGGTTGCCTAGTTATATGAGAATTAATTGACAAGCTAGGAGAAGGATTGTTACCAATGGGACAATCCTTGCATTGATGTCCCTTCTTTCGGCATGTGTAGCATAGGCGTTTTCCAAGTTTTGAAGATTTCTTCATTCCTTGTTTGTTGCTTGCTACATGGTTAGTAAAAACTTTCTTTTCTAACCCTATGCCCTTTTGTTTTAAATGGGGACAAGATTTAATAAAGTGTCCCTTCTTTGAACATTTAAAACAGAGTTTATCACCCTTGTTAATAATCAAGCCATTTTTAATATAGGGACATGATCTAATCAAATGCCCCTTTTCAAAGCATTCACTACACCTCTTATTTCTATTTGTAAGAAGTGTGACTTGATTATTACCTTGGATGTTACCTTTTGTAGAGGCGAGGTTGAGGCTTTTGGAGGAGGTGTTGAATTTCTTCTTTTGTTTCTTCCTCTTGGCAATCCTCAAATCCTTGACACTTTCTTCAAGGGATGTAGTGCATGCCACGGTTGTTCCCGTCTCAAGCTTCTTCACCATGTGATCACGGTTATCTTGAGAAGGTTGGGCAATGCATTTCCCTTTTAGTTGTGTCAAGCTCATCTTTAGCCTCTCATTCTCTTCTTTGAGTTTTTGATATGTATCATCTTTTGTTCCTGCAAGTTCTATCTCAAAAGAAGATATGCTTGTTGACGGACAACAAGCATTAGCACATGGTAATATAGTATCAATTTGAATACATATGCATGTGTGAGGTTGTTGGGATTTTAAGTTTTCTATCACAACCTCATGAGCAATGTCTAATATGATATGATCATCTCTAAGATTTTCATGAGAGCATAGGAGCATATCATATTTTTCTTGAAAAGCTTGATTTTCATTTTTTAGCTTTTCTACTTGGTCCTTAAGCAAGGTATTACTATTTACTAATTGAGTGATACAATGCAAAGCGTTATTTTGCTCAATTGAAATAGTTTCATACCTTTGGACCAAATCAACATGAGAGCACTTTAGCTCCTCATGTTCTTTAGTCAACTCGTCAAAGCATTGCATTTTGATGGAGAGAATATCTTCTAGCATTTGACGAGCTTTGCTTTCCTCTTTTGCTCTTTCTAGAAGTTTGAGCATGACCGCCTTATCTTCTTGGCTTAGGTGAGCATAGAGTTGCACGGAGCTTCCTTCTTCCTCCTCATCCTCGTTTGTGCTTCCGCTATCAATTTCATTAGCCACACAACACATGTGGGAATCGAGATGGGAAGACAAACCTTTTGGAGAGGTGGATTCATCGTTTGGTCTCCATCGTTTATTTTCTTCTTCTTCCTTCAAAGGGTTAGTATCACAAGAACTAAAGGAAGTAGAAGCAAAAAATGAACTATCATGTTTGGACTTATCAAATTTAGTTTTAATTCTAGTCCAAATATCATGCACATCACAAATAGGTTTATCATATTTTATTATGAAGGCATGATAATCTTCTTTGCTAAGGGATTTACTTAAGATGTCATAAGCTAGATAGTTTAAGCGAATACATCCTAAGTCTTCTTCGGAGGCATTTTCCCTAGCATAGTTAGGAGGAATAATACTCTTGTCTAAAATTTGTTCTAATTGTGGATCTATGATTCTAAAGGCATTTATCACTCTAGTGGACCAAGAATCATAATTAGAACAATCGGAAAGTAATATCTCAAGAGTTACCTCCTTGTTCTCCTTCGGAGTTGTCTTCTTGTTCTTTTGGGATCTTCTACGAGCCATCACTTCGAGTTGTTAGACTCAAGATGAAGTGCCTAGCTCTGATACCAATTGAAAGTCGCCTAGAGGGGGGGGTGGATAGGCGAAACCTGAAAATTAAAACTTTATCCCCCAACTAGATCCCTTGATTAATGGTTAGAACAAGATATACAATTATCGGAGTATAAAAACTAAGTCCTTTGCTTGCAAAGAATGTTGCTTTGAAATAATGTGGAATTGATAATCAATACAACTATTAGATGTATGGAAATAAATCACAAGGGCTTAGATAAGAAGATTAATGCCACGAGTTCTTTCTTGCAATGTGTTGCCTCACTAAATGAGAATTTAACTTAAGGCAACACCAAATAAGGTTAGCAAAGAATAGTGCAAGGAAAAACTTAGAGTGAGGGAAAACAAACAAATCACAAGCAATAAACACAATGGACACGGGTGATTTGTTTTACCGAGGTTCGGCCCTCGAAGGCCTAGTCCCCGTTGAGGAGTCCACTTAAGGACGGGTCTTTTTCAACCCTTTCCCTCTCTCCACCGATCACCCAAGGATCGGCGAGCTCTTCTTCTTCTCAAGGATCACTCTCGATCCCACAAGGACCACCACAATCTTTGGTGTCTCTTGCTAGCTTTTACAAGCCTCCAAAACTTTTGGAGGAAGTTCGAATGGGAGTCAAAACTCCACGCGCAAATGAACACAAGGATGAAGCACACACTATCTCTCAATGAATCTCACAAGGCACTAGTACTAAACTCAAATGAGTAGCTCTCTTTTGCTTGCTCTCTCTTTTGTGACACTTGTGTTGGTTGTAGTGGTCTAAATCTTGTGTATAGGATGGATCAATGAATATATATGGTTGGGAGGGCTTGAGTATGTCAACTATATGACTTGGAATGTTGCTTGGGCTCCCACACCTTGAAGTGGCCGGTTGGGGTGGTATTTATAGCCACCATCCAATTTTGTAGCCGTTGGAGAAGCTGCTGGCGATGGGCGCACCGGACAGTCTGGTGCACACCGGACATGTCCGGTGCGCCAGCCACGTCATCCTATCCGTTGAGATTGGAGCTGGTCGACCGTTGGAGGCTTTGTCCTCATGTGGCACCGGACAGTCCGGTGCGGCACCGGACAGTCCGGTGCCCTTCTGACTTCTGCTCTGACACTCTGAATTCAACTGTACACTTTGCAGAGTCGACCGTTGCGCGCAGATGACCGTTGCTCCGCTGGCACACCGGACAGTCCGGTGTACACCGGACAGTCCGGTGAATTTTAGCGGAGCGGCCTCCCACTTTCCCGAAGCTGGCCAGTTCAGAGCCGCTTCACTCTGGAGCACCGGACACTGTCCGGTGGTGCACCGGACAGTCCGGTGAATTATAGTGGGCTGCGCCTGAGAAACCCGAAGGTGAAGAGTTTGGAGGCAATCCTCCCTGGTGCACCGGACACTGTCCGGTGGCACACCGGACAGTCCGGTGCGCCATACCAGGGAGCACTTCGGTTTCTCTTTGCTCCTTTCTTTTGAACCTTGTCTTGTTCTTTTTATTGGTTTTGAGTTGAATCTTTGGCACCTGTAGAACATGTAATCTAGAGCAAACTAATTAGTCCAATTGTTTGTGTTGGACATTCAACCACCAAAATCATTTAGGAAAAGGTTTAAAGCCTATTTCCCTTTCAATCTACAAGGTACTTAATTGGGTGGAGTTTTGGTTGAGTCTGTCAAACCAGTATATTTATATATATCGAAGAATTTATCTCCAACAAGCGGTTCCGGTTAGTTCCTTTCAGTCAGTTCCTATATCATAAGGGAGCAGTTGCCCGGTTTCCTTGGACATTTGGATCCCCACCGCCTGCAACCGCATGCTCCTCATTCATTGGGTTTGGCTTCTTGGTCTGACTCTGGTTACTCTTACCTATGTTTCAAACACAATTTCAATCTGTCAGTTGTGATTGCGTTTGATTGCTTTTCTACATCGAGTGTCTGCAATTCGCGAGGATGGTGGCATTGTTTCCGTGAAGTGAACCATGGATCACGTGCTCGCAGGACTGATGGGCGACCATCTCGCGTTGATCGTGGGTCGGCTGCTGATAGAGTCGATGCTGGACGCGGCGATCGGTGGTGGAAAGCAGATGGTCGATCTACGTCAGGAGACGGTGGACGTCGAGTACCGCCATCGCGGGCTAGGCGTCGGCTCGGCGACGAAGGTGGTGGAGTGCAAGATTTGCCAAAAGGAGGACTGGGACACCTGCACGGAGGCCCCCTGCGCCTGCTGTGGCAGCCTCAAGGACCTCTTTAATCACGCTATTTTTTATTTGGGACCAAAATAAATGCTCTTGGTTAGACAGCAGATTCATGATTGGATTTATTTAGGGTACATAGAAGCAGAAAGGAAAAGGTTGATGCCTTTTACTTAGATGTCATTAATTTGGAGCACTCCTTTTCTTGCTCTATCCATTTCCTATTTGTAATTTTCGTCGGGCTTCGACAAAAAAACTGACAAACGAGTTGTGCTCCAACTTCTAATCTCTGATCCAATGTGAAATGGAATTATTCCTTTTGTTTTGCTTGTATGCAGTTAGCGGCTTGCGGCTTCTGATTGTAGAAATTGTCATTCTGTGTACTCAAACCACACCAAGCATTCCATGTATTTGAAGGAAGGGGAGCTGGCTACCTCTTCTAGAGAGACAAGCAGTAGGCGGTGGATTGCTGCTAGCAAGTTTTCTAAGTTCATGATGTCAGAGTATATTCCTTAAAAAGTGACTTACTCTGTGTAAGTGCAATCAACCCTAATTGAGGGTTTTGGTGATTAATGACAAAACAAACTATGATTCTAACAAGTTTGCTCCTAGTGTGTACACAGTATTTCTACAGACAGGAGAAGCACAGATCCTACGATAATAAAAGTATAAAGCACAGCGGATTTAAAATTCCACATCCAATGGCGTGCTCCAAGTGCTATGAAACAACGACGGTGCTAAGTTTATAATTCTTGAGTGATAGGAATCACCGTACAATTAAGAGGGATCCGAGACGGTCAAGTAAGTTGTGAAACGAGCCAAGTTCAATTCTTTTGAAAACTCCTTTGAGATCATTTTTTCCCAGATCATGAATGCTCTTGAGAAAAACAAATTTCACTTCCCACAAAGTCTCCACCTTAGTTCTCTTCAAAAATTCTCAAGTTTGGTTTCAGCCCTCAAAACCGGTTCAACCGGTACTGAAACCGGTTCAACCGGTTTTGGTACTGTTCATCCTGCCACCTCTGCTCTGACCTGTCTGACAGTCAGAGCTGTCAGAAAAGTCGCAGCAGATTTTTTTCTGAAACCGGTTGAGCCGAAATTTGACCCTACTCAGCCGGTTTTGAAACCGGTCCAGTGTCCGGCTGAGTAGACCAGTGGACCGGGATCCCCCTGGTAGAAACCGGTTCAACCGGTTTGAAAACCGGTTCAACCGGTTTTTGCCCACTTTCTCCCAACGGCTGCCAGCTTTTGGGGGATCCTTTATATACCTCCTCACACTCTCTCTCTCATTTATTTTCTGTCTCTCCCACGAATCTTTAGCTGACCAACCCTCAAACAAGAGCATTCACTTCACCTCTCACACCCGCAATCGCATCTCCTTCAATCATTTGAAGGACCCTTGGTGTGAGGTGAACTCGATCGAACTCGCTGTCAATTTCATCTAGATTCTCCCATTCTCTTGTTCTTGAGCTCGTTGCAAACTTAACCGTGTGCGGATTTGTTACTCTTGGAACCTCGTGTTCCTTGACGGTTAGAGGTTGCTTGGGAGTCTCCAAATTTGTGGACGACCCCAAGAAGTTTGTATCACCCGCTCCTTGAGCAGATTTGAGAAGAGATTGCCTTGACCTTTGTGGTCGGCTTGTGGAGGATTAGGGTTGGAAAAGACCCGGCCCTTTGTGGGTTCCTCAACGAGGAGTAGGACACCTTTGTGGTGGTTGCCGAACCTCGGGTTATATCGCGTGTTCTTGTGTGTTCTTGTTAAGCATTTCATATTCGGTGGTTGGTTCATACTATTCATTCAAGTAATTCTTGTGTAGGGCAAATCTTTAGCTATTTTCTTTACTACTTCGAATTTGTTCAATAGATTATTAAATTTAAGTTGAGTGGGTTCAAACTTGTTCAGTTGTGATTAAAATCGACTGAACCGGTTTGCACCTGTGCAACTTTAATTTAACCTATTTCGAAGTTTTTAGTGAAAATTTTCAAGTGTAGCCTATTCACCCCCCCTCTAGGCTACTTTCAATTGGTATCAGAACTTCGTGCCTCGTTTTACGCTTAACCGCGTGAGGAAACGATCATGTCTACACAACGGGACCATGTGGATCCTCTTCTCGAAGAAATCCCCGTCACATCTTCCGGTGAGGAAGTGGACCCCAAGGTCCTCGACCTCGCCATGAAGATTGCCGAGAAAATGTTCCTCAAAATGAAAGAGGAAGATGCTAGGAAAAAGGCCGAAGAAGAGGAAACAAGAAGAAAGGCCGAAGAAGGTAAAGGTAAGGGAACATTTGATTATAATGACGATCTAGTGGATCTTTTGGTGTCTAAGGTATTGAGCAAGGTAAGTCTCAACACCGAAGGATCATCTACCAAAAGCAAAGGTAATGACTTTAGCAAAGTTCAATTCGATTACTCTAGAAATTATATTCCCAACTTCTCTTCCGCCCCACTTGGAAAGTTACCAACTCTTAGTGAGTTGAACTATGATGAGTGGGCCGACAAGATGAAGTCGCATTTAATCGGTGTGCATCCTAGTCTTTGGGAGATCGTTAATGTAGGTATGTATAAGCCCGCCCAAGGAGAAGAGATGACTCCGGAAATGATGCAAGAGGTTCATCGAAATGCTCAAGCAGTGAGCATAATCAAAGGAAGTCTTTGTCCGGAAGAATACCGGAAAGTTCAAGGAAGAGAAGATGCTCGTGACATTTGGAACATTCTTAGAATGTCACATGAAGGAGATCCCAAAGCTAAAAGACATAGAGTTGAAGCTTTGGAAAGTGAGCTTGCAAGGTATGATTGGACAAAGGGTGAGTCGCTCCAATCACTCTTTGATCGATTGATGGTATTGGTCAACAAAATAAGAGTACTTGGGAGTGAAGATTGGAGTGACTCCAAGGTCACAAGATTGTTCATGAGAGCTTATAAAGAGAAGGATAAAAGTCTTGCAAGGATGATAAGGGATCGTGATGATTATGAGGACATGACGCCTCATCAACTATTTGCAAAAATTCAACAACACGAGTCCGAAGAAGCCCCCATCAAGACAAGAGACTCTCATGCCTTGATCACAAATGAACAAGACAATCTCAAGAAGAGTAAAGACCACAAAGCAAAGAAGGTGGTCGAGACCTCAAGTGATGAAGATAGCTCAAGTGATGAAGACACAGCTATGTTCATCAAAACTTTCAAGAAATTTGTAAGGAAGAATGACAAGTTCCAAAGGAAAGGAAAGAAGAGGGCATGCTATGAATGTGGCCAAACCGGTCATTTCATAGCAGATTGTCCTAACAAGAAGGAACAAGAAGCCAAGAAGGAATACAAGAAGGATAAGTTTAAAAAGGGAGGCAAGACCAAGGGATACTTCAAGAAGAAGAAGTATGGACAAGCTCATATTGGTGAAGAATGGAACTCCGATGATGAGAGCTCTAGCTCCGAGGAAGAGGAAGTGGTGGCAAATGTGGCCATCCAATCTACCTCAAGCGCGCAACTCTTCACCAACCTTCAAGACGACTCCTACATTCCAACTTGCCTCATGGCAAAGGGAGATAAGGTAACTTTATTTAGTAATGATTTTTCAAATGATGATGATGATGATCAAATTGCCATGAAAAATAAAATGATTAAAGAATTTGGCTTAAATGGATACAATGTTATCACAAAGTTAATGGAAAAGCTAGATAAAAGAAAGGCAACTCTTGATGCTCAAGAAGACTTGCTTATCCTTGAAAAGGAAAGAAACCTAGAGCTTCAAGAGTTGATTCACAATAAAGATATAGAAGTAACTAACTTGAAAACCTCTATTGATAACCTTGCAAATGAAAAGAATGCACTTGAATCAAGCATGTTAAGCTTGAATGTTCAAAATCAAGAACTTCAAGTGCAACTTGAAAATTGCAAGAACATCAATGCTCCCACTTTAGTATTTGAATCTAAGTCTAGCTCTAATGATAATTCCTGCAAGCATTGTGCCAAATATCATGCTTCTTGTTGTCTAACTAACCATGCAAGGAAGCAAAGCCCACAGGTGAAGGTCAAAGAAATTTTGAAAAGATGCTCTAGCAATGATGGGTTAAAGAAAGTTGAACCCAAGTACAAGTCCCTTAAGCCCAACAAGGGTAGAAGGGGGCTTGGGTTCAACTCATCCAAGGAAAACCCTAGCACAGTGCATAAGGGGTGGAGATCCCCCAAGTTCATAGAGGGAACCACTCTATATGATGCCTTGGGGAGGATCCACTCCTCAAATGACAAGTCATCTCAGGTAAAGGTTAACTTGAGTTCCACAAAGAGTAAGATGAAGGAAGTGGGATCCTCAAGTGGACAAAAATCTAATGCTCCCATTTCCCACTCATATCTTTGTGATTATATGTTGACTTGGGATTCAGGGAAATTAGTTGTGAAATATGTGGGTGCCTACACTAAACAAAGAGTCATGAAAAGAAGTGTGTGGGTACCCAAGGCTATAACTAACACTGTAGGACCCAATTCAATTTGGGTACCTAAAGGTCTAGCCTAAACTTGTTTTGCAGGTCTACTCCTCTGGTGGGTCAAGTTGGGTGCTTGACAGTGGATGTACAAATCACATGACTGGGGAGAAAGACATGTTTCATACATTGCAACTAACTCAAGAAGCACAAGAAATTGTGTTTGGAGATAGTGGCAAGAGTAAGGTGATTGGTATTGGTAAAATTCCTATCTCTGACCAACAATCACTTTCAAATGTTTTATTAGTAGATTCCTTGAGCTATAATTTGTTGTCCGTTTCACAACTTTGTGGAATGGGTTATAATTGCTTATTTTCGGATGTGGATGTGAAAATCCTTAGAAGGGAGGACTCCTCAGTTGCCTTTACAGGTCGCTTGAAGGGTAAGCTTTATCTTGTTGATTTCACAACAAGTAAAGTGACGCCTGAGACTTGTTTAGTGGCAAAATCCGACAAGGGTTGGCTATGGCATCGCCGGCTAGCCCATGTCGGTATGAGGAATTTGGCCAAACTTCAAAAGGATAATCACATCATTGGACTAACAAATGTTGTATTTGAGAAAGATAGGGTTTGTGGCGCATGCCAAGCAGGAAAGCAACATGGAGTCCCACATCAATCAAAGAATGTGGTCACAACAAAGAGGCCATTGGAGCTTCTTCACATGGACCTCTTCGGACCTGTGGCCTACATTAGCATTGGTGGTAGTAAGTATGGTTTAGTTATTGTTGATGATTTTTCTCGATTCACTTGGGTTTTCTTTTTGAGTGACAAAGGTGAAACTCAAGAAATCTTAAAGAAATTCATGAGGAGAGCTCAAAATGAATTTGAGCTCAAAATCAAGAAAGTGAGAAGCGATAATGGGACAGAATTCAAGAACACAGGTGTCGAAGAATTCTTAGGAGAAGAGGGAATCAAGCATGAGTTCTCAGTGCCTTACACTCCACAACAAAATGGTGTTGTGGAAAGAAAGAACCGGACTCTAATTGAAGCTGCAAGAACCATGTTGGATGAATACAAGACACCTGACAACTTCTGGGCAGAGGCGGTCAACACCGCCTGTCATGCAATCAACCGCCTCTATCTTCATAAGATCTACAAAAAGACTGCCTATGAGCTTCTCACTGGTAACAAACCTAAAGTTGATTATTTTAGAGTATTCGGTTGTAAATGTTTTATTCTTAACAAGAAAGTCAAGAGCTCAAAGTTTGCTCCTAGAGTGGACGAGGGTTTCTTGCTTGGTTATGCATCAAATGCGCATGGATATCGTGTTTTCAACAATTCCACCGGTCTTGTTGAAATAGCGATAGACGTGACATTTGATGAGTCTAATGGCTCGCAAGGGCATGTTTCTAATGACACTGCAGGAAATGAAAAACTACCTTGTGAGGCCATAAAGAAACTTGCCATAGGTGAGGTGAGACCTCAAGAAAGGGATGATGAAGAAGGAACCTTGTGGATGACCAATGAGGTAGTTGATGTGGGTGCAAGGGTGGTGAGTGACAATGTCTCCACCCAAGCAAACCCATCAACCTCAAGTCATCCAAACCACGCAGAAAATCATCAAAGGATGCCAACAGTGGTAGAAGATGAACAAGAAAATATTGATGGTGAAGTGCCTCTTGATCAAGTAACTGATGAGGAAGAGCAAATACAAAGACATCCATCAGTGCCTCATCCAAGAGTCCATCATTCAATTCAAAGGGATCATCCGGTGGACAACATCCTGGGTAGCATCAGGAGAGGGGTAACGACTCGATCTCGTTTAGCTAATTTTTGTGAATTTTACTCGTTCGTTTCCTCTCTTGAGCCACTTAAGGTTGAAGAAGCATTGGGTGATCCGGATTGGATAACTGCGATGCAAGAGGAGTTGAACAACTTCACTAGGAATGAAGTCTGGTCCTTAGTCCAAAGACCCAAACAAAATGTGATTGGGACTAAATGGGTCTTTAGGAACAAGCAAGATGAAAATGGCGTTGTTACAAGAAACAAGGCAAGGTTGGTTGCTCAAGGCTATACTCAAGTGGAAGGACTTGACTTTGGTGAAACATATGCGCCGGTAGCAAGGTTAGAATCAATTAGAATATTAATTGCCTATGCTACTAACCATGATTTCAAGCTATATCAAATGGATGTCAAGAGCGCTTTTCTAAATGGACCACTACAAGAAAGAGTATATGTGGAGCAACCACCGGGCTTCGAAGACCCAAAGAAGCCAAATCATGTTTATCTTCTTCACAAGGCACTCTACGGGCTTAAACAAGCCCCTAGAGCTTGGTATGACTGTCTTAAAGATTTTCTAATTAAAATGGATTTACAATAGGAAAAGCTGACTCTACTTTGTTTACTCGAAAAGTTGATAATGAATTATTTGTGTGCCAAATATATGTTGATGACATTATATTTGGTAGTACTAATGAAAAATTTTGTGAAGAGTTTAGCAAAGTAATGACGAACAGGTTTGAGATGTCTATGATGGGCGAGCTTAAATACTTCCTGGGATTTCAAGTCAAACAACTCAAGGAAGGTACCTTTCTATGCCAAACTAAATATACTCAAGATATGCTCAAGAAGTTCGGCATGGAAAAGGCAAAGCACGCCAAGACTCCAATGTCATCAAATGGACATCTCGACCTAAATGAGGAAGGTAAACCTGTAGATCAAAAATTATATAGATCAATGATAGGATCACTGCTTTACTTATGTGCATCTAGGCCTGATATAATGTTGAGTGTTTGTATGTGTGCACGTTTTCAAGCAAATCCTAAAGACTGCCATCTTGTAGCCGTTAAGAGAATTCTAAGATACTTAGTCCACACCCAAAACCTAGGATTATGGTATCCTAAAGGCTCCTTTTTCGATTTGCTTGGCTATTCTGACTCAGATTATGCCGGTTGCAAAGTAGATCGAAAAAGCACTACTGGGACTTGCCAATTCCTTGGGCGGTCCTTAGTGTCATGGAGTTCCAAGAAACAAAATTGTGTTGCACTCTCCACTGCAGAAGCTGAATACATAGCAGCTGGGGCATGTTGTGCACAGTTGCTATGGATGAAGCAAACCCTTAGAGATTTTGGTTGTGAGTTTAACAAAATTCCTCTTTTGTGTGACAATGAGAGTGCCATAAAACTTGCAAACAATCCAGTGCAACACTCTAGAACTAAACATATTGATATCAGACATCATTTCTTGAGAGACCATGAAGCCAAAGGAGATATCGAACTATTTCATGTGAGCACCGAAAATCAACTAGCCGATATCTTCACAAAACCCCTTGATGAGACTAGGTTTTGTTTTCTTAGGAGTGAGCTAAATATCTTGGATTCTCGAAACGTGACTTAATAACTAAAATTTTGATCAAATTTGATGATTGAAAATGGATTGTTTGAGCAATATGAATTGAGAAATGTCATTTTTATCTCTAATATATCTCATGTCATATTTGCTAAGTGATATTACAGCCCTTCCGGGCAATATTTGAAATCTGGTTGAGTAAACCGGCTGAGTAGACCACTCAACCGGTTTCTTCCTGGTGGAAACCGGTTGAACCGGTCTAGAAACCGGTTGAACCGGTTTTGGCCGTCGCGCCGTCAGTCCACGCGCAGTCTGCGCTGACAGCTGCGCAGTCTGCGCTGACAGCTGCGCAGTCTGCGCTGTCAGTTTTGCAGTCTGTGCTGTCAGACTGCCAGGTTTTGCGCGCAGTCAACACTGTTTTCTGCGCGCTTTTACTGCGCCGTTTGACCCGAAACCGGTTGAACCGGTTTTGAAACCGGTTGAACCGGTTTTCGGTTTTCTGGCGGCCGACTCCTCTCCCTTTTATACCTCTCCCTCTCTTCTCTTTCCTTCTCAGCCGTGTTTCCAGCCGCCGCCGCCATTTCTGTTTCTTCTCTCTCCACTCCAAACTCTCTCAAGCCCTCACCTTTTTGGAAGTGTGGTTGGAGATCCGTTCTTCCCGGCGTGTTTCCACCATCTTCCTCCTTCTCGTTGGGAGATCTTGACCCCCATCTTCGGATCGAGGTATTATTCTATGTTATTTCCTTGTACTCGATCCTACGCGTTCTTGATTATCTTATGTATCATTCGATAGGTACATTTTAGTTTAAGTGTTTGCAACACTTAGACTATCTTTATTTTGTCACAAACACTGTTTGAGATTAGCGATTTGATATTGTTCGTTGTAGTTGAACCGCTCATATGAACGGTTGACGTGCATGATTCAATCTCTTATGCGTTTCTTCTCAAACGTGGTTGATCCTTGCTCATCATAGGTTCTATCTCTTATTTCTTAGTATGGTGCGACGAAGGAACCCGTCAGTGGTCGAATCCGACTCATCGGATGACCAGGAGATCCATGGTGATACCCCTCCTCGCTCTCGATCCAAGCGAGGGCGCGGATGTGGTAATGTCATGCCGGGTACTGAGGCCTCCGGGTCTCAAAGTGCTCGCGGTCGGACTTCCCGGACTCCCTCCGGTCGGTCTCGACCTGCTACGAATCCGCAGGCGTGGGAGCCTGCAAGTGATGATGACGGTGGGAAGGACGATGAAGTTGATCTTCCCCCAGCGTCGGCTCCTGTGATTCGCGGCTTGGTTCTCCACCGGGCCGAGGCTCGGCGTGCTGGCAATGAGCCAGTCACTGACTTCACGGCCAGTGGAGGGTCTGCTCTTCTCCAGGATCTGCGTTTCCAAAATCCGGTATTGCGTATTCGCGATGCCAGGATCGATGGAAATCGTTTCTGGACTCTTCACCATGTTGATTTCTATAATTCAGTTATTCTTCCCAAGAAGCATCAGCCCATCCTTCATCAACGTTATATTAACTGGGAAGGTTGCGAAGCAATTGGGGACCCAGAGATGTCACAGGCACTGAGGGCCTGTGAAAGGAAGCAAATGAAGAACATCATGACATTCCAATATGATTGGAATGATGAAGTGATTGCTCAATTTTATTCCACTCTCTGGATAAAGCTGGCTGATGAGGAGAGCCATTACAACTACCCCTATCTGAACTTCTTCATTGAAGGTAGTTGGTACAAGGTGAGCTATCGTCGATTTGCTCACATTCTTGGTTTTTCTGATGAGGATATATCTGGAGACCGGGTCAAGATTCATGATTACCGGCAGCCCACAAGAGATGAAGCCAAGGACCTTCATTTGTCTGAGTCTGGCAAGTATTGGGAGTCAACCAACATTCATAAGTATTATCGCTATATCAACTCCCTCTGCAGGATGACCCTCATTCCAAAAGGGGGAAATCAGATGAACATCCTTGGGGAGAGCAAGGTCTTGCTCTCTTTTATGAAACCAAACAGCTCAGAAAGGATTAATGTCTTTGACATGATATGGCAGGAAATTATTCATGCAGCCTGCTTTCCTTTGAAGGGGTGTCTTCATGCCCCATTCATTATGAAGATGATTGAGGTCGTGACCCAATTCAGATTTGAGAAAGGCACCCGACATCAGTCATACACTCCCTTCTGGATTGATCCCAACAATCCAGCTGGGCGTCTCAGGAAAGCTCCCTCCAGTTCTCGTCGTCCTTCATCTGCTGGTCCATCTGCCGGTGCTGCTGCTGCTGCTGCTGCTGCTGGCGCCTCGCGTCCTTCCCCTGGCCGCGGATCTCCCCCACCACGTGGTCGTGGTCGTGGTCGAGGTCGTGGCCGTGGGATGGGTGCCCGCCTGGCCCATGGGTTTGCAGCCTTCTTCTCCATGTGCCGAAATATTGCTGCTGATGTCCATGAGGTGGCTCGACGTCAGCGGGAGACCGACGACAACCTTCGTCGTCAAGCTTCTGCTTTGGGTACTCCCTTCGCCCCTCGCTCTCCTGATGTACCTCTTCACCCTCCTCCTCCAGATGTCAATGAGTGGTACCAGCAGGCGTATGGGGTACCTTTCTCATCAGCCGATGACGTCGAAGAAGAAACCTTTTTTGATGATCCGGAGCAGTTTGACCCACCCCCATATCACGGGGACCCGGGTCAATCGTCCTCTTACCCGCCGCCCCAGGACCCGTCTGGCAGTGCTCCTCCTCCGGCCCAGTCTGGAGAGGAACATTTTGCCTACGACCTGGCGCAACACCTCTTTGCTCCTCATCATCCTCCTCCCCACTGGTGATCCTTGGATTGACGCCTCTCTCTCTCTTTTTGGTTCTTGGTGCCAAAAAGGGGGAGAACGTTTATTATTCAGTACTTTATTTTTGTAATGAACACTTGGTCTGTAATAACTACTATTTTGCTGCTTGCATGGCTTGAAAGCCATAAACACTTGATGATGTGGTGAGACGAGCTCTCACTATTGTAATAGCTGTAGACCTTTTCATATCATATGCTATGCGATGATGAGTTTGATTGCGTTTTTACTCTTTATATTCAATTATGTTTCATATCTCATCATTTTTGTGTATGGTGTTGATTGTTCTCTCTCTCTAAATATGTTGCAAATTGACATATCAAGTCAATGTTAATATCGCAAAACTCATGCACATATTTAGGGGGAGCTACACATACACAAAAGACTTTTCATCACAAGTATTTGTAACTTTTAATTATTATTTCCATTCTAGTTTGTTTTGGCATCAATCACCAAAAAGGGGGAGATTGTAAGTGCAATCAACCCTAATTGAGGGTTTTGGTGATTAATGACAAAACAAACTATGATTCTAACAAGTTTGCTCCTAGTGTGTACACAGTATTTCTACAGACAGGAGAAGCACAGATCCTACGATAATAAAAGTATAAAGCACAGCGGATTTAAAATTCCACATCCAATGGCGTGCTCCAAGTGCTATGAAACAACGACGGTGCTAAGTTTATAATTCTTGAGTGATAGGAATCACCGTACAATTAAGAGGGATCCGAGACGGTCAAGTAAGTTGTGAAACGAGCCAAGTTCAATTCTTTTGAAAACTCCTTTGAGATCATTTTTTCCCAGATCATGAATGCTCTTGAGAAAAACAAATTTCACTTCCCACAAAGTCTCCACCTTAGTTCTCTTCAAAAATTCTCAAGTTTGGTTTCAGCCCTCAAAACCGGTTCAACCGGTACTGAAACCGGTTCAACCGGTTTTGGTACTGTTCATCCTGCCACCTCTGCTCTGACCTGTCTGACAGTCAGAGCTGTCAGAAAAGTCGCAGCAGATTTTTTTCTGAAACCGGTTGAGCCGAAATTTGACCCTACTCAGCCGGTTTTGAAACCGGTCCAGTGTCCGGCTGAGTAGACCAGTGGACCGGGATCCCCCTGGTAGAAACCGGTTCAACCGGTTTGAAAACCGGTTCAACCGGTTTTTGCCCACTTTCTCCCAACGGCTGCCAGCTTTTGGGGGATCCTTTATATACCTCCTCACACTCTCTCTCTCATTTATTTTCTGTCTCTCCCACGAATCTTTAGCTGACCAACCCTCAAACAAGAGCATTCACTTCACCTCTCACACCCGCAATCGCATCTCCTTCAATCATTTGAAGGACCCTTGGTGTGAGGTGAACTCGATCGAACTCGCTGTCAATTTCATCTAGATTCTCCCATTCTCTTGTTCTTGAGCTCGTTGCAAACTTAACCGTGTGCGGATTTGTTACTCTTGGAACCTCGTGTTCCTTGACGGTTAGAGGTTGCTTGGGAGTCTCCAAATTTGTGGACGACCCCAAGAAGTTTGTATCACCCGCTCCTTGAGCAGATTTGAGAAGAGATTGCCTTGACCTTTGTGGTCGGCTTGTGGAGGATTAGGGTTGGAAAAGACCCGGCCCTTTGTGGGTTCCTCAACGAGGAGTAGGACACCTTTGTGGTGGTTGCCGAACCTCGGGTTATATCGCGTGTTCTTGTGTGTTCTTGTTAAGCATTTCATATTCGGTGGTTGGTTCATACTATTCATTCAAGTAATTCTTGTGTAGGGCAAATCTTTAGCTATTTTCTTTACTACTTCGAATTTGTTCAATAGATTATTAAATTTAAGTTGAATGGGTTCAAACTTGTTCAGTTGTGATTAAAATCGACTGAACCGGTTTGCACCTGTGCAACTTTAATTTAACCTATTTCGAAGTTTTTAGTGAAAATTTTCAGGTGTAGCCTATTCACCCCCCCCTCTAGGCTACTTTCACTCTGGCACGTACCTTACTATATCTTTTAAGATATGAAAACATCTACTTTTAGTGATGCTAACAAAAGTATAGAATAATAATTAGTATTTTTGCATATCAATGTATCTTGTCATATTGATTCCATAGCAACAGACGAATATACATCTATATCTTTTAAGGTATGTAAACATCTACTTTTAGTGATACTAACAAAAATATAGAATAATAATTAATGTTTTTGTATATTAATGTATGGGTAGGATCACAAATAAATTACGAAACATTTTCCTATAATATTATAACACATTTGTACATGAGTTATCGTGGTATTTTATCTTCTGGTTGCAACGCACCAGCATCCACCTAATCTCTACTATCTATTAAGACAACAGTGTAGACCGTCCTCGTGCCCCCGCCTCCACTACGAAAGCTGCCTCCGCGTATGCCAGTGCTGTCCCGCCCTCCCTGCATGCATCGTCAGGCTGCCTTGTGGGGCTCGCCCTCCCCACATGTCGCGCTCAGGCTGCGTCAGAAGGCTCGCCCTCCCCACATGTCGCGTTCAGGCAGCGTCAAAACGCAACCGCGCCTCCGCGCTCGCTCACCCGCATGTCGCGCCTCACATGGTCACACCGCCATCTGCGCAGCCTCATCCCCTTCTATTCTCATCCCCCACCCTAGCTCCTCCGCCGAACAGCGCCAAACCTCCGGCCGGCCGGCGCAAAGGGACGGCCTTTTCGATCCAAGGGCTCAAGTTTACATCACGGCGCGAGGCGCAAAGACCAAGAACCCCGGTTTCAATTCTTCAGAAGCCTTAGAGCTTGCAGGGACGGGACGGACGGAACGACAATGCACAAAGGCGCCGCCTCCGCGCGCGGCTCTGGGAGCACTACGCCGGCACAACGAAACCTCCTCTCCGCGCGACCGAACTCAGATCTCGACGCCGCCGAGCTTCAGAAGGACGAATCCGGGCTCCAGGCGGGAGGGGGGGTGCTTTCCGCCGCCGTGATGCAGATCCGAGCGCTGCCACCGCCGAAGGGGGAGAACTACTGAACTAGGACCGCGGAGCACCTCCACCGCTGCTACTGACGGACACTGCTTCCTTCTCGCGCTTGCAACCGTGGCCCCGGCCCACTCTGTGCAGCAGGGGAGGATTGCTTCGCTTTGCTTCTTCTGTCTTCCTCGTGCTGCCGCTCCTGCTCGCCTCGTATGCCCTCGAGAGTCGAGAGACTAGACTCCTCGGGGTTTTAAGTTTTAACCCCACGAGTTGTGCTGGTCCTTTTCGCTTCTCTCTCTCCAGTAGTCCAGTCCGCGCTTTAGCACCACAATCTACTACGATTTATTAAATAAGTTGTCATATAGTAAACATCTTCAATAATATAACTACACAAGGAAAACCGTAGAATTGAATGCCTAAGAACCTATAAAATTTTCACGAAATTTACATTGAAAGTGGACGCTTCATTTAGATTTTGTTTTACTTTATAATATGACAGTTTTAGAATTAAACAAACTTTTTTAGCGAAGAAGTGACACAACAAGGGCTCTCTGCTTCCTTCCGCTGCTGCTACGTACTTGTATTGTACACGGCGTGGTTTGACTTCGGTTCCTTCCCTTCTGCTGACCTGCTGGCCTGGCCTGGGCAGGCTGCTCGCTGCTCCACCGTAGACCGCCCTCTTCCTCGGCGAGCCAACGACGACGGCTAGTGCCGTGGAACCAAAACGTGATGTGCTTGCCTGCTTGTCGGATGACGAAAAGGCGAGGAAGGCAATGGTCGTCATCCTCAGTGGAGGTGGAGGCTGTGTCGTTCCGTCCCATGGATCCTCCGTGATCCTGCCTTTTTGACCTTTGTTTATTCACCTTGAATGAAATGGATGGGCTCGCAGGAGTGCGTCGTCCGTGGACGGAATAGACCAGCAGGTGCTAGATAGGTGATTAGCAGTGTTGTTTAATGCGTAATTAAGCTCGTCGAAACCGGTCTGACTTGACTTTGGGGAGCTAGCTGGGCTCCTCCGTCGTCATCGACATCAGACGGCGGAATTTTTTTTGGAAAGGGACTTCGTGTCGCCGTCGTCGACCGTCACGTGCTCCTCCGTGTTGTACATGTATACGTGTAGACGCCATCTCTGTACGGTGCGTATGAATGAATACTGTCCCTGTACTAATGTCCGGCGGTTCTCCTCTGTCATACTACTAGAAACTAGGGCCATTGATTGACAGCTAATTAACAACCAAGTGACATGTCCACGCTGATTCAGATCTCACATCAAGAAGCAGGGCTAACACACTCGTGTTCGACATTATTACGATGGTAAATGCAACGAGGAATGTAACAGATTGTTCATCGAGAAGTAGGTTAAGTCCAACAACAACGTTGACTCTGTTCTTCATCTTGTAGACTCCTAAAAAACTCACAGAAAAGAGACACATGATGAATAGTACTTTGTAAGATATAAAGAGAGGAGAGAGAAAACAGAAAGTGTATTAAAGAGTTAGTTGGCATAATCAGTCGACCATGATCCTCATATCTCTACTACTTCTTAAGAGCAGAGCGTAGGCGTCCACACTGGTGTGGTGCACGATTCTGCCTCCCACCCCCGACATCCTCCGCTCCGCTCCGATCCCGGATGGTGGTCGCGCTTTCATCGCCGCCATCAACGGTCTCATTCCCACGTCCGCGGCCGCCCCCGCAATCAACTTCATTACCCCCGCGATCCCTTTTCAATCCCGGCGCTCACCATCCATCGACGAAGCGGCTATTCCTCGCACCTCGTTCTGCCCACCCCGACCATGACAAGTGGGCCCTTAATGTCAGCGTCCCCTTGCACTTCCTCGCGCTTGCGTCCCAGCAAACACCTCTCCGTCTAGGGTTGCCGCCGCCCGATCCAGCAGCCATGGTGACGCCCCTCTACCCCACACCTGCCGCTACGAGAACATTCAGGTTGTCGGTCGCGCGGTTCCCCGTGCAACATGCCCCTTCTCCTCCGTCATCGCCCGACTCCCTCGCGTGGACAGCGCCACGCAGCACAGGAGAGCGGGCTGCTTCTTTGTCCCTGGTCAAGCTGAGCCTCCCTCTCCCTGATCCGACACGAAGCGCTGAGCGTCTCGTGGGCGTGCTCGTCATCGTGGAGGTCGAGCCAGCACTCGAGCGGCTGTCCGGAGGCGATGCACGCGGCGGTAACAGATCCGACCCAGGTCAAAGTGAGCCCCCTTCCCCTAATCCAACACGAAGTGATGAGCGTCTCGTGGGCATGCTCGTCGTCGTGGAGGTCGACCAGCACTCGAGCGGCCGTCTGGACTACAGTCTGAGCTGCTCAGAACTCTCCTCGCACGGGACCGTGCCCATTAGCATTTCATCCAGCACATGAATGCTTATGGCCGCTTAACTGCTTCAATTTGTAGGTTGCTGTCCATATCCGGCCACTTAGCAGCACTAAGGTGTCGCTGCAGGGGAAGACGCGGTGCGTTAGATATGAATAGAATCAGAGCCTTACCTAGATTGGACACTTGAGCCCCGATTCACTTTCGACCTTGACATGGACGAACATGTCACGCGGATGCTCTTGTTACTCTCGCTTCTTTGTTTAGCATTCGCCCTTCTTTCCTTCTGCTGACTTTTTTGTGTTAACTGTGAAAAAATGTGCAACTTCTCCTTTTAGTGTTGTTCAGGATGATGGACTTAATTGGGAGATTATTTGACGGACTCAAAATTCAATCAAGAAGTTTACGTGAGCAATTTAGTATCTGAATTCTAAGCAAGGATAACCATTAGGATGGCATGTTCAAGGTTGTCGCGGTGCCCATGGTGGAGAACTGCGTAGTTAGCTATAACAGCCACATTATTGCTTACGGCCAACTAAACTGCAGGTTTAAGTTGCTGATCGCTGTTGTAAATACTAAAGTTATAAGATTGCATTGTTATGGGTTTACCTTTCAATTAATTACAAATTTATCTACTTCTGCTAGACAGGAAGCGAAAAATTACAATGCTTGGTGACATAGAAAATGGAACACGGAGGAACAACACACTAGACATCATCTACCTAGGGCATATTATACTGATGTTTGTCGTTACATATCTATGTTTCATATAAATTTTTTACTTCCGTCGCAACGCACGGGTACATATCTAGTTAAAGTATAGGAAATTTTGTTTTCACTATAAATTACATACGATGTTCCTTTTCTTTTCGGTTTTGTTCATTTGCCTTTGGTGAGAACTCTTCTATTTGTCACATACATCCCCTATTATATACATCTACTAAACCCTTCACCGTTATATGTTATGTTGAAATTGTGTTCATCGCCGTCTTCATTGCAGTGGGTTGAAGCGTCGTGAAAGTTATGGTCTGTTGAAGCTACCTTCACCAGGAAGTCGTCTAGCCCTGTAAAGAGGCAATTTTCCAAACAAGTGTTAGAAATTACAATTCTACATAGATTGACAGCATGCTTAGTTAATTAACAATAGTTTAATAGACTTTTTTAGTCTTGACCTTGTTTCACTCTTAGACTGCACAACATTCATTTAGAATAGGGATCTTGGTTTTGCTAATTTCTTAGCGTGCATGTTTATTAGCAGTAGCAGATAATGCTTAACATTACTTAGGAAATGATTAATAAACAGCATTATAGCAGTAGCAGGTATGATATTGTTTAACCAGATAATAACATGTATGCTTTTGTGCGAATGCCGAATGGCATGGCTTGTTTGTTTGATTGGGGATGATGCTTGGGTAGATGGATGATAGGCAAGGGTATATTACATGTTAATTATTTAGTCAATAGCAGGTATACCCATTCATCAAATAATAGTGCGTTCTTAAAGGCAGGCTAATAGACATAATTAAACTGGTAGTCGAAACTAATATTCGACATGACAAAACATATGGTAAAAAACTTATATCTCATTCTTGAAACAAACAACCGGTGAAACTGATATTGTTTTATTTTACTGATCATTAAACAATAGAGAAACCGGTGAAGTAAATAGAGCATAAAACTTATATCGTGGAGAGTAAGTACACTTTACCATGCTCATCTCCTTGATCCATCTCCCATTGGCTTCCCCCTCATCCCAACCGCCCCAGCCTGAAATCAAATGAAATTACTCAAGATGTGGTGATGTGTATAGCGAAGCATGCGATTGTAGAGCACAAACTTTATTTAGCTCTGCTGCCCGGCCAATGATGAAGATAGGTTGACAGACCTGAAATTCTCGGATTGGAACACATGTTCCATCGCGGCAAAGCAGAACAGCGTCCCCTGACTTATCCTTGTTCTACAGATCACTGCAATAATAAGAAAACTAAACATAAACCGTTGATAAGAGAGAGTAAACTGAATCGTAGATAAGGGAGAGTATACGGTACCGCAGACAGGGGAGAGTGCTAATCCACTTGATCGATCCGCCGTTGACTCTTCTGGATCTCCCGCATTGGGAAGCTGGGATCCCCACCGTCTCTCGTGTGCATCCAACTCATGAAGCGGATCCTCTCGGCCTCCCTTGCTCCCACCTCACGTAGGCACACGGCTCAATCTCGGCATCCCGTATGAGCTCGAGCTGCGCGCCCCCCGTCTCGAACAGCGGGATCATAGCGTTCTCCGGTGCGAGCCCAATGACCACCTCGCTCGCCCGCCTCACAGTCGCCGCCACCAAATCCGCCCTATACCACTCCAGAAATATCGGAAGCGAATGAAGCTAGGGTTAGGGCATGCCGAAATTTTCATTTATATATGTGATTTCGGTAAATCGTGGCCATTCAATCGAAATGGATGGCGAAGATAAATTGGGCCAGCTCCTGGGACGTCTGTGGGCTACGAGCCCATGCGGGGGGGGGGGGGGCAGGCAGCTTTAGTGGACCAGGCAAAATTCGGTATGAATTTGTAAGTTTATTCGGCCCCCACTGGTCATTTGTTTTTCTTTTTAGTTTTTAATTATTTTGTGCAGCATAAAATTGAATAATTATGTGCATTAATCATTGGGTTGAAACATGCTTAATCTTTCTTTAACTTTCATAAAATATAAATAAATTAGTGTTAACTAATTTTCAACATTAATTAATTATTGCTGGTCAATAATATTGTACGAAGGCAAAATTTGCTCGTAGAGGTCCTTCAAGTATGCTATTTGCCGTTGGACACTATAGATATGTGTATTTAACAAAAACACTACTTAAGTGGGTTAATTTGCTAATAGATTATGATTGAATAAATTTTAATACACAAAGAGTTTATGTTTTCAAATGCAATTAATATAGAAGAAATATTGCTTTATTTTTGCCCAATGATGATTTTATATTATATTATACTATAATATTTACATAATGTGTTAAAATATTATTTAATATTAAAATTATGAATCTTATTATTCTAATATTATACATGTTTGATGAACATTTTCGTTCAATATCTATTTTCCTGTTGCAACGCACAGGCTCACAACTAGTTCTATGGAAAAAAGTACTCTTTTGGTCCTCTTAAGTGTTGTGCGAATCTATTTTTGTGTCTGCTGCACAAAACCAGGTACAACTACTAGTTTTTTATTTAACTTTCAAAACCGTCTGATTTTGATCCCTCAGACGATTTTGCAGGCAGTTTCGCCTAAGTGGCATCCTATGTGGCGTTGTGAAGAGGCTGACAAGTGGGTCCTATCAATTTTTTTAACTAAATATCTGGTCCTTGTTGACTGATAGAACTATTCATTACAATTTTACTTTTGAACACTTTTGCTAGTTTGGTATGTATTTTGAACTAAAATTTAAATTCGAATTCTGCTCTCAGAACTTCAAAGGTCTAAGAGCTGAATTCGAATTTAAATTTAGTCAATATTCCTAGAAAATTCACCAAATATTTTATATTTGAATTCAAATTTAAATTTTAATTCAAAATATAGAAAAGACATGAGTTTTAATTAACTAATCTCACTCCTTAGCCACCCCTATATGAGTAAGACGTTCAAACATAAAATGCAGTGTCATTTCTTTATGACTGGATCACTATCAATTTTTATGCAATAGTGATTGTATTTTTATTGTTTATTTCAGGGATTCGTAAAGAAATGAAATTATCTGGTCAAACCCTTATACTTTGTAAGGTGACTCACTTATTAAGGAGGTGGGGGGCTTTCCCCTTGTGCTAAAAAAAATCTGGTGAAACCCTTCTCTGATCTGAGTCAAAAAAATCATGCTCGGGATCATTTTTCTGGCACTAAACTGACTACAAAACAATGACAATAATAGTAAAAAATCGTGTAATCTTCAAGGAAAAGGCAAACGAATCGATCCCAATAACACAGATAGGAACGGACGATCCATAGAATCAGGAATGAATCAAATTATCATACCACGTTAATCACTTGTTTCATAGACTAGCTTAAAACCCGTGCGATGCACGGGACCGATAGACGAAAACATGTAACTAATTATTTTAAGCTTATCAACATAATGTATAATTACTTTGTCATATACTAATGCTGTTCAGATAAAAAATCACATGCATTTGGGGCTAGTTGATTTAAATGCTGAAAAGCCATCACCAATAGGATTTTGAATATGATCATTGTCAATATCAATCAACAAAACTTTCTCCTGATTTACTTGCATTAAATTGACAAAGACGCCCTGCTCCTCCAAAAGAACAAAAAAGAACATACAGAACGTGAAGGGAGAGAGGACTCTTCTTGTTAGCATTATTACTAGGATGGCAGGCGCGCTTCGTGATAGTCGCCTAGAGGGGGGGTGAATAGGGCGAAACTGAAATTTACAAATATAATCACAACTACAAGCCGGGTTAGCGTTAGAAACAATAACGAGTCCGAGAGAGAGGGCGCAAAACAAATCGTAAGCGAATAACCAGTGAGACACGTGGATTTGTTTTACCGAGGTTCGGTTCTCGCAAACCTACTCCCCGTTGAGGAGGCCACAAAGGCCGGGTCTCTTTCAACCCTTCCCTCTCTCAAACGGTCCCTCGGACCGAGTGAGCTTCTTCTTCTCAATCAAACGGGAACAAACTTCCCCGCAAGGACCACCACACAATTGGTGTCTCTTGCCTTGGTTACAATTGAGTTGATCGCAAGAAAGATTGAAAGAAAGCACGATTGCAAAAACCAAGCGACAAGAGCGACAAATAACACACGGATCACTTTCTCTCTCAAGTCACTAATCACTAATGATCTCTTTTCTCAATTGTGAAACTTGGAGAGATGAAGGCTTTGAATGTGTCTTGGAATGGATTGCTAGCTCTTGTATTGAATGTTGAAGGTTGGAATGCTTGGATGTTGTGAATGGAGGTGGTTGGGGTTGTATTTATAGCCACCAACCACTTCCTAGCCGTTGGGCCATTCTGCTGAGCGCGGACGGTCCGCGAGCCAAGTCCGGACGGTCCGCCCCTGTAGATCAACGGCTGAAAATGCAACGGTCAGCAGTAACGGCTATATCAACGGCTATATTGCATTTAATGCGACGTCAGATGTCAGACAGAGCCAGTCGCGGACGGTCCGGTCGTGCACCCCGGACGGTCCGCGAGGCCCCCTATAATTCATTTCTCCGAACCCGTTACCTTCGGGTTTTTCGGTTTCTTACCGACCGGACGGTCCGCGCCTGAGGCCGGACGGTCCGTGAGAGGGCACGGACGGTCTTTGCTTTTTCTCCGGACAGTCCGTAGTAGAAACTTGTATTTTTGCATTGGTTCTGTCCGAGAGTCATTCTAGTGTCGCGGACGGTCCGCCGCAAGGGCCCGGACGGTCCGCGCTTGGCCTGTTTTTCCAAAAAGCTTCTCCTGTCCGGAATAATCTACGGTATTCCGGACAGTCGATTTAGTATAGTTATAGATGAACCTTTGGCACCTGTAGAACATATAATCTAGAGCAAACTAGTTAGTCCAATTGTTTGTGTTGGGCGATTCAACCACCAAAACTATTTAGGAACTAGGTGTAAGCCTAATTCCCTTTCAATCTCCCCCTTTTTGGTGATTGATGCCAACACAAACCAAAGCAAATACAAAAGTGCATAATTGAACTAGTTTGCATAATGTAAGTGCAAAGGTTGCTTGAAGTGTTTCTTTCTTATATAACATTTTGGACCACGCTTGCACCACATGTTTTGTTTTTGCAAATTATTTTGTAAATCCTTTTCAAGGTTCTTTTGCAAATAGTCAAAGGTAAATGAATAAGATTTTGCAAAGCATTTTCAAGATTTGAAATTTTTCTCCCCCTGTTTCAAATGCTTTTCCTTTGACTAAATAAGATCCTCCTCTTAGTGTTCAAGAGGGTTTTGATATATCATTTTTGAAATACGACTTTCTCCCCCTTTTGAACACAATAGGATACCAATTTATAAAATTCTTTGAAAACACGTTTGAAACTAGTGGTGGTGGTGGTGCGGTCCTTTTGCTTTGAGCTCATACTTTCTCCCCCTTTGGCATGAATCGCCAAAAACGGAATCATTAGAGCCCTTGTAAATGCTTTCTTCTCCTTTGGCCATAAATAAATGAGTTAAGATTATACCAAAGTAGAAGTGCTTTTGTTTTCTCCCCCAAGAATGGAGAGATGCATGGAGCGGCGGCGAAGGATGAGTTACGGAGTGGAAGCCTTTGTCTTCGCCGAAGACTCCAATTCCCTTTCAATATACCTATGACTTGGTTTGAAATAGACTTGAAAACACATTAGTCATAGCATATTAAAGAGATATGAGCAAAGGTATATAAATGTGCTATGTGTGCAATCTAGCAAAAGAAGTTGCGAGAATCAAGAATATTAAGCTCATGCCTAAGTTTGGTAAAAGATTGTTCATCAAGCGGCTTGGTAAAGATATCGGCTAATTGATCTTTAGTGTTAATGTAAGAAATCTCGATATCTCCCTTTTGTTGGTGATCCCTTAAAAAGTGATACCGAATGGCTATATGCTTAGTGCGGCTATGCTCGACAGGATTGTCGGCCATTTTGATTGCACTCTCATTATCACATAGCAAAGGGACTTTGGTTAATTTGTAACCGTAGTCCCGCAGGGTTTGCCTCATCCATAGCAATTGCGCGCAACAATGGCCTGCGGCAATGTACTCGGCTTCGGCGGTAGAAAGAGCGACTGAATTTTGCTTCTTTGAAGCCCAAGACACCAAGGATCTTCCCAAGAACTGGCAAGTCCCTGATGTGCTCTTCCTATTGATTTTGCACCCCGCCCAATCGGCATCCGAATAGCCAATTAAATCAAATGTGGATCCCCTAGGATACCAAAGCCCAAACTTAGGAGTATAAGCTAAATATCTCAAGATTCGTTTTACGGCCGTAAGGTGGGATTCCTTAGGGTCGGATTGGAATCTTGCACACATGCAAACGGAAAGCATAATGTCCGGTCGAGATGCACATAAATAGAGTAAGGAGCCTATCATCGACCGGTATACCTTTTGATCCACGGACTTACCTCCCGTGTCGAGGTCGAGATGCCCATTAGTTCCCATGGGTGTCTTGATGGGTTTGGCATCCTTCATCCCAAACTTAGCAAGAATGTCTTGAGTGTACTTGGTTTGGCTAATGTAGGTGCCCTCTTGGAGTTGCTTGACTTGGAATCCTAAGAAATATTTCAACTCCCCCATCATAGACATCTCGAATTTTTGTGTCATGATCCTACTAAACTCTTCACAAGTAGATTCGTTAGTAGACCCAAATATAATATCATCAACATAAATTTGGCATACAAACAAATCATTCTCAAGTGTTTTAGTAAAGAGCGTAGGATCGGCCTTTCCGACTTTGAATCCATTTGCAATAAGAAAATCTCTAAGGCATTCATACCATGCTCTTGGGGCTTGCTTGAGCCCATAAAGCGCCTTAGAGAGCTTATAGACATGGTTAGGATACCTACTGTCTTCAAAGCCGGGAGGTTGCTCAACATAGACCTCTTCCTTGATTGGTCCATTGAGGAAGGCACTTTTCACGTCCATTTGATAAAGCTTGAAGCCATGGTAAGTAGCATAGGCTAATAATATGCGAATTGACTCAAGCCTGGCTACGGGTGCATAGGTTTCACCAAAATCCAAACCTTCGACTTGGGAGTATCCCTTGGCACAAGTCGAGCTTTGTTCCTTGTCACCACACCATGCTCATCTTGCTTGTTGCGGAAGACCCATTTGGTTCCTACAACATTTTGATTAGGACGTGGAACTAAATGCCATACCTCATTCCTAGTGAAGTTGTTGAGCTCCTCTTGCATTGCCACCACCCAATCCGAATCTTGGAGTGCTTCCTCTACCCTGTGTGGCTCAATAGAGGAAACAAAAGAGTAATGTTCACAAAAATGTGCAACCCGAGATCTAGTAGTTACCCCCTTATGAATGTCGCCGAGGATAGTGTCGACGGGGTGATCTCGTTGGATTGCTTGGTGGACTCTTGGGTGTGGCGGTCTTTGTTCTTCATCATCCTCCTTGTCTTGATCAATTGCATCTTCCCTTTGATTATTGCCGTCTTCTTGAGGTGGCTCATTTGCTTGATCTTCTACTTCATCAACTTGAGCCTCATCCTCAATTTGAGTTGGTGGAGATGCTTGCGTGGAGGAGGATGGTTGATCTTGTGCATTTGAAGGCTCTTCGGATTCCTTAGGACACACATCCCCAATGGACATGTTCCTTAGTGCTATGCACGGAGCCTGTTCTTCACCTATCTCATCAAGATCAACTTGCTCTACTTGAGAGCCGTTAGTCTCATCAAACACAACGTCACAAGAAACTTCAACTTGTCCAGTGGACTTGTTAAAGACTCTATATGCCCTTGTGTTTGAATCATATCCTAGTAAAAAGCCTTCTACAGTCTTAGGAGCAAATTTAGATTTTCTACCTCTTTTAACAAGAATAAAGCATTTGCTACCAAAGACTCTAAAATATGAAATGTTGGGCTTTTTACCGGTTAGGAGTTCATAGGATGTCTTCTTGAGGATTCGGTGTAGATATAACCGGTTGATGGCGTAGCAGGCGGTGTTGACCGCTTCGGCCCAAAACCGATCCGAAGTCTTGTACTCATCAAGCATGGTCCTTGCCATGTCCAATAGAGTTTGATTCTTCCTCTCCACTACACCATTTTGTTGTGGTGTGTAGGGAGAAGAGAACTCATGCTTGATGCCCTCCTCCTCAAGGAAGCCTTCAATTTGAGAGTTCTTGAACTCCGTCCCGTTGTCGCTTCTTATTTTCTTGATCCTTAAGCCGAACTCATTTTGAGCCCGTCTCAAGAATCCCTTTAGGGTCTCTTGGGTTTGAGATTTTTCCTGTAAAAAGAATACCCAAGTGAAGCGAGAATAATCATCCACAATTACAAGACAATACTTACTACCGCCGATGCTTATGTAAGCGATCGGGCCGAATAAGTCCATGTGTAGGAGCTCCAGTGGCCTGTCGGTAGTCATGATGTTTTTGTGTGGATGATGGGCACCAACTTGCTTTCCTGCCTGACATGCGCTACAAACCCTGTCTTTCTCAAAATGAACATTTGTTAGGCCTAAAATGTGCTCTCCCTTTAGAAGCTTATGAAGATTCTTCATCCCAACATGGGCTAGTCGGCGATGCCATAGCCAACCCATATTAGTTTTAGCAATTAAGCATGTGTCAAGTTCAGCTCTTTCAAAATCTACTAAGTATAGCTGACCCTCTAACACACCCTTAAATGCTATTGAATCATCACTTCTTCTAAAGACAGTGACACCAGTATCATTAAATAGACAGTTGTAGCCCATTTGACATAATTGAGAAACGGAAAGCAAATTGTAATCTAATGAATCTACAAGAAAAACATTGGAAATAGAATGGTCAGGAGATATAGCAATTTTACCCAATCCTTTGACCAAACCTTGATTTCCATCCCCGAATGTGATAGCTCGTTGGGGATCTTGGTTTTTCTCATAGGAGGAGAACATTTTCTTCTCCCCTGTCATGTGGTTTGTGCACCCGCTGTCGATGATCCAACTTGAGCCCCCGGATGCATAAACCTACAAAACAATTTTAGTTCTTGACTTTAGGTACCCAAATGGTTTTGGGTCCTTTGGCATTAGACACAAGAACTTTGGGTACCCAAACACAAGTCTTTGACCCCTTGTGCTTGCCCCCAACATACTTGGCAACTACCTTGCCGGATTTGTTAGTAAGCACATAGGAAGCATCAAAAGTTTTAAATGACATGGTATGATCATTTGATGCAGTAGGAGATTTTTTTGTAGGCAACTTAGCACGGGTTGGTTGCCTAGAACTAGATGTCTCACCCTTATACATGAAAGCATGATTAGGGCCAGAGTGAGACTTCCTAGAATGAATTCTCCTAATCTTGCTCTCAGGATAACCGGCAGGGTACAAAATGTAACCCTCGTTATCTTGAGGCATGGGAGCCTTGCCCTTAACAAAATTGGACAATCTCTTAGGAGGGGCATTAAGTTTGACATTGTCTCCCCTTTGGAAGCCAATGCCATCCTTGATGCCCGAGCGTCTCCCATTATAAAGCATGCTACGAGCAAATTTAAATTTCTCATTTTCTAAGTTGTGCTCGGCAATTTTAGCATCTAATTTTGCTATGTGATCATTTTGTTGTTTAATTAAGGCCATATGATCATGAATAGCATTAACATCAACATCTCTACATCTAATACAAATAGATACATGCTCAACAATAGATGTAGAGGATTTGCAAGATTTAAATTCAACAACCTTAGCTTGTAACATGTCATTTTTAGTTCTAAGGTCGGAAATAGTAGCATTGCAAACATCTAAATCTTTAGCCTTAGCAAGCAATTTTTCATTTTCAATTCTAAGGCTAGCAAGAGAATCATTCAATTCCTTAATCTTAGCATGTAAATCATCATCATTATTTCTAAGATTGGAAATTGAAACATCACAAACATGTGAATCAACCTTAGCAATTAAACTGGCATTATCATTTCTAAGGTTAGCAATTGTTTCATGGCAAGAGCTTAGCTCACTAGAAAGTTTTTCACATTTTTCTATCTCTAGAGCATAAGCATTTTTAACCTTAACATGTTTTTTATTTTCTTTAATAAGGAAGTCCTCTTGAGAATCCAAAAGGTCATCCTTCTCGTGAATGGCACTAACTAATTCATTTAGTTTTTCCTTTTGTTGCATGTTGAGGTTAGCAAAAAGAATGCGCAAGTTTTCCTCCTCATTTCTATCATTATCCTCATCACTAGATGTTTCATATTTGGTGGAGGATCTTGATTTTACCTTCTTTTTGCCGTCCTTGGCCATGAGACATTTGTGGCCGACGTTGGGGAAGAGGAGTCCCTTGGTGACGGCGATGTTGGCGGCGTCCTCATCGTCGGAGGAGTCGGTGGAGCTCTCGTCGGAGTCCCATTCGCGGCACACGTGGGCATCGCCGCCCCTCTTTTTGTAGTACTTCTTCTTTTCTCTCCTCTTGCCTCTCTTGTCGTTATCCCTGTCACTGTCACTTGATAATGGACATTTAGCTATGAAGTGACCGGGCTTACCACACTTGTAGCAAACCTTCTTGGAACGGGGTTTGTAATCCTTCCCCTTCCGTTGCTTGAGGATTTGGCGAAAGCTTTTGATGATTAAAGCCATCTCCTCGTTGTCCAGCTTGGAGGCGTCAATTGGTTGTCTACTTGGTGTAGACTCCTCCTTCTTCTCCTCCATTGCCTTGAATGCCACAGGTTGAGCTTCGGATGTGGAGGGTTCATCAAGCTCATTGATCTTCTTTGATCCTTCAATCATGCATTCAAAGCTCACGAAATTCCCGATAACTTCCTCGGGGGTCATTTTTGTATATCTAGGATTACCACGAATTAATTGAACTTGAGTGGGGTTAAGAAAAATGAGAGATCTTAAAATAACCTTAACCACCTCATGGTCATCCCACTTTACGCTCCCGAGGTTGCGTGCTTGGTTCACCAGGGTCTTGAGCCGGTTGTACATGTTTTGTGGCTCCTCCCCTTTGCGAAGCCGGAAGCGACCGAGCTCCCCCTCGATCGTTTCCCGCTTGGTGATTTTGGTGAGTTCATCACCCTCGTGCGCGGTCTTGAGTAGATCCCAAATCTCCTTTGCGTTCTTCAACCCTTGCACCTTGTTATATTCCTCTCTACTTAGAGAGGCGAGGAGGATGGTTGATGCTTGGGAGTTGAAGTGCTCGATTTGGGCCACTTCGTCCGTATCATAATCCGCATCCCCTACGGATGGTACCTGCACACCAAACTCAACTACATCCCAAATACTTTTGTGGAGAGAGGTTAGATGAAATTTCATTAAATCACTCCACCTTGCATAGTCTTCACCATCAAAAGTTGGTGGTTTGCCTAGTGGAACGGAAAGTAGAGGTGTGTGCCTTGAAATACGGGGATAGCGCATGGGAATCTTACTATACTTCTTGCGCTCATGGCGCCTAGAAGTTACGGACGGTGCGTCGGAGCCGGATGTAGACGGTGATGAAGTGTCGGTCTCGTAGTAGACGACCTTCCTCATCCTCTTTTGCTTGTCCCCACTCCGATGCGGCTTGTGGGAAGAAGATTTTTCTTTCTTCTCCTTGTGGTGAGAAGAAGATTTCTTCTCCTTCCCTTTGTTGGAGGAGCTCTTCTTCTTCTCCCTCCTTTTGGTGTGGGACTCTTCCGATGAAGTGCTCCCATGGCTTGTAGTTGGCTTTTCGCCGGTCTCCATCTCCTTCTTAGCGTGATCTCCCGACATCACTTCGAGCGGTTAGGCTCTAATGAAGCACCGGGCTTTGATACCAATTGATAGTCGCCTAGAGGGGGGGTGAATAGGGCGAAACTGAAATTTACAAATATAATCACAACTACAAGCCGGGTTAGCGTTAGAAACAATAACGAGTCCGAGAGAGAGGGCGCAAAACAAATCGTAAGCGAATAACCAGTGAGACACGTGGATTTGTTTTACCGAGGTTCGGTTCTCACAAACCTACTCCCCGTTGAGGAGGCCACAAAGGCCGGGTCTCTTTCAACCCTTCCCTCTCTCAAACGGTCCCTCGGACCGAGTGAGCTTCTTCTTCTCAATCAAACGGGAACAAACTTCCCCGCAAGGACCACCACACAATTGGTGTCTCTTGCCTTGGTTACAATTGAGTTGATCGCAAGGAAGATTGAAAGAAAGCACGATTGCAAAAACCAAGCGACAAGAGCGACAAATAACACACGGATCACTTTCTCTCTCAAGTCACTAATCACTAATGATCTCTTTTCTCAATTGTGAAACTTGGAGAGATGAAGGCTTTGAATGTGTCTTGGAATGGATTGCTAGCTCTTGTATTGAATGTTGAAGGTTGGAATGCTTGGATGTTGTGAATGGAGGTGGTTGGGGTTGTATTTATAGCCACCAACCACTTCCTAGCCGTTGGGCCATTCTGCTGAGCGCGGACGGTCCGCGAGCCAAGTCCGGACGGTCCGCCCCTGTAGATCAACGGCTGAAAATGCAACGGTCAGCAGTAACGGCTATATCAACGGCTATATTGCATTTAATGCGACGTCAGATGTCAGACAGAGCCAGTCGCGGACGGTCCGGTCGTGCACCCCGGACGGTCCGCGAGGCCCCCTATAATTCATTTCTCCGAACCCGTTACCTTCGGGTTTTTCGGTTTCTTACCGACCGGACGGTCCGCGCCTGAGGCCGGACGGTCCGTGAGAGGGCACGGACGGTCTTTGCTTTTTCTCCGGACAGTCCGTAGTAGAAACTTGTATTTTTGCATTGGTTCTGTCCGAGAGTCATTCTAGTGTCGCGGACGGTCCGCCGCAAGGGCCCGGACGGTCCGCGCTTGGCCTGTTTTTCCAAAAAGCTTCTCCTGTCCGGAATAATCTACGGTATTCCGGACAGTCGATTTAGTATAGTTATAGATGAACCTTTGGCACCTGTAGAACATATAATCTAGAGCAAACTAGTTAGTCCAATTGTTTGTGTTGGGCGATTCAACCACCAAAACTATTTAGGAACTAGGTGTAAGCCTAATTCCCTTTCACTTCGCCGCGCCCGTATAATTCTACATTTTTTGGACTTGATTATCTCATATCAACAATGTATTGTGTACTTTTTTTTATTGTTGTTAAATGACACTAATTAAGAGTCTTAAATATAATATAATATACAACAATATTTGCATGAACACTATGTAGACACAAATCTATAAAAGTTAATTTCATTAAGTAACCAAGAAAAGTGGAAAGTTAACTTATACATCAACATTATTCGAATGAACACTATGAAGTCCTCTATCTGTCCCACCATGTGAAAATATACAGTTAATATAGTTAATGGTTGCAACACAACATAGGAACTATCCAAAAATGTCACATAAATGGTCTAAACTTTTTACTGATTTTCGAATAGTGAAGCATTATCACTGCTAAACTTCTCTAAGCATTATCCAACACAGGAACACAAGCCTGATGCATTAAAGCCTTTTCTAGCACCAAAACATTAGCTTGAACACTGTTACAAACAATGAAAGGTATGCTTGTTAGAGATGGGGAATGCAATATATATTGGGACTTGCTCTTTGTGCTCTGAAATTGTGTACTCATTCACCGTCAAACCATATTGTGCCTATTTTAAGTTTTTTTTGTTGTTGTGGACAATAGGCTGCTCGTATGGTCCAAACATTTCTAAAATAGTACTCTATCCGATCTAAAACACATGTTGACGATTAGCTCAAATCTAAACTAACCGGCGACATGTATTTCAGACCAGAGGCTTACAAATGATATGCCTTACATTGAAATAGATACAGGTACCCAGGGTAACATAAGTCGAACTTACCTCTGTTGCTTTAAGTTTTTTGCCAACCTAGCAAAGCGTTGAAGCTCAAAATTGTCGTTTTATCACTGCTCAGTTACTTTCTGGAACCACAGCAAATGATTGATTTAGGAACAAAAAGTGGCAATAAAAAAATATCACAAACACTTATCTTCCGATCATCTTCAATTGAAGTAGTCATCTTCTCAATTTGATCGATCTGCTGTAGCGTTCACAAGATAAGAAAAGTCAATTCAAGAATGGAAGTAAAAGTATTCCCCAACAGGTTGACTTATAAATGCAATTTGTGAGTTTGAGGGTGAAAATAAATCTATTCCCCAAAGTATTGATTTATAAATGCAATGTTAAACGTTACCATTCACTCATGGAGGGAAAATGTTGATTGAACTTCTTATACCCTGAAAAGGTTATATATAACTGACAAACTGTAAAAATAGTTGCACATTAAGTCTCGAATAATCGATGGACCTTGCTTTTTACCAACCTATTATGTAAAGATCATACAAAGGCAAAATTAGCATCTGAATAAATTGCAATTGACATTCCATAAAACAGATGGGTAGCCCTTCTCAAATGCCTGAATGGTCATTTTTCCACATCAGTTGGAAAAAAAATTCTCCCAAAGTTTAATTAGCATGAAAACAGTACATACATTAATGAGGGATTAACGGAGTAAATTAACCGGCTAGTAAGAATTTAATTCAAATTTTCATTATTTTTTAACATACAATAGGAAAAATGTAAAACCTAAATGTTACATGATCTGTTGAACTTTGAACCTGGAAAAAGTAATTTTTGATGTTTGGACCATGTGGTTATCCTGTGCGAGTATAGACTTTTTTTTAATCAAAACTGACATCAACATGCAAAACCAAGGTACTGAAGAATAATATACTTGTGTATCGTCGCGGTTGCATTGTCCTCCACGTGAAGATCAATAAGCGCCTGCATAGCTGCATCAACTTGCATCTCAAGGTCAGTGAGCACTTGCATCGACTTGCATTTGAAGATTAGTGAGAAAGAATAATAATTTTGAAATCAAATAAGTCAAATATTGCATTCATAGGTGTCCCGAATTTTTGTTTAAGAATTTTACAGCTGATTGTAAAAGGATCAGAGAAACTTGAGCTCGCCCACACATCAAGAGGCGTAGAAAAGAGAGACTTTTGCTCGTCGTCCTTGACAACCGATGGAACAATACTTCTTTCGTGAAGTTCTTGGACTTAGTGTATTCACTCAGATTAATTTATGTTTTTCAGCAGCTGAAGACTTCTTTTCTGCTATGCTTGATTGATGGGGCTGTGTCTTCACCTAGTTCTGCCTGTGGCTTGGGCTATTTTATCTTCCTCTGCGCATTATGTTTTTCGGCTCACTTTCGAGCTTGTATCCCCGGTATTGTAATAACATTATTCAGACTCTGTAACTATTTGAAGTAATGAATGTGGTTACTAGCCTCCTGGGACTAGTAATTATATCACATTTGAGTCCCAAAGGATCGGGACGCTTCAGGTGGTATCGGAGCCTATAGGACTGGCCGTAGACCACAGCCCTGACCTTAAAAGTTGCCTTAACAAGAAAACACCTCTTACCTCCAAGAAACACTCTTTCCCCTTTTCCCCGATATTAATAGACCTTTCTTTTCGTCTACCAGATGGAAAACCCCTGGGTGATTAGGACTTCCTATTGCTCAGAGGAGGAAGGCTTTCCTCACCTTCTTCGAAGCTGCGCACTGCGCTTGGGGATCCGCAAGAAGCCCGAATATGTCTGGAAAGAGTACCGTGAAAATGGAATGGAAAAGTGCTCTATGGTGGTCTACTTGGGAGAAAGCCGGAACTACCCAAACCACCCTCCTTTCCAAATTACCTTCATCGGGCACCGCTTCCCAGACACATGCCAGAGCGTTGCTCGAAAAGCCCTCAAACAACTATGCCAAAACTATAGCCGAGAGACCTTTGAAACTCCCCTCCGATATTTCCCACCCAGCAACAAAAACACCCCAACCTGGAAGAAAAGACTCCAGGCTCTGTCAGGAGGAGATCCCATAGAAGATGATCCCACTATCGTCTACATGGCCGGATACCTCCACACCCTCGACAACCACTACGATGAGCTCTCCTCCCATTGTACCCACCTAAACTCCCGAGTGGAAAGCCTAGAGCAGCAAGTCAAAGAGCTTACGCAAGAGAAGGTATCCCTCCAGGAGAGTCTCAGCATAGTGGAAGGCGAGGAAGCCAACACCCGTGAGGCCTATCGGACCTTGAAGATAGACTTTGACAAGAAGCTAAAGGCACTCGCCCCCAAAAAGAAGATCCAGAAGAAGACCACTAACCAAGGATGACAGACAGAGAAGAAGAAGAAGAAGAAGGTCCCTCTAGCCCTACCTCCCCCAGAATCGATGACTGGTCCGACGAAGAAGATGTATCCCTAGCCAGCCTCGATGATCTTCTCAAGGCATTTGGGGACACCTTAGACAAGGAACTCGCTAGCACCTCGAAGAACGCCCTCGTGTAGTCTTCCCCTGTAGTAGTCTTATGCTTGTAATGTGATGGTGTGATGAATAAAATAACTTGGTTGAGAACAATTTGCATGTGCATGATAGTGACTCTCTTCCCTGGCAGATGGCTTCGGATAAAACCACGCCTACCGCCTCAGGGATTGGAGCAGGTTTCCCCCGAAGAGCTGAAGGGGAAGTCGTTAGAGAGGAAAGTGAAACCCACCTCCCCGCACCTCCACCCCTACCCTTAGACCTAGCCCAAGTTCTAGCCAATCAGACCCGACTCATCGAGGTCCTCACTCGAAATCTGAAAAATCAACGGCCAAATGGTGGAAGACCGCAAGACAGAATGGGAGACTTCCTGAGACTCAAACCTCCCACGTTCGCCGGATCAAGCAACCCTCTCGATGCAGACGATTGGATGCGCACGATCAAAAGGAAGCTGGAAGCCATTGGTTGCCCAGAAAACCAGCGTGTTCAACTGGCCGCCCACCAACTCTCTGGTACTGAGGAGAAAATTCAAAAGATATGTACCTATGGTTCAAATATTTAGAACAGAAAATCTGAGAATAAGATGAGAAAATCTGAGATCAATAACAGCAATGAAATCATTAGTTACCTGAGGTTCAAATATTTAGAATAGAAGCTATGGGCTTTAAGCGGTTCAGCCCAAGCTTATGAAGCAGACCTTCAGTCTTGAAACCTTCAAGAGCATATTGAGCATAATTTGGGAATGTATAGCGAAGTAGGCGAATGACTTCCTCCCTGGTGTACGTGTCAAGTAAAGTGTCCTTAACACCTTTGAAGCTTGCCTTACAAATATCGTTGATCAACTTGTTTTCAATGGAATGCATGCAACCAATTCGCATAGTATCCACCAAAGCTGACCCTATCGGATGCAGAACTGAGGGGGGTCGATATGGCAATATGTTCAAAGAAGGATTGCTATGATACTGCCCAGCAATTGGCTTCCCTTTAACCAATTTGGAATGTACCCCAAGAAAATTGGATAACATGAAGTGACCCTGGCAAGTAAAGATAACATCTTGGTCATAATATGCCACATTTAGATGTGCACAGATTGAACATGCTTCAGTTCCTTGATTCCTCATCAACATCACATGACGAACGAGACGGTGAGTGTGAATGCATAGATTAGAGAACTCTTCATCTGAGAGAAATGCTGGATGGTAGGTCTCAAAAAGCGAATCCCGATGCTCAGGTAGACTTGAGATACTACATGACAACTCCTTCTGCAGAACCATCTGCATAAAATCTTCAAAGAGAGACTCTTGTAAAGGAGAGCTTGAAGAATCTTCTGAAGGAGAACTTGTGGACAAAGATAAATTTTTCAAGCATAGCATGTTCAGTCCATTAATAACTCCTAAGTTATCATAACTAAGAAGGCCCTTCAGTGAAATCTTTCTTGATTTTGCAAACTCTATCTGAATTAGTCCTGTCCAAAGCACATGCCTGTTGTCATCTAACATCTGATACTTTCTATCAGCCAGCACAGTTGTTATAAATCTTTGTGTTGGAATAAGTTCCATGACAGGCCTTGCTTTGAACCAATCCTCCAGCGGGGTACAATGTCGAGCAGGGATGCCAATATTCATGCTGCGGCCGCTGCATATATGATAGTTATACATTAATAAGTAAAAAGAAGATTTAAATGCAAATTATGAGTAATAAGGATAAAAAACACACATTAAGGTATAGGAGTCACAGCTGACTGTACTGAACCTCCTAGTAAACCGCCTCGACGCCCTCACAATTGCAAAAAGGCCCATTTTCTGCAATAAGCTATCCATCAGACTAATATACAACTTCATTAAAAAGAACCAATATAGGGACATCATCCAAAAACGTACAAAATTTACAAAAGCAGGGACAACAATAAATCTTCCATACTAACAGAAAACTGCTAAACTAAAAGAATGATATCATAACAAGGGCTAACTCATTATGTAACCGTGGTGTTTACTACACAAATTTTTTTAATTTCATTCTCGTCATTCCAGAATACAAGCAGAATGGAGGAAGAGATGGTGTTTACCACACAAAATTTTTTAATTTCATTTTCGTCATTCCAGAATACAAGCAGAATGAAGAGAGTACCTCTGTGTCTGCTCGGTTCTTCTGGGTGACAGGGCGGCGGCTCCTCTGCTTCTGGTGACAGGGCGGCGGCTCCTCCTCAGCTTCAATGTGACAGGATAGGGTATTAGGGTTGCTCCTCGGCTCTGAAGGATGCGCACAGGGACAGAGAAATTACAACCCGTCAACGAAAAAAAGGCAAGGACTCACCTTGGGAGAGAGCACCTCGCTGGTCTTCCTGATGCCGTCCCCAGCGACAAACCCTAGTCGAAAGAGCGGGGATATGATGGGGCGGAACGGATCGGGACTGCGTGAGCAGTCAGGTCCTGCCAGCCGTCCGTCACCACCCCAAGATATCCAACGGTGGAGTTAAATTCGACAAGCTAGCCAGCACCCAAGCAGAACGCTGACTAGCAAAAAGCCGCGTCGAACTAATTAAATTCAAACTATTTGAGTCTGATTAAAAGAATACTGACTTGGAGTATTCTTTGCTGTGTTGTTTACTATCTGCGAAATAACAGGATTAATTTCCTATCCTTGTCCCTCGAGTGAAGAAAATAAATCATCTGCCACTGTGAAATTGTGAATAGTTAAGGTTTGGGATCCTAGCTAACTCGAGTCACTCTATCCAGGGAGCTCGTGATGATTCATGATAGCCTCAGTGGGATTGAACTCTTTTCATTACAACTGTTATTTATCATGTGAATTGTGTTTGTGGCTTCCAATTTAGCACCTTAAAACCCACCCACCTAAACCTTAAAAGAATACTGA
Organism: Zea luxurians; assembly: GCA_029449295.1. Classification (NCBI taxonomy): domain Eukaryota; kingdom Viridiplantae; phylum Streptophyta; class Magnoliopsida; order Poales; family Poaceae; genus Zea; species Zea luxurians. Next base: position 99,536,817 of record JAOPSE010000014.1, on the reverse strand, counting down.
CTTGGAGTCACCAATCTTAATTTCTATCAGTTTCAACAAGTGTTCATGACATAAGGGTTGATGCATCTACTTGTTTCTTAACATTTCAAAATGCCCCTTTGAGATGGATATCATATCCAGTTGACGATCTGTTCCCCTTGTCTTTATTTGACCTTACTTTATTCCTACATATAACAACGTAGAGATGAATGCAGCAGAGTAGACTGTCGTACGTGCTTTGAATTTATGCGTGGTTTTAGATAAGAATAAATGGCGCAAGTGCACTTTCAACAGGATTTCTGATGGTTTTTGGCCGAACCGAAGGTATCTCACTTTTCTGTTGTCTTTTATTTATGGTTAGACACTTTATTTTTCTTTTGCTTAAAAGTAACATGCATAAGCACAAAAAATCTTCTTTTTTATTTTACGAAGATAAACTCTAATCTAACCGAGAGCCAAACAGCAACCCCGGCCTTTCCAAAGAATGATCCAAAATTTAGCCCGTAGACTCTATTCAACATGCGAAACATACCAAAAAACGTAAGTAAAAAAAATTTGAGAACTCAGGTGTATGGCTTGGAACAAGGCCCATAGTCAAGAATCTCAAGGAACTTTGGATTCTTGTGTTTTTTTTCCATTTCCCCAATATGTAGTACCTGCAAATTTGGATGTCTGTGTGGCTTTCAAATTAGCTTTGTTCTTCTATATCTAGAGTCCCGTCCATCCTTAAGCAGACAGGCCCTTCTGCTTTGTGACACAAGGTTATCAAAGCGAGGGAATGGATAAACAGTGTCTATCAGTTCAATTCGCACAGAAATCCATAACTTACGTATTGGGCAACAAAGCTGTTGAGATGAGCTAATGAAATGCACAAGGTTCTAGAGCGTCACTTCAAACCCATAGCATACAATTCCAGAACACATTGTTTGGGTAAGTTCATTAAAACCTATTTTTTTGTCTGGTTGGTTTGATAGTTTTATAGGAAAGTGAATGACGAAGGGAGAGCATTTGAATTGTACAACAGAATTGTTTCGATGACCTATGTAAACAAAACTGTACTTCCCCTACTTTCCCTGGTAGAGTTTCGTATTGGAAGGGTGAGGCACAATATAATTAAGTACTAGATCATCTGGGATTTTCATGGGCCTGGGGACAACAGTGAGTATGTGAAAACTCGATTCGGGCCGAGGGCCTGGAGTGAAAACTCGGTTCGGCCCTAGCCTGGAATGAAAACTCGGTTCCGCCCGGATCGGGATCGTCGGCAGTCACCCACCAGTGACTACGCGAGCAGTCAAGCCCCTGCTGGTCGTCCGTCACCACCCCTAGACATCCAACGGTGGAGCTAAATTGAGCAAGCTAGCAAGCATAATACTGGCCAACAAGCAGAACGCGTACGGTTATTATTTGGCCCTGAACTAAAACTGCATCTAGTCGGAGAAGCATTAATTTTGTTTTGAAACTTGAAAATTGAATCATAACATTTGATATTTTGTATGTAAGAGTAATACTGGTATTTAATACGGAGTATGAGCATGTGTTGTAGTTTCATTATGTTTTTAGTTCTCTGTATTTCATATTCCAGTTTGGACATGCAAACTAGCGAACCTACCCGCGCATTTGCGCGGCTAGTAAACTTTTCATTATACAAATTTATTTTTAAGGGTTTGAAGATGTGGATTTTCAGTTTTTTTGGATATATCTGTAAGTCTGCATGTATATATTTATTTTCCTAAATTTGTTTTTGTTTCGAAGGATTGTTTTCAAATTTGTTTCAAATATTTGGGATGCTGGTTTTTTTGGTTATCCGAATCCATGTAAGATATCTATTCCATGGACATTTTTATGGGTATCCATGGGCATGTAGGATACTCCCTGCGTCCCACTGGTGTCAAACTTTAAGAACTTTTACTAACTATATCAAATATGCTATGATGTTTGGCAACATATAAGTAACATTACGGAAATTATTATGAACTGAGCTATTATAATATGCATTTTTTCTGAATAAACATATTATTGGTGAAATTTTAAATAAATTGACTTAGGACAAACCTAGAAAGACACTTTCAATAGGATGGAGGGAGTAACTGTTAATTAGACCCAACACATAGTTTCTTTGATAACTGTTAATTAGGTCTAGGTACCTTATGTTTAGTTAGGCGCAGGCAACTATTTTTATGGACATCAGTACGTATGTTGGATTTAGTTAGATCTAGAAAGCTTGACGTAGCTAAAATTTTTCTTTTAATCAGACTCAAATAGTTTGAATTTAATTAGATCGACGCAGCTTTTTGCTAGTCAGCGTTCTGCTTGGGTGCTGGCTAGCTTGTCGAATTTAACTCCACCGTTGGATATCTTGGGGTGGTGACGGACGGCTGGCAGGACCTGACTGCTCACGCAGTCCCGATCCGTTCCGCCCCATCATATCCCCGCTCTTTCGACTAGGGTTTGTCGCTGGGGACGGCATCAGAGCACCGACTCACAGAGTTGCTCTCTCCCAGGGTTTGTCGCTGGGGACGGCATCAGGAAGACCAGCGAGGTGCTCTCTCCCAAGGTGAGTCCTTGCCTTTTTTTCGTTGACGGGTTGTAATTTCTCTGTCCCTGTGCGCATCCTTCAGAGCCGAGGAGCAACCCTAATACCCTATCCTGTCACATTGAAGCTGAGGAGGAGCCGCCGCCCTGTCACCAGAAGCAGAGGAGCCGCCGCCCTGTCACCCAGAAGAACCGAGCAGACACAGAGGTACTCTCTTCATTCTGCTTGTATTCTGGAATGACGAAAATGAAATTAAAAAATTTTGTGTGGTAAACACCATCTCTTCCTCCATTCTGCTTGTATTCTGGAATGACGAGAATGAAATTAAAAAAATTTGTGTGGTAAACACCACGGTTACACAATGAGTTAGCCCTTGTTATGATATCATTCTTTTAGTTTAGCAGTTTTCTGTTAATATGGAAGATTTATTGTTGTCCCTGCTTTTGTAAATTTTGTACGTTTTTGGATGATGTCCCTATATTGGTTCTTTTTAATGAAGTTGTATATTAGTCTGATGGATAGCTTATTGCAGAAAATGGGCCTTTTTGCAATTGTGAGGGCGTCGAGACAGTTTACTAGGAGGTTCAGTACAGTCAGCTGTGACTCCTATACCTTAATGTGTGTTTTTATCCTTATTAGTCATAATTTGCATTTAAATCTTCTTTTTACTTATTAATGTATAACTATCATATATGCAGCGGCCGCAGCATGAATATTGGCATCCCTGCTCGACACTGTACCCCGCTGGAGGATTGGTTCAAAGCAAGGCCTGTCATGGAACTTATTCCAACACAAAGATTGATAACAACTGTGCTGGCTGACAGAAAGTATCAGATGTTAGATGACAACAGGCATGTGCTTTGGACAGAACTAATTCAGATAGAGTTTGCAAAATCAAGAAAGATTTCACTGAAGGGCCTTCTTAGTTATGATAACTTAGGAGTTATTAATGGACTGAACATGCTGTGCTTGAAAAATTTATCTTTGTCCACAAGTTCTCCTTTAGAAGATTCTTCAAGCTCTCCTTTACAAGAGTCTCTATTTGAAGATTTTATGGAGATGGTTCTGCAGAAGGAGTTGTCATGTAGTATCTCAAGTCTACCTGAGCATCAGGATTCGCTTTTTGAGACCTTGAAAAATCCTGCCCATAAGTTGCATGATGCCATATACCATCCAGCATTTCTCTCAGATGAAGAGTTCTCTAATCTATGCATTCACACTCACCGTCTCGTTCGTCATGAGATGTTGATGAGGAATCAAGGAACTGAAGCATGTTCAATCTGTGCACATCTAAATGTGGCATATTATGACCAAGATGTTATCTTTACTTGCCAGGGTCACTTCATGTTATCCAATTTTCTTGGGGTACATTCCAAATTGGTTAAAGGGAAGCCAATTGCTGGGCAGTATCATAGCAATCCTTCTTTGAACATATTGCCATATCGACCCCCTCAGTTCTGCATCCGATAGGGTCAGCTTTGGTGGATACTATGCGAATTGGTTGCATGCATTCCATTGAAAACAAGTTGATCAACGATATTTGTAAGGCAAGCTTCAAAGGTGTTAAGGACCCTTTACTTGACACGTACACCAGGGAGGAAGTCATTCGCCTACTTTGCTATACATTCCCAAATTATGCTCAATATGCTCTTGAAGGTTTCAAGACTGAAGGTCTGCTTCATAAGCTTGGGCTGAACCGCTTAAAGCCCATAGCTTCTATTCTAAATATTTGAACCTCAGGTAACTAATGATTTCATTGCTGTTATTGATCTCAGATTTTCTCATCTTATTCTCAGATTTTCTGTTCTAAATATTTGAACCATAGGTACATATCTTTTGAATTTTCTCCTCAGTACCAGAGAGTTGGTGGGCAGCCAGTTGAACACGCTGGTTTTCTGGGCAACCAATGGCTTCCAGCTTCCTTTTGATCGTGCGCATCCAATCGTCTGCATCGAGAGGGTTGCTTGATCCGGCGAACGTGGGAGGTTTGAGTCTCAGGAAGTCCCCCATTCTGTCTTGCGATCTTCCACCATTTGGCCGTTGATTTTTCAGATTTCGAGTGAGGACCTCGATGAGTCGGGTCTGATTGGCTAGAACTTGGGCTAGGTCTAAGGGTAGGGGTGGAGGTGCGGGGAGGTGGGTTTCACTTTCCTCTCTAACGACTTCCCCTTCAGCTCTTCGGGGGAAACCTGCTCCAATCCCTGAGGCGGTAGGCGTGGTTTTATCCGAAGCCATCTGCCAGGGAAGAGAGTCACTATCATGCACATGCAAATTGTTCTCAACCAAGTTAGTTTATTCATCACACCATCACATTACAAGCATAAGACTACTATAGGGGAAGACTACACGAGGGCTGTGGCAGAACCACCCGAATTATTCCAGCTTAAGTGCCTAAGTCATGCCTCAAGGGCCGTGACACACTTAAATCGGAATAACCCGTCAGTCCTTCAGATCTAGTCTGATAGAGCCACTTAACCAGGATCAAATTCCACAATCCCACTCGAAGGTGAGTCACAGAAGAAATACAATAAAACAGGAAACCTCAAATTAAGTACTGAATTATTACATAAATCGGAGTTCTGGAGTAGCAAATAAGTTCATTAAGTAAGGTGCAGCGGATAATCGATGTCGTCGGTAATGAGGAAATGGGCAAGGCCTAGCCCACTACTCCTCATGCTCCTCTCCTGCCGGAGCAACATCCCACTCGACCGTCCAACCCGGTGGCAGGGTGGTAGGCCAAGTCACACCATCAACCAACTCCTGCATGGTACCTGCAAAAATGGTGCCACAAGCAAGGCTGAGTATACTAATACTCAGCTAGACTTACCCGGTGTGAGGAGTCTACTCCTCTACCTCTAGACTATGCAGCTATTTGGCTGAGGGGTTTGGTTTGCCAAAAGCACTAGCCGAGTCTAAAAACAAGTTTTAGCTTTTCCAATTCTAGTATCATTAATTCAGCTAAGTTTGCTCTTTCTAAGCATACATGGTAACAATCAATTAGTTCAAACAACAAGTTATCTCATATAACCACATTTCACTTTTTACTCGATGCAGTACAAGGAATCAAGCAGTCTCATTAGCTGCGAGAAGCAGACGATTCGAATCGAGTTTTAAACCTTGCAAGGTAAACCTAAACACACGGCATGTCAGGGTACTCCGACCCCACACATGACAACCGTCCCCATCGATTCCCCGTTCGCGTCCAGGCCTCACCGCCTTGGCATACAATGCTCCACTGACCCCGGCTGCCGCCGTGCAGTGACCGCACTTGTACCCACCATAGCTAGCATGGGAGAACCAGTCTCAGGTCGCATGAGGGATAAAGTCCGCGCCCGGCTTCACTCAGGTACTAGGTTTACCGGTTACCATTTTTCCCGGCATGTGTTTAGTACGTTCAAAAGCTTGACTCAGGTATCCACACATTAATCCTTAATTCATTTTCCCGTCTTATGGACAAGGCATCCTCTCTGGATCCAAGTCCATAGACCAACATATATCCCATTACCAAGATGAATACAATCAATTCCTGACCTCGCGCGAGTGCTAGAAAAATCACTCGACTTCTACCGAGATCCTGATTAGCAAGCAGCTACTCGACCTAGCATACTAGTATCCATCTCAAAAAGGAGTCCTAAGTTCATGCAACTAGAGGTTTCAAGCAACTCCTACACTTAAGTGCACATTACAAACCTACAAGCATTAAGTGTAGTAAGGTAGCATATAATAACATGGTTATGCATAAGACCGGGGCTTGCCTTCGATTGCTGGGGCTGCGGGGAGATCCTCAATGGCAGCCTCTGAAGTCTGCTCCTGGTCCTCCTCTTGGACAGGTCCTTGCTCGGGGATGAGCACGTACTCTCCGTCGGCTAGATTACAATCTAATGAATGCAATGCGTAAGATATATGCATGATATAATATGTGCCTTTTTTTTTGAAATCATAACTTAAAGGTGTATAATCTTTCTTGAGTTGAACAAAGTTAACTTTACTTATGCAAGACCCTTGGGTGGTATACTTGGTAGATTAAGTTAAACTTTAGCTAAGGCAAGTGGTAGGTTTTACTTTTAGGGGTTCCACTGAATTCCTTTAAGTCTTAGGGATAAATGATAAGTACTCAGTTAGACTTATTGAGGTGGGGTTTATTTCCTCTTTCCTTTTTCTTTATTCTCTTTAATGTTTTGGAGTAGGTTTGAACTACAAGTTGCTTTTATAAAATTCTAAAAATTCTGTAAAAATTACAGTGGCTTGCTACTGGTGTGTGTTTCTCTGTCTTAAAATTTGGGGATCAGAAAGTGAATAGTTTTCTCTGCACAAAATTGTTAAATTCTAGGGTAAAAGAGGTGCTTTGAACTACAACTACCATTTAACAGTGGGTAATTCTTCAAAACTTATTTTTGCTGACTTTTAGGTGTTATAACATGACTTGATACAAATTTCTAGTCATTAATACCTTTTAATTATTTTTCTATGGTTTTCTCAATTTTCTAGCCAAATGGGTGCTTTCTACTACCACTATATTTGAAAAATATCAAACAACAGAATTCTTATTTTTCTTAGTCATTGTTTTGTGCAAGAGCAATCATTCTGAAGTTTGGCATCTTTTTGCTTAAGGGAAGGGGGTGGGGTGCCTTATTTGAATTAAATGGCCTTTCCCTTGAATTATTAACAAATGGTATGAGTTTGCTTCTTTTTTCATGGGTTTGCATTTTTCTCTGGTAGTTTACCTCATCATGGGCTTAGCTAATTTTTGGTTGCCCATTATCTCATTATTTGAGGTTGTTCATGATTTAGTTGGAAAATGCCTTATTATCACTTTGTATTTATTTCCCTTACTTAAAAAGTTGGACTGAGGTGCTCCATATTTTTGTAGTGGGGCTCTGGTGGTTATAAGTTCACTGGATTTTTGTTAAGCATTTTGGTTATAGTTTTGCCTCTTTAATAATTGATTTTCAGTCTTATTTAGGCTAAACAAATCACTTTAATTTAAAACTAATCCAAACTAATAGTCTCTGTATTTTTCCTAGGTTCTTTGTTTCATAAATAAACTAGGAAAAATAATATTAGTCACTGTTCATTAGTTTCTAACACCCTTATGATTTTCTCTAAGTTTTGGTCAAAACATCTTCAAATGAGAAACTACATCATAATGTCTAATGCTGGGGTCCCTACTATTTTTAAACAGTGTCTAAAAGAGGTCTGAATACCCACAAATTTTCTTAAGTCTAGTACAGAAGAAAAACTAATTTTCCTTGATTAAATAAGGTTTAGGGGGGTTTCTGTTTTTAATTTTAAACTCTAAAAGGTTGAACAGAAGCATAGGGTTTACTATTTTTAAATGATAGATTGTAATATACAGAGGCTAGCAAAATTGGTTTGACATTTTTTGAGTAAGAATTCATCAAGTTATGAATTTTACAAGTTCTCTGGTTATTAAAAAGGATTTCAGAATCGATTTAAATGAAAACTACTTTGCACTGGGGTCCCTGGACGTTTTCTAAGTTTTTCCTCGCGAATCAGTCCTCAGGTTACTATTCACCAGGGTCTCTGACATTGCAGAAAACCCCTCGGGTTCTTCACCTCCTAACCCGAGGTCCTTAGCTAATCTTATACAGTAGCCGCGGCGGGGAAAAGGGCGGAGGGGCTTACCGGCGGCGAGACTGCTCCGGTGAAGTGGTCGAGGATGAAGGGGAGGTCCTGGGGATCACAACGGTGGGCGAAACACCGTCGGAGATGGCCGGAGTCGGTCGGTCCACGCGCGCAGGCGGGGATGCTCGTCGGCGGCGAGGAGACCGGCCTGGCCACGGCGAGATAGGTCAATTGAATGGGTCAGAGAGGTTCACGGGATGCCAGAGAAGACATGAGCGAAAGGAATTGGGCGGAGACTCACCGGATAACTCGGTCCACGCGCGGCGGCGGATGACCGAAGTCCGGCGAAGTCGATCTCGGGCCTCCGGTGAAGTCCGGCTGGGTCCGAGGGCTTGGCGAGCTTCACGGGCTACTGGTGGAGCTGGCCGAAGCACTGGCTTGACTTGAGGGTGGCTGGAGGGAGCTGGCCACGGTGGCCGAAGCTCGGGCGGCAATGGCGGGCGGAAATCAAGCTCGCCGGAGCTAAGGAAAGCGGCTGGCCGAAGAGGGTGAGTGCGGGGTGAAGTGAGGCGCGCCTGGGGAGGCTTTATAGGCGCGGGCGGGCACGGCCGAGGGCGAGGACGCGCGGCGGACTTGACCGAACGCCGGGGAGCGCGCGCGCGCGGGTTGGGCGAGCTCTGGCACGCCGGCCAGGGTCGAACACGTGGGAGCACGCGTTCTGCCCAAGTTCTGGCGCGTGTAGTCGCTCATCCGAGCCTGCTCTCGCCTTGGTCAATGCACAAAACCTCTTCCCCTCCCTACAAGCTACCATTCTTGTGTGGAGGTCATAGGATTTTGCCTACTGGTTGCAGAGATATGGAGCCAGGAAATCTGGTCTGTCTCCCTGCGCAAATCCGAGGCAAATCCAAGGTTTAGTCGTGTCTAGGGCTCGCGTCCCAATGCCATCTTCTGGCACACGACAGAGGGGTTAGTTAGGCACATTTTTGTCAATGGGACCATTAGGATTCGAGTTAAGGATCAAGGTGAACATCTCTGATCTTTGGATCAAGGTCTGATTTTCAGAAATCTGAAATTCAGAATTCTTATTAAGTCCACACATGGAAAGCTTGATTTGGGGTTTTATTTGAGCTATTTTGGCTAAGCTTTCTCAATCTTTCTTGCTGCCCATTAAATATACTTTAATTTTTATAATTGGCTCAACTCAAAATTTTAAACTTTTCACTTCCTTTTTTTCTTACTTTCTGAATTTTGCTCTTGGGGCTCATTTTGGGATTTTTAAACTAGGGTTGCATGATCTTATCTTTTAAGGGACTCAATTGCTTTGATCATGACACTTTTAAGTATGTACTTGGTGACTTTATCATTACTTAAGTTATTTGATGCTCATGCTTACTTTGGTTCACATAAAATAATGGTTCTAGGTTTAGCTTTTGAAGGAAAAACCCTGAGTGACACTGGGGTGTCACAGCCTTCCCCCCTTAAAGGAATCTCGTCCCGAGATTCGGGCCAGAGTCCTCCCGGGGTAAAGCGAAGGGTGAGACTGATAGGAAAAAGGGTGATGATTGCCATTATTAGGATAAACTGCTCTTCGAATGTCATTCTCTTTGCAACTTCAGAAGGAAGTCCTTTTAAGTTTCTCTTTATAGTTACTTCATTCTGAATTAAGATCATATTTTTGGAAATTAGATTCGAAAGGCAGGAGGAGGGGTTGGGGGTGATTACGTACCAACTTCCTTAGGTAGGCAATCGGGAAAGTTGGATCTCAGGAATTCCTCGGTTTCCCAAGTAGCTTCCTCCTCTGAGTGATTACTCCACTGGACCTTGAACATCTTGATCGATTTAGCCCGAGTTGATCTTTCCTTGCAATCCAGAATCTTGGAGGGGTACTCTTGGTACGAGAGATCTGGCTCTATCTCCAATTCTGGCTCTGCTAAGATTTCAGTCGGTAATCGAACACACTTCTTCAGCTGAGATACATGGAAAACATTGTGAATGGCAGACATCCTTGAAGGTAACTTCAGCTTGTATGCCACGGGTCCACATGCTTCTATGATCTCATAAGGTCCAATGTAACGAGGGGCTAGCTTGCCTTTGATCCCAAACCTCTGCATTCCCTTGGTGGGTGATACCTTGAGGTATACAAAACTTCCCACCTCGAACTGGAGAGGTTTCCTTCTTCTATCATGATAACTCTTCTGCCTGGCCTGAGCAGCTTCTAGATTCTTCCTGATTAGCTTGACCTTCCTTTCGGCTTCAGTCACTAAATCAGGTCCAAAAACTTCTCTTTCACCAGACTGAGACCAATTGAGTGGTGTCCTGCACCTTCTTCCATAGAGAGCTTCAAAAGGTGCCATCTTTAGGCTGGATTGATAACTATTGTTATAAGCAAACTCTGCCAAGGAGAGGTGCTTATCCCAGTTCTTGCCACAATCGATCGCACAAGCTCTCAGCATATCTTCCAGGATTTGGTTTACCCTTTCCGTCTGACCATCAGTCTGTGGGTGGTAAGCTGAACTTCTGATTAGCTTAGTTCCCAAAGACTTTTGCAATTGTTCCCAAAATCTGGCAACAAATTGGGCTCCTCGGTCAGAAACAATGGTCCGAGGTAATCCGTGCAAACACACGATCCGGTCAATATACAATTCTGCATACTTCTGAGCCTTATCAGTGGTGTGCACAGGAAGAAAATGTGCCACTTTTGTCAATCGGTCCACAATAACCCAAATTGAATCATGATGACGGGAGGTGTTAGGCAGACCCACAATGAAATCCATGCTGATGTCGTCCCACTTCCACGAAGGTACGGGTAGTGGTTGCAAAGCTCCAGCGGACTTCAAGTGGCTTGCCTTTACCCTCTGACAGGTGTCACATTCTGATACATACTGGGCTATCTCCCTCTTCATTCTGGTCCACCAGTACAAAGGCTTCAAATCATGGTACATCTTGGTGCTTCCCGGATGCATAGAGAATCTGGAGAGGTGAGCTTCATCCAAAATTCTCCTCTTGAGATCCTGATCTTTAGGAATTACCAATCTGCTTTTGAACCATAACACACCCTTCTCATCCTGGCGGAAACAATTATACTTCTCAATCTTCTGATGGAGATTCTTCTTGATAATCTGCACTCCCTTGTCACTGAGCTGGGCCATAATGATCTGGTCTTGCAAAGCTGGCTCAACAGAAATGTGAGACAAAGAACCAGAGGAAATTACTTCAATTTGCATCTTGCTCAACTCATCACACAAGGTGTTAATGCGAGAATCCATCAGAACACAGTTGCACTGCAACTTCCGACTCAAAGCGTCAGCTACCACATTAGCCTTTCCTGGGTGATAATGCACCTCCAGGTCATAATCCTTGATCAGCTCTAGCCATCTTCTCTGCCTCATGTTAAGATCAGCCTGAGTAAAAATGTACTTAAGGCTCTTATGATCAGTGAAGATGTTGCAGTGGGTTCCCATTAGATAGTGCCTCCACATCTTTAATGCATGAACCACTGCTGCTAACTCAAGGTCATGAGTGGGATAATTCTGCTCATGAGGCCTGAGTGCTCTTGAAGCATAAGCAATGACTCGGTTGTCTTGCATCAAGACACAACCTAGCCCGGTGCCCGAGGCATCACAATATACATCAAAAGGCTTGCTGCTGTCGGGTTGCGCCAATACTGGTGCTGTGGTCAGATGCTGCCTTAATGCATGGAAGGCATCTTCGCACTTCTGACTCCACACAAATTTGACTTCTTTCTTTAGCAATTCAGTAATAGGCTTCGCAATTCGAGAGAAGTCCGGAATAAATCTTCGGTAATAACCAGCTAATCCCAGAAAACTCCGAATCTGACGAACAGTTGTTGGTGGCTTCCAGTTCATCACCTCTTGCACTTTATCCGGATCAACAGCTATTCCAGCCTGAGAGATAGTGTGACCCAAGAATTTGATTTCCTTCAGCCAAAAATCACACTTGGATAACTTGGCATAAAGGTGGTGCTCTCGCAGACGTTGAAGCACTACATGCAAATGCCCGGCATGTTCTTCCTCGTTCTTTGAGTACACCAGAATGTCATCGATGAAAACCACCACGAACTTATCCAATTCCGGCATAAAAACAGAATTCATCAGATACATGAAATACGCTGGTGCATTTGTCAGCCCAAATGACATCACCAAGAATTCATATAGCCCATATCTGGTCGAGAATGCCGTCTTCGGAATATCACTTGCTCGTATTTTGATCTGATGGTAGCCAGAGCGAAGGTCTATTTTGGAAAACACCTTGGCTCCGACCAACTGGTCAAAGAGAACATCAATACGAGGCAAAGGATACTTGTTCTTGATGGTTACCGCATTAAGAGGGCGGTAATCTATACACAGCCTCAAGCTTTCATCCTTTTTCTTCACAAACAGTGCTGGGCATCCCCAAGGCGAAGTGCTTGGGCGAATGAAACCCTTATCCAGCAACTCTTGCAATTGCTTCTTCAATTCTGCCAACTCAGCGGGTGGCATTCGGTAGGGCCTCTTGGAAATTGGGGCCGTTCCCGGTTGCAACTCGATGGCGAATTCAATGTCCCGGTCCGGTGGCATTCCTGGCAATTCATCAGGAAAGACATCTGCATACTCACAGACTACTGGGATCTTCTTCAGGGGTAGCTCCGTCATAGAGAAAGCACATGACTGAGAAGAACCCTGACTAGGCAAAATCAAAGTGAAATTTCCGCAGAAGGGAGAACTAACTTCCACGGTACGACTGGCTACATCAAGCACAGCTTGGTGCAAGGTCATCCAATTTGCCCCTAGAATAATGTCCACATTCTCCAATCCCAACACAAGAAGAGTGGTTTTGATAATGTGGCTTCCCAGTTGAATAGGCACACTTTGGTTTAATTGATTAGTTGCAATTTTACCCCCAGGTGTGACTATCATGAATGACCCTTTTGAGTGAGAGAATGGCAGTTTGCATTTAGCACTGAACTTTCGGCTAATGAAACTATGAGATGCACCAGAATCAAACAGAATTAAAGCAGGTTGATTATAAACTGAAAAGATACCAGTCATGATAGGAGCTCCTTCTGGCACTTCCTCAAGAGCAGTGAAGTTGAGCTTCCCTTGCCTGACTTGCACCTTCTGCTTTCTTCCCTTGTCTTGATTTGGTGCTGGCATCTGCCTCTGCTGGTTCCTGGGGCAATTTTTAGCATAGTGGCCCACATTGCCACAAGTGAAACACTTGTTCCCATTGCCCTGGCGGAACTGCTGCTGCTGCGGAGGCTGATTGTTCCTTGGGGCGGGAGCTGGGTAGCGGTTGGGTGTCGGCTGCTGCTGCTGCTGAGGTGGCCTGATCACCCATCTGCCTGCCTGCTGCTGGAAACCCCTGCTCTGGTTGTGAGAAACAATCCGGAACCTCTGAGCTTGAGCGGATGGTGCTGCCATCGGTGCCTTTCTCTTCTTCTCTGCCCGGTGAGCAACAATGCAATCCTCCTGAGAGATGGCCATGTTGACCAACTCATTGAAGCTATTGGCCCGGACAGTGTTGAGTCGTTCCCGCAGCTTGGTATTGAGACCCCTGCGGAAGCGATCCCTCTTCTTCTCATCGGAATCAGCATGATACCCTGCATACTGGCATAAGTCATTGAAGGCTTGCGCATACTGCAGTACCGTGCGGGTTCCTTGATTGAGGGCCAGAAATTCATTCAACTTCCGATCAAGAATGCCAGCTGGAATGTGGTGTCCTCTGAAGGCAGTCTTGAATTCCTCCCAAGATACCTCACGATCAGCGGGGAGCATAGCACGGAAGTGATCCCACCAAGTCCGAGCAGATCCGCGAAGCTGCTGCGCGGCGAAGCGGGTCTTGGTAGCATCAGGGCAGTCTCCCGTGAGGAGGGGAAACTTGGACTCGACGACGCGAAGCCATACGTCGGCGTCCAACGGATCCTCTGCTTTGGCGAACAAGGGCGGCTGCGTGCTCAGAAACTCCTGGTATGTTGCCATAGCCGGAGGTCGCTGAGGCTGGCCTCCACCATGCTGCTGGGGGTGGGGCTGCCGCTGCAAGAGCTGTCGCAGAATCTCATTCTGCTGGGCCATCAGCTCCTGCACTGTGGGAGCTGGAGGAGGTGGCGGGGGAACCTGCTCGTTCTGCCCGCGACGCTGCCTAGCTGCCATCTGAAAACAGAGATTGTCGCCATTGTTATCCCAACTCACAATTTCGAACGGCAAGATATCATTTCATATAGAAGAAAAAGAATGCCATAATCATAATATCAGGTTCGAAATGAAGATAACATGGTGACAAGGATCCCACAGATTCCAAATGTTCACAGGGTTACATTTATCAGGGGAAAGTACCCACAAGCCTAGTCCAAAATGTGATACTACTAAGCTCGCATAGGTTTCTATCCACCTAAAATGTCAAGGTGACAGCTTAACCCTGAGCGGTGGAAGCGACACTGGATGCGGGTGAAGGGGGCATCGCGGAGGTAGTCCCATTGGCACCAGGGGCTGGTCCTAGCTCCTCGGGAGCCTCTTCTCCCTCGCTTCCTGCTTCATTGGCCTCCATTTCCAGGTGGTGCATGTCCAGGTGGTCATTTGCTTCCTCGAGTTCCCTCTGCACATCGTGAAGCTGGTTCTCCAAGACATCAATAGTGTTGTCTCGGATCTCCACCTGCTGTTCCAGGGTAGCGATACGCTGGTTCAGCCTCTCCACCTGCAGATCCTTTTCCACCAACTCTGTGGATAGGTCGACCACAAAATCTTCCCGACTGTCGAGAGTGAGCTTGGCAGTCCGAGCGGTGTTAGCGAGAAGTGTCATAGCATCGCTCTGAAGGGCCTGAAGGCGGTACAGCGCACTCATGCACTGAACAGTGACCCTCCCAACCAAGTCAGGATACATGGCCCACACATCCTTCACATGGCTCACGCGGTTACACCACATGGGATCATCCTTCCTCTCAGCAGGGAAGAGTCCCAAGGGGTGCATCACCATCTCCAGGGGGTGGTAGCCACAGAAAGTCGTCAGAGCCTTCATGGCTGCTGCCTCAACGGTGTCGTCCGTCCTGAGCCCGATCGTCTCAGAGTCAAGAGAACGCCAACCCGGCTGAAGGGGATGAGCCTCCAAGGCCAGCCAGACCCGACAACGAGGTACCCGATGCTCCTCATACAACTGCACCGTGTACAAAGGGGGCGTAGGGTAACCGGCGGAGTTAAGCACTTCCCACAAGATGGATGGAAAGCCATCGCGAGAAAGGAAGTCAGAACTGAAACGAGAGTCTCCTCCACTAGCGGGGGTGGGTGAATTCATCTGCGGAAGGGGATCAAAGATAAAGATTATGGTGGAGGGAAAAAGAAAAAGAGAGCCCGAATGATTTTAAAGAAAAAGGGGTTAGCTCAGTTTTAATTCCTCTTTGTGTTTTATAATGCATGCATGCTGGAAGAAACGTTACCTCTCAAAAGAAAATAGGGTGCCTTTTTAGGGCATCCTAAATTATAGGTATTGGCCCACGGGGCCTAATTAATTAGCCACCTATTCCCCTCTATGCCTAAGGCCTTTCGTCCTAGGTCTAGCGGTCTAGTCCTGACGATCTATAGCAGTTTCTAGGCAAATTTTAGATTTTGAAAATTGGTATTCTTGGTTTATTGTTTTTCTCTGTGGTGGAATTTGCTCCGATACCAGCTGTGGCAGAACCACCCGAATTATTCCAGCTTAAGTGCCTAAGTCATGCCTCAAGGGCCGTGACACACTTAAATCGGAATAACCCGTCAGTCCTTCAGATCTAGTCTGATAGAGCCACTTAACCAGGATCAAATTCCACAATCCCACTCGAAGGTGAGTCACAGAAGAAATACAATAAAACAGGAAACCTCAAATTAAGTACTGAATTATTACATAAATCGGAGTTCTGGAGTAGCAAATAAGTTCATTAAGTAAGGTGCAGCGGATAATCGATGTCGTCGGTAATGAGGAAATGGGCAAGGCCTAGCCCACTACTCCTCATGCTCCTCTCCTGCCGGAGCAACATCCCACTCGACCGTCCAACCCGGTGGCAGGGTGGTAGGCCAAGTCACACCATCAACCAACTCCTGCATGGTACCTGCAAAAATGGTGCCACAAGCAAGGCTGAGTATACTAATACTCAGCTAGACTTACCCGGTGTGAGGAGTCTACTCCTCTACCTCTAGACTATGCAGCTATTTGGCTGAGGGGTTTGGTTTGCCAAAAGCACTAGCCGAGTCTAAAAACAAGTTTTAGCTTTTCCAATTCTAGTATCATTAATTCAGCTAAGTTTGCTCTTTCTAAGCATACATGGTAACAATCAATTAGTTCAAACAACAAGTTATCTCATATAACCACATTTCACTTTTTACTCGATGCAGTACAAGGAATCAAGCAGTCTCATTAGCTGCGAGAAGCAGACGATTCGAATCGAGTTTTAAACCTTGCAAGGTAAACCTAAACACACGGCATGTCAGGGTACTCCGACCCCACACATGACAACCGTCCCCATCGATTCCCCGTTCGCGTCCAGGCCTCACCGCCTTGGCATACAATGCTCCACTGACCCCGGCTGCCGCCGTGCAGTGACCGCACTTGTACCCACCATAGCTAGCATGGGAGAACCAGTCTCAGGTCGCATGAGGGATAAAGTCCGCGCCCGGCTTCACTCAGGTACTAGGTTTACCGGTTACCATTTTTCCCGGCATGTGTTTAGTACGTTCAAAAGCTTGACTCAGGTATCCACACATTAATCCTTAATTCATTTTCCCGTCTTATGGACAAGGCATCCTCCCTGGATCCAAGTCCATAGACCAACATATATCCCATTACCAAGATGAATACAATCAATTCCTGACCTCGCGCGAGTGCTAGAAAAATCACTCGACTTCTACCGAGATCCTGATTAGCAAGCAGCTACTCGACCTAGCATACTAGTATCCATCTCAAAAAGGAGTCCTAAGTTCATGCAACTAGAGGTTTCAAGCAACTCCTACACTTAAGTGCACATTACAAACCTACAAGCATTAAGTGTAGTAAGGTAGCATATAATAACATGGTTATGCATAAGACCGGGGCTTGCCTTCGATTGCTGGGGCTGCGGGGAGATCCTCAATGGCAGCCTCTGAAGTCTGCTCCTGGTCCTCCTCTTGGACAGGTCCTTGCTCGGGGATGAGCACGTACTCTCCGTCGGCTAGATTACAATCTAATGAATGCAATGCGTAAGATATATGCATGATATAATATGTGCCTTTTTTTTTGAAATCATAACTTAAAGGTGTATAATCTTTCTTGAGTTGAACAAAGTTAACTTTACTTATGCAAGACCCTTGGGTGGTATACTTGGTAGATTAAGTTAAACTTTAGCTAAGGCAAGTGGTAGGTTTTACTTTTAGGGGTTCCACTGAATTCCTTTAAGTCTTAGGGATAAATGATAAGTACTCAGTTAGACTTATTGAGGTGGGGTTTATTTCCTCTTTCCTTTTTCTTTATTCTCTTTAATGTTTTGGAGTAGGTTTGAACTACAAGTTGCTTTTATAAAATTCTAAAAATTCTGTAAAAATTACAGTGGCTTGCTACTGGTGTGTGTTTCTCTGTCTTAAAATTTGGGGATCAGAAAGTGAATAGTTTTCTCTGCACAAAATTGTTAAATTCTAGGGTAAAAGAGGTGCTTTGAACTACAACTACCATTTAACAGTGGGTAATTCTTCAAAACTTATTTTTGCTGACTTTTAGGTGTTATAACATGACTTGATACAAATTTCTAGTCATTAATACCTTTTAATTATTTTTCTATGGTTTTCTCAATTTTCTAGCCAAATGGGTGCTTTCTACTACCACTATATTTGAAAAATATCAAACAACAGAATTCTTATTTTTCTTAGTCATTGTTTTGTGCAAGAGCAATCATTCTGAAGTTTGGCATCTTTTTGCTTAAGGGAAGGGGGTGGGGTGCCTTATTTGAATTAAATGGCCTTTCCCTTGAATTATTAACAAATGGTATGAGTTTGCTTCTTTTTTCATGGGTTTGCATTTTTCTCTGGTAGTTTACCTCATCATGGGCTTAGCTAATTTTTGGTTGCCCATTATCTCATTATTTGAGGTTGTTCATGATTTAGTTGGAAAATGCCTTATTATCACTTTGTATTTATTTCCCTTACTTAAAAAGTTGGACTGAGGTGCTCCATATTTTTGTAGTGGGGCTCTGGTGGTTATAAGTTCACTGGATTTTTGTTAAGCATTTTGGTTATAGTTTTGCCTCTTTAATAATTGATTTTCAGTCTTATTTAGGCTAAACAAATCACTTTAATTTAAAACTAATCCAAACTAATAGTCTCTGTATTTTTCCTAGGTTCTTTGTTTCATAAATAAACTAGGAAAAATAATATTAGTCACTGTTCATTAGTTTCTAACACCCTTATGATTTTCTCTAAGTTTTGGTCAAAACATCTTCAAATGAGAAACTACATCATAATGTCTAATGCTGGGGTCCCTACTATTTTTAAACAGTGTCTAAAAGAGGTCTGAATACCCACAAATTTTCTTAAGTCTAGTACAGAAGAAAAACTAATTTTCCTTGATTAAATAAGGTTTAGGGGGGTTTCTGTTTTTAATTTTAAACTCTAAAAGGTTGAACAGAAGCATAGGGTTTACTATTTTTAAATGATAGATTGTAATATACAGAGGCTAGCAAAATTGGTTTGACATTTTTTGAGTAAGAATTCATCAAGTTATGAATTTTACAAGTTCTCTGGTTATTAAAAAGGATTTCAGAATCGATTTAAATGAAAACTACTTTGCACTGGGGTCCCTGGACGTTTTCTAAGTTTTTCCTCGCGAATCAGTCCTCAGGTTACTATTCACCAGGGTCTCTGACATTGCAGAAAACCCCTCGGGTTCTTCACCTCCTAACCCGAGGTCCTTAGCTAATCTTATACAGTAGCCGCGGCGGGGAAAAGGGCGGAGGGGCTTACCGGCGGCGAGACTGCTCCGGTGAAGTGGTCGAGGATGAAGGGGAGGTCCTGGGGATCACAACGGTGGGCGAAACACCGTCGGAGATGGCCGGAGTCGGTCGGTCCACGCGCGCAGGCGGGGATGCTCGTCGGCGGCGAGGAGACCGGCCTGGCCACGGCGAGATAGGTCAATTGAATGGGTCAGAGAGGTTCACGGGATGCCAGAGAAGACATGAGCGAAAGGAATTGGGCGGAGACTCACCGGATAACTCGGTCCACGCGCGGCGGCGGATGACCGAAGTCCGGCGAAGTCGATCTCGGGCCTCCGGTGAAGTCCGGCTGGGTCCGAGGGCTTGGCGAGCTTCACGGGCTACTGGTGGAGCTGGCCGAAGCACTGGCTTGACTTGAGGGTGGCTGGAGGGAGCTGGCCACGGTGGCCGAAGCTCGGGCGGCAATGGCGGGCGGAAATCAAGCTCGCCGGAGCTAAGGAAAGCGGCTGGCCGAAGAGGGTGAGTGCGGGGTGAAGTGAGGCGCGCCTGGGGAGGCTTTATAGGCGCGGGCGGGCACGGCCGAGGGCGAGGACGCGCGGCGGACTTGACCGAACGCCGGGGAGCGCGCGCGCGCGGGTTGGGCGAGCTCTGGCACGCCGGCCAGGGTCGAACACGTGGGAGCACGCGTTCTGCCCAAGTTCTGGCGCGTGTAGTCGCTCATCCGAGCCTGCTCTCGCCTTGGTCAATGCACAAAACCTCTTCCCCTCCCTACAAGCTACCATTCTTGTGTGGAGGTCATAGGATTTTGCCTACTGGTTGCAGAGATATGGAGCCAGGAAATCTGGTCTGTCTCCCTGCGCAAATCCGAGGCAAATCCAAGGTTTAGTCGTGTCTAGGGCTCGCGTCCCAATGCCATCTTCTGGCACACGACAGAGGGGTTAGTTAGGCACATTTTTGTCAATGGGACCATTAGGATTCGAGTTAAGGATCAAGGTGAACATCTCTGATCTTTGGATCAAGGTCTGATTTTCAGAAATCTGAAATTCAGAATTCTTATTAAGTCCACACATGGAAAGCTTGATTTGGGGTTTTATTTGAGCTATTTTGGCTAAGCTTTCTCAATCTTTCTTGCTGCCCATTAAATATACTTTAATTTTTATAATTGGCTCAACTCAAAATTTTAAACTTTTCACTTCCTTTTTTTCTTACTTTCTGAATTTTGCTCTTGGGGCTCATTTTGGGATTTTTAAACTAGGGTTGCATGATCTTATCTTTTAAGGGACTCAATTGCTTTGATCATGACACTTTTAAGTATGTACTTGGTGACTTTATCATTACTTAAGTTATTTGATGCTCATGCTTACTTTGGTTCACATAAAATAATGGTTCTAGGTTTAGCTTTTGAAGGAAAAACCCTGAGTGACACTGGGGTGTCACAAGGGCGTTCTTCGAGGT
The DNA here is from genome assembly GCA_029449295.1 of Zea luxurians. Classification (NCBI taxonomy): domain Eukaryota; kingdom Viridiplantae; phylum Streptophyta; class Magnoliopsida; order Poales; family Poaceae; genus Zea; species Zea luxurians. The sequence continues at coordinate 99,516,346 of JAOPSE010000014.1, read as the reverse complement.
GCTAGCGAGTTCCTTGTCTAAGGTGTCCCCAAATGCCTTGAGAAGATCATCGAGGCTGGCTAGGGATACATCTTCTTCGTCGGACCAGTCATCGATTCTGGGGGGAGGTAGGGCTAGAGGGGCCTTCTTCTTCTTCTTCTTCTCTGTCTGTCATCCTTGGTTAGTGGTCTTCTTCTGGATCTTCTTTTTGGGGGCGAGTGCCTTTAGCTTCTTGTCAAAGTCTATCTTCAAGGTCCGATAGGCCTCACGGGTGTTGGCTTCCTCGCCTTCCACTATGCTGAGACTCTCCTGGAGGGATACCTTCTCTTGCGTAAGCTCTTTGACTTGCTGCTCTAGGCTTTCCACTCGGGAGTTTAGGTGGGTACAATGGGAGGAGAGCTCATCGTAGTGGTTGTCGAGGGTGTGGAGGTATCCGGCCATGTAGACGATAGTGGGATCATCTTCTATGGGATCTCCTCCTGACAGAGCCTGGAGTCTTTTCTTCCAGGTTGGGGTGTTTTTGTTGCTGGGTGGGAAATATCGGAGGGGAGTTTCAAAGGTCTCTCGGCTATAGTTTTGGCATAGTTGTTTGAGGGCTTTTCGAGCAACGCTCTGGCATGTGTCTGGGAAGCGGTGCCCGATGAAGGTAATTTGGAAAGGAGGGTGGTTTGGGTAGTTCCGGCTTTCTCCCAAGTAGACCGCCATAGAGCACTTTTCCATTCCATTTTCACGGTACTCTTTCCAGACATATTCGGGCTTCTTGCGGATCCCCAAGCGCAGTGCGCAGCTTCGAAGAAGGTGAGGAAAGCCTTCCTCCTCTGAGCAATAGGAAGTCCTAATCACCCAGGGGTTTTCCATCTGGTAGACGAAAAGAAAGGTCTATTAATATCGGGGAAAAGGGGAAAGAGTGTTTCTTGGAGGTAAGAGGTGTTTTCTTGTTAAGGCAACTTTTAAGGTCAGGGCTGTGGTCTACGGCCAGTCCTATAGGCTCCGATACCACCTGAAGCGTCCCGATCCTTTGGGACTCAAATGTGATATAATTACTAGTCCCAGGAGGCTAGTAACCACATTCATTACTTCAAATAGTTACAGAGTCTGAATAATGTTATTACAATACCGGGGATACAAGCTCGAAAGTGAGCCGAAAAACATAATGCGCAGAGGAAGATAAAATAGCCCAAGCCACAGGCAGAACTGGGTGAAGACACAACCCCATCAATCAAGCATAGCAGAAAAGAAGTCTTCAGCTGCTGAAAAACATAAATGAATCTGAGTGAATACACTAGGTTAGGGGATAGAGAGGGAGATGGGCTTCACCTTGGGTGTATGGAGATGGGCCACGGTTGACACCCCGCACGAGTTGGCATCGAAGAGGAAACCGCGCCCTGACTGGTCCATGCAGAAAACTTTGCAGTTCGAAAACGGGAAGCAATCCAACTTCCATTCTTTGCTTTCAAATGACGCTGAAGATCGGAAGCTCATTACCGGCGTGGGGAGCCGAATGATATCCAACGCGCGGGGCCGCACCATGTAGTCTTCTTGTCCTGCTGCGGACTCCAATCGATCTCCGTTTGGTTTTGGCGCTGGCGTTGAGTTAAAGATGCGACCCAGGCCGATGCGGTGCAGCGACTTGACGCCAGGGGAGTGGTTGGCCGCGATCAGATTCAGAAACCGCCGAGAGAGACCCGTCGTCGATTTGAAGGTCCGAGACATATTGGACTACACAGTAAAAACCAGTGGGGGTGCATTATAGTTACGAAAACTGAAGAGTAACAGGCAATTATTGAGAGGCAATCCATCCCCTCGACTAAAGAGATTACTAACTAGCACCAAGATTCAGCACGATCAAGGAAGAAAGTATGTATACCTCTCGCAGCTAGCAGCAAACAGATCGCTGGAATCCCTTCTTCCGCCAATCAAGCGAGAAACGTTTCAGCCTGCAGCAGTGCCTTCAATCCCGGAGAAAACCCTAACAAATACTGCCAGAAAGAAGGATTAGAGGAAGAGAAGGAGTCGGCTTTGGATCAAACAGGATGAAGGTACTGCAGATCCGCACGCGGCTTTACCTGAGGCGCCACGTCGGAGAAGGGGCGGCGCTCCACAGAGCCGGAACAGAGGGTGGCGGCGGGGAGATTCTGATGAGTTCTTGTATCTAGGTCAAGCCGTCAAGGTCATCTATTTATAGAGTATATGTTCGCCGCGCTCTATTTGGGCCGTGACAAGGAGACGTAATCTTCCGTCCGTGGGCTTCTCAAAATAGGCCACGAAATGGTTATGCAGTTGCTTAGGTCCGTCAATCTCTTTACTCCTTTAAAGCGTCACTTGTCGTCCCGTCGTGCGTCCCAGTGCGAAGCGCGCGTCCACCCGCCAACTGACGCCACCACGCGACCGGTTTTACTCCTGACCCGGTGCCAGTCCACCCACGTTCCCACGCAACCGGTTTTACTCCTGAACCGGTGCCAGACCACCTGATCCGATTTTAATGCACACTCTGACAATAGGGCCCGCCAACCAGATTTCACGCTTTCCACATCCCCCACCTCACTCGAATTCACTCGGTTATGGCAATTTTTTAATCGGATCTTGCCGCTCTCACAACGCCTCACGTCCCTCTTTCTCTACTACACCTTAAGGCTGGAGCGAGGGCGTCCACCACCCTCACCGTGCCCCCGCTCCAGCCTCCGCCCGCAACGTCTTCCTCCCGGCAATCCCGCCCGCGACCGTGCCGTCCCTTCCCTGCATCCCGCCCCCGCCCGCGCCGTCCCTCCCTGCAATCCCGCCCCCGCCAGCGCCGTGTCCTTGCAGCGCATCTTTCCCACCTCTTTCTTTCCCTTGCTCTGCTAACTCGCCGCCGGTCCGTCGGTTGCCGCCTATCCTGCTTGCTCGCGCGGCCGCTGTTCATGGCGATGGTGGATGAAGGCGGCAAAGGAGAGGCGCAGCCGCCTGGATTAGACCCAAGAACCCGCCGATCTGCGGCGACCAGGGCGGCCGGCGACATGGATGGCGGTGGCCGAGGAGAGGAGTGGGAGGGCCCCCCGGCTACGTGCTCTCGCTCCCAGCGGCGGCGCTGCCCCTGCCCGTCGCCGTCTCCTGCCTGGACGCCACCGTCAGGCGCAAGGGGCGCAGCCATATCCGCCACTGTGGCCATCCGTCGGGCTGGTGGGCCTTCAGGCTCCCCGTCCCCGCGCCGGAGGAGGCAAAGGGGTCGGTTCCCCCATCGTCGGCGGCCAATAATCTGACCGAGGAGGGCCATTCCTGTCCTCGTCACCAGCGCCTGCCCGTGCGCCAGGCCCCGCCGGCCCGTCCCCCGGTCCACACACTCCCGCGCATGTAGAGGAGAGGTCAGCGAAGAGGGTCAGGATGTGCCTGCAGTGTGGCGCGGCGGTGACGCCGCAGTGGAGGTCGAGGCCGATGGGGCAGGGCACGCTCTGCAACGCCTGCTGGGTCCGGCTCAAGGCGGCAGGGGCACTGCGGGATCAGGTGAAGAACCGCCCCACGCCAGCGACCCGCGAGGACCCTCAGCTCGGAGATGCCTCTCCCCACGCGCGGCATGAACTGCGGCTTCTTCCCCACCAACGACGCCCTTCCCAAAACCCTCGACGCGCTGCTCTCGCCCAGATCCCGCACTGAACACGTGCGGCTTCCTTCCCCGGCTGTCGAGATGCCTCCTTCTACGCGCGGCTTTCTCCCCCACCAACGGCGCCCTTTCTCCCCAACACGCTGCGGCGGCCGAGATGAACGCACTGCTCTCGCTGAGATCCCGCGTCGATTCGATTCACCTGTGGTGCTCGCGACGAAGGCGCGTCGATTCTCCTTCCCGTTGACGAAGACGGCGGAGATCGTCGAGGCGCTGCACAACTACGGTATCTTCCTCGGCCTCTTCCTTGCTAGCGTTGTCAGGTATGCCTCTGCCGCTCTTCTCCCTAGCTGTTCTGTCTCACCAAGGGCAAATTCCCATGCCTGTCGAGTCAAGGCGACGCTTCCTAGGGAGCCACCAGCCCACGACTCCATCCACCGGCACCACATCGTCTGTGGCAGCGGCTCCTCCATCGCACATGTCGTTGTCCCCGGAGGCGAAGCGACGTGGACTCGAGTCCGTCTGTCGCCTTCACCTCCTCCATCGCATGCCGACTCCGTCGCGCCAATCCATCCGCGCACGTCCACCTCCACTACCTCCGTCCGCTCGGGAGTTGCCGTCCTCCGCGCTAGGCCTCGCTCTGTCTGGTTTGACTTCTTCGACATCTAGGCGCTCTACATCGTCGTCTTCTCACAGACAGAGAGTGAGTGCCTTCCTTGCATCCTCCCTCTGCCCCTCGTTCCCCTAGACAGGGTCCATCCATGTAGGGTATGGATCTCATCTCACCCGGTCGCGGTTCTAGCGACCTGATCTGTGCCACACATTCTTGATGAAGATTTGGAGATCCAACAAGGAGGCTCATGTGTTTGCTTCCTGCGGATTCATGAGTTTGAGCTGGACAAAAGTCAGTTTGACGAGAGGACAGAGAATGGCCTATACTCCGATTTCTACTTACATGGTAATTTTTTTTGTTTGAAGGAAAATAGGAGGGGTTCTATCTTCTGTCGTGCCTTGTTAAAAGATGCAAATGAAACATGGTACAAAACTTCAAGAAACAAAAAACAAAGAAAATGAGAAAGATTGCGGGTAAGCTTCTAACCATGGATCAATTTGGGGTTGATATTTTCCTTTTGCCCTTAGAATATCAATCACAATTTTTTAGCTCAAATTTGGCTTGCGGAGTAACTAAGCTTGTGGTTTTTATGCATATGTGCTAATGAATATATAATATATATTGTCTCTAAAGTGATACAATATGACAAATTAAGGGCATAAGGAAAATATCACGGTCTTAGCTGATTGGTGCTATCACAAGAGGCTCTCAAGCACAGTCCTTTTCAAGAAGTCATGTTAGCTGAAGAAGTCATTTCTTGTGACAGCATTCTATTCTATTGCTATCCAACAAGCCATGTCAGTATAATGTTCTATTGCTATTCAACAAGTAGTCATGTTAGTTGTAGCAGTCATCTTAGCTGAAGCCTGAAGCAGACATTTTTTTTGTTCAATTTACTTTATTGTGAGACAATAGATAGCTCATTGTTTTTTGGTTTGTTTAATTTTAAGCACATCCTCTTCAAGACTATGCAATATTACAATGACCAGTTAGTACTCTGCATGTTAAGCTGATAGATGTATCTTGCTTCTTTCAAGTATCACCAGTTTTGAATCATAAACAAATTGAACTAAGCTGAACTGAGCAGTTTGGATGCAGAGATTGGATCAATTCAGTTTGCATGCGGAGATTGAAAATTGGTGGCGTGTCTTCATCAGCTCAGTTTGCATGCAGCGATTGTATCCCCATACCAAGCGGTACTCCCTGGGTTAACAACAGTAGGGAAACGTCTGGACACCTGCTTCCAAACAGCATGGGGAAGGGAAAAACCGTCCTAGGAAACAAAGTGGAATTGAAAAGCCAATTAAATCCATGTCGGGGCTTTCCTTCCCTAGGCTATTAGCCACTTGATGCCAAACAAGGCCCAAGATCTGGCCTCATCACTGGGTTTGCTTCAAGGGGCATTTTGCCCGTTGCAGTGACGATCAGCTGCAGTTCTAGGCGCTCGACAAGCCGAAGCACCACAACGTGAAGGTGGCGAGGGGATGGGAGACGCCTACGCGAAGCGGGTGCTGCTCACTGCAGCTGGCGACACAGGTAAGTGTTGCTGCTAAGTTCAATTCTTTTATTCTTTCTATTTCATTGTTTTTCTGGGAGAATTTGCTTACCCTGGTAAACAGTACTCATGCCATGCCTTGTGTACTACGCAATTCACAGAACCAGAAAAGTGTGTGCAAGAAAGGTAGGGCTCAATTCAATAAATCCAAGATATGCTCCATTGTTGCTTTTAAAATCAGCTTTCGAGAGTGAGATTCTCACCGACTGTTATCACGTTTCTGTTTCTATGTTATCCATTTTGAAGGATCAGAAAAGGAGTGTGCTAATAGTTCCTACGACACACATGATATTGTGATAGGATCAGCTTGGTTGGACTACCTGAGCTGCTAAACGTGATCAGCTTGGCTGTCTGAGCTCCCAATCCACAGTCTTGATCCTTTTCGCTATTCATATGTATACTAGATCAGTGGTTTTTATTTTCTTCTCATATAATATGAGAAAAGTTATTTCTTTTTACTTTATTCTGCTTACATTATATAACAAGAAAATGTGGAGTGTTGTTTACAAGTTCATCTTGATCGTAATTTGACTGCTTATGTACGACAACAAATAGTCATGTTCCAAAATCATGCATTTCTGGTCATGATAAGTGTTTTTCCTTTCTATCTGACTCCATTCAATATTTTTTGAGTGCTTTGGTGTTTACTATTTGATACTCTTTTTATTTAGCTCATTATGAAACCTCCCTTTGTGGGTTGTCATGATAAATGTTTTTCTTTATGTCTGAGCTCATTCAAGAATTTTTTAGTGCTTTAGCGTTTTCTATTTTCTTAACAAGATGTGTGATTTTACCTATCTATTTAGTCATTTGTACAACGGGTGTAGTCTGATTTGTTCTGCATTAGTACATTGTTCCCAAGCACACAATAATGTGTACTTAGACAAATATAGCAAGCAATGTATCACCATTTACCAATCAGACTCAAAATAGTAAACAAAGAGAATAAAAATTGGGGAATTAGGACTGTGCGGAGTCATCTTACGAGGGACACGGAGAGAAGATTTACTGTACACATGTGAGTAAATTGGGGGGTTTCTAGCATTGTGCTTACTCTTAGTGGTGGTTGATTAAGAATGCAAATGGGTAAGTGGGTTCGAGCAGCCTGCTTAAAATGGTCTATTTGCTGGTTTGGACTACATTTGCATCCCTACATGTTGATTGATGCTATCAACCACTTATTTGCAATTGATATTTAAACTTAAAACTTTAGTAGTGTTACCAATGCTGTGAATTTGGGAGGATGAAAACTGGATAGTGCGTGTTTGGTTTAGGATCACCTGTGTCTAGATAGAAGTTGTTTGAGGTTTTGGGCTACAATTTCTAAATTGTTGCTTTGGATTCCCCCCCCCCCCCATATTCTTTTACATCTGTTATTAATTTGATTCCTTAGTATTTTGTCTCACTTAGGAGGATTTTAAAAACAATATAGGTCCTTTTACCTCTTGTAGTCTCACTATTTCAGGTTCTGCTTCAAAATACCTTATAGGTACCCTTTGGCGAAGACAGTGCCACTGATGTGTGCTGGATTCACCGTATATACGCCCATGATTCGGCACAGCATGAACCAACCAAGTAAATCACTTGGCGTAGGCGTAATTGGACTGGGTGGATTGGGCCACATGGACTTCAAATTTGGGAAGGCATTTTGGTTGAAGGTCACCGTTTTTAGACGAGTGAATCGAAGAGAGCTCAAGCCATTAATCTCCTCGGCGCAGATACTTTTGTCATATCATTTGACGAGAAATAGATGGAGGTATATATCGTTGCCCTTGATCTCCTTATTAGTGAACTTAGCAGCAATTCTTTAATTGTTATTAGTTCCAGTATATTTTGTTATTATGGACAATTTACATGAACACTTTAGTAGTGTGGCCTTTACAAGTCAAAGAAATATATAATGAAGTAATTGTGGCTTCGACTCGAGCAATTCTAGAGATAGTGACAGAAACAAGTAAAATATCTAAATAGCAACATGATTCTTAGCATACCTTGTAATGATAACAACAAAGGAAATTGAGTTTGCTTATATATGTTGCTCTTATTTTACAGGCCCTAAAAAGCTCCCTGCACTTCATTATTGACAGTTTGACACTGTTGTGGGTAACCACCCATTTGATCCCTACCCATCGCTTCTGAAAGCTGGTGGTATATTGACGATGGTTGGCTTTCCAAGTGAACTCAACGTGCATCTTGTAAGCCTGATTTTCGGTAGTGCTTAATTCCATGCGCAAATTTAGTCAGCCCATTATTTAAGAAAAATAAAATAGATTTTACACATTCCTTTCTAGCAGTGGAGGTGGAGGAACCAATGGGATCCATGAAATGCTGAACTTTTGTGCATCAAACAAAATATATCCAAAGATCGAGGTCATTAAAATGGACAATATCAACGAGGCTCTCGAGAGGCCTGTAAATTGGGATGTGAAATACCGCTTTGTAATTTAAAAAATAGTCTAATACCTTTGTTGCGTCCAGCCACTGAACGAGACATATACATTGTATGTTACTTTTCTTGCACTTGGGATTTTCATAAAGTGTGATGATTAACTAAATTTCTCAATCAAATATTGTTGTTCCATCGATCATTTATGGAGCACGCATTTGACGACTGGAGATCATGAGGACATCTGGATTCAGTCTTATACCAGTTACAAGGGCAAACGAAAGCCTGAACGGTCGGTGAAAGCATGATTTCTTTTTAATCCTGACGATCCAAGCAGCAACTTTGATTGCAGGCACAACTCTGGGTCTGGGGCCAAGACTGGGGACGCTAAAAAATGCCAAATTCACAGAGTGGCAGACAAATGCAGCTCGCTTTCCAGGCGTTGGCTCAGAGCCCACGGTATGCAACTTCTTCGGGGCCTCTTTGCCGCACTGCACACACTGGCTGGCTGCATCAGGTATGGCCACTCCACCGCTGCTAGACTGCCTGCCACTTTGCTCCGGCCGCAGTCTCCTCCCTCCTTTTCAGATGATCACTGATCAGTCCATCGGGGACGGGCTGGGCCTGGGCGTCGCCACCACCGCTCCGTGCGTGTGGTGTTTGGGCTCCTGGTCCATTTCAGTCGCTCAGTGGGTACTCTGGGCCAGTGACAAAAGAAAGGCTACAACAGTACAACGCCAAAGCTGGTGACTGATAAGGTTCCCAGTGTACCGGCTGCACCTCTAAGCTCTGGTCAAATGATTGTTGTTGTACAGCAGCAAACACCAGATTACGTGGCTTTTTTCTTATTTTTGTTGATTAAACTACATGGCTTCTTCTTATTTTTGTTGCTAAAGAAAAGTAAAAGAAAAGGTTACTTTGCACAGGGACATGTTCCAAGTTTTTCTATGTCTTGGGTAAGCAAGTGATTTGGAAATGTTTATACATGACAGGTGTTGCATGTCTGTAATAGCAAACTCTGGTTATTGTTCTATTGTTTTCTGTCAGAAATTTTGTTTTGAAATTGAACTTCGTTAAGTGGAAGTATAATTTACTCAACATGTTTGGTTGATTGTCGTTATAGCTAGCCACTTAGCCTCTCTGATAATATTCTTAGATGTACTTCTATATATGCTGCAGGACATTGAGAGTGATGATGAGGACCTTGATGATGAGGTTGATGATGGAGCTGAGGATGAGGACCTTTGCTTATATTATACTGAATCCTTCTACAAGGAATGGGAATTCATGTAGGCAAACTTGCTCTATACACTGCTCTTGGAGGATTTGATCCATCGGTCGTAAGCGTTCATCATCCTTTAGTTTATTGCCTTCAGAATTGTACTGATTTGAAAATATGAATGTTTGCAGGGCCAACATCAGTGGTCCTTGCAGGTTTATTAGCAACACTCAAGATGGTTCGTGGTACCCTGACAGAGCAGACTTATTTGTTCCTTAGTGCTGGGGAGGTTAGTTAAAACATCTTTCCTGCTGAAAAAGAAGTGTGTTCAGTGTCCATGCATTGATTTGAAGATGTTTCTGTTCAACGGAAATAATTATGTCTGTATTTTCTTTTAGAGATTTCAAAATTAATTTTGTCTGCATTGATCAGATAAAATGCTTCTGTAATTTGGCTCAGTCGTATCTGATGTACTTATGTATAAACAGTGACACAAGGCATACAGAAATACAGTACCTACCCCTAGGCACTGGTCTCAAAAGTGGAAGTTCTTGCAGGTTTGTGTCTTTCAACTCATCAATTTAATTTAATTATGGGCACTTTATATTTGCTGGAAGCAGTTAGTAACTTAGTAGACATTACATATTGTGTTTGCATTCTCTTCTCGGAGAGTCATTGAGGGTGTGGGGGTGTGGGAGTGCAATGTCAATATGGTTTCATACCTCTTATACAAATACCCAAATCTTGCAGGGATGGTTGTAACAACTGGGATGAAAAAGTCTTTAGCCTCCTCATCTCGTGTTGATGATGTAGAGGTTAGTTTGGTGCGTATGTGTTGAGTTGCTCGTTGGGGTAACATGATTTACTCTGTTGAGGAGGTGATTCGCCTGACGCAGTTGTCGTGGATGAGGATGGGGATCTCATTTTGGATTGGAGGGGAAGAAGAAACAAATATGTTACACCAAATTGCTGGTTGCTACATATTGTGTTGTTGTGATTGGTGAGTTTCTCATTTAAGCTTTCTTGGCCTGCAGCTAGAGGTGTCTGCCATCTGCTCACTATTTAGCATGGTGTTACTAGCTCGCTAAAGAGTGTTGGGTTTCAAGTTAAGGAGGATCCGAGACATATCTCTAGGCGCCTGCAGGTGCATGGATGAAATAATCAATGGATTATTTTTGTTGGAAGGAGATCAGAAATGGTTAGGATCCAAAACTTTGGTAACCACTACTTCATCCATAAATCCTTTTAGTCAAACAAAAAAATCTGTGACTTGTCAGCTATGAGGTTTAGTTTCTTATGGCTCTGTGAACTGAACTAGAGTTTTTTTTCGCAAGAATTCTAATATTCTCGTTGAAACAGTTGTACATAAGTTATTGTAGTATTATATGTTTCCGTTGCAACGCACGGGCACTCACCTAGTATTCTTTACATATACTAGTGCATGACGCGCGCCCTGCGCGCGATGTTTAACTTGTTTATAGGTTGTATATTGTGTATGAGTTGATATAGAACATATTTAGATTGCCCTGCAGTGGTATAGCGTACCTACTCTTTGGAAGATATTTAAAAGCTACTTTTCAGATGGGATAATAAAGGTCATGTATGTAATGCTATGAGAAGGTATTGTGAATGAAATGTGCGAATAAACATGGTAGTCTCACATGAAGAGGGGATATAATTAGCCTTGTAACATGACACCACAGTTCACAATTTGTAATGAAAATCTTTAGAAGAAGACAAAAAACATGAGCCAGAATCACAGAATAATATGGGAAAAGATCTTAGTTTAGTCCCAGGTACAATATTGTTATTAGCATAATCACGTCTTCATCAACTGTTGATATTAGTTTAGTCCCCAGGTACTATATTGTTATTAGCATAATCTTGTCGGATATCAAGATATGTACATACAAAAGGGGTCGATTCTTGTTACGGATGTCGTAGGAACATGGTGGACACCATATCAAAAGTAGTAGCTATATATTACAATCTGATGTTCGTTGTATCACACTGAGGTATGTTCCAACAAAATCACCACATGTCACAGTTGAGTGTAGGTATTGATTACCTATATGAACAAATATGTATATCGAAGTTATGAAAAATGTAAGCTGCAACTGAATTTGAAAAGCAACAGAAAACGAAAAAAACTATGTTTATGCCCTGTATGTGGATCTGTAGAACCAGGGTGGTGGACCGATGTAGAGATTTGTTTGAGCCTATAATGTTGAATTTGATTGATGAGGAATGTATTAAACAATAATATTTGTCATTGTAAAGTAGATGTTCAAAGTTAAAAAAGAAGAAAAGCTCGAAGAACTTTTTGCCTTTGATTCCAATGTGCTGGAATAACTTTAGGGAGTGTTTGATTGTAAAACATTTGTCATGTGCGATGAGGTATGTTTCAACAGTTAAGTATGATTGAATATGAAGTTGTTATGTTAAGGCTATGAATCATACATCATGCGAAGATGGAGCACTCTTTTTTGAGTTTTTTTTGCTTTTTTGTTTGTTACAAAACAATGATTTTTTATTAAATATGAATATTTTGTAGAAGCAAACAATAGTACAGTGAATAGAATATTGATGTTAATATACTTACGCAATATCATCATCATCTGAAAATACAATAGATCTGGCAACCTGAACCTGCGACACAATTTAAAGGTGGTAAGCGAGGAGTTAAGAGTATAAAATCTTAATTTGATTTAATATGGTAGGTTGTATGTAACAATATGAGAAACTATAATTTTCATGCTTGACATTTAAGGTCTAATAGTCAACGTTGCAGTAGTGCTATTCATAGTACAATATGAGAAACATGAGGTTAAGTGTTGTCTACGGACCAAAAATATGGGTTGTTGATTCTAATACTCCCTGCGTCCCAAATCAGTATTCACTTTAGCACTCGATTTTTATGCCTTTATTCAAATGAGTGATGATGAATCTAGACACATATCCAAAACACATACATTAATTATGGTACGAATCTAATAAAAATCTAAAATAAATTTTATTATGGGACAGAAGGAGTATTTATTTAAGTGGTATCATGATTATCCAATATTTATTTAGGTGAACTTTGATTATCACAAATAAGCAGCGGACTACTTGCATAATATATTTCTGTAGTTGGCATATTAGGTAGAAGTAAGAATTTTGTTATCGAAAAATTATATTTTTTTGCAAGAAGAAATGCACTGGTTTGTAGAGACCACTATTGCAATAGAAATATTGGTAGTTCATGTAAAAGGAGCATTGCGGCCATAAATTCTGTGAAAAAATGAAACATTATTTAGGAATTTACCTACAGAAGTAGTAGTAGTATTAGAAGCTTGGAAATGGAGTGCAACTCCTCGTAATTTTTTGGTATAATTATAAATAAAGAACATATGGATGGTCATATAAGCAGTTTGGTTTACATAAAGATAAATAGCAAGATACATAATTGACCATGCAATTTACCGATGGAGGTCGTACTCTGGGTATCGGGCTACCACGCAGAAGCTTTTGCAATGTGAATCGAGCACAACGTTGATGAAGCGTATGAGCGAGCTGCAAAAAACACAATCAGTATCTACCTACAACATTGAATATGTGGAAGTATATAAGATAGACAAGGTGTCTGGTGTAGTAGTCGGTAATACAATCTAATTTTGTTGCTTTAACGGTTCAATGAACCAAGGCATGAAAATGTGTTAGCCAAAAAATATCTATTTGGGTATTCGATGGAGCAAGTAGCATGCAGGGTCCAGAGGAGTCTACCTTGATTTACAATCTAAATAGATCTGTTGTGGTATCGTTTCTATTGAATCAAGCAAGCTATGCAAATATGTTAGCCAAGAAAATCTGTTGGGATATTCGATCCAACAACTTGTGTGCATGGTCATATGAGTCTATTTTGCTTTTCAATGTGAATAAATCTGCCACGGTATCATTTGCAGCAAGCAAGGTATGCGAATGTCATAACCCAAAAAATCAGTTGGACATTCGATCGAGCAATCTGTGCACATGGTCCATACCAGCCATCATTTCTTCCCATCATCAGCCATCATTTCTTCACATAACTGTTAATGGAGATCCCCATGGTGAAGATCGCACATCGCAAAAGTGCATCCAGGCTCAGTAGAGCAGCACGAGGCGAAAGATTTGGACTTGGATGGAAGCATTACAGAAGAATGGGTTGGGGAGCGTGGGGATCCGAAAGCTATAGGAAGCCAGCACCGGCGAGCAATGGTCGGAGGACAGATTTCTATTTAACGCATGAAAGCTATAGGAAGCCAGCACCGGCGAGCAATGGTCGGAAATTTGTTGGGATATTCGATCGAGCAAATTGTGTGCATGGTCGTGAGTCTATTTTTCTAAAACGACGACTAATTCACGTGGTTGGATAGAGTAGTACTTAATAAGAAAGCAAGAGCTATAGTGCATTCCAACTTCTGAGAATTAAACATTAAGCACATAGACGGACTTGTTGTGGATATTCAAAGCTAGCAGCTAACAAAATCACCCGCTGCGAATTGGTGGAGAGCGGCACATACGCAGTCAACTGGCAAAAGCACCAAAAGATTGAGAATCTCCTAGGATGCACAACTACTGTGCAGTTTTCTACACCAAGTTGCTGAGCATGACAACCAACTCCTCCATAACAGAGGGGCAGCTTCTGCTCAGATGCTCAAAGCCGTCAGTGGCGGCGACTGCCCTCAAATTTGCAGGAGAGCTGAGAAAATGGAAGCAGACCTTCTTCAGTGCATGGCAGCGGTGTTGCTCAGCGAGCACCAGGATGGTTGCAATCGTGCCCACATGGATATATCTAGAACTCAGCTTTACATCGTGCTCCCAAAGTTCTTCAGGAAGGGGAATAAGGAGGGGACGATGAACCCTAGCAAGGGAAAACGATTGGGGGAGAAGGGGAAGAGCCGCCTCCGCTCATCTGAAGTCCGAAGCAGTGGCGGCCGTCACCGGAGTCGCGGGTGGGAAAACGATTGGTAGTACCGGCTTTTCATTGACAGGTTCCTTCTCCCCCTCTTGTGCATGTTAGGTCAACCTGCAGTCAAGTCATAGGGAAGCCAACAGGGCATGGGAACCGCGTTCGTATCCTCTCCTGTTGCGTGCTACTACCTCCATCTCTTAAAGAATGTCACCGGGTAGTTCTAAAATGAACTAACCAGTGACATTCTTTGTAGGATGGAGGTAGTAAATGCAGAGAGAGCATTAGATAGAATATGGGTCGTTCATTTTCAGATCTACGCTAGCTGTTGCATGTTAGATTCCTTCTCTTTCTTCCTCGCTGGGACGTCTGTCTCTATGTCGCCTCTGCATTTAACGAGCCACCGCAGAGGATGCGGATCTGTGCGTATTCTGCCTACCCGGGGGCGGCTCGACATAGTACCGCTGCGGGTGTTGCTGCTGCTGCAGGTGCGGCTCGTCATTCCCAACTGAAGGGGGACTCCCATTGTGTGCACTAGTGGTGGTGTCCTGCTGCAGGAGCAAACGTTTGCTAATCGAGTATATGTTAGTGGGAAAAAAGAAGAAATTTCCGACAAATATTGTAGGTACAAATTTGTTATATATTTATATTTTTTGAAACTCTTTATTTCTATAGAATTTGAACTTGAAATTTTGTGCAAACTTGAACTGAACTTGAAGAATATGTGTGAATTTTATCAGAATTTTTAGTGAATGTTGATAGATCAGACTTGTGAAAAGCGTCTCTCAATTATATTCATGTTGAAGATTGAAGTTTCAGCAACTGCACATGTTGCTTGTGTACTTGCGGATTGATGTCATAAGAGTATATGTGGCATCATTGATAGACATCAGAGCGTACATAAGTTGAATCAGTTTCAGCATCGAAGAACAATACACTGAGAACAGAGAGAAACACAAGAAATAGATGCCAAGAAAAGATGGCTTTTACTAATTCAGATGACACATAAAATCAGAACAATGTCTCGATTGTAGTGCTGTTGACTCGCCCCGATTTGTGAGTGACCATCCAGGAGTTCCACTTCCGCATCACACCCTCGATTCACCACCTCCACGCCGGTAAGGACAGCAAAACTCTGGCCCGGTAGTTCGTCACCAGAACGTACGTCCACTAGATTTGTCTTAAAGAACCTTGCTATACAGAACCTACCGGAGCCGAGGCTGACAACCTGAGAATCCTTGCATTCCTTCCAACCCTCTGGCGGATCAAGTTCCTTCCAAGTACCCACTAGCTGTGGCTGGGAGTCCATGGCAGAGAGGTCAGCCGCAGCCAGGTGCCCAGACTCAGCAGAGGTGCCAAACCAGAGTTTGAGCTCGGGCACGTACTCAATCTTGCCACGGAAGGGTAGTGTCCACTCGCCGACCCGGTTCCACGTGTGGCTGACCGTGTGCATGCAGTAGGTGCCAGCGCCCTCAATGGATATGCAGATGTGGGAGCCATCCTCAATCACAGCATAAGATGTAACCTCAAGGCGGCGGCTATTCTGGTTAACTGTCTCACGGATGAATGGCGGCGGCGGTGGGACGAGGTGGCGATTCCAATGTTTCAGCACCCTGGGATACACATCTCGCATGCGGTAGATGAAGGCCTCGAACTGGCAGTTCACCTCTGGTTCTTCGGGCATGCTCTCCAAGATGAAAAGTTTGCTGCCCCACTCATCGTTATCGTCGTCTTCGTCAACATTGGGTTGGGGGATAGAGAGGGAGATGGGCTTCACCTTGGGTGTATGGAGATGGGCCACGGTTGACACCCCGCGCGAGTTGGCATCGAAGAGGAAACCGCGCCCTGACTGGTCCATGCAGAAAACTTTGCAGTCCGATAACGGGAAGCAATCCAACTTCCATTCTTTGCTTTCAAATGACGCTGAAGATCGGAAGCTCATTACCGGCGTGGGGAGCCGAATGATATCCAACTCGCGGGGCCGCACCATGTAGTCTTCTTGTCCTGCTGCGGACTCCAATCGATCTCCGTTTGGTATTGGCCCTGGCGTTGAGTTAAAGATGCGACCCAGGCCGATGCGGTGCAGCGACTTGACGCCAGGGGAGTGGTTGGCCGCGATCAGATTCAGAAACCGCCGAGAGAGACCCGTCGTCGATTTGAAGGTCCGAGACATATTGAACTACACAGTAAAAACCAGTGGGGGTGCATTATAGTTACGAAAACTGAAGAGTAACGGGCAATTATTGAGAGGCAATCCATCCCCTCGACTAAAGAGATTACTAACTAGCACCAAGATTCAGCACGATCAAGGAAGAAAGTATGTATACCTCTCGCAGCTAGCAGCAAACAGATCGCTGGAATCCCTTCTTCCGCCAATCAAGCGAGAAACGTTTCAGCCTGCAGCAGTGCTTTCAATCCCGGAGAAAACCCTAACAAATACTGCCAAAAAGAAGGATTAGAGGAAGAAAAGGAGTCGGCTTTGGATCAAACAGGATGAAGGTACTGCAGATCCGCACGCGGCTTTACCTGAGGCGCCACGTCGGAGAAGGGGCGGCGCCGCTCCACAGAGCCGGAACAGAGGGTGGCAAGCCGTCAAGGTCATCTATTTATAAATAGAGTATATGTTCGCCGCGCTCTATTTGGGCCGTGACAAGGAGACGTAATCTTCCGTCCGTGGGCTTCTCAAAATAGGCCTCGAAATGGTTATGCAGTTGCTTAGGTCCGTCAATCTCTTTACTCCTTTAAAGCGTCACTTGTCGTCCCGTCGTGCGTCCCAGTGCGAAGCGCGCGTCCACCCGCCAACTGACGCCACCACGCGACCGGTTTTACTCCTGACCCGGTGCCAGTCCACCCACGTTCCCACGCAACCGGTTTTACTCCTGAACCGGTGCCAGACCGCCTGATCCGATTTTAATGCACACTCTGACAATAGGGCCTGCCAACCAGATTTCACGCTTTCCACATCCCCCACCTCACTCGAATTCACTCGGTTATGGCAATTTTTTAATCGGATCTTGCCGCTCTCACAACGCCTCACGTCCCTCTTTATTCTTTACATATATTTTGTTTTCACTATAAATTACATACGATGTTCCTTTTCTTTTCGGTTTTGTTCATTTGCCTTTGGTGAGAACTCTTCTATTTGTCACATACATCCCCTATTATATTCATCTACTAAACCCTTCACCGTTATATGTTATGTTGAAATTGTGTTCATCGCCGTCTTCATTGCAGTGGGTTGAAGCGTCGTGAAAGTTATGGTCTGTTGAAGCTACCTTCACTAGGAAGTCGTCTAGCCCTGTAAAGAGGCAATTTTCCAAACAAGTGTTAGTAATTACAATTCTACATAGATTGACAGCATGCTTAGTTAATTAACAATAGTTTAATAGACTTTTTTAGTCTTGACCTTGTTTCACTCTTAGACTGCACAACATTCATTTAGAATAGGGATCTTGGTTTTGCTAATTTCTTAGCGTGCATGTTTATTAGCAGTAGCAGATAATGCTTAACATTACTTAGGAAATGATTAATAAACAGCATTATAGCAGTAGCATGTATGATATTGTTTAACCAGATAATAACATGTATGCTTTTGTGCGAATGCCGAATGGCATGGCTTGTTTGTTTGATTGGGGATGATGCTTGGGTAGATGGATGATAGGCAAGGGTATATTACATGTTAATTATTTAGTCAATAGCAGGTATACCCATTCATCAAATAATAGTGCGTTCTTAAAGGCAGGCTAATAGACATAATTAAACTGGTAGTCGAAACTAATATTCGACATGACAAAACATATGGTAAAAAAACTTATATCTCATTCTTGAAACAAACAACCGGTGAAACTGATATTGTTTTATTTTACTGATCATTAAACAATAGAGAAACCGGTGAAGTAAATAGAGCATAAAACTTATATCGTGGAGAGTAAGTACACTTTACCATGCTCATCTCCTTGATCCATCTCCCATTGGCTTCCCCCTCATCCCAACCGCCCCAGCCTGAAATCAAATGAAATTACTCAAGATGTGGTGATGTGTATAGCGAAGCATGCGATTGTAGAGCACAAACTTTATTTAGCTCTGCTGCCCGGCCAATGATGAAGATAGGTTGACAGACCTGAAATTCTCGGATTGGAACACATGTTCCATCGCGGCAAAGCAGAACAGCGTCCCCGACTTATCCTTGTTCTACAGATCACTGCAATAATAAGAAAACTAAACATAAAACCGTTGATAAGAGAGAGTAAACTGAATCGTAGATAAGGGAGAGTATACGGTACCGCAGACAGGGGAGAGTGCTAATCCACTTGATCGATCCGCCGTTGACTCTTCTGGATCTCCCGCATTGGGAAGCTGGGATCCCCACCGTCTCTCGTGTGCATCCAACTCATGAAGCGGATCCTCTCGGCCTCCCTTGCTCCCACCTCACGTAGGCACACGGCTCAATCTCGGCATCCCGTATGAGCTCGAGCTGCGCGCCCCCCGTCTCGAACAGCGGGATCATAGCGTTCTCCGGCGCGAGCCCAATGACCACCTCGCTCGCCCGCCTCACAGTCGCCGCCACCAAATCCGCCCTATACCACTCCGGAAATATCGGAAGCGAATGAAGCTAGGGTTAGGGCATGCCGAAATTTTCATTTATATATGCGATTTCGGTAAATCGTGGCCATTCAATCGAAATGGATGGCGAAGATAAATTGGGCCAGCTCCTGGGACGTCTGTGGGCTACGAGCCCATGCGGGGGGGGGGGGGGGCGCAGGTAGCTTTAGTGGACCAGGCAAAATTCGGTATGAATTTGTAAGTTTATTCGGCCCCCACTGGTCATTTGTTTTTCTTTTTAGTTTTTAATTATTTTGTGCAGCATAAAATCTCTACTACTTATTAAGTTAGCAATAGTAGCCTGCCACTTTTGGTTCTGCCACCCGAACTCCCGCCCAACGCGCCCTGCGAAAATTTTCAAAATTCTCGCCCAACGCGCCTGCGAATTCCCGCCCAGCAAAAATAAGCGGGGCCGCGAGGATCAAACCCTGGCCATTTCAGCCACCACACGCAACACAATGCAACAACCAATCTCTTGCTCATATGGCAAGGGCCAACGCTTATAAGCCGCACTATGCCTACTTTACTAGCCGGTATGGTACTAACCATATCTGTAAAGAAAACAACACAACAGTACCGGTGTCCTGGGCTGAATGTTTGGTGCGGCCCATACTCCAGCTATGTTTGGAGCAGCCCATACTCCAGCGACGGACGCCAGCTAGTCTCCCTTCGTTCTTCGGTAAACTCCGCCTTCCGCGACGTCGCGCCCAACCGCTCGCACAGCTCCACTCCCGCGGCTTCCCTCTCCACGATCTCCACTTCTCCACCTTGAATGCGCTGGAGTTCCCCTCCCGCACTTTGCCGACGCCAGAGACATCCGCAACCGCAAGCGCCCCTTCCTCCTTCCTTCATCAGGAGCCGGAGGACCTCGCCGTCCACCACCTCCCCTACTCCCTTCCTCCATCAGCGTGGCGTCGGCGACCTGTCTCGGTCGAGCATCAGCCGAGAAGGAGCAGGTGAGCGGGCATCAGCCGAGCGGAGCGAGCAGGAGCCAGAGGACCTCGCCATCCACAACCTCCCCTCCTCCCTTCCTCCATCGGCGTCGGTGAGGGGTGCTTGTCGCTTGCGGACTGTGCACGCCACCGCAAGCCGGGACTGTGGGCGCCACCGCAAGCAGGTTGGTCGCACTGCGTTTGCGAGTCATCGGATACTGCTCTAACTGTTTTTCTTTCCTTGTGCTTGCTTCTCTTGCTCACTGCTCCTCCCTACCCCAGTCTCTGCTAGCGCGTGGAGGACAACCTTGCCGGCGAGCGAGGAGGAACGCGAGGACTCAGACGCACCGCCACGTCTGGTCTGCTCCTACCCCCCAATTCTCTGATCCTAAATTGTTTCCCTCACCTGCCTGTCCTCTATGGAAGACATGAGGTTCTATTCATGTGCTTACTTTGATTATACTGTAAGTCTGTGATCAATAGCTGCAGGGGGATTACTGTGATTTTAATAATAATCCTCAACCTTCAAGTGTCCTATGACTAATTTCATTAGTCTTCACAGACCAACTACTATACTCTGCAGGGTGTGGTTAGTTTTTTGTTTAATTTGTTTTGTCATTTTCAAATGATGCAGACTAAAAACGCAGATGCCAACTACAAATAGCTTAGTGATATGTTGATGAAATTGTATTTTGCTCTTTGATGTGCTTCATTTTGGCCTTTAAATTAAATAAACTATTTGGGTAGATCATCTATTGGTGTATCTGTGTGCTCTAAATTACTATATTTGTATTTTTTCACAGGACACATATTGTTGTTGCTCTGCTTGAACAACTGGAAATCTTGCTTGGGTGTGTTGATTCATAAAGTATTGCCAGCGAGCGAGGAGGAACGCGTGGACGACTCAGACGCGTCGCCAGGTTTGGTATGCTCCTACCCCCCCCCCCCCCCAATTCTCTGCTCCTAAATTGTTTCACTCACCTGGCTGTCCTCTGTGGAAGACATGAGGTTTTGTTCATGTGCTTACTGTGATTATACTGTTTAGCAAGATCCTCACCCTTTAAATGGCCTGTAAGTCTGTGATCAATATCTCAAACAATCCAAAAATTGGGCACCCATTTGCTTGGTGTTTGTCATATCTTTGATGCAGAAAACTATCTAACTGTTTCTTTTCTCTATCACTTTCCTGCAAGAGATTCTTCAATGCTTAGAACTGAATGCAGTGACATGTACATGTATTTGTTTCGAAGCTCTATGTAGGGGCTTCTACACCAAGTGTACACACACCTATTCGTATATTGGCTCATGGATCATATGCGATTCATGATATAGCATCGACGTTATGGTTCAATTATCATGATATATGTTCCCGTTGCAACGCACGGGCACTCACCTATAAACAAAAAAAGAAACAACAGATCAGCCTATACTTTGACACGGTTAACTGTGATATGAGCTACATTTTTATGCTGTTGGAATGAACAGCCAATACAATATGCAGACTAAATGTTTAGCGATATTTATTCTACAAAGATACATATATAGTGAAATTTAACCCAATAAAGCATGGAAATTATTTAGACATCTAGATCTCATCATCATCACATGGACATGTGGATAAACAGCGAGCGAGCAAAACAAAAGAGATAAGAGATTTTTATTTAACATCAAGTGATTTTATTGCATGCAAACCTTCCTCACATTTTTAAGTCCATAACAATCAGACCTTTGCATTACATCAGGTCACCTGCAATAGAACAATGACATAACAATTCAGCTAATTTAAGTATGCAGCATAACCAAAAGTAGGTTTGCATGCACAAAACATGCGAGGAAGGGTTCCATGCATGTGCCTATTTATCCAAATTTTCTGTTTTGCACTCTGAAGCACTTAGTGCTTTGATGCTGAAACGTCTTCTATTGCCTTGTGAGACTTGTCCATCATTTCTTTCAAACGTTCTTCAGAGGCGTGATAATTATTATGACATAATGAAACAATCAGATCCACGTCTTTCTCAGTTTGTTTGACTGAATTCAAGCAAACAAAAAACATATTTCTGTTTTGCATTAGTGATCTTGATGCATCCCTCGAAACCGAGGTGGCAAGGGAAGCGTCATGGCCTTAACCAAGGCAGAAACAACCGCGTCCGTGAGAATAGCCTTGCTTGTATAGTTCAGTTTTAGTTATGCCTTTTCATTGGAGCCTGAATTGGACTTCAGTTGTTTGCATAGCTAAGTTATAAATATAGAATAGCCTTGCTTGTCAATCAAGTTTGAATTGTTATATGTGGCGTCGTTTAGTACCAACATGGGTTCCAAGAACATTCAAACAACTTATTAATTTTGTCTACATATATGTAACAACGTATTATTTTTATTTGTAGGGATTTATCTGGCTTTCTTGTTATCAACTTTATGCACGATTGGAATGGTATAAGGTTACCCTGCATTTGCACTGTGAGTACCCTATTTGTTCTAATACTTTGTCAATATTGTTCTTCTATAATTGATTATTAATTGAGTTCAATGATATGTAATAATGAATGTGCAGAATGGGAATGACCTGAGGACCAAATTCTTAGTAGAATTATTGAAGTACAAGGACAATGAATCCAAAGACAACATTCCTAGAAGAAATACAAGAAATTATTAGGCACATTAGATAGATATTATTTTATTTGTAATGATACTCAACTTATTATCCTAATTAATTTTATTGCATTTTAGGTTCGTAGTATCGTTAGGAACATTTGCCAACATATATTTTAGTTATATGTTGCAAATATGAAGGCAGTTCAGATTTCTGTACTTTCAATGATGCATTGGTGTTTTAGAAGATTCAGCTTATCCTACTGTAGTACTGTGCTTAAAAGACTCTTATGGGTTTCCATCTTTTTATTGGAAACGAAGTACCATACTATTGTACTGTACAGTGACTTACAGGTATGGAGGGATAGGGCTCATAGCACCTTCTAGCTTCGTGAGTCAAATTTGAAGACTGGTAAAATCATTTTAAGCCTTTTGAAATAACATACCATATGTTTTTATTCTTTAAAGCTTTCATGTGATAATGTTTCCTCCAAGTTATTGCAATCATTATCAATTCTCATCTTGGTGTTGAACATTAACAGTATCTTTATCATCTGTGTTTTTCTCAGCACTGTAGTCTGTCACCACTGCCAGCATATGAGCCTGCATTTGATTGGGAGAATGAGAGGTCTTTGATATTTGGCCAAAGGGTGCCAGAAAGTATACCAACAATAAGCAACAGGTTGCTTCAGCCCATAGACTAAACCAATGCATCCATCATTTCTCTCTCCCCACCCCTTCTTCTGGTGATCAATGCTTATTAATTAATCCCGTTTTGAATTGTTTTGTACTGATTACAGTGGCTTGAAGATAACTGTCAAGGTACTACCTTTGTCATTCCAAGCTGGATTAGTTGGTGAGCAAAACTAGAATATTTTGTGATTGCTTCTTAACTTCTTTACTGTGCTTAAAAAACTACCATTTTGCACTTAGGCAAACATGCTATGCATAAAACATGTATGTAAAATTGTAAATCATGAGTAGCAAGTCAAAGTTTTTGATTCGCATCTTAATAACTATGATTTGGTTCACAACACTCTATTAGCTAAACTACTATACTCATGAAATATACCATGTATGTGCTGTCATTATGTTCCTCAGTAATGATGATGTGAACGTTGGCCAGTCATCCATACCACCTTGTTTCTTCTGGAACAGAACTGTCAGTGTTTGTTCAATGTCCTGTGTTAATGGTTCTACGTTTGTAGAGTGTTTGCGTGAAAATGATTGCTGCCGGTGCCGAACATACTGCTGCAGTAACTGAAGACGGTGACCTCTACGGATGGGGTTGGGGTCGATATGGAAACTTAGGTCTTGGTGACGGTAATGACCGTTTGCTTCCTGAAAAAGTATCTTCTGTGGAGGTAAATTATCTAATTTGGCCCGGCCTGTCTTTTTTTCCAGTTTAGAATCAACAGATCCAAGTATTTGAACGTCTACTAACACCTACATCACTTGATACTGCATGAGAATCGGTCACATATTACAAAAACTGAATGAGCTCTTTATTCCTCACTTGGTTTCTGAGCAACAGTCAGGTGTACTCATAAGAGAACCATCAGCTGTGTTTAGTTCTGTAGGCGTGGTGCTTGAGCCGCCAAACATGCTCGTGTTCCTTTCTTTCCAGATCATCCACCTGACAAGCAAAAGCAGGGAGTCAAAATCACGCTGGATGTTGTCGTCTTGAAACATCCCTCAGTTGAAAACAGTATCAGGGGTAAGTTCTTTTTCCCCTGATAGAAACCATCAAATGCATAAAATTCTTTCAGCTGATTAGCGGTTTGGTTTACCAACACATGATTACTGGTCTTCCTGTAACTGGTAGGTAGGTATGCAGCTCCTGTGCTGTGAAGTTGTTGAGAAGACTGACGCAGTGGTCTATCGTTGAAAGGTAAACAGCAGCGCACCTTCCTGTAACTGGTAGATAGGTATTCAGGTGTGGTCGTTTTTCTAAGGTAAGCAATTTTATAAGTTATTACTATCTGGCAGTTCATGATTACTGGTCTTTCTTTTTTCACTGCCTTGGGTTTTCTGATCTAAGGAGGAAGGCAAGATCATGAATACTACTCAATGCTTCTTTAATAAAGTCATGAACAACAATGCATGGATTTTTTATTTTATCTTTTTGTTAGCCAATTGCATTGACTAGGTTGTCTGCAAAACATGTACCACAGAAGTATAAATCTAAAAAGTGTTACGTTAGTACTTAGTGATATGCATTAAGTTCAGGGTTTGATCTAGCTACCGCACTACATCCAAATATGCAGTATGCACTTACATTTCTTGTTTGTTCAAGCTTTTCATCATGCTAAAATATTTTCCTATTGAGTCAAAAGGGAGGCAACAAAAGCTGAGAGAAGTCGGCAGAGTTGCCACCATATGTTTCTGTTGTTTCTCGGCACGATGCATAATGGTAAGGGTTTCTGTCCACTGGAAGTTGTCGCCGTCGGGCCCGAGCTCCGCGTGTTTGATCTCAGGTTTGGAAACTGGAATACCCTGTTCGCTTCTACCGCCGTTTCATAATTAAACATGGACCTGTTATGCAGAAAGTGCTCGTGTTTTTTTACACGATTTATAGATTTTGGCGGAGGAGGGGTAGTGTGTTTTTTAACTGAATCATATATCTGCTTAGCGGTTGCTGTATTCTCTTATAATAGTTTCGTGTGGAGAGGAACGAAAAATTTTCTTTAAGAAAACAATGAAATTCCTCTTTTGGGTCAGGTTGTGTAAATTGTTAGTAACGAAATTTGGTCCTGGGTGCTTAGTTTTATATTGTTGGATACTGAATTCACATGTTCCAGTGAGAAGTGGTGCACTTTTTTCTCGGCATTTCACTTGGTGGAATGTGCAAGTAAATATTTACTCTTTTCCTCCAGGGCTGGTCATCCAGTTTCATTGTCAGATGATTGTGGTGGCCATTCTCATTCAGACGCAATAAGAGCTATCTGCTTCAGTGTGAGTGGAGCTTTGTTTGCTTCAGCTGGTGATGACAAACTTGTGAAGGTTTGGAAGACTGATTCGTGGCGTTGCATCCAGACTATGTAAGCCACAGTATATTATTGGACTCTGTTCCATTGCAATAATTATATTTCACAGTTGATGTTATTTAAGCGAAAAGACATATTCATTATATAGTTCTGTCCGTGAATTTCACACTTTTGAGAATGTAATTTGAATAAGGATTTGTTGCAATGTTTTTTATTGCAGAACTTCGGAGAAGAGGGTCAGTGCGGTTGTTATTAGCAACGATGACCTGTATGTATCTTTTGCAGATAAATTTGGTGTTGTTTGGTTAGTCTTGTTGGGAATTTTGTGTTCATGTGTTCTGTATTATTTTATGCAGGCACTGGAATTAACAAGCTGGATTACCTTGCAACGATGGATTTGGACCCCGACTCTCCTACATACTCCCAGGTGATCCACAGGCTCCCAGTCACCCACATCGGCGATGAGCTGCATCACTCTGGCTGGAACTCGTGCAGCTCCTGCCATGGTGATCCATCAGCAAAGCGTCGCTTCCTGATCCTTCCTTCATTGCTGTGAGTATAGAATAAGTGGACATGGTCTGAATCAATTGAATGAATCGGCTGCTGACCTCAGGACTGAGAATATGTGGTGTGGCTTCAATGGTTATTTGCAGGTCAGGACGTTAGTATGTTGTTGACACAGCGACAGACCTGAGAGGGCACCATCCTTGCATAACGTGTTTGAGTCTAAGGACATTGCTGAGAAGACTGGGATTGGCTTTCCTCACACGTCTCATTGCCTTGCATCTGGTGACATTATGATTTCTTGCCTTGGGGACAAGGAGGGGAATACAACTGGCAATGGCTTCCTGCTGTTGGATTCAGAGTTTAATGTTAAAGGCCGATAAGTTCTTCTCATAGTTTAGGCCCATTGATGTTGTAGTGTAGCATGTATCTACGCCAAACTACAAAGCACGACCTGTTATATCGGTTTAAAGTGTACAATTTGTTGATGCAGTTCAACATGGGTGATGTACTGGTTGATGGAAAGTCCACTGGTACTGCAATGTTTATATCTTTTGTTATCTAATCTCATGTCAATGAGAAATATAACTAAATGTGGCATCTATCATTATCAGGGTTTTGTGCCGGCGGCTGTGCAGCCATCGCAGATTCTGGAACTTCCTTGCTTGCTGGCCCCACAGTAAGTTTTGAGCTCTGTTTTTTATTGGCATTTGAGATTGAAGCAGGTGCTTAGTTTTTTGTGTGTCTTTGGTGATATTTTACGTATATAATAAAACCTTTTCCGAATGACCCTTATCTTCGTTGAATGAAAAATGTAGTTGATGCTATCGTGTCTGCCTAAAAATGCCCCCTTGCTACTTCTATTACTGTATCATCATATCATGCCCTTGTGTTGACAAATCGATTGTCAGGTGCTTAAGACCTTGATAGACAGTTTGGAAATTAGACCCAGTTAGATATACTGGGTTGCCTCCTGGACATTTTACCCTACTTTTGATATTTGCCTAGATGGTGTGTGGTGATCTGAACATATATGATCATCACTCTCCTTTTTCTGTATTTTGTATTCAATCCTGTGGTGCTCACATAAAAATATCTAGGTGGTGACCTGAGTCTGATTACCATTCCCTGCTTTGCATTGCTTTGCATTTTGTGTTGCACCCTGTTTTGCTCTGATGCTTACAAGTTAATATGTTCAATGCAGGCCATAATTACTGAAATCAATGAAAAGATTGGTGCTGCTGGTGTAGTCAGCCAGGAGTGCAAGACTGTTGTTTCTCAATATGGACAGCAGATCCTAGATCTTTTGCTAGCTGAGGTTTGTATATTCCAAACCATGGATTTGTTTTTCTGATTGCTGGTTTGATCAATTGCTCTTGAAGCTCTGCGGTAACTCAACTTGCTATTGGGTTATTTTGCAGACACAACCAGCGAAGATCTGTTCTCAGGTTGGTCTGTGCACTTTTGATGGCACTCATGGTGTCAGGTGAGTATTGTAAACAATGTTTGTAGTGTGACATAGCCTGCCATGAACTCATGATAACGATAACCATCTGGGCAATCCTGTCTTATATTATGGTGTCCCTGTACCTCATTTGTTTCTTTGCTATATGCTATACAAACACAATGCTGGAATTCAGAGCGTAGTGGATGATGAAGCTGGGAAATCAAATGGTGGTCTCAAGAGTGATCCAATGTGCAATGCCTGTGAGATGGCTGTGGTATGGATGCAGAACCAACTTGCCCAGAACAAGACGCAGGAGCTCATCCTGAACTACATTAATCAGGCGAGCTTAACTGACCCAGAGCACAGAGGCGTTTCTGTACCATTTAGCATGCTGCTTTGCTTAACTATTTCACTATGATAGCTTTGCGAGCGTCTTCCGAGTCCGATGGGAGAATCAGCCGTGGACTGTGGCAGTCTTGCGTCCATGCCTGACATTGCGTTCACCATTGGAGGCAAGAAGTTCAAGCTGAAACCAGAGCAGGTGTGATCCCCTCTCCACTATCACACTCTTGGCCCTTGATCCTTATTAGCCCAACCACACCCCCACACGCCATCTTGTTGCAGTATCTGAACTTGATTCTCTCTTTTGGTTATGCAGTACATTCTGAAGGTTAGTGAAGGACAGGCTGCCCAGTGCATCAGCGGATTCACAGCTATGGATATCCCACCACCCCGTGGCCCTCTCTGGTAAAACCGTGCACCACTAAGCTCCTGGTCTTGGCTCGCACGAATCTAAAATCTTTGCGCATAACGTTTGGACTTGGGTGATGTTTTCATGGGAGTCTACCACACCGTCTTCGATTATGGCAAGCTGAGGGTTGGCTTCGCAGAGTCGGCCTAGGGATATGGTCTGGCAGCTACCCGTCCAGAGGCAAACGCGTAATTTGTGTGTTTATGCGGCCGGCGATGTGTGTATATATGCTACTACATGTTTAGTGATGCATTCCGAGACCTGAGACAACGCCCGTCTGTTTTAATGTGGCGCAAGAATAATTCTGGTTCTGCATGTATTCTCCGTACACAAAGGCGTGTCTGATGCAATGGTGACCATCTTGCGGTTGCGTGTTTGAAATAGCCTTTTCGCATTCGTGGGCATTTGCGGTTGCGGGTTCGGAAAAGATTTTTTTTGTATTTTTGGGATATGCGGGAGGCTTTGTCTTGGTTTTATCTTTTGTTTAGTTTAAGCTACGTAGGATTTGTTTAGTTTTTAAACTCAGGCAACCTTGTCTCGTACTGCGCGTGCTCCCAGCGTCAGATTTCGGGCATTTGGTTGGGCTGGGCTGGCCTTTGAAGCAGACAACATATCCGTAGTCGTCTCATGCTCCGCGTGGCTCTAGAGATGTCAACGAGTGGTTGTAGTGCGGGTGAATAAATACATGTCTATGTTTATATTAAGTTATTCTGTATTTATAAAGATGGTATCTTATGTACATGTACATGTGTATATATATAGAATACTACCTTCTCAAATCAGATCTAACGGTGCACGATATCAGGGGGGGTCTATTAAACGAACCAACCAAGGATGTAAGGTCAAGATTCTACACGTGCATAAACTTTTTACGTGCACTGAATATTGTCCCCACTCATAATGCCTAACGCGTGGACTTTTAAATCCGCGCTTGCTGGATTAGGCACCCGTTTGATGATAAAAAAATAACTAAACAAAAACATCACAAATAGCATACCACATATCTCTACTAATCCTTAAGACGATAGTGTAGACCAGACACAACCGTGCCCCCGCCTCTATCCCGACCGTCCGATTGCGTCCATCCCCACCGTCCGATCCCGCTACCGCAGCCGCCCCCGCGCAGCGTGCATCCGCTTCCTTCCCCGCGCAGCCGCCCGCCCCGGACCCCGGCGCCCCCTCACCTCGCGTTGCCCCAGCCCCCGCCGCGATACCCGCTGTCCTCCCCATGCTCCGCTTCTTTCCCACGAGAGACAGACGGCGCTCGGCGCGATTACCGTCCCACCGCGGCAGCCCTCCTACCTGCTCAGGCTCCCTCCTTCCCCTACCATTACCAAGCCGGTCGTCGCCTCGTCGCATGCATAGAGTCTATCCCCCGTCGTCGCCGTCTTTATCCTCCACCATCTCATCGCTCTCGCACCCGCTCTCCTGTGACGACCTTGAGAAGGCGCCGTAGCGCGTGCTCGTGCGGCAGTCGAGGCGGAGGCACCCGTGTCGAACTGTCGACTCTAAGAAGGAACGCCCGCCTCATCTAGATCCAGGAGGCCGAGGCGGCTGTGGAGTACGAGTATGTGCTCCGCGACTTTGTTCTGTTCTAAGCGTACCCTGTGCCGAAATGAAATAATTGCTAATGTTTACCATCATCCGCTGCAGGGGCCTTGATTAGCGAGCCAGAAGCGCCGGGCTGCCTCGCAGGCACTGTGCCACAGTTCTTGAGTGAGGTCGCCGCCGACTGGAGGACGAAGGGAACCACCACCAAGATTCCGGCGACAGCCTTCGTGTGGTCGTCGCTCCAGCCTCCAGCTACATTCCTAATAATTAAAAAAATAGTTTCGAGTACCTTTTGTTTGGTAGTGTGTTAGCAGTAGAGTTAGAAAGACAGCAGTAGCGTTAGCATCAGTGTTAGGTCTGTTCATTTTGGATCCGGTGATATATTGGTTCTTTGGTTCGGTGGAGATTGAGGAGCAGCAAAGAAATCCAGTTTGGTGGTTCGGGGGGAACAGTAATAATAAGGGGTTCGAGAGAGGTGCTAGCTACTGTAAGAAGCTCTGCATAGCAGAGAATTTTGAGATTTGAAAAATGTTGGATTAGGGATTTATGGCTCATGGAGATGATAAGAAAATAACATGTCATTTCCCAATCCATCCACCAGTGGCTTTTGCTTGCTTCGGTGGGCTACCCGACTAGAGCCTCTCTCTTGTCCCTCTGTTTGCGACCTTTTTTTACTTGCAAAAAAAGCTTGCCGTGGGCTGCATGAATAAGGGTGCTTTGTTGTCCTAGAGTATTATCAAAGGAATTGTTTGCTTCAACATCCGCTACCACACTGTACAAAAATAATGCAAAGTAAGTAAGCACTCAAATCCATACTACTCTATTAAGAACCTAATGTGGACACTTGGTGCTACCATAACTTCACCCTCCACGCTGACACTCAGGGCCCACCCACGCGTCCTGACTGGTTCTCTCGTCCCTCTCTCAGTTATTGTGTCTTGTGGACACGTTGACACTCTAGGTCCACCCCACGCTCTCCGACTGGTTCTCCCACCCCTCTCAACTACTGTCATGTGGATCCCAGCGTCCACATAGTCAGCTACTGCACCTGCTCAGCATACGACCCATCGACGTAGCTACCACTCCGCGCAAAAAAGTGCAGAGCGAGCACTTCAACCCACACCCATAGCTCCGGAAATTTAGGGCTAACCATCAGACCACACATACTTTAGTGTTTAGAAATAAACAATAATTATATTTGAATAAATATCTTAATACCTATTTATATGATATATAAAAACCGTAGCAAAGACATATTGTGGTATATACACGTTCCAGGCTCAAGGCATGATGTACTACAATATATGTCTTATGTGTAGGATGTAAAGATTCTTCGAAGGAACTTTATTATCGAACTGTTAAGTTACGAGGAAAATTCGTGCAGATATGCCATCTCGGCAAATATACAACAGAGAGTTAACAATATTGTTAAAAAAGATTAGATTAGTGTACAAGGTGTCAACATATTTACTTATGATTAAGCATTATATATTTACTCTTTAGAAATTAATTGTGTGATTCTATTTCAATCTATTTGGGTAGACATATTTATATCGTTCTGTATCTATGTTTAATAATCACATATTTTGCCGTCACTATTGTACTCACGCCGCCCGTCGCTAAGGCCCTAAGTCCATTGGAGGGTCACAATTTGTGTTCCGTGGCATCGCACGGGCACGTTCCTAGTTGAATAATTATGTGCATTAATCATTGGGTTGAAACATGCTTAATCTTTCTTTAACTTTCATAAAATAAAAATAAATTAGTGTTAACTAATTTTCAACATTAATTAATTATTGCTGGTCAATAATATTGTACGAAGGCAAAATTTGCTCGTAGAGGTCCTTCAAGTACGCTATTTGCCGTTGGACACTATAGATATGTGTATTTAACAAAAACACTACTTAAGTGGGTTAATTTGCTAATAGATTATGATTGAATAAATTTTAATACACAAAGAGTTTATGTTTTCAAAGGCAATTAATATAGAAGAAATATTGCTTTATTTTTGCCCAATGATGATTTTATATTATATTATACTATAATATTTACATAATGTGTTAAAATATTATTTAATATTAAAATTATGTATCTTATTATTCTAATATTATACATGTTTGATGAACCTTTTCGTTCAATATCTATTTTCCTGTTGCAACGCACAGGCTCACAACTAGTTCTATGGGAAAAAGTACTCTTTTGGTCCTCTTAAGTGTTGTGCGAATCTATTTTTGTGTCTGCTGCACAAAACCAGGTACAACTACTAGTTTTTTAACTTTCAAAACCGTCTGATTTTGATCCCTCAGACGATTCTGCAGGCAGTTTCGCCTAGGTGGCATCCTATGTGGCGTTGTGAAGAGGCTGACAAGTGGGTCCTATCAATTTTTTTAACTAAATATCTGGTCCTTGTTGACTGATAGAACTATTCATTACAATTTTACTTTTGAACACTTTTGCTAGTTTGGTATGTATTTTGAACTAAAATTTAAATTCGAATTCTGCTCTCAGAACTTCAAAGGTCTAAGAGCTGAATTCGAATTTAAATTTAGTCAATATTCCTAGAAAATTCACCAAATATTTTATATTTGAATTCAAATTTAAAATATAGAAAAGACATGAGTTTTAATTAACTAATCTCACTCCTTCGCCACCCCTATATGAGTAAGACGTTCAAACATAAAATGCAGTGTCATTTCTTTATGACTGGATCACTATCAATTTTTATGCAATAGTGATTGTATTTTTATTGTTTACTTCAGGGATTCGTAAAGAAATGAAATTATCTGGTCAAACCCTTATACTTTGTAAGGTGACTCACTTATTAAGGAGGTGGGGGGCTTTGCCCTTGTGCTAAAAAAAATCTGGTGAAACCCTTCTCTGATCTGAGTCCGAAAAAATCATGCTCGGGATCATTTTTCTGGCACTAAACTGACTACAAAACAATGACAATAACAGTAAAAAATCGTGTAATATTCAAGGAAAAGGCAAACGAATCGATCCCAATAACACAGATAGGAACGGACGATCCATAGAATCAGGAATGAATCAAATTATCATACCACGTTAATCACTTGTTTCATAGACTAGCTTAAAACCCGTGCGATGCACGGGACCGATAGACGAAAACATGTAACTAATGCTGTTCAGATAAAAAATCACATGCATTTGGGGCTAGTTGATTTAAATGCTGAAAAGCCATCACCAATAGGATTTTGAATATGATCATTGTCAATATCAATCAACAAAACTTTCTCCTGATTTACTTGCATTAAATTGACAAAGACGCCCTGCTCCTCCAAAAGAACAAAAAAGAACATACAGAACGTGAAGGGAGAGAGGACTCTTCTTGTTAGCATTATTACTAGGATGGCAGGCGCGCTTCGCCGCGCCCGTATAATTCTACATTTTTTGGACTTGATTATCTCATATCAACAATGTATTGTGTAATTTTTTTATTGTTGTTAAATGACACTAATTAAGAGTCTTAAATATAATATAATATACAACAATATTTGCATGAACACTATGTAGACACAAATCTATAAAAGTTAATTTCATTAAGTAACCAAGAAAAGTGGAAAGTTAACTTATACATCAACATTATTCGAATGAACACTATGAAGTCCTCTATCTGTCCCACCATGTGAAAATATACAGTTAATATAGTTAATGGTTGCAACACAACATAGGAACTATCCAAAAATGTCACATAAATGGTCTAAACTTTTTACTGATTTTCGAATAGTGAAGCATTATCACTGCTAAACTTCTCTAAGCATTATCCAACACAGGAACACAAGCCTGATGCATTAAAGCCTTTTCTAGCACCAAAACATTAGCTTGAACACTGTTACAAACAATGAAAGGTATGCTTGTTAGAGATGGGGAATGCAATATATATTGGGACTTGCTCTTTGTGCTCTGAAATTGTGTATTCATTCACCGTCAAACCATATTGTGCCTATTTTAAGTTTTTTGTTGTTGTTGTGGACAATAGGCTGCTCGTATGGTCCAAACATTTCTAAAATAGTACTCTATCCGATCTAAAACACATGTTGACGATTAGCTCAAATCTAAACTAACCGGCGACATGTATTTCAGACCAGAGGCTTACAAATGATATGCCTTACATTGAAATAGATACAGGTACCCAGGGTAACATAAGTCGAACTTACCTCTGTTGCTTTAAGTTTTTTGCCAACCTAGCAAAGCGTTGAAGCTCAAAATTGTCGTTTTATCACTGCTCAGTTACTTTCTAGAACCACAGCAAATGATTGATTTAGGAACAAAAAGTGGCAATAAAAAAATATCACAAACACTTATCTTTCGATCATCTTCAATTGAAGTAGTCATCTTCTCAATTTGATCGATCTGCTGTAGCGTTCACAAGATAAGAAAAGTCAATTCAAGAATGGAAGTAAAAGTATTCCCCAACAGGTTGACTTATAAATGCAATTTGTGAGTTTGAGGGTGAAAATAAATCTATTCCCCAAAGTATTGATTTATAAATGCAATGTTAAACGTTACCATTCACTCATGGAGGGAAAATGTTGATTGAACTTCTTATACCCTGAAAAGGTTATATATAACTGACAAACTGTAAAAATAGTTGCACATTAAGTCTCGAATAATCGATGGACCTTGCTTTTTACCAACCTATTATGTAAAGATCATACAAAGGCAAAATTAGCATCTGAATAAATTGCAATTGACATTCCATAAAACAGATGGGTAGCCCTTCTCAAATGCCTGAATGGTCATTTTTCCACATCAGTTGGAAAAAAAATTCTCCCAAAGTTTAATTAGCATGAAAACAGTACATACATTAATGAGGGATTAACGGAGTAAATTAACCGGCTAGTAAGAATTTAATTCAAATTTTCATTATTTTTTAACATACAATAGGAAAAATGTAAAACCTAAATGTTACATGATCTGTAGAACTTTGAACCTGGAAAAAGTAATTTTTGATGTTTGGACCATGTGGTTATCCTGTGCGAGTATAGACTTTTTTTAATCAAAACTGACATCAACATGCAAAACCAAGGTACTAAAGAATAATATACTTGTGTATCGTCGCGGTTGCATTGTCCTCCACGTGAAGATCAATAAGCGCCTGCATAGCTGCATCAACTTGCATCTCAAGGTCAGTGAGCACTTGCATCGACTTGCATTTGAAGATTAGTGAGAAAGAATAATAATTTTGAAATCAAATAAGTCAAATATTGCATTCATAGGTGTCCCGAATTTTTGTTTAAGAATTTTACAGCTGATTGTAAAAGGATCAGAGAAACTTGAGCTCGCCCACACATCAAGAGGCGTAGAAAAGAGAGACTTTTGCTCGTCGTCCTTGACAACCGATGGAACAATACTTCTTTCGTGAAGTTCTTGGACTTAGTGTATTCACTCAGATTAATTTATGTTTTTCAGCAGCTGAAGACTTCTTTTCTGCTATACTTGATTGATGGGGCTGTGTCTTCACCCAGTTCTGCCTGTGGCTTGGGCTATTTTATCTTCCTCTGCGCATTATGTTTTTCGGCTCACTTTCGAGCTTGTATCCCCGGTATTGTAATAACATTATTCAGACTCTGTAACTATTTGAAGTAATGAATGTGGTTACTAGCCTCCTTGGAACTAGTAATTATATCACATTTGAGTCCCAAAGGATCGGGACGCTTCAGGTGGTATCGGAGCCTATAGGACTGGCCGTAGACCACAGCCCTGACCTTAAAAGTTGCCTTAACAAGAAAACACCTCTTACCTCCAAGAAACACTCTTTCCCCTTTTCCCCGATATTAATAAACCTTTCTTTTCGTCTACCAGATGGAAAACCTCTAGGTGATTAGAACTTCCTATTGCTCAGAGGAGGAAGGCTTTCCTCACCTTCTTCGAAGCTGCGCACTGCGCTTGGGGATCCGCAAGAAGCCCGAATATGTCTGGAAAGAGTACCGTGAAAATGGAATGGAAAAGTGCTCTATGGCGGTCTACTTGGGAGAAAGCCGGAACTACCCAAACCACCCTCCTTTCCAAATTACCTTCATCGGGCACCGCTTCCCAGACACATGCCAGAGCGTTGCTCGAAAAGCCCTCAAACAACTATGCCAAAACTATAGCCGAGAGACCTTTGAAACTCCCCTCCGATATTTCCCACCCAGCAACAAAAACACCCCAACCTGAAAGAAAAGACTCCAGGCTCTGTCAGGAGGAGATCCCATAGAAGATGATCCCACTATCGTCTACATGGCCGGATACCTCCACACCCTCGACAACCACTACGATGAGCTCTCCTCCCATTGTACCCACCTAAACTCCCGAGTGGAAAGCCTAGAGCAGCAAGTCAAAGAGCTTACGCAAGAGAAGGTATCCCTCCAGGAGAGTCTCAGTATAGTGGAAGGCGAGGAAGCCAACACCCGTGAGGCCTATCGGACCTTGAAGATAGACTTTGACAAGAAGCTAAAGGCACTCGCCCCCAAAAAGAAGATCCAGAAGAAGACCACTAACCAAGGATGGCAGACAGAGAAGAAGAAGAAGGCCCCTCTAGCCCTACCTCCCCCCAGAATCGATGACTGGTCCGACGAAGAAGATGTATCCCTAGCCAGCCTCGATGATCTTCTCAAGGCATTTGGGGACACCTTAGACAAGGAACTCGCTAGCACCTCGAAGAACGCCCTCGTGTAGTCTTCCCCTGTAGTAGTCTTATGCTTGTAATGTGATGGTGTGATGAATAAAATAACTTGGTTGAGAACAATTTGCATGTGCATGATAGTGACTCTCTTCCCTGGCAGATGACTTCGGATAAAACCACGCCTACCGCCTCAGGGATTGGAGCAGGTTTCCCCCGAAGAGCTGAAGGGGAAGTCGTTAGAGAGGAAAGTGAAACCCACCTCCCCGCACCTCCACCCCTACCCTTAGACCTAGCCCAAGTTCTAGCCAATCAGACCCGACTCATCGAGGTCCTCACTCGAAATCTGAAAAATCAACGGCCAAATGGTGGAAGACCGCAAGACAGAATGAGGGACTTCCTGAGACTCAAACCTCCCACGTTCGCCGGATCAAGCAACCCTCTCGATGCAGACGATTGTATGCGCACGATCAAAAGGAAGCTGGAAGCCATTGGTTGCCCAGAAAACCAGCGTGTTCAACTGGCTGTCCACCAACTCTCTGGTACTGAGGAGAAAATTCAAAAGATATGTAACTATGGTTCAAATATTTAGAACAGAAAATCTGAGAATAAGATGAGAAAATCTGAGATCAATAACAGCAATGAAATCATTAGTTAACTGAGGTTCAAATATTTAGAATAGAAGGTATGGGCTTTAAGCGGTTCAACCCAAGCTTATGAAGCAGACCTTCAGTCTTGAAACCTTCAAGAGCATATTGAGCATAATTTGGGAATGTATAGCGAAGTAGGCGAATGACTTCCTCCCTGGTGTACGTGTCAAGTAAGGGTCCTTAACACATTTGAAGCTTGCCTTACAAATATCGTTGATCAACTTGTTTTCAATGAAATGCATGCAACCAATTCGCATAGTATCCACCAAAGTTGACCCTATCGGATGCAGAACTGAGGGGGTCGATATGGCAATATGTTCAAAGAAGGATTGTTATGATACTGCCCAGCAATTGGCTTCCCTTTAACCAATTTGGAATGTACCACAAGAAAATTGGATAACATGAAGTGACTCTGGCAAGTAAAGATAAAATCTTGGTCATAATATGCCACATTTAGATGTGCACAGATTGAACATGCTTCAGTTCCTTGATTCCTCATCAACATCTCATGACGAACGAGACGGTGAGTGTGAATGCATAGATTAGAGAACTCTTCATCTGAGAGAAATGCTGGATGGTATATGGCATCATGCAACTTATGGGCAGGATTTTTCAAGGTCTCAAAAAGCGAATCCCGATGCTCAGGTAGACTTGAGATACTACATGACAACTCCTTCTGCAGAACCATCTCCATAAAATCTTCAAAGAGAGACTCTTATAAAGGAGAGCTTGAAGAATCTTCTGAAGGAGAACTTGTGGACAAAGATAAATTTTTCAAGCACAGCATGTTCAGTCCATTAATAACTCCTAAGTTATCATAACTAAGAAGACCCTTCAATGAAATCTTTCTTGATTTTGCAAACTCTATCTGAATTAGTCCTGTCCAAAGCACATGCCTGTTGTCATCTAACATCTGATACTTTCTGTCAGCCAGCACAGTTGTTATCAATCTTTGTGTTGGAATAAGTTCCATGACAGGCCTTGCTTTGAACCAATCCTCCAGCGGGGTACAGTGTCGAGCAGGGATGCCAATATTCATGCTGCGGCCGCTGCATATATGATAGTTATACATTAATAAGTTAGCCCTTGTTATGATATCATTCTTTTAGTTTAGCAGTTTTCTGTTAATATGGAAGATTTATTGTTGTCCCTGCTTTTGTAAATTTTGTACGTTTTTGGATGATGTCCCTATATTGGTTCTTTTTAATGAAGTTGTATATTAGTCTGATGGATAGCTTATTGCAGAAAATGTGCCTTTTGCAATTGTGAGGGCGTCGAGGCGGTTTACTAGGAGGTTCAGTACAGTCAGCTGTGACTCCTATACCTTAATGTGTGTTTTTTATCCTTATTACTCATAATTTGCATTTAAATCTTCTTTTTACTTATTAATGTATAACTATCATATATGCAGCGGCCGCAGCATGAATATTGGCATCCCTGCTCGAGGATTGGTTCAAAGCAAGGCCTGTCATGGAACTTATTCCAACACAAAGATTGATAACAATTGTGCTGGCTGACAGAAAGTATCAGATGTTAGATGACAACAGGCATGTGCTTTGGACAGGACTAATTCAGATAGAGTTTGCAAAATCAAGAAAGATTTCACTGAAGGGCCTTCTTAGTTATGATAATTTAGGAGTTATTAATGGACTGAACATGCTGTGCTTGAAAAATTTATCTTTGTCCACAAGTTCTCCTTCAGAAGATTCTTCAAGCTCTCCTTTACAAGAGTCTCTCTTTGAAGATTTTATGGAGATGGTTCTGCAGAAGGAGTTGTCATGTAGTATCTCAAGTCTACCTGAGCATCGGGATTCGCTTTTTGAGACCTTGAAAAATCCTGCCCATAAGTTGCATGATGCCATATACCATCCAGCATTTCTCTCAGATGAAGAGTTCTCTAATCTATGCATTCACACTCACCGTCTCGTTCGTCATGAGATGTTGATGAGGAATCAAGGAACTGAAGCATGTTCAATCTGTGCACATCTAAATGTGGCATATTATGACCAAGATGTTATCTTTACTTGCCAGGGTCACTTCATGTTATCCAATTTTCTTGGGGTACATTCCAAATTGGTTAAAGGGAAGCCAATTGCTGGGCAGTATCATAGCAATCCTTCTTTGAACATATTGCCATATCGACCCCCTCAGTTCTGCATCCGATAGGGTCAGCTTTGGTGGATACTATGCGAATTGGTTGCATGCATTCCATTGAAAACAAGTTGATCAACGATATTTGTAAGACAAGCTTCAAAGGTGTTAAGGACCCTTTACTTGACACGTACACCAGGGAGGAAGTCATTCGCCTACTTCGCTATACATTCCCAAATTATGCTCAATATGCTCTTGAAGGTTTCAAGACTGAAGGTCTGCTTCATAAGCTTGGGCTGAACCGCTTAAAGCCCATACCTTCTATTCTAAATATTTGAACCTCAGGTAACTAATGATTTCATTGCTGTTATTGATCTCAGATTTTCTCATCTTATTCTCAGATTTTCTGTTCTAAATATTTGAACCATAAGTACATATCTTTTGAATTTTCTCCTCAGTACCAGAGAGTTGGTGGACAACCAGTTGAACACGCTGGTTTTCTGGGCAACCAATGGCTTCAAACTTCCTTTTGATCGTGCGCATCCAATCGTCTGCATCGAGAGGGTTGCTTGATCCGGCGAACGTGGGAGGTTTGAGTCTCAGGAGGTCCCCCATTCTGTCTTGCGGTCTTCCACCATTTGGCCGTTGATTTTTCAGATTTCGAGTGAGGACCTCGATGAGTCGGGTCTGATTGGCTAGAACTTGGGCTAGGTCTAAGGGTAGGGGTGGAGGTGCGGGGAGGTGGGTTTCACTTTCCTCTCTAACGACTTCCCCTTCAGCTCTTCGGGGGAAACCTGCTCCAATCCCTGAGGCGGTAGGCGTGGTTTTATCCGAAGCCATCTGCCAGGGAAGAGAGTCACTATCATGCACATGCAAATTGTTCTCAACCAAGTTATTTTATTCATCACACCATCACATTACAAGCATAAGACTACTACAGGGGAAGACTACACGAGGGCGTTCTTCGAGGTGCTAGCGAGTTCCTTGTCTAAGGTGTCCCCAAATGCCTTGAGAAGATCATCGAGGCTGGCTAGGGATACATCTTCTTCGTCGGACCAGTCATCGATTCTGGGGGGAGGTAGGGCTAGAGGGGCCTTCTTCTTCTTCTTCTCTGTCTGTCATCCTTGATTAGTGGTCTTCTTCTGGATCTTCTTTTTGGGGGCGAGTGCCTTTAGCTTCTTGTCAAAGTCTATCTTCAAGGTCCGATAGGCCTCACGGGTGTTGGCTTCCTCGCCTTCCACTATGCTGAGACTCTCCTGGAGGGATACCTTCTCTTGCGTAAGCTCTTTGACTTGCTGCTCTAGGCTTTCCACTCGGGAGTTTAGGTGGGTACAATGGGAGGAGAGCTCATCGTAGTGGTTGTCGAGGGTGTGGAGGTATCCGGCCATGTAGACGATAGTGGGATCATCTTCTATGGGATCTCCTCCTGACAGAGCCTGGAGTCTTTTCTTCCAGGTTGGGGTGTTTTTGTTGCTGGGTGGGAAATATCGGAGGGGAGTTTCAAAGGTCTCTCGGCTATAGTTTTGGTATAGTTGTTTGAGGGCTTTTCGAGCAACGCTCTGGCATGTGTCTGGGAAGCGGTGCCCGATGAAGGTAATTTGGAAAGGAGGGTGGTTTGGGTAGTTCCGGCTTTCTCCCAAGTAGACCGCCATAGAGCACTTTTCCATTCCATTTTCACGGTACTCTTTCTAGACATATTCGGGCTTCTTGCGGATCCCCAAGCGCAGTGCGCAGCTTCGAAGAAGGTGAGGAAAGCCTTCCTCCTCTGAGCAATAGGAAGTCCTAATCACCCAGGGGTTTTCCATCTGGTAGACGAAAAGAAAGGTCTATTAATATCGGGGAAAAGGGGAAAGAGTGTTTCTTGGAGGTAAGAGGTGTTTTCTTGTTAAGGCAACTTTTAAGGTCAGGGCTGTGGTCTACGGCCAGTCCTATAGGCTCCGATACCACCTGAAGCGTCCCGATCCTTTGGAACTCAAATGTGATATAATTACTAGTTCCAAGAGGCTAGTAACCACATTCATTACTTCAAATAGTTACAGAGTCTGAATAATGTTATTACAATACCGGGGATACAAGCTCGAAAGTGAGCCGAAAAACATAATGCGCAGAGGAAGATAAAATAGCCCAAGCCATAGGCAGAACTGGGTGAAGACACAGCCCCATCAATCAAGTATAGCAGAAAAGAAGTCTTCAGCTGCTGAAAAACATAAATGAATCTGAGTGAATACACTAAGTCCAAGAACTTCACGAAAGAAGTATTGTTCCATCGGTTGTCAAGGACGACGAGCAAAAGTCTCTCTTTTCTACGCCTCTTGATGTGTGGGCGAGCTCAAGTTTCTCTGATCCTTTTACAATCAGCTGTAAAATTCTTAAACAAAAATTCGAGACACCTATGAATGCAATATTTGACTTATTTGATTTCAAAATTATTATTCTTTCTCACTAATCTTCAAATGCAAGTCGATGCAAGTCGATGCAATATTGGTGGCAATGCATTTATCATGCCAAGGCTGTCATTCCATCCAGCCCCACTTTGTTTCCGGGCTTCCTTTATTAACTTGTAATTTGCTTTGAGCTCTTTTTCTTTCTCTTGGATTTGCGCTTTCGAAAATTGAGCTAGAGGAAATTTCTCATTGAACATTTGAGTTATACTACGCCAGCCCTCCGGAATCCAACCATTTTGACCCCTAAATCTTGGATTATTATGCTCATGCAAGATGTCAACAAGACTCTTCTCATAATTCATATTCCAAGAAGCTCTTGCCATAATTGATCAACAGTTCTATGAAAATAACCAACTAATCAGCAGCTTTCAATATAATAAACTACTAAACAGTTCTGAAAACTAACTAAAAAGCAATCAAGAAAAACAACAAAAACTACTAAACAATTCTGAAAATTAATAACTAATATGCAGCTTTCAAAACAACCAACTACTAACCAGCTTTCATGCCCGATCTTGGATGTATTGGTCCCACATTTGCATTGCAATTTGATCTCTAAGAATATTTCCCTGGCTGCTTTGTAAATTCATTGACTCTACATCATTCTGATAGTTGTCATCTCCATCGGGCAAATCAATAAAATCTGCTGGTTGAATATGACTTGGTTGTTGTTCTAGCCACATATCATCTCCATTTAATCTTCTAATTATGTTATGAAACACAGCTGCTGCAGCTAGGATTTTACTTTGAGACTCAATGGGATGATGAGTACCCACTATGAGAATCTGAAATCTCTTCTTTAATACCCCAATAGCCCGCTCAATATGGTTTCTAAGAATAGCATGACGATGGTTGAAAAGCTCCTTATAATCTGCATATGCGATTCTTCGAGATGATCGCCTACTACACCTAAACTCACCAAGGTGGTATCTCACACCACGATATGGAGCAAGAAATGATGGTGTGTTTGCGTATCCACCGTCGACAAGGTAAAACTTGCCCTCTAGGGACATGAAAACCTTTGCTAATAGCGGATTTAAGCACCCCAGCATCTGATGCGGATCCTTCCCAGCCGCATGAGATAAAAGTGAAGTTCAAGTTGAAGTCACACGCTACCATCACATTCTGGGATAATGTTCCTTTTCTATTCCTATATGGTGGGGCTTTCTCTTCTGAAATTGTGATAGGGACGTGAGTACCGTCAATAGCACCTATACAATTCTGCACATAAAGGAAAGAAAGTGTTGGGTGACAAAGGTAATGGGAAGAAAGAGTCAAGGAAATTGATTGATATGGTGTATTACCTGAAAGAATGGCCAAAATCGGGAGTCCGAGGCAATCTTAGGATGAGGTTCCAAGGAAGTAGGAAGTTTGACAAATCTACATGTGATGGTAGGAATTATATTGAAGACGGCCTTCACATGTCTATGGATTGTTTCGCCACTATGCTGAAATGTCTTCTGTAGCCTCCCATTACTAGCATTGTGTGATATCATGAACATAAATATTCCTAATTGTTCCTCAATTGTGACTCCGGCGTGTATCGCGTAAAAGCCTCTCCCGCCTAGATAATTAGCTATTGCCTTAAATATTCGTGGCTCCATGCGAAACTCGCTCATACACCAATTCTCGTGGCCTTCTAAAATTTCTCTAATCTTCTTAGCACCAGTATATTCAGAAGTATGTACTGCCCTTTTTTCTTCATTAAGTCCTTCGAGTATGCTAGGAATGATGATAAAAAATAGTTCCTCATCCTCTTCCTCCTCCATTTCCATGAATTTCAGAATTTTCTTCCTTCTACACTCCATAATCTCATTCCTTGAGCCCATTATCTAATATCTACAGATTATATGGACTTTAGAAATATATATGGACTACAGATAATTATAAAACACAAATACAAGGCAGAACAAATATATTAAAAATACAAGGCAGATCAATACAAGCATAATTGGCAGATCACACAAGATATATAAACTGGTGAGTAAAATAAAAAGCATTGTATCGCACAAGATATATAAACTAGTGAGTAAAATACAAGCATAATTGGCAGATCACACAAGATATATAAACTGGTGAGTAAAATACAAGGCAGATCAATACAAGCTACATCACTTTTGAACACATAACCCTTAAGTATAATTTTGGCAGATCAATACAAGCATAATTGGCCCATAGATATTAAATGTCATCGCTGATTCATATCAAGGAATTCTCAAATGTGAAAGAATAAAAAATTTCATACATGGTATGGTTGAGGGGTA
Organism: Zea luxurians; assembly: GCA_029449295.1. Taxonomy (NCBI): domain Eukaryota; kingdom Viridiplantae; phylum Streptophyta; class Magnoliopsida; order Poales; family Poaceae; genus Zea; species Zea luxurians. The sequence continues at coordinate 99,472,653 of JAOPSE010000014.1, read as the reverse complement.
AAGTGATTGTGCTGTTCTCTCACTCCACTAGAAAATCTTTTTCTGGAACGCAAGGTCACCACACAGTTCTACCAAATGCATCTACTCATGTGCCATTTTCTGGTGGAGTGAGAGAACAGCACCAAATGCAACAACTGATTTATGCAACATTAGTGAGAATCAACATTACCTGATAATGTTGCCTGTGAGCGATTGTTTCAACCTGTACATAAGACAATAAATCAGCACACCTGTATAGAACTAATAAGTGCTCCTATCCATTAAATTTTGTGATCCATTAAATTATGATCTATTACCAAGTGCAAGGGCATGACTAAATAGAAATGCAGCATATTCTTAACTTCAAATCTAAGGCCAGAAAACCAACTAATCATACAAATGCAGTTTTTAATCAACAAGGAAACACATGAATGAATGGAAACACATGAAACACATAATTGGTGAGCAGCCCATTTCATACAAATGCAGTTTTTAATCAACGAGGAAACACATGAATGAATGGAAACACATGAAACACATAACTGGTGAGCAGCCCATTTCAAACGAACACATGAGCAATATTTAAATACCTAAGCAGCTTTTCTATTTCTATATCTACTCCAGAGTATACCACATTGGTTAAGAATTCAACTTCAAGTAAAACCAGTCATAGAGTAGAGTTCTATGTCAGGACAGTAAATAAATGAGTACCCTACTTCAAACAATATGAGCTAGTGTTTAACACTTGCACAGCTTTTTAATAAATATGGTCCAAATTTTTTCACATTGTCAATATCAGGTAGCACTTTGTGCAAAGTTAACAACTCATGTTACATATCAGAATTCTTTCATAGCATGTTACATAGCAGAGCTGTCCTTTACATATCAACTCATGTTACATATCAGAACTGCAAGAATCAACTCATGTTACATAGCAGAGCTGTCCAAATTTTTTCACGTTTTCACGAAAGCTACATATAAAGCGGCACTGCAAGAATCAACTCATGTTACATATCATCTGGAACTGAAGCTACTGATGATGATGCTGTTCATGAGTGCAAAACATCCAAAACCAGAATAATACAGAATTTTCTTGCTCTTTCATACCATAAGCTACGACACTCAGCTCTTTCATGAATAGTTAACTCATTAGTAAAGAGTTTATAGCGCCTAAACAACATCAGGTAGCACTTTGTGCAAAATTTACAGCGCCTAAACAACATCAAGAAAAGTAATCACATGGATAGAGTCATCGGGAGAGGCGGTAGGAGTTGGATCGGGACTTACAGTCCAGGTGGGTGCTTGGCCGGAGTTAATGTTGTGCCACGCTAACGGATCAATGGTGCGGCAGCAGGGCGACGACGGAGCGGCGGCGGCGAAGGAGGAGGAGGAGAAGGTGCGGCTGGGGTCGAGCCCGCCGAGCTGCCGCGGCTTGTGCTACGCGTGCAGCCCGTGCACGGCCGTGCAGATGCCCACGATGTCGTCGTCGTCGGTGCCGCTCGTGGCGGCGCTCTCCAACTACAAGCCGGTCGGGTGGAAGTGCCGTATGGCGGCAGGTGGGAGAGGTCGAGGGGGGCGATCACGATGGGAGGGGGAGGGGAGGAAGAGGCGGAGAGGCGGCGGGTGAGGGGCGGAGGCGGCGGCTGGGTGAGGGGCGGAGGCGGCGGCTGGGCGAGGGGGTGAGTAACGCGAGGCGGCGGCTGGGCGAGGGTTTCCTGCCCGACCTCACGCGAATCGGGCCCGGGAAATGGGCAGCCAAATGCAATTTTTCCCCCCGGGGGAGATTTGAGCCCGTGGATTCGTGACCAGGGGGTTGGGTCGGGATCCCGGAGGGAAACCAGGCTGCCAAACGAGCCCTAAAGATTTGCCACTCTAACAAAGAGTCATTAACCAATTGCCACTCTTACAAATAGTATTAAATATTTACCACTCTTATCGTTAACCTCTTAAATAATTGTCATTTAATCCCATTTAACCATCCTAATTCAATCTCACCGTAAGAATAGGATCACTAGATCCAAACAAATCGAAAGTTAGTTCAGTGACTGGAGCCATCCGTCTCCGCCCAGCGCTGCGCCCGCCGGAGACAAGGCGTCCACTTTCGTTCGCACCCCCCACCCCCAGGCGGCACCCAGCTCCTCCCGCACCCGCCCCACTCAGGTGATTCATTGCGTCCTCGTGCTTTCCCATCTTCTCTTGTGCTTGGATTGGATCTGTCTGGGAAGATTCAGCTCCTGGATTCTTTCATCTGTTCTTGGTTGTAGCCTCGTTGTTCTTATGGATGTTGCAGGCAGAAGAAGAGATTTCTGTTCTGTTGTGCAAATGCGTTTTGGTCTGCCTACTGTTAATGTTTCAATGTTGATCGTAAGAGGAAACCTTGCAAATAATCATCGATCCATGACAGATGATGCATGAGCCTCTTCATGTCTTAGGTCAGCCTGATGCATAGGATACTTTGGCAAGGACGCATCATTTCGTTTTGGTTTATTAGCTTATCACAAAGAGATGCATCTGTTTTTGTTTCACGGTCAAGTTGCATATCATATTTGGACTATGATATTTCAACATATAGAGTACTTGGGCATAGTTTAATGCGATTATTGTTGATTATGTTTTGTAGTGCCACATATGGAAGATGGCAATGAGAAGGACTTTGATGAAGAATTCTCTGGTTCTGCAAATGTCACCACTAGCAACGTGCAGGTTTCTATCACTGAATTCAACGTTGCTTTGGTTCTATGATGAATTGATTCATATGTATTTTATCATATTGTGTGGTGCATATAGGATATCTCATTGGAGGGTGTCACTTCTAGCAAATGGGGCAAATTGCCTGATGATATTTTTTTGAACATCTCCCACCTGGGTGAGTTGTTAAAATATGTGAGTGTGATTGTCAATTAGTCTTATTAACAATGCTGAACTGACTGTGAGTGTGATTGTCAATGCAGGCTTGATAAGGGAAAAGTAAAAGCTACAAGACAGTCAAAGTGTGGTGTATGTGGTGAGTATGGCCACAGAACAGGAAGTGCAAAGTGTCGATACACAGGCGCGAAGACAAGGTACTCAACAATTCTTCTTAATCTATTTTAAATGACATACATGTTAGTGAATTTTGAACTTTTGTAGGAAGAGGTGCAGGAAAGTAAATGCAAAGGTTGGAGCAAAACCTAAAATCTATGTTGATGACGATGATCAACGCGGGGAGTCTTCTGTACCAAAACGACGTAGATGACCTATTTTTGTAGAGCAAGTTGAAAATGCAAGCACGACACCAGATGACTTGCAACTACATGAGGGAACTAATGAGAACTAATGAGTCCCAAGAATGGGCTCAATTTGCTTCATCTTCTGGAAAGAAGCTAACACCTAGGAGGAAACCGATTGTCCAAGTTGAACATGATACTAAGTCAGGTGTGGTGTTGATATCACCTTTTTTTGTTCATGTTAATAAGTTCATGTTGATGCAACAACACTTTTGTTCTTGTCTTGTTGATGTTTGGGCAGGTGAAAGACGACCGTCGGATGGTGATACCTTTGAGGAGTTACATGCAAGAACTGCAAGTGGTGGACAAAATTGTTAATGATTCTGAAGGGATGCATCTTGTTTACATATTTGTGTTGTCAATATTTGGATTGTTTCATTTATTTGGTGATATTTGTAATTACAGTTCTTTCAGTGCTGTAAGGATGCTTTTGAAATAAATTGAGTTCTCATTGAAGTTACTGTAAGGATGATTTGTGAAATAAATTGAGTTATCATTGAAGTTACTGTAAGGATACTTTTTGAAATAAATTGAGTTGTCATTATAATATTGTCTGGTTGTCATTTGAATATGTAAGTGAATGAAGAGGTGAAGAAAAGGTCAGCCAGATATTCACGAGGCTTGACTAGCATGTTGTGGAGTGTCCTGCGGAGGTGTCTGCTAGTTGAAGGAGTGCTTGACAGCTAACAATGGTTCAAATTGCAGTACGCAATTTGGGCGACGAGCCATCCTAGAATCATGTTAGAATCATGTTAGAACTCAATTCCCTCAATTTGGGCGACGTGCCATCCCAGGATACTGCTAGAACTTGTTCCGCGCAGTTTGGGGGACGCGCCATCCCAAAATCGTGTTAGAACTTGTTTCGCGCAATTTGGGCGACACGTCATCCCAGAATCATGTTAGAACCCGTTTCACGCAATTTGGGCGACGCGCCATCCCAGAATCGTGTTAGAACTCGTTTCACGCAATTTGGGCGATGCGCCATCCCAGAATAATGTTAGAACTCGTTTCGCGCACTCTTAGAGATGCATATAGGGATGACAACAAGTCGAATATTATGCGAGTAAGTGAATAATTATACATTTTAGTTATATAGTACATCTCACTAGATACACTTTATCGTATATCTTACTACATACACTTCGTACATCTTATGCTACTTATATACACTAAAGTAAATGCTACTGATTATGTCGAGAATAAAATTGGATAGGTTAATAAAAAAAATGGATTGTGGATAAGACATCCTTACTATTTCATAGAAAGATAGAAAACGGGACAGCAGTAGGTCTAAGTTAGAAATAAAAATAAACATAGGTGAGTAAGTTAGGTATCCAATAAATATTTATCTTACGCTACATGTATCATGTATGGCGACCACTCCATCTATGATAAATCGGCGGACACGACGAACCAATGCAAGCAAGCACCACTACCATACCATGGCAGCAGCTTCCTCAACCGGAGGAAATGGAGAGGGGTTGAATCCCTTTCAGTTTAATTTTAACTATGATTTTTTTAATCATATCAAATCAACGAGCCCCACAGAAACATATGCCCGTACTCGCGTCCGTGCATGGTCCAAACGACCACTGTACCCCGGTCGGATTGACGCGAATGAAGAAACAGTCGAGCAGGTCCTCCTTCCAGGTCGAGAGGACGGAGCGCGCGCGCGCAGTTGCGAGAGAGCCAGACGTACGTTGCAAGGGAACAAAAGGTTGCCTGGTGTCCTGTCATCACAACGGTATGGTACGGTTTGCATAGCACGTTACTCCCACTCCTGCTCGCCGCTGCTGCCGCGCTGGTTGCCGTTTCCCTTTCTCGGTCCTTTTTCTCTCAGAAGCAGAGGGAGGTAGAGCTGGCAACGACCAAGCTAGCTACCATTACACTCCATCACGACTGGTCCTGATGGTTTGACTCCAAACGAAAATAGTACTGGGCACCACTAAAAGGTTGTACATTTCATCGATACATACGCCTCTTATGCAAACTCCATCTTTATACGTGACTACATGAATAAAAAGTACCCGTGATAGCGCGAATAAATTGGCTTGATTTGTACCACTAGCTAGCTAGTCCAACATGTTTTATAAACGTCATATTCCTTGTTGCATATAACCTTGTATTAGCACTACAGGAAAACAGTTAATTCCCGTCGGCCAGGAACCGACGAGAATAAGCATTAAACCGACGAGAATAAGTAATTCCCGTCGGTTTAGAGGCTTATTCCCGTCAGTTGTCAGCCTCCAGGCGTCCCTTGTCGGGATAAGGTTATCCCCGTCGGCCGCCGACGGGAATACTTAATCTCCGTCGGCCAATAACGAGCCGACGGGAATTACGGCTAATTCCCGTCGACCACCACAACCGACGGGAGTTACTAATTAATCCTCGTCGGCCAGGTCAGCCGATGGGAGTTAACTGGGCCGACGGGAGTTAATAGTTAATTCTCGTCGGCTATGGTCAAACCGACGGGAATTAACTGGGCCGACGGGAGTTAACCTATAATTCTGCAACAGCAACACCAAATTAGATATTTCTCCACAATTGCACACATAACATACACAAAACATATATATCACAAACATATTACAAAACATATCACATGAACATATAAATCACAAACGCATTGACATCACACATCACAAACGCATTGATAGAATTCACACATCACAAACATTTCAGATACGAGAGTGTTTACACAAACATAACGTCCACGAGTTAAAATACATAACGAGCACGAGTTCAAGTGTTTAGAGATAACCACCACTTGGGTGGTTAGAGCTTTGACCGCTGCCGCCACCACCACCAGGAGGAGGAGGGAACACGAAGAGCGAGTCAACAAATCCAGTCCCTGCTACGGGATCAGAACCACTACCACCCGCTTCGGGTGTAACCTATGCAAGTTAGCAAATATCAACACGTTAAATGCAAATATCAAAAAGTATACAAGTGTATAAATTAATCGACAGTTATCAAACGTACCCTATCTCTAGGTGCAGGTATATGTGTCGGAGGGGTGTTGAACTGTGGTGGCGGAGCTGATGTGTTTGCAAACTGGCTCCATTGTGGTGGCAGTCACTACAGGAATCAAGAAGATTCCCATCGGCCATTTTAATTCCCGTCGGCCTTTGCTCGGGCCGACGGGAATTAAGCAACTCCCGTCGGCTAAAAGCTAGCCCACGGGCTTTATTTTTACTCCCGTCGGCCCAGCCGCCAGCCGACGGGCTTTAGTTTAACTCCCGTCGGCCCAGCCGCCAGCCGACGGGAATTAGTTAACTCCCGTCGGCCCTGACGCCAGCCGACGAGAATTAATGCTTTATGTGCCGGCGGTCACCCGCGCAGCTCATTTCCTCTCTCTCAGTTTCCAAGCCTCCTACGTCGCCGCCGGAGAAACGCCGCCCCCGACGCCGGCCGCCGCCCACCACCGCCCCGCGGCCTAGGAGCGCGCCCGCCGCCCACCACCATCCCGTCCGCGCGCCCGCCACCGCCTAGGAGCGCGCCCGCCACCGCCCCGGGAGCGCCGCCCGCAACCGCCACCGCCCCGGAGCGCCACCCGCCGCGCCGCCTCCGCCCCCGTAGCGCCGCCCGCCGCGCCGCCTCCGCCCCCGTAGCGCCGCCCGCCGCCCGCCCACGCCCCCGGAGCGCCGCTGGCTCCCGGAGCAACGACCGCCGCCCGCCCCGCCTCCGGAGCGCCGTCCGCCGCGCCGCCGGCCCCGGAGCGCCGTCTGCAGCCCGTCCCCGTTGCGCCGCCCGCCCCCGAAGCGTCGCCCGCTGCTCGCCGCCACCAACGCCGCCGCCGCGGAGCGCCGCAGCCGCCCCGGACCGTTAAGGTATATTATTGTTTGAATTATTTAATGTAAATGCGAGTGTTATTGTTAAATGTGTGTATAAATGTTTATTTTCGTCGGTTTTTTATGGCCGACGGGAGTTAACTTTCATGTGATTAGAGTTAGTTTAGGGTGCGATTAGAGTGTAATTAGAGTTAGTTTAATATAACATGTGATTAGAGTGTGCATAGAGTTAGTTTAATATCACATGTGTGCCTTGATGTTACGTATAAGTATTAATTCTATTATTATAATAAATTTAACTTATTATATTAAATTGTTGAATTTGATGTTATTTATTGAATAGATTTAACTTATCATATTATGTTGTATGAAGGTTTCACTATTGATAAATTTAATGTTATTTATGTATATAACTATATATTTATGTATATATATAGTTTTTATGTATATATATAGTTATTTATATATATATATATATATAGTTTTACTACTTACCTATAGATGTATGTGTTACGTTTAGAAACGTGATATTGTCTCACACACTCTTTACTCGTACACACAGCCGCAATAATGGGTGATAGACGTGATTGGATGTATGAAGGTTTCAAGAAGGGTGGGTGTCACACAAGTGAATGGTTTGCCAAGACGCAGATGTTTCTGGACCATGCAGCTGCTTTGTCACAAATAGATAATATTAGGTGTCCATGCAATAAATGTAGAAATATGACGAGCCACACCAAGAGGCAGGTCACACTACACCTGTGCTCGCATGGTTTCGTGCCAGGCTATAAGGTCTGGTATCTCCATGGTGAAGATGCTGAATGAGCAGCAGAAGTAGAAGTTGATGACGGTGAAGATGATGTTGATAGGATGGACCAGATGCTTGAGGATCTGCAGCCTGAACTGGCACCAGATCATCATGATTCACCTACACCGGAGGTTCAGAAGTTCTTCGACCTACTTAAAGCGTCAGAAGAGCCTCTTCACGGGCACACTAACGTGACCGTGCTCGAATTCGTGACCCGACTGATGTCAATCAAGTCCAAGTTTGCATTTTCAATTAATTGTTACAAGGAGCTTGTGGATTTGATTAGCGAGGTTCTTCCTACGGGTCACAAGATGCCCAAAGACATGTACCAGTCCAAAAAATTGCTTGAAGGTCTTGATATGGAGTATGAGAAGATTAATGTTTGCCAAGACAACTGTATGCTTTTTTGGAAGGAACATGGTAGAGAACAGAAATGCTTAAAATGTGGGAAGTCGAGGTACGTGGAGCTTGTAAATGAAGATGGGGAGAAGGTGGTGACCAAGGTTGCACATAAACAGCTTCGGTACATGCCTCTCACTCCTAGAGTGAAACGTTTGTTTCTCTCGAGGAAGACTGCTATGCACATGAGGTGGCATAAAGATTGTACGGACAAACAAGATGGGTTAATGGTGCACCCGTCAGATGGTGATGCATGGAAGGCTCTTGACAAATTTGATCCAGATTTTGCCAGCGATGCAAGAAACGTTCGTATCGGCTTGGCAACTGATGGTTTCACGCCGTTCAATATGACCGCTGCGTCGTATTCATGTTGGCCTGTCATTGCCATACCGTACAACCTTCCACCTGCTCTTTGCATGAAATATGAGTTTATGTTCCTATGTCTTGTTATACCTGGGCCTGAGCATCCTGGCGTACGCCTCAATGTGATGCTTCAACCACTGATTGAAGAGTTAAAGAAGCTATGGCAAGGTGTGGAAGCCTATGACTGCTTCAAGAAGCAGAAATTCAATCTTCGTGTTGCATATCTGTTCTCGGTTCATGATTTTATGGCGTATGATATTTTCTCTGGATGGAGCGTGCATGATAGATTGACGTGTCCTTATTGTGCTAAAGATACAGATTGTTTTCGTCTTAGTGCTGGTGGCAAGATATGTTACTTTGATTGTCATAGATGTTTTCTACCCTTCAATCACCCCTTCAGAAGGCAGAGAAAGGAATTTAGGAAGGGCACCATTGTCACGAAGGGACCGCCCAAGCGACGTGGTGGGATAGAAATTACAGAAGAGCATATGAAACTTGTCCTAGACGAGAGTGGGAAAAGGTATCAAGGTTTTGGTGAGGAGCATAACTGGACTCACATATGTGGCTTGTGGGAGCTTCCTTATGCTAAGTCATTGATTTTGATGCACAACATCGATGCCATGCATCAAGAGAGTAACTTTTGCCAAGCCCTCATAAATACATGCATGGATTTCCCTGATAAAACGAAAGACAATGACAAGGCACGCATGGACTTAGCAGTGATATGTGATCGTCCAACCCAAGTGCTTAGAGAAAACGGAGGCAAACCAAAAGCTGACTATTGTCTGAAATCTAAGCAACGGAAAGAAGTGATGAAGTGGATGAAGGATATTAAATTCCCCGATGGTTATGCCGCTGGTTTTAGAAGATCTGTGAACTTGAAGACAATGAAGATGAATGGACTGAAGAGCCATGACTTCCACATAATTATGGAGAGGCTCATGCCTGTAATGTTTCGTGGGTACATTTCCAAAGCTGTGTGGAAAACGTTAGCTGAAGTTAGCTATTTCTACAGACAGTTGTGTGCTAAAGAAATCAGAAGAGATGTGATGGAACAGCTGGAGAAAGAGGCACCGGTGCTTTTGTGCAAATTGGAAAAAATATTTCCACCGGGTTTCTTCAATCCTATGCAGCATCTCTTTATACATCTTCCATATGAGGCTAAGGTCGGTGGTCCTGTTCAGTATAGGTGGATGTTTCATATAGAAAGAGCATTAAAGAAGCTTAGAGCAATGGTGGGCAATAAGACAAGAGTTGAAGGATGTATTGCGGAACAATTTAAACTAAAGGAGGTAGCACACTTCACAAGTTGTTACTTTGCAGAAGAACATAATGTATTTGCTCGAAAGAAAAGGTACCATGATGATGAACTAGAGATGCCTCCGTGTAGTGATCTTTCGATTTTTCAGACAAACGACAAAGTCGTTGGTCCACCCAAGGCATATCACCTCAGTATGGAAGAACGGAAGTCTGCTTTACTGTACATGTTCATGAATATGCCTGAGGTGGAGAAATACTTTGTGTAAGACTTGTTTTCTTAAACTGTTCATATGTGAATTAGTTTATGTTATCAAATATCTCATGTCATACAATAATATTTGACAGCGAGTTTGATGAACAAAACATGAGGTGTCTCGGTAGGCCAACAGCGAGAGACATAGACAAATTGCGACGCGATGGTATGCATGGGCGACCTAATTTCATTATGTGGCTTCGGGACCGTGTAAGTCTTAATTATGTGGCTCCGAGAGCTAATTTCACTTAACTAATATTACAGAATTTGCTAATGCTTTGTGGCATGATTGACAGTTTGGGGAGGAAATGAATTTGAATGATGACTTACGTCAGTTATCTATTGGAAGCGTAACTGCCAAAAGCTATGGACGTTATGATGTCAATGGATATCGCTTTCGTTCAAGCATTTTCGAATCAAGTCATCCTATGGCCGCCACTCAAAATAGTGGAGTCGTTACTAGGGCAACCGACATGGAAGGACACGAAGCCTGCTATTACGGGAAAATAAAAAATATAATCGAGATTACATTTGCTGGAAATAAGCCTTTAGCGCTAGTTTTCTTTGAGTGTAAATGGTATGACCCGAAGTATTATAGGACCGAATTTGGGATGACACAGATCCAACTTGAGAAATTGCTTCAAGGACACGACACGTATATCCTTGCCCATCAAGTAGACCAAGTTTATTTCTCGACATATCCATGCAAAAAGTTGTCTACATGGAGGGTTGTGTACAATGTAAATCCCCGCGAACGCCTATACACTCCTGGTGAGGACGAATATCAAATTGGTCACCTTGAGCAGGTTGATGAGGTGTTTCAAGAAGAAGAGTTGCCAACTAGTTTTCATATTGATCCTGCACCGGCATTAGATTCACTAGTTGCAGACGTTAACGACTTAACTTTTCCCGCGAGACGGAGAAGACAACCTGTTAGGAGAAAAGTTACATGGCGACCTCTGCATAGAAGAGAACAAATAGATCCTGATTTTGATGATATTTAACAAGTAAAGTTGTTTTGTTATTTCATTTGTTTATATTTTAAGTATTATGTCATTTTTGATGCACTAATGAATAATTTCTTATTTTTTATGCAGGATGCCGCCAAAATCAAAGAAGTCAGTGAAGGGGTTGTTCAAGGGCCTGGGCCTTTTTCAGGGCAGTTCTTCGAGCAGCAGCAGACGTCGAGAGCTGTTGAGCGCGGTACATGGAGATGAGGTAACATATCTTGTACAAATAAATTTGTTTACATATTTACAAATAAATCTTGAGTTGTATGTACCAGGATGAGCAGCACACTGAGGAGCAGCATAATGAGGCTGAGCAGCACAATGAGGAGGTGGAGCACAATGAGGAGGTGGAGCACGAGGCATGGGACCAGGCCGCACAGCATCACCAGCCATGGGACCAGTGGGACCACCAGAGAGAGCAACAACAGGCGTGGGACCAGTGGGGCCAACAGGGCGAACCGGCTGACAACCCGATGGATGATGGCTCGGGAGGCTCTTCAGCGACACGCACACGTCGCTCAAGAAAAAGCCACTCAGTAAAGCCTCGTCACGCGATAGAGCGAGAGGCTGATAGGACTTTAATCATGCCACATGGAGATCGGTGAGTGTAATATATTAACTTATCTAATATAACTATTATGTGTATTGTTAATGTTTTTGTGTAATGCAGGAATTGGGAGGACCTGTCCTTTGACGGCAAGGGACACCACACTCAGGTTAACCTTACGTTGGGTTCTCTTTGCCGCCTTCACTACCCTGGTATAGTGAAGGTGTCAAACGGTGATACCGAGGATGAGGTGCTCGTCAGTACCTGGGATGAGTACAAGTTTAAAAAGGAACGAAACCACACCGACAGACAGGGACTTGTGCGTAATGACTTTTGGGTATGAATTCTTTAGTGTTTTTGTTATGTTTCTTAATATTGTAAATCTATGACTTATACCATTGTATTTGTATTCTTTATGTTGTAGCTTCGATATCGGTTGCCTGACGGAGAGGATTACATGGGGCACGCTGAACGTGTCTTGCAAAACAATGCAAAGAAGCTGGTGAAGGATGCCATATACTATGCGAGAATTCAGGCTACAAACTTGTATTTTCAAAAGCATCCGGAAGAAGCAGGCCCCTTGAATAAAAAGGAAGGGTCCTCAAAGATATATTTGACCGAGGATCAATATCGTGAGGTTAGTATTCAATTTGTTTTACCTTTTATATTTATTGTTGTGATTGATATAATATGTAACATTGTGTGTGTGCAGGTGATGGTTCCATGGATGGCGCCCGTGCCTCATGCGTACTATGCTTGGTGTCGATATTGGGCTTCCGAAGGCTTCCAGAAAGCGTCAGCACATCACAGACAATGTCGAGGAACCAATCCTAACCACAAGTTTGGCGGTGACGACATGATACGAAAAGCTAAAAGAATGGTAAGTTTGATCTTTCTATGTCGATCAACAAATAATACGATTGCTTATGAATGTTTTTTGTTTATACATGAAGCTACGAGTGGCCAAAAGCCTAGTGACATTGAGGTCTACCAGGAGGGCCACAAAGGACCAGACCCGAACAACCCTGACCAGCTCTGCAGCCAGACAGCCACGGATCGCTTGGTGAGTTTTGGCTCAAAAGTTCAAACGTTCAAAGTATATAAATTCCTACATTTGTAAGATTGTGAATGATGTATAGGCGGCATATGGGGAGGAGATGGTTCGTCGCCATGGCCCTGACTTCGACTGGCGCCATGAACCGGTGGATCCCTTGGTGGTCTACGCAAGTGGTGGTGGCAAAGCGCATGGACGGTAAGCTCTAACTTATGAAATTATATGGTTGACACTAAATTGATTATGCAGTAATCACATTTTTTGAATCACTTACAGATACGCACTCTTCGACGGATTCATTGACTCGTCGTCGGTGAGATCTCAGAGGACGGGTTCATCTTCCCGTAGCTCATGCTCTCGTCGACCGAACGAGCAGGAGTTGGAGATTATGAGGATGCGTGAAGAGATAAGACAACAACGCGAATTTATGGAGGCTTGCAATGCACATAACCAAGCGATGTATCAAGTGAGTACACATAATCCGAACTCTAAATTATTATATTTCAATACAACATCTTCAGTAGTAACACATATGTGTTTAACAGTTAATGCAGCAACAGGGCATGGCAACAAATTTTCCACCGCCACCACAATGGAGCCAATTTGCAAACACACCAGTTCCACCACCACAGTTCACCACCCCTCCGACACATATACCTGCACCTGGAGATAGGGTACGTTTGATAACTTTCGATTAATTTATACACTTGTATACTTTTTGATATTTGCATTTAACGTGTTGATATTTGCTAACTTGCATAGGTTACGCCTGAAGCGGGTGGTAGTGGGTCTGATCCAGCAGTAGGGCCTGGATTTGTTGACTCGCTCTTCGCGTTCCCTCCTCCTGGTGGTGGTGGCGGCAGCGGTCAAAGCTCTAACCACCCAAGTGGTGGTTATCTCTAAACACTTAAACTTATGTTTGAAATGTCGTACTCGTTGGTGGATGTTATGTTTCAATACTATGTCGTACTCGTTGTTGGATGTTGGTGGATGTTATGTTTCAATACTATGTCGTACACGTTGGTGGATGTTTTAATTATAAATGCAAGTGTTTATGTCTAAATGCATGTGTTTGTGGATGTCGTATCTCTACATGTGTTTGTAATGTGGCTGTTATATGTGATTTATGTTATATATGTTATGTGTGCAGAAATAGTGACATAATTTAGTGTTGTTTTTGTAGCAGTATAGGGTAATTCCCGTCGGCCCAGTTAATTCCCGTCGGCTATGGTCGAACCGACGGGAATTAATTACTAACTCCCGTCGGCCCAGTTAATTCCCGTCGGCCACGTAGGGCCGACGAGAATTAATTAATAACTCCCGTCGGCCTGGGGAACCGACGGGAATTAATATGTGACGCCCGTCGGCCAGCAAAACCGACGGGAGTTAGCCTTAATTCCCGTCAGCTAGATAGTGGCTGACGGGAATTAATTATTCCCGTCAGCCGCCGACGGGGATAACCTTATCCCCGACAAGGGACGCCTGTCGGCCTGAAACCGACGGGAATAAGCCCTAAACCGACGGGAATTATTTATTCCCGTCGGTTTAGGGCTTATTCCCGTCGGTTTCAGGCCGACGGGAATTAAGTGAATTCCTGTAGTGGGTGGAAAATTTGTTGCCATGCCCTGTTGCTGCATTAATTGTTAAACATATGTGTTAATATTGAAGATGTTATATTGAAATATAATAATTTAGAGTTCGGATTATGTATATCACTTAATACATCGCTTGGTTATGTGCATTGCATGCCTCCATAAATTCTCGTTGTTGTCTCATCTCCTCACGCATCCTCATAATCTCCAACTCCTGCTCGTTCGGTCGACGAGAGCATGAGCTACGGGAAGACGAACCCGTCCTCTGAGATCTCTGCCATGTTCCTTCCAAAAAAGCATACAGTTGTCTTGGCAAACATCAATCTTCTCATACTCCATACCAAGACCTTCAAGCAATTTCTTGGACTGGTACATGTCTTTGGGCATCTTGTGACCCGTAGGAAGAACCTCGCTAATCAAATCCACAAGCTCCTTGTAACAATTAATTGAGAATGCAAACTTGGACTTGATTGACATCAGCCGGGTCACGAATTCGAGTACGGTCACGTCAGTGTGCCCGTGAAGAGGCTCTTCTGACGCTTTGAGTAGGTCGAAGAACTTCTGAACCTTCGGTGTAGGTGAATCATGATGATCTGGTGCCAGTTCAGGCTGCAGATCCTCAAGCATCTGGTCCATCCTATCAACATCATCTTCACCATCATCAACTTCTACTTCTGTTGCTCGTTCAACATCTTCACCGTGTAGATACCAAACCTTATAGCCCGGCACGAAACCATGTGAGCACAGGTGTAGTGACCTACCTCTTGGTGTGGCTCGTCATATTTCTACATTTATTGCATGGACACCTAATATTATCTATTTGTGACAAAGCAGCTGAATGGTCCAGAAATATCTGCGTCTTGGCAAACCATTCACTTGTGTGACACCCACCCTTCTTGAAACCTTCATACATCCAATCACGTCTATCACCCATTATTGCGGCTGTGTGTAGAGTAAAGAGTGTGTGTGAGACAATCACGTTTCTACACGTCACACATACATCTATAGGTAAGTAGTAAAACTATATATATACATAAATAACTATATATATACATAAACAACATTAAATTTATCAATATCGAAACCTTCATACAACCTAATATTATAAGTTAAATCTAATTATTAAATAACATCAAATTCAACAATTCAATAGCATAAGTTAAATCTACTATAATAATAGAATTAATACTTACCTAACATCAAGCCACACATGTGATATTAAACTAACTCTAATCACACTCTAATCACATGTGATATTAAAGTAACTCTAATCACATGAAAGTTAACTCCCGTCTGCCATAAAAAACCGACGAAAATAAGCATGTATACACAAATTTAACAATCGCACTCGCATTTACATTCAACAATCGCACTCGCATTTATATTCAATAATGCATAAAGTC
Source organism: Zea luxurians (assembly GCA_029449295.1). NCBI lineage: Eukaryota > Viridiplantae > Streptophyta > Magnoliopsida > Poales > Poaceae > Zea > Zea luxurians. The sequence goes on along the minus strand of JAOPSE010000014.1, from coordinate 99,456,928 downwards.
ATATGAAAACTAAGAACACTATAAATTAACAATTTTAAACTAACTCTAATCACATGAAAGTTAACTCCCGTCGGCCACAAAAAACCGACGAAAATAATCACATATTTAATTACATATAGATAGGATTATACCTCAGTGGCTGACCGGCGCGTCGGGGCACGAGCGGACGGTGGACGACGGCGGGCTGGGGACGGCGACGCTCGGGGTACGAGGAGCTCGGGAGCTTGGGCTGGCACTCGGGCGGGGGCGGCGACGCTCCGGGGCGGGCCGAGGGTGGCGGCGGCGCTCAAGCAGGGCGGCCTCGGCGCTCGGGCGGGGCGGCCTTGGGCAGGGCGGCCTCGGCACTCCGGTGGCGGCGGCTGCAGCGGCGCTCGGCCTGGGCGCCGCTCGGGCAGGGCGGCGGCTCGGGGGCGGCCTCGACGGCGGCCTCGGGCAGGGCGGCGGTCGGGCAGGGGCGGCGGTCGGGCAGGGGCGGCGGCGCTCGGGTCGGGCAGGGGCAGGGGCGATTTGAGTGAACGGAGAAGAATGAGCCCACGCGTCCGTGGCCTGGCTCTAAAAAGATTAATCCCCGTCGGCTAGAATACGGGCCCGACGGGAATTAACTAATTCCCGTCGGCCAGAACACAGGGCCGACGGGGATTAGTTAATCCTCGTGGGCTTGGGACGTGGCCGATGGGAATAAATATAATGCCCGTCGGCTATTTGGTGGCCGACGGCAATTAGTCTATTCCCGCCGGCTTTCGCTCTGGCCGACGGGAATTACCCTGGCCGACGGGAATCAGTAGAATTCCTGTAGTGTAGGGATAACATTAGTTCAAATGTTTTAGATACCAAAGAGATCTACAATGTGTAATTTACATGTCTAAAGCCATCTTGATACCCAAGAACTTTCACTACAGTCTCTGTATCTACTACTACTCTATAAGGTTGTAAGGAGGGCGTCCACAGTGGGTACACCATGCCCCCGCTCCGCACATCTCGCCTGCGCTGCCCCCGCCCGCGATAGCCTGTAAGGAGGGCGACGTCATGCCCCCGCCTCCGCAGATCTCGCCTGCGCTACCCTGCTCGTGACAGCCGGTAGCTCGCGCCCAGCCTCGGCGCTGCCCTCCACCGGCGTCGTCTCCTCCACGTGCTCCGCCTCCTCGACCTCCTCCACGTCGCCGAGATCCGTGAAAGCATCTAAGCCCCTGGTTGGTTTTAGTGATTAATGACAACGTAATGTTATATGCGACTAACGTGTGTTTTGCAGAGATAAATGGTAAGTTAGGACGCATTACAGGTAGATATACTACAACGGTGAAAACAATCCCGGCGATAAGAACTTGAAGCGATGGCTAAAGCGACGAAACAAAAAGTGAAGGTCTACGTAGTCCGAGTGTCAAGGAGTTGCGGACACTCGTAATATAGTTAGGTCTTCTATTTTGTTTTAGCCGTACTATAAAGAGGGGTTGTCGATGAGTAGTTTGACCAAGAGAGTTCTAGTGTAGTGTTGGTGCATATTCACACTCACATATAGTGCTAGGTGACACTCTAGAACATACTCACGAGTTAGAACGAAAACCGATTTCAAAAACAGCAGAAAATAGAACTTAGGGTTTCTGCCAGTGGGGCACCGGACTGTATGGTGCGCCCTCTGTCAGGTGGGGCCAGGTTGGCTCGGGGAAGGTTTTTCCCCCGCGCAGAAACCCGAGAGCGCAGGGTTTGGAAGTTGAATTATAGTGGCACACCGGACAGCGCACCGGACTGTCCGGTGCGCACCGGACAGCGACTGTTCACTGTCCGGTGTGCCATCTGCCCAACGGCTAGCTATCAGAACTAGCTGTTGGAGTCGACCATTGGCGCACCGGACTGTCCGGTGCGCCCATGCGCAGCACATTGCTGGTAACGACTAGTTGGTGGGTGAGGGCTATTTATACCCCCTCCAGCCACCATATTCATTGTCTTGCTGCCCACATTTACTCCTACACATTGGTAGAGCATTACAAACACCAAAAAGCCTAGTGAGCTGATTAGATAATCTTAATCCCGCATTTGGACCTCATTAGCGCTAGCGAGAGCCACCTAGAGCACACACCACTTGCATTAGGCTTCTCTTGGTCAAGCGAAAGTCTACGGCTTGTTACTCTTGGTGATCGGCATCACCTAGACGGCTTGGTGGCGTTGGGAGCTCGGTGATCACCGTGGAGATCTTGTTGGTGACCCGACTCAAGTTTGTAAGCGGTCGTGAGGGATCCACCGCGCCGGAGTGGCAAAGGATCATCTCGTAGTGAGCACTTGGTTCTTGCGAGGACCAAGGGGGAGCGATACCCTTGCGTGGGTGCTTCAACGAGGACTAGTGGAGAGTGTCGACTCTTCGATACCTCAAGAAAAATTGGAGGAGTCTTCTAAACCTTGCTTTACATTCCGCACTTAATTTAAGCATTTTACATTGTGTATTTGTTTAGCAAGTATTTGAAGTATTGTCTTAGCATTATTGTATTTCTAGCATTATTCTCTTAGTGCTAGTTGTTGGGGTGAAGTTGGGCTCTTGCTTAGATTTTAATTAGTGTTGATTTTTAGAAAAGCCCAATTCACCCCCCTCTTGGGCATCAGTGATCCTTTCAATCCGCATGCGTCATAGCCTCCGAGTATGCCCTCCTCGTCGTCTTCGACCCGGAGAAGCCGAGCCTGTCGCCGCCTCGCTCATCCCCAGATCCACGCCCAGCTATGTCTCCTACCTCGTCACCAGCGTCTGTCGCGTCGACACCGACCAACGCCTCCATTCCATGCACCGCCGCTTCCGCGACTTCATCACACTCGCAGACCACCTCGCTGAGGCCTTCCATGGCCATTTCGTGCCATCGCTCCCGGACAAGAATGTCGGGCGGGGAGCAGAGGACGAGGGAGATCACGCGAGGCAGCCACGACGATGGCATGAGCAGGCCAGCCATGGGGACAGCATGGGCGAGGCTACCTGATTCCGGCGAGGAGTGGTTTGTGTTCGTGGACGCATGTTTGATTTCGGCCCCCTGTTCTAATCCCTTCTATCCCCAATCCCCTTCCCAATGTTGTTCGCCACACGCTCTTAGGCGGTGAGGATTGACTGGTTCTGAGGTCTGTATGCGAGCATTCACTTTACATTTTGAGTGGATTGTCCACACGTCCCTAGATGCGAATTTATGTTGCTGAATCGTGTTGATATCTCCAACTTTTATAAGTTGCTAAATGGGTCAATTGGTTTAATACACTGTTGAATTGCCTTAGCACACATGGTAAATAATCCATTTCTTCATTACCTATAGTATGTTGTTGGTAAGTGCAATAATAGGGTTGCATCGTGCAACTCCTCTCCGGTCTTAGATTCACGGAGGAGGAAGCGACTTGCCCACTCTCTAGGAGTCGCTCCCAACCATCACCGTCGTCGGCGGCCAGGTGTTGCCTGTCTCAATTCCTCTCTGGTCCTACATCCTCCCATACCTCTTGATGGATATACTATTTATCACTTTCTTTTTAGTGCAACAAGGATTTTATAGCATTAATTCCTTGGATTACCAAGTAGTTGCCCACAACGTGTCCCATTATAAGTTGTACAGTACCAGACCATATCACGTAACTAAAGAAGCCAACGTCGCGTCGCATCCATGATCATTGGTTAGTCTAGCTATGAGTTTTGGTCTTGAACTCAGGTTAGGCGGTAGCATCATGAGACCACGTATGTACAAGAATTTGATAGGTTTTTCTCGTATATGAGGAAACACGAGAATGGAGACACCAGCACAGTTTGGTTTTTGCTCTGCATACTTCATTTATTTGTTCTTAATTATATGTTAGAGCTTAAAACAGACACATATTTACCCAGCTGTGTAATTCATGTGATTATTCTTTACCAAACGTAGCATTGTTCCTGTTTGTCATGTAGAATCCACTATTTTCCCATTTGGCAACTCGGATATGTAATTCTATTAGAGGTTTTTTCACGTAACTCAAGAGGCCACTACAATGAACCCTTCATGTAAGTAAATCAGTACATATAACCTACTAGGTGAGTACCCGTGCGTTGCAACGGGAACATATAATACCATGATAACTTATATACAAAATGTGTCTTATATTGTTATAAGAAAATATTTCATAATCCATTTGTGATCTAGCCATACATAAATTTTGTTATTTTAATTTAGTTGTTTCACTACTACATTACAACCATCAGTATCATGCAGACTTCGATATATGTCATGATTTGCATGGTCTCATCATTGGAGAGCACGTGCCACACATGCCGGTAGAAGTTCCATCGTACATCGTTAGTCATCAGGCACGCACCACGATACACGCTTGCTTAAACAAAAAATGCAAGTGTGTGTTTGTGAAGAGAATTAAAGGCAGGCTGGCACAAAAGCTACCTCGACGATGGCGAGTGGTCATTGTTGTCGGTCTTCCTCTACTCACCTCCGGCGCCGAGATGATGCCACAATCCTTGATATAGTAGTCGTCAAACGCGCGCGACATGGTAAGTACCGATGACTCTTGGCTGGGCTGCCAAATAAAGTGCACCCCGGGCTCATCAGCGAGGTAGTACACCTGGTCATTGCACCACCGGATGTGCTACTCCTCTACATGCATCTTGTTCGAGGACACTCACACAACAGCAACAATGGCCATCATCCCAGCGCACAAGAATTCATGGTCGGTTAGTAGCTTCTTACGTGGCAGGTTAGGCTTCAGGTGGATGATGAGCTGGATGGCGTGATGGCGCCGTCGTCGGTTGCGGTGCCCAGAACAACCCGAGAGTCATCGACATTTGGCAACGACCATGGGGTCTCCATGTTTGACGATGGACAGCGCGGTGCAGCCGCTCTGGACCGCGTCCAAGCGCCGGCTGCGCCGGAGCTTGCCGTACACATCAACGCATGGGCCACGTAGGACTGCTTCCAGAGGTCAAACTGGCAGTCGCCAAGTCTTCTCGTCGTTGATGAGCGACGCCAACGCGAGCGCTTCGTGCTAGTGGTGTTTGTTCGGGGTTTCCAAGTAAGAAACATGGATTCATCTTTGGCATTGGTTTATGAAAATGACTTATAAGTCAGATCCATGGAAAATATTACGGAGAATAAATGTCACACATGCAAAAAAGAAATTTAAGTTGAAAACATTATTCAAACAAAAGAAATTACATGCAAGGCTCTTCTTTAAATACTACTCCCCCAATCCAAAAATATAATTTAATAATCTCGGTGATACTTATCTACTACTACATATTGTGCAAGGGTAGCAGGTAGGCTTTGGGAGAGATGTACTATATGTTTTTACTATAATATATGTAGACATAAACACACATGTGGTGTAGTGGTAGCTACGAGCACATTTACTTGAGGGGTCGTGGGTTCGAATCCCCTTGGGCCTATTTTTAATTTAATTTTAATTAGGCGTGGGATGTACGTGGGAATGTGAATGGGCTTTGTGGGGAGGGGAGAATGAGAAAGAAAACAGGGAATGGTGACCAGACATGAGAATGGACTGTGCGCGGAGGGGGGAATTGGAATAGCAGAATAGGGAATGGTGAGAATGGACTGTGCGCGGAGGGGGAATCAGAAAGGCAGAACATGGAATGGTGAGAATGGACTGTGCGGGGAGGGGGGAATCGGAAAGTGTCGGAGAGTAAATCTCCGGCCGGGTGGCGGAGTGCACCCGCCCTAAATCCTGAGATGAGGAGGGGCTTAGGCGTTTTGCTTGATCGTTGGAATGAATGGGAAGAACTCAATAACACACAAGGATTTAGAGTGGTTCGGGCCGCCGGAGCGTAATACCCTACTCCACTGTGAGATGTATTGCTTGTAAGCTTGTATGAGCTTGCGAGTCTAAGGTGTGATCTAAGATTGCGTGTGTGTGTAATGTCGCATGCCTCCCCTTTTATAGCTGAAGGGGGCATGCACAAAGGTACTGGGCCCCGACATGTGGGCCCAGGGACATAAAGAATATAGCGCTTGGAGCCACTAATGTCTGTTGCCGAGACAATCTTCTTGTGCCCTAACGCGCGAGATCTGCGTATCCTCGGCATGCAGGGGAAGCTTCTTGTAGAAGGGAAGATGAGTCCAGCGCGCCGCTCGGCACAGGCGCACTGTTTGCCAGTAGACTGATCAGACGTGCCGTCTGCTGGACGGGTCTAACACCGTCTGCCAGCGGATGGAACAGGGCGCATTAAATGCCGAGAGGGCACGTCGTCCGTCAGCGTGGTGGCAGGCGGCGCGTCCTCTCCGCAATAAATGCAAAGGATGCATGGCTGTATGGACCTTGCATCAGGCTCGGTCTGCTGGCTTATGTCACGGGCCACATGCCACGCGGCAGCAGCGGGCCTTCGCCTGAGCGGGAAGCGTAGGGCAAGGCCTGGACACGTGCCGGCACCTGGACCCCTACCCATGTCGGGGTCCTCCTCGTCTCGGGACCTTGCCAAGACCCGAACCTTACTGGGGGGAGCCTGGAGCTTATTCGAGGGACCCGTCATGTCCTTCTGGGAGCTCCGGACCCGTTCGTACAGGGGTCCGGTGTCCCTTGGAGGTCCGGACCCATCGATGCACCTCGGGATGTATTATCTTTCCTTGCCACGTGGTGCTCCTGGTCCTGCCCATGTGGTGGGGTCGGGAGCCGCTCTCCGTATGACCTGGAGGTACGGGTGCAGCGCCTTCATACCATACAAGAGGGTACCCCTGATTTAGGGTACCGACAGTGGCCCTCGGGCCCGCCTTAGGGGAGGATGCGAGCCTGCAGGTGGGACCAGAGTCTGATTGGTGGTTGGACCGCTGCTCCTGCGTGCCTGTTGCTGCAATTACTGCCGGCCCGCCTATGGCCAATCCAACTGCTACGCCTATTCCCACGGCTGACTGGCCCGTGACCATTGTACTTAATGTCACTGTTGGGCCATGCGCGGGGGCGCCTCGAGTCGCTGCACTGGTTCTGAAAAATTTACCTTTTCAGACTCCCGTGATGGCCCCGAGAAGACGTGGCATTGGCGCAAGCGGCGGTGCGGTTTTTTCGCACTTGGTAACCAGCACGCTGGTTGCATGACATGTGGGCCTGGGCCCCCGTGTTGGACCGCCGGTTGCAGCGAAGCTAAGGGGGCGCGCAGCCGTGCGATGGTTGTATGCTTCCTGCCCGGCGCTTCGCCTCTTTGACCGCTGGTTACGGTGAAGATGAAGGGGCGCTTAACCGTGGGGTGGTTGCATGCCCCTTGCACGGCGGTTCGCCTTCCTGACAGCTGGTTGCTCCAAAAATGAAGGGGCGCGTAACCACGGGGTAGTTGCACGCTCCTTCGGGTCAGTCTGTATGACATGTGGGGCCTGGCCCCCGTGTCATAAGGTGGGATCCTTGGTGCACGCCGGGGGAGACTTCACCCGTGACGCTTCAGGGGCGCGAGTGGGGGATCTGCCTTTAAAAAGGGGTCGATCTCCCGGGCAGTAGACATGCCTCGCTCCTCTTGCGACCATCGTGCCCTTTCGCCTTCCGGGCCTCCAGATGGGGTATAATTGAAAGGGAAATGTGCCCTTGGGCCATTTCTAAGTATTTTGGTGATTGGGTGCCAACACAAGTGCTTAAATGAGAATCTATAACCATGGATGGACAAAGTGCAAATCAAGAGAAAAGGTATGTTTCTAAGTATTAGTACATTGGTTTTGTGTACTAATATACTTGTCTAAGTGTTAGAAACAGAAAGAAGAAGAAAGAAATGAGGTGAAAAAGACTTGGCTGTGTGCAGCCAAGACTCAGCTCAGTCTGGCACACCGGACTGTCCGGTGGTGCACCAGACAGTGTCCGGTGCGCCAGGCTGACTCGGCGTGAAGTGGCCGCTCTCGAGAATTCGCCGACGGCGTACGGCTAAAATTCACCGGACTGTCCGGTGTGCACCGGACTGTCCGGTGAGCCAACGGTCGACCGGGCCAACGGTCGGCCGCGCGATCTGCGCGGGACACGTGGCCGAGCCAACGGTCGGAAGGGGGCACCGGACTGTCCGGTGTGCACTGGACATGTCCGGTGCGCCAACGGCTCCCAGATCTGCAACGGTCGGCAGCGCCAGTTAAGGAAGGAAATCGGGCACCGGACAGTGTCCGGTGTGCATCGGACTGTCCGGTGCACCCGGCGACAGAAGGCAAGAATGGCCTTCCAGATTTGCTCTCAACGGCTCCCAGCTGCCTTGGGGCTATAAAAGGGACCCCTAGGCGCATGGAGGAGAACACCAAGCAACCTTAGAGCATTCTTGATCATCCACACTCAGTCTTTGCGCATTCGTTTGTCATTCTCAGTGATTCGAGCTCCGTTCTAGTGAGAACTTTGAGATAGTCTTTTGAGCTCGATTCTTGGCCGTGTGTGTGCGCATTTTGCTGTGGATTTGTGTGTGTTGCTTTCCTCCCTTACTCCATACTTCTTTGTGAACTTCAAGTGTAAGGGCGAGAGACTCCAAGTTGTGGAGATTCCTCGCAAACGGGATTAAGAAAAGAAAAGCATAACACTGTGGTATTCAAGTTGATCATTGGATCACTTGAGAGGAGTTGAGTGCAACTCTCGTCCGTTGGGACGCCACAACGTGGAGTAGGCAAGTTTTGTACTTGGCCGAACCACGGGATAAACCACTGTGTCTTCTCTGTGTTGAACTCCTTGTGGTTATCGTATTGTGCAAGATCTTCTCTCTAGCCACTTGGCATTAACTGTGCTAACGCTTAATCAAAGTTTTGTGGCTTAAGTTTTTAAGTTTTACAGGATCACCTATTCACCCCCCCTCTAGGTGCTCTCAATTGGTATCAGAGCCGTTCTCTTCAAGAAAGGGACTAGCCACCCGAAGAGATGGATCCTAAGGGGAAGGGAATCGTGATCAACGACAAGGAGAAGGAGTCCTTCGTCAACGAGCCAAAGGACGACAAGACTACCGACTCGGGCTCGGGCCACAGACGCAAAGAAAGGAAGAAGAAGAAGACAAGGCGTATCAAGGAGATCGTCTACTACGGCAGCGACGAATCTTCCTCTTCACAAAAGGACGACGACAACGACTACAGGAAGACGGTCAATTCGAACTTTTCATTTGACTATTCTCGTATTCCACATAGTTTGAATTCGCATTTGCTTTCCATTCCTCTTGGCAAACCTCCACACTTCGATGGGGAGGACTACGGATTTTGGAGTCACAAAATGCGTAGTCACTTATTCTCTCTCCATCCAAGCATATGGGAGATTGTAGAGAATGGAATGAAATTTGATAGCTCGGATAGCCCTATGCTTATAAATGAACAAATCCATAGAAATGCACAAGCTACTACTGTTCTCTTAGCATCCTTGTGCAGGGAAGAATACAATAAGGTGAGCGGCTTGGACAATGCCAAGCAGATATGGGACACCCTCAAGATCTCTCACGAAGGGAACGACATCACCATGCTCACTAAAATGGAGTTGGTGGAGGGCGAGCTTGGACGATTCGCAATGATAAGGGGAGAAGAGCCAACCCAAACTTACAACCGGCTCAAGACCCTTATCAACAAAATAAGGAGCTACTGGAAGCACGCGATGGACGGACCACGATGTTGTCCGCCTAATGCTAAGGTCCTTTACCGTTCTTGATCCTCATCTCGTAAACAATATTCGTGAGAATCCCAGGTACACGATAATGACGCCCGAGGAGGTACTCGGAAAATTCGTAAGCGGGCGGATGATGATCAAGGAGGCGAGATACGTCGACGACGCGTTGAACGGTCCAATCCACGAGCCTCAACCCATTGCTCTCAAGGCAACAAGGAGCAAGGAGACGCTACCTAGCAAGGTGGCGCAAGTTGAGGCGGCCGGGCTCAATAATGAAGAGATGGCTCTCATCATCAAGAGATTCAAGACAGCGCTAAAAGGTCGCAAGGGGCAGCCAAGCAAGATCAAGACGAAAGGGAAGCGCTCATGCTTCAAATGTGGTAAGCTTGGTCATTTTATTGCTAACTGTCCCGACAATGATAGTGATCAGGATCAAGGGAACAAGAGGGAGAAGAAGAAGAACTATAAGAAGGCAAAGGGCGAGGCGCATCTAGGCAAGGAGTGGGATTCGGATTGCTCCTCTTCCGACTCCGACAATGAAGGACTCGCCGCCACCGCCTTCAACAAGTCATCCCTCTTCCCCAACGAGCGTCACACATGCCTTATGGCAAGGGAGAAGAAAGTAAGTACCCGAGACTCCACTTATGCTTCTTCTAGTGATGATGAGTCTAGTGATGATGATGACATAGACTATTCATGCTTATTCAAGGGCTTAGATAGATCTAAGATAGATAAGATAAATGAATTGATTGATGCCTTGAATGATAAGAATAGGCTATTAGAAAAGCAACCTTTTATATGAAGAACATGATAAATTTGTAGAGGCACAAAAGGCTCATGCTTTAGAAGTTAAAAGAAATGAAATGCTTTCTTATGAACTAACTACTTGTCATGAAACCATTGCTACTTTAAAAGGTGTTAATGATGATTTAAATGCTAAACTAGAAGTAGCTAGCAAATCTAACTCTTGTGTAGAACATGTTACAATCTGTAAGAAGTGTAAAGATTTCGATGTTGATGCTTGTAGTGATCATTTAGTTTCAATTTCCAAATTAAATGAGGAATTGGCTAGTCTTAATGCCCAACTTAAGACTAGCAAGAATGAATTTGATAAGCTGAAATTTGCAAGGGATGCCTACACGATTGGTAGACACCCCTCGATTAAGGATGGACTTGGCTACAAGAGGGAAGCCAAGGACTTGACAAGCCATAAGACTCCTATCTCCGCCAAGGAGAAAGGGAAGGCTCCTATGGCTAGTAGTACTAAAAGGAACCATGCTTTTATGTATCATGATAGGAGACAAACTAGAAATGCTTATAGGAGTTATAATGCTTATGATGATTTTGACTCTCATGCCATGTTTGCTTCTAGTTCTTCCTATATGCATGGTAGAAATATGTCTAGGAGAAATGCTATTCATCATGTGCCTAGAAAGAATAATATTAATGCTCCTAGGAAAGTAGTAAATGAACCTTCTACAATCTATTGTGCTTTAAATGCTTCCTTTGCTATTTGTAGAAAGGATAAGAAAATAGTTGCTAGGAAGTTAGGGGCAAAATGCAAGGGAGACAAAACTTGCATTTGGGTCCCTAAAGAAATTATGACTAACCTTGTAGGACCCAACAAGAGTTGGGTACCTAAGACCCAAGCCTAAATTTGCCTTACAGGTTTATGCATCCGGGGGCTCAAGCTGGATTATCGACAGCGGATGCACAAACCATATGACGGGGGAGAAGAAGATGTTCACCTCCTACGTCAAGAATAAGGATTCCCAAGATTCAATAATATTCGGTGATGGGAACCAAGGCAAGGTAAAAGGGTTAGGTAAAATTGCAATCTCGAATGAGCACTCTATTTCTAATGTGTTTTTAGTTGAGTCTCTGGGATATAATTTACTATCTGTTAGTCAATTATGCAATATGGGATATAACTGTTTATTCACAAACATAGATGTGTCTGTCTTTAGAAGAAGTGATGGTTCACTAGCTTTTAAGGGTGTATTAGACGGCAAGCTTTACTTAGTTGATTTTGCAAAAGAAGAGGCCGGTCTAGATGCATGCTTAATCGCTAAGACTAGCATGAGCTGGCTGTGGCATCGCCGCTTAGCACATGTGGGGATGAAGAACCTTCACAAGCTTCTAAAGGGAGAACACGTGATAGGTTTGACTAATGTGCAATTCGAAAAAGATAGACCTTGTGCAGCTTGTCAGGCAGGTAAACAAGTGGGAGGAGCACATCACAGCAAGAATGTGATGACCACATCAAGACCTCTGGAGCTGCTGCATATGGACCTCTTCGGACCCGTCGCCTATCTGAGCATAGGAGGAAGTAAGTATGGTCTAGTTATTGTTGATGACTTTTCCCGCTTCACTTGGGTGTTCTTTTTGCAGGATAAGTCTGAAACCCAAGGGACCCTCAAGCGCTTCCTCAGGAGAGCTCAAAATGAGTTTGAGCTCAAAGTGAAGAAGATAAGGAGCGACAACGGGTCCGAGTTCAAGAACCTTCAAGTGGAGGAGTTCCTTGAGGAGGAAGGGATTAAGCACGAGTTCTCCGCTCCCTACACACCACAACAAAATGGTGTAGTAGAGAGGAAGAACAGGACGCTCATTGATATGGCGAGGACGATGCTTGGAGAGTTCAAGACCCCCGAGTGTTTTTGGTCGGAAGCCGTGAACACGGCTTGCCACGCCATCAACAGGGTCTACCTTCATCGCCTCCTCAAGAAGACTTCATATGAGCTTCTAACTGGTAACAAACCCAATGTATCTTACTTTCGTGTATTTGGGAGCAAGTGCTACATTCTAGTGAAGAAGGGTAGAAATTCTAAGTTTGCTCCCAAAGCTGTAGAAGGGTTTTTGTTAGGTTATGACTCAAATACAAAGGCGTATAGAGTCTTCAACAAATCATCGGGTTTGGTTGAAGTCTCTAGCGACGTTGTATTTGATGAGACTAATGGCTCTCCAAGAGAGCAAGTTGTTGATCTTGATGATGTAGATGAAGAAGATGTTCCGACGGCCGCTATACGAACCATGGCGATTGGTGATGTGCAACCACAGGAACAAGATGAGCAAGATCAACCCTCTTCCTCAACTATGGTGCATTCCCCAACTCAAGACAATGAACAGGTTCATCAACAGGAGGCGTGTGATAAAGGGGGAGCACAAGATGATCATGTGATGGAGGAAGAAGCGCAACCGGCACCTCCAACCCAAGTTCGAGCGATGATTCAAAGGGATCATCCCATCGACCAAATTCTGGGTGATATTAGCAAGGGAGTAACTACTCGGTCTCGATTAGTTAATTTTTGTGAGCATTACTCCTTTGTCTCCTCTATTGAGCCTTTCAGGGTAGAAGAGGCCTTGCTAGATCCGGACTGGGTGTTGGCCATGCAAGAGGAGCTAAACAACTTCAAGCGCAATGAAGTTTGGACACTGGTGCCTCGTCCCAAGCAAAATGTTGTGGGAACCAAGTGGGTGTTCCGCAACAAACAGGACGCGCACGGGGTGGTGACGAGGAACAAGGCTCGACTTGTGGCAAAAGGTTATGCCCAAGTCGCAGGTTTGGACTTTGAGGAGACGTTTGCTCCTGTGGCTAGGCTAGAATCAATTCGTATCTTGCTAGCATATGCCGCTCACCATTCTTTCAGGTTGTTCCAAATGGATGTGAAGAGCGCTTTCCTCAACGGGCCAATAAAGGAGGAGGTGTACGTAGAGCAACCCCCTGGCTTCGAGGATGAACGGTACCCCGACCACGTGTGTAAGCTCTCTAAGGCGCTCTATGGACTTAAGCAAGCCCCAAGAGCATGGTATGAATGCCTTAGAGATTTCTTAATTGCTAATGCTTTCAAGGTTGGGAAAGCCGATCCAACTCTTTTCACAAAGACATGCGATGGTGATTTGTTTGTGTGCCAAATTTATGTCGATGACATAATATTTGGTTCCACTAATAAAAAGTCTTGTGAAGAGTTTAGCAGGGTGATGACGCAGAAATTCGAGATGTCGATGATGGGCGAGTTGAACTACTTCCTTGGGTTCCAAGTGAAGCAACTCAAGGACGGCACCTTCATCTCCCAAACGAAGTACACGCAAGACTTGCTAAAGCGGTTTGGGATGAAGGACGCCAAGCCCGCAAAGACTCCGATGGGAACCGACGGGCACACCGACCTCAACAAAGGTGGTAAGTCCGTTGATCAAAAAGCATACCGGTCAATGATAGGGTCATTACTTTACTTATGTGCTAGTAGACCGGATATTATGCTTAGCGTATGCATGTGTGCTAGATTTCAATTGTAACACCCCAGGTGTTACTCAGGGTGTCCACTCCAGGGTTACCCCTTTTAACCCATAATTACATAAAGATTTGTGGGCAAAGTAATTCAATCTTGGAATTCAAGGTCCTAATCAAGTGCAAACTATCTTGGATTTCATGCCCTAGCTTGTAATGCACATCTAAGTGGAGATCTCCCAAAACCCTAGAGCAAAACCCCCATAGGCAATTATAACCCTAATTGAAGCCATAATCAAAAGATCATGTAAACATCATGATCATGGTTTGGGCCAAATATAAAAGTTGTAATATACTTAATAACCTACAATTAATAGTAAGGAAGTACCCCCAAAAAGTTTTCAGAAAAGTCCTAAAAAGATCACTAAAGGTTGAACACAAGGGAAAAATGCAGATTTTGTCTAAGTCAAAATCCAACCCATGAGCAAAGATCCCTCATGTTCACCTTGATCCCCTTTTCAAAACCAGTCGACCCAATTAACAAAGTGGCGCCAAATGAACCCTAGAATGCTCTGGAAAAGTTTGAACCCAAGCCAAAACCGTTTGACACGCATTGGCATTGGTTTTGTCTCGGTTTGCACAGGGCAGACAGACAAGACTTGGCGCTGCCATATCTCCTCAACCAGACCACATCTCCTCTTGGAACTTACATGAACTAGGTCGCTCTAGGTGCAGGGAAGAGATCTCCCACAGGCGGTAGGGCGAGATTCGTACGCCTGGCCGCTCAGCAGAGCGAAGAACACGGGCAGAAGCAACGCGCCACGTGTTCGACGCGCTCTGAGCTCGCCAGAGCATGCTCGCGCGCGCGCCCCGCGTACCCGCGTCGCGCCAAACGGTCGAGCCGGCGCCCTGGCCGCGTCCGCGCCTATAAAACCCGCCCCAGCGCTCGGTTGCCTTCCCCATTGCTTCCTCCGTACCTCGCCGGACTCGCCCGAGCCAGCCGTTGCCTCCGGCGACCTCCCCGCAGCCCGCCAGTGCCGACCAAGAGCCACCGCCGTGGCCAACCCCTCTCCAGTCCCCCTCCGTTCGATTCAAGCCCCCAGATAGCTTCCTGGTGAAGCCGTGAGCCTTGCTCAAGCTTAAACCGAGGGCCCGCGTCACCGGAGAAGCCAAATCGCGCTCACCGGAGTTCAAGAACTCGCCGGCGCACGTGGACCGGGTAAACCCCTTCACCTTTTCCCGATTCGTTGCGCGCATGGCCTCTGTGTCATCCAGTGAAGCTCCTCGTGCCCATTAATTGAACTCTCCCGCCGTGGTTTGGCCGGAGCAGGCGCCGCCGTCGATCCCCGCCGCCTGTGTTCGTGGCCAGGGGAGCTTCCGACCACCTCTGACGTCGACCCGCACATCGACGTGACCGTCGCGACCTCCTGAACATCACTGACCACCTCGCCGGACCTCCCTCGCCGTCGGTAAGCCGCGCCACCCTTTTCTTTCCCGCGGCTACTGTTTCAGTTAAAGGAAGGACTGCGGGTGAGAGGGAGAGAAATCCAGGGGGTTAAGTGAAAAGTCAGAGACTCAAGTGAATAGTGGTGTAAGGGTAGATCTGCGAGGTTTGATTCGGTTTAAACCTAGGGACCTCGGCGCAAACTGTTTTTCCAGAAAAACTTAATTAAAACCTGATTTAAATTCAAACAGAAACTTTAAAAACCCATAACTTCTGTTTGGTTTATCCAAATTTGGTCAAACTAATTTTGCCAGACTCTAAATATTGTAACCTATCTAAGAAGAATATAAAACCCCATAAGCACTAGAGAAAAATATAAGGTTATGATTTAATTACAGTTTGGACCAAAAGCTTAATAATAGCAAGAAAAATGGTTGTACTATTTAACTAAGGTTAGAAAAATTTGGAGAAGTTTATATCTACCTACTGACCTAGTTAAAAATGTTAAACCCCTCTGTCCATTACATTAAGTTAGTTTTAACCCCTTATTCCATAATGAGCTTAAGTTTAAGAAAAATAGAAAAAGTGACATAAATAATGAACCAGAGGGCACCCCTATTTTTGTTGAGATACTTAGTCAATGTAGTTCACTGGAAAAATGTATCATACCCTGTTGTAGTGTAAAATAAGAAAGCTACCTTTTAGATTAATAAAACAAGGATAACTTAGAAAAACCCTACAAAAATAACCCTAAGGTAAAACCTCCCCAAACCTTAGGATAACTAATGTGTTGATAATAAGAACTTAAGAAAAATCTGAAATCTGTTGTTTGATATTTTTCAAACAACAAGTTAGTTCTAATCACCCTTTTTGCACCAAACTTCAAAAATCCATCATTAATTAACCATCATGTTGCTCTCTGTCATTTTTGGTACAAGAGCTTATTATCATTGTTAGAGGCCAACAAAAATAACCCTTAGGTCAGAATCCACTTTAATAAAGGACTTGTAGTGCAAAGTGGCTTAATTGCCCCACTTTTTGTTATTTTTGTATACAACCTAGCCTTTTTATTTTAAATCTCATATTCCTAAGACAGGCCCTATTGACCAAGGGCAAGCCACTGTAATTTTTGTGGAATTATTGAAAATAATTAATTCACCTTGGTAGTTCAAACCCCACTAGAATTCATAAATAAACACTAAAGAGAGGAAATTAAGTAGTGGAAATTAATGTCCTTATAAGACCTTTATAACTTTGTCCACTGAAATCTATAAAGACAATACAGATCCACTATGTTATCCTAAAAGAAAACCTAAGCTTAAAAGCTAATAAGTCTATGTATATATGTACCACTAGAAGCCCCGCATAACCAGGAAACCCTAAGTTAATTCTTGACTTAGTTTCTTTTAACTTATGTTCTTAAATCTTGCATAATCATGACATACCTGTTCATTGCATTTCGATAGACTGTAATCTTGCTGACGGAGAGTACATCCTCGTGCCGGAGCAAGGAGCTGCTGAAGTAGCCCCAGATCCAGCACCCGAGCCTGCACCAGAGGACCTGCCAGCCACTGCTTTGGAAGGCAAGCCCCGGTTTTATGCATAACCTGTTATTTATGCTATTTTACTTCACTTAATGATTGTAGGGTTGATTGTGCACTTAGGTGTAGGAATGGTTTGAAACCCTAGTTGCATGATCTCAGGAATCCTTTTGAGATGAATACTAGTATGACAGGTCGAGTAGTTGCTTTACTTAATTAGGGTCTCGGTAGAAGACGAGTGATTTTTCTAGCACTCGCGCGAGATCAGGAAATTGATTGTACCCACTTTTACACTCTCATGATACTAGTTGATGGACAACAATCCATGGGGATTGGTTGTTTACGAGATGGGAAAATGGAATAAGGATTAACGTGCGGATACCTGTGTCAAGCGTTTGAACGTACTAAGCACATGCCGAGAAATATGGTAAATCGGTAAGCCTAGTACCTGATTGAACCTGGCAGCAGATTGCCCTCCTCACGCAACCTGAGACGAGGTCTCCCATTCCGGTTATGGTGGGTACAAGTGCGGTCACTGCACGACGGCCAGTCGGGGTCAGTGAGGCATTGTACGCCAAGGCGGTGAGCCCCTCTCTGCTGACGGGGAATCGATGGGGACGGTTGATGTGTGTGGGGACGGAGTGCCTCGCCACGTCGTGTGTTTAGGTTTACCTTGCAAGGATAAAAACTCGATTCGAATCGTCTGCTTCTCGCAGCTAATGAGACTGCTTGATCCATTGTACTGCATTGAGTAACAAGTGGAAATATGATGAGTTGATCTAAGATGTTGATTGCTAATAATGCTTGTTACCATGTATGAATAGATAGTTCACTTTTAGCCTTAAGAGAGTCACACTAAATTTTGAATAAGTTAAAATCTTGATTTAGAAACTCAGCTAGTGCTTTTGGCAACCAAACCCCACAGCCAAACAGCTGCATGTCTAGAGGTAGAGGAGTAGACTCCTCACACCGGGTAAGTCTAGCTGAGTATTAGTATACTCAGCCTTGCTTGTGGCATAATTTTTACAGGTTCTCTGGAGGAGATGGTTGCTGGAGTGACTTGGCCGTCCATCTTGCCACCGGGTTGGACTGTCGAGTGGGACCCTGCCTCGGCTGAGGAGGAGCATGAGGAGTGATGGGACAGGCTTCCCCATCTCTCCATTTAATTACCGATAGTTTTATTCCGCTGCACTTCGAACAATGATGGTTACTTTTGCAAAAACTCCGACGATGATGATGGTGATGTAATAATTTAACATTGTGACATGTATGGTTTTATGCTTTATTGTATTTGCTCTGTGACTCACCTTCGAGTGAGATTGTGGTACTTGATCCTGTCAAGTGGCCGTGTCGGACTAGATCCGAGGGATTGACGGGTTATTCCCATTTAAGTGTGGTCTAGCCTCTAAGGCGGGACTCGAGCACTTAAGTTGGAATAATTCGGGCAGTTCCGCCACATCAATCCGATCCTAAGGAGTGTCACTTAGTGGCGGTGAAGCGAATCCTTAGATATTTAGTTGCTACGCCTTGCTTCGGGCTCTGGTATCCAAAAGGGTCTACCTTTGACCTAATTGGATATTCAGATTCCGACTATGCTGGATGTAAGGTCGATAGGAAAAGTACATCGGGGACGTGCCAATTCTTAGGAAGGTCCTTGGTGTCATGGAAATCTAAGAAACAATCTTCTGTTGCCCTATCCACCGCTGAGGCCGAGTATGTTGCCGCAGGACAGTGCTGCGCGCAACTACTTTGGATGAGGCAAACCCTCAGGGACTTTGGCTACAATCTGAGCAAAGTCCCACTCCTATGTGATAATGAGAGTGCTATCCGCATGGCGGAAAATCCTGTTGAGCACAGCCGCACAAAGCACATAGACATCCGGCATCACTTTCTGAGAGACCACCAGCAAAAGGGAGATATCGAAGTGTTTCATGTTAGCACCGAGAACCAGCTAGCCGATATCTTTACCAAGCCTCTAGATGAGAAGACCTTTTGCAGGCTGCGTAGTGAGCTAAATGTCTTAGATTCGCGGAACTTGGATTGAATTGTAGCATACATGTGTTTATGCCTTTGATCATGTTCATTCTGCATTTTGTTGCTTATTGTGGTGCTCAAGTTGTACAAACATTCCCTGGACCTCACAAGTCCTCGTGTAAGTGATACACATGTTTAGGGGGAGATGTGTTACAACTTGACCCTTTGAGACTAACCATATGCTTGAGTTTGCTTGTTTTAGTCTCGAAGGAGGATTAAAAGGGAAAAGGTGGACTTGGACCATGCAAGACTTCCACTGCACTCCGATGAAAAGAGTAACTTTTCCAAGTTCATCTTTTAACTCTGATTGCCTATTTGCTCTTAATTAAGGATTTTGGTGAGGCAATGGGGTTAAACGGCCAAGATTGATCCCGTTTTGGTGCTTAATGCCAAAGGGGGAGAAAATAAAGGCCAAAGCGATAAATGGATCAGCTACCACTTGAGAGATTTTGAAAATAGTAGAATAGAGCTTTTGGTTTGTCAAAACTTGTCAAAACTCTTTTATTGTCTCTCTCGTCAAAAAGTTGGCTTCTTGTGGGGAGAAGTGTTGATTACGGGAAAAAGGGGGAGTTTTTGAAATCTTGAACCAATTTCTCTTGGAATGACTTTCTTTATGTCTTAACGCGTGTGTTTGACTTAGAGATAGAAAGTTGAGTTTGATTTGCAAAAACAAACCAAGTGGTGGCAAAGGATGATCCATATATGCCAAAATTGAATCAAAATAAATTTGAGTTTTATTTGAAGTGATATTGCACTTGTTCTAGCTGCTTTATGTTGTGTTGGCATAAATCACCAAAAAGGGGGAGATTGAAAGGGAAATGTGCCCTTGGGCCATTTCTAAGTATTTTGGTGATTGGGTGCCAACACAAGTGCTTAAATGAGAATCTATAACCATGGATGGACAAAGTGCAAGTCAAGAGAAAAGGTATGTTTCTAAGTATTAGTACATTGGTTTTGTGTACTAATATACTTGTCTAAGTGTTAGAAACAGAAAGAAGAAGAAAGAAATGAGGTGAAAAAGACTTGGCTGTGTGCAGCCAAGACTCAGCTCAGTCTGGCACACCGGACTGTCCGGTGCGCCAGGCTGACTCGGCGTGAAGTGGCCGCTCTCGGGAATTCGCCGACGGCGTACGGCTAAAATTCACCGGACTGTCCGGTGTGCACCGGACTGTCCGGTGTGCACCGGACTGTCCGGTGAGCCAACGGTCGGCCGGGCCAACGGTCGGCCGCGCGATCTGCGCGGGACACGTGGCCGAGCCAACGGTCGGAAGGGGGCACCGGACTGTCCGGTGTGCACCGGACATGTCCGGTGCGCCAACGGCTCCCAGATCTGCAACGGTCGACAGCGCCAGTTAAGGAAGGAAATCGGGCACCGGACAGTGTCCGGTGTGCATCGGACTGTCCGGTGCACCCGACGACAGAAGGCAAGAATGGCCTTCCAGATTTGCTCTCAACGGCTCCCAGCTGCCTTGGGGCTATAAAAGGGACCCCTAGGCGCATGGAGGAGAACACCAAGCAACCTTAGAGCATTCTTGATCATCCACACTCAGTCTTTGCGCATTCGTTTGTCATTCTCAGTGATTCGAGCTCCGTTCTAGTGAGAACTTTGAGATAGTCTTTTGAGCTCGATTCTTGGCCGTGTGTGTGCGCATTTTGCTGTGGATTTTTGTGTGTTGCTTTCCTCCCTTACTCCGTACTTCTTTGTGAACTTCAAGTGTAAGGGCGAGAGACTCCAAGTTGTGGAGATTCCTCGCAAACGGGATTAAGAAAAGAAAAGCATAACACTGTGGTATTCAAGTTGATCATTGGATCACTTGAGAGGAGTTGAGTGCAACTCTCGTCCGTTGGGACGCCACAACGTGGAGTAGGCAAGTTTTGTACTTGGCCGAACCACGGGATAAACCACTGTGTCTTCTCTGTGTTGAACTCCTTGTGGTTATCGTATTGTGCAAGATCTTCTCTCTAGCCACTTGGCATTAACTGTGCTAACGCTTAATCAAAGTTTTGTGGCTTAAGTTTTTAAGTTTTACAGGATCACCTATTCACCCCCCCTCTAGGTGCTCTCAATAATAAGGTGCAAGGATTGAAGAGCGCAAAGGAGATTTGGGACGTGCTCAAGACCGCGCACGAAGGAGATGAGGTGACCAAGATCACCAAGAGGGAGACGATCGAGGGGGAGCTCGGTCGGTTCATGCTTCACCAAGGGGAGGAGCCACAGGCGATGTATAACCGGCTCAAGACCTTGGTGAACCAAGTGCGCAACCTCGGGAGCACCAAATGGGATGACCATGAGATGGTCAAGGTTATTCTAAGATCACTTGTATTTCTTAATCCCACTCAAGTTCAATTAATTCGTGGTGATCCTAGATACAAGCTAATGTCTCCCGAGGAAGTGATAGGAAAATTTGTGAGCTTTGAATTGATGATCAAAGGCTCCAAGAAAATCATCGAGCAAGGCGCCTCCTCCACACCCAATGTGCAACCCATGGCATTCAAGGCAACAGAGGAGAAGAAAGAAGGCTCTACATCGAGTAGAGTCCCCATCGACGCCTCCAAGCTCGACAACGAGGAGATGGCGCTCATCATCAAGAGCTTTCGCCAAATCCTCAAGCAAAGGAGGGGGAAGGACTACAAGCCCCGCTCCAAGAAATTTTGCTACAAGTGTGGTAAGCCCGGTCATTTTATTGCGAAATGCCCATTATCAAGTGATAGTGATAGGGGCGACGACAAGAAGGGAAAGAGAAGAGAAAAGAAGAGGTACTACAAGAAGAAGGGCGGCGATGCTCATGTATGCCGCGAGTGGGACTCCGACGAGAGCTCCACCGACTCCTCCTCCGATGAGGACGCCGCAAACATCGCTGTCACCAAGGGCCTTCTCTTCCCCAATGTCGGCCACAAATGCCTCATGGCAAAGGACGACAAGAAGAAGAAGGTAAAATCTAGATCCTCCACTAAGTATGCAACATCTAGTGATGAGGCTAATTCTAGTGATGATGAGGATGATTTATTGACACTTTTTGCCAACCTAAACATGCAACAAAAGGAGAAACTAAATGAATTAATTAGTGCTATTCATGATAAGAATGAACTCTTAGATAGCCAAGAGGACTTCCTAATTAAAGAAAATAAAAAGCATGTTAAGGTTAAAAATGCTTATGCTCTAGAGGTAGAAAAATGTGAAAAATTAACTAGTGAGCTAAGCACCTGCCATGATGTTATTTCCAACCTTAGAAATGAGAATACTAAATTAAATGCTAAGGTTGAGAATTTAAATGTTTGTGATGATTCTCTTGTTAATCTTAGGAATGATAATGCTAGTTTAATTACTAAGATTGACAAGTTAAATGCATCACTCTCTAGCCTTAAAATTGAGAATGAAAAATTGATTGCTAAGGCTAAAGATTTAAATGATTGCAATGTTTCTATTTCCAATCTTAGAGATGAAATTGCTATATCTCCTGACCATTCTATTTCCAATGTTTTTCTTGTAGATTCTTTAGATTACAATTTGCTTTCTATTTCTCAATTATGCAAAATGGGCTATAACTGTCTATTTACGGATATAGGTGTTACTGTCTTTAGAAGAAGTGATGATTCAGTAGCATTTAAGGGAGTGTTAGAGGGTCAGCTATACTTAGTTGATTTTAATAGAGCTGAACTCGACACTTGCTTGATTGCTAAGACTAATATGGGTTGGCTCTAGCACCGCCGACTAGCCCATGTTGGGATGAAGAATCTTCATAAGCTTCTAAAGGGAGAGCACATTTTGGGACTAACCAATGTTCATTTTGAGAAAGACAGGGTTTGTAGCGCATGTCAAGTAGGAAAGCAAGTTGGTGTTCATCATCCACACAAAAACATCATGACGACCGACAGGCTGCTTGAGCTACTCCACATGGACCTATTCGGCCCGATAACTTACATAAGCATCAGTGGGAGTAAGTATTGTCTTGTAATTGTGGATGATTATTCTCGCTTCACTTGGGTGTTCTTTTTGCAGGAAAAATCTCAAACCCAAGAGACCTTAAAAGTATTCTTGAGATGAGCTCACAATGAGTTCGGCTTAAGGATCAAGAAGATAAGAAGCGATAATGGAACGGAGTTCAAGAACTCTCAAATTGAAGGCTTCCTTGAGGAGGAGGGCATCAAGCATGAGTTCTCTTCTCCCTACACACCACAACAAAATGGTGTAGTGGAGAGGAAGAATAGAACTCTATTGGACATGGCAAGAACCATGCTTGATGAGTACAAGACTTCAGATCGGTTTTGGGCCGAGGCGGTTAACACTGCTTGCTACGCCATCAACCGGTTATATCTACACTGAATCCTCAAGAAGACATCGTATGAACTCCTCACCGGTAAAAAGCCCAATGTTTCATATTTTAGAGTCTTTGGTAGCAAATGTTTTATTCTTGTTAAAAGAGGTAGAAAATCTAAAATTGCTCCTAAGGCTGTAGAAGGCTTTTTACTTGGTTATGATTCAAACACAAGGGCATATAGAGTCGTTAACAAGTCCACTCGACTAGTTGAAGTTTCTTGTGACATTGTGTTTGATGAGACTAACGGCTCTCTGAGAGCACCTAGAGGGGGGGTGAATAGGTGATCCTGTGAAACTTGAAAAACTTAAGCCACAAAACTTGGTTAATCGTTAGCACAATAATTGCCAAGTGGCTAGAGAGGAGTCAAAACACAATAACCACAAGAAATCAATCACAGAGATGGCACGGTGGTTATCCCGTGGTTCGGCCAAGACCAACGCTTGCCTACTCCACGTTGTGGCGTCCCAACGGACGAGGGTTGCAATCAACCCCTCTCAAGCGGTCCAAAGACCCACTTGAATACCACGGTGTTTTGCTTGCTTTTTCTCAATCCCGTTTGCGAGGAATCTCCACAACTTGGAGCCTCTTGCCCTTACACGTGAAATTCACAAAGAAGCACAGAGCAAGGGTGGGATTAGCAACACACACAAGACTAGAAATCACAGCAACTCCACGCACACAAGTCGCAACAAGAGCTCGCAACGCAACTCAATGAGTTCACAACTCCACTAGAGCTCTATATGCTAACACAATGAATCAAAGGCGCGGAATCGATGTCTTGGTGCTTAGGAATGTTGTAGGAATGCTTGGTGTACTCCTCCATGCGCCTAGGGGTCCCTTTTATAGCCCCAAGGCAGCTAGGAGCCGTTGAGAGCAATCTAGGGAAGGCAATTCTTGCCTTCTGTCGTCTGGCGCACCGGACAGTCCGGTGCACACCGGACACTGTCCGGTGCCCGATTCCTTTCCTTAACTGGCGCAGCCGACCGTTGGCAGCCAGAGAGCCGTTGGCGCACCGGACATGTCCGGTGCACACCGGACAGTCCGGTGCCCCATTCTAGCCGTTGGCTCGGCCATGTGTCCCGCGCAGATCGCGCGGCCGACCGTTGGCCCGGCCGACCGTTGGCTCACCGGACAGTCCGGTGCACACCGGACAGTCCGGTGAATTATAGCCGTATGTCGCCGGTGAATTCCCGAGAGCGGCCAGTTCGCACAAGCCAGCCTGGCGCACCGGACACTGTCCGGTGCACCACCGGACACTGTCCGGTGCACCCAGACTCAGCAGAGTCTTGGCTGCTCGAGCCAAGACATTTCCAATTGGATTTTTCCTGTTTCCAGCACTTAGACACAATACATTAGTCCATAAACAATGTACTAAGTCTGAGAAACATACCTTTATCCTTGATTTGTACTTTGTCCACCTTTTTACACTTAGGCACTTGTGTTGGACACTAAATCACCAAAATACTTAGAAATGGCCCAAGGGCACATTTCCCTTTCAATCTCCCCCTTTTTGGTGATTTATGCCAACACAATATAAAGCAAGTAGAACAAGTACAAGATCAAATCGAATAAGAGCTCAAAATTGTTTTAATTCAATTTGACATATATGGATCACTCTATGCCACCACTTGGTTTGTTTTTGCAAATCAAACTCAAATTTCTATCTCTAAGTTAAACACACTTGTAGAGACATAGAGAGAGGTATTCCACAGAAGTTTGATCAAGAATTTCAAAAACTCCCCCTTTTTCCCATAATCAACACTTCTCCCCACACGAAGCCAACTTTTTGACAAGAGAGACAATAAAAGAGTTTTGACAAACCAAAAGCTCTACTCTAACCAAAAGCTCTACTCTAAGCTCTACTCTACTATTTTCAAATCTCTCAAGTGGTAGCTGATCCATTTATTGCTTTGGCCTTTATTTTCTCCCCCTTTGGCATCAAGCACCAAAACGGGATCAATCTTGGCCCTAGAACCCCATTGCTTCACCAAAATCTTCAATAAGAATACAAAGGCAATGAGAGTACATGAGATGAACTTGGAATAAGTTACCCTCTCATCGGAGTGCAGTGGAAGTCTTTCATGGTCCAAGTTCACCTTTTCCCTTTCAAACCTCCTTTGAGACTAAATCAAGCAAACTCAAGCACATGGTTAGTCTCAAAGGGTCAAGTTGTAACACATCTCCCCCTAAACATGTGCATCACTTTGCAATGGACTTGTGAGGTCCAGGGAGTGTTTGTACAACTTGAGCACCATTACTAGGCAACAAAATGTATAAGGAACATGATCAAAGGCATAAACACATGTATGCTATAAATCAATCCAAGTTCCGCGAATCTAAGACATTGAGCTCACTACGCAACCTGCAAAAGGTCTTCTCATCTAGAGGCTTGGTAAAGATATCGGCTAGCTGGTTCTCGGTGCTAACATGAAACACTTCGATATCTCCCTTTTGCTGGTGGTCTCTCAAAAAGTGATGCCGGATGTCTATGTGCTTTGTGCGGCTGTGCTCAACAGGATTTTCCGCCATGCGGATGGCACTCTCATTATCACATAGGAGTGGGACTTTGCTCAGATTGTAGCCAAAGTCCCTGAGGGTTTGCCTCATCCAAAGCAGTTGCGCGCAACACTGTCGTGCGGCAACATACTCGGCCTCAGCTGTGGAAAGGGCAACGGAGGTTTGTTTCTTAGAATTCCATGACACCAGGGACCTTCCTAAGAATTGGCACGTCCCCGATGTACTCTTCCTATCGACCTTACATCCAGCATAGTCGGAATCTGAATATCCAATTAAGTCAAAGGTAGACCCCTTTGGATACCAGATCCCGAAGCAAGGCGTAGCAACTAAATATCTAAGGATTCGCTTCACTGCCACTAAGTGACACTCCTTAGGATTGGATTGAAATCTAGAACACATGCATACGCTAAGCATAATATCCGGTCTACTAGCACATAAGTAAAGTAACGACCCTATCATTGACCGGTATGCCTTTTGATCAACGGACTTACCTCCTTTGTTGAGGTCAGTGTGTCCGTCGGTCCCCATCGGAGTCTTTGCGGGCTTGGCGTCCTTCATCCCAAACCGCTTCAGCAAGTCTTGCGTGTACTTCGTTTGAGAGATGAAGGTGCCGTCCTTGAGTTGCTTCACTTGGAACCCAAGGAAGTAGCTCAACTCTCCCATCATCGACATCTCGAATTTCTGTGTCATCACCCTGCTAAACTCCTCACAAGACCTTTTATTAGTAGAACCAAATATTATGTCATCGACATAAATTTGGCATACAAACAAATCACCATCATATGTCTTGGTAAAAAGAGTTGGATCAGCTTTCCCAACCTTGAAAGCATTAGCAATTAAGAAATCTCTAAGGCATTCATACCATGCTCTTGGGGCTTGCTTAAGTCCATAGAGCGCCTTAGAGAGCTTACACACGTGGTCGGGGTACCGTTCATCCTCGAAGCCAGGGGGTTGCTCTACGTACACCTCCTCCTTGATTGGCCCGTTGAGGAAAGCGCTCTTCACATCCATTTGGTACAACCTAAAAGAATGGTGAGCGGCATATGCTAGCAATATACGAATTGATTCTAGCCTAGCCACAGGAGCAAACGTCTCCTCAAAGTCCAAACCTGCGACTTGGGCATAACCTTTTGCCACAAGTCGAGCCTTGTTCCTTGTCACCACTCCGTGCTCGTCTTGTTTGTTGCGGAACACCCACTTGGTTCCCACAACATTTTGCTTAGGACGAGGCACCAGCGTCCAAACTTCATTCCTCTTGAAGTTGTTGAGCTCCTCTTGCATGGCCAACACCCAGTCCGGATCTAGCAAGGCCTCTTCTACCCTGAAAGGCTCAATAGAAGAGACAAAGGAGTAATGCTCACAAAAATTAACTAATCGAGATCGAGTAGTTACTCCCTTGCTAATATCACCCAGAATTTGATCGACGGGATGATCCCTTTGAATCATCGCTCGAACTTGGGTTGGAGGTGCCGGTTGCGCTTCTTCCTCCATCACATGATCATCTTGTGCTCCCTCTTGATCACACGCCTCCTGTTGATGAACCTGTTCATCGTCTTGAGTCGGGGGAAGCACCATAGTTGAGGAAGAAGGTTGATCTTGCTCCTTTTGTTCCTGTGGCCGCACATCTCCAATCGCCATGGTGCGTATAGCGGCCGTCGGAACATCTTCTTCATCTACATCATCACAATCAACGACTTGCTCTCTTGGAGAGCCATTAGTCTCATCAAATACAACGTCGCTAGAGACTTCAACCAAACCCGATGATTTGTTGAAGACCCTATACGCCTTTGTATTTGAGTCATAACCTAACAAAAACCCTTCTACAGCTTTGGGAGCAAACTTAGAATTTCTACCCTTCTTCACTAGAATGTAGCATTTACTCCCAAATACACGAAAGTACGATACATTGGGTTTGTTACCGGTTAGTAGCTCATACGACGTCTTCTTGAGGAGGCGATGAAGGTAGACCCTGTTGATGGCGTGGCAAGCCGTGTTCACAGCTTCCGACCAAAAGCACTCGGGGGTCTTGAACTCTCCAAGCATCGTCCTTGCCATATCGATTAGCGTCCTGTTCTTCCTCTCTACCACACCGTTTTGCTATGGTGTGTAGGGAGCGGAGAACTCGTGCTTGATCCCCTCCTCCTCAAGAAACTCCTCTACTTGAAGATTCTTGAATTCGGACCCGTTGTCGCTCCTTATCTTCTTCACCTTGAGCTCAAACTCATTTTGAGCTCTCCTGAGGAAGCGCTTGAGGGTCCCTTGGGTTTCAGACTTATCCTGCAAAAAGAACACCCAAGTGAAGCGGGAAAAGTCATCAACAATAACTAGACCATACTTACTTCCTCCTATGCTTAGATAGGCGACGGGTCCGAAGAGGTCCATATGCAGCAGCTCCAGAGGTCTTGAAGTGGTCATCACATTCTTGCTGTGATGTGCTCCTCCCACTTGTTTACCTGCTTGACAAGCTGCACAAGGTCTATCTTTTTCGAATTGCACGTTAGTCAAACCTATCACGTGTTCTCCCTTTAGAAGCTTGTGAAGGTTCTTCATCCCCACATGTGCTAAGCGGCGATGCCACAGCCAGCCCATGCTAGTCTTAGCGATTAAGCATGCATCTAGACCGGCCTCCTCTTTTGCAAAATCAACTAAATAAAGTTTGCCGTCTAGTACACCCTTAAATGCTAGTGAACCATCACTTCTTCTAAAGACAGACACATCTACATTTGTAAATAGACAATTATATCCCATATTACATAATTGACTGACAGATAGTAGATTATATCCAAGAGACTCAACTAAAAACACATTAGATATAGAGTGCTCATTTGAAATTGCAATCTTGCCTAAACCTTTCACCTTGCCTTGTTTCCCATCACCGAATATAATTGAATCTTGGGAATCCTTGTTCTTGACGTAGGAGGTAAACATCTTCTTCTCCCCCGTCATGTGGTTTGTGCATCCGCTGTCGATAATCCAGCTTGAACCCCCGGATGCATAAACCTGCAAGGCAAATTTAGGCTTGGGTCTTAGGTACCCAACTCTTGTTGGGTCCTACAAGGTTAGTCACAATTGTCTTAGGGACCCAAATACAAGGTTTATCTCCCTTGCATTTTGCCCCTAATTTCCTAGCAACTATCTTCCTATCCTTTCTACAAATAGCAAAGGAAGCATTTAAAGCATGATAAATTGTAGAGGGACCATTCATAACTTTTCTAGGAACATGAACAATATTCTTCCTAGGCATATGATGAATATTTTTCCTAGGCATATCTCTACCATGCATGTAGGAAGAACTGGAGGCATACATAGCATAAGAGTCATAGGCATGTGAATCAAAAGTATTACAACTCCTTTGAGACTGTCTTCTATCATTGTACATAAAAGCATGGTTCTTTTTAGTACTACTTGCCATAGGGGCCTTCCCTTTCTCCTTGGCAGAGATGGGAGCCTTATGGCTTGTTAAGTTATTGGCTTCCCTCTTGAAGCCAAGCCCATCCTTAATTGAGGGGTGTCTACCAATCGTGTAGGCATCCCTTGCAAATTTTAGTTTATCAAAATCACTTTTGCTAGCCTTAAGTTGGGCATTAAGACTAGCCATTTCATCATTTAACTTTGCAATAGAAGCTATGTGTTCACTACAAGCATCAATATCAAAGTCTTTACATCTATTGCAAATAACAACATTTTCTACACAAGTTGTTGATTTACTAGCTATTTCTATCTTAGCATTCAAATCATCATTAATGCTCCTTAAGCTAGAAATCGTCTCATGGCAAGAAGATAATTCACAAGAAAGCATTTCATTTCTTTTAACTTCTAAAGCATGAGATTTTTGCGCTTCTACAAATTTGTCATGTTCTTCATACAATAAATCTTCTTGTTTTTCTAAAAGCCTATTCTTATCATTCAAGGCATCAATTAATTCATTAATTTTATCTACCTTGGTTCTATCTAGGCCCTTAAATAGACATGAATAATCTATTTCATCCTCATCACTAGATTCGTCCTCACTTGAAGAAGCATAAGTAGAGTTTCGACTACATACCTTCTTCTCCCTTGCCATAAGGCATGTGTGACGCTCGTTGGGGAAGAGGGATGACTTGTTGAAGGCAGGTGGCGGCGAGTCCTTCATTGTCGGAGTCGGAGGAGGAGCAATCCGAGTCCCACTCCTTTCCTAGATGTGCCTCGCCATTGGCCTTCTTGTAATTTTTCTTCTTTTCCCTCTTGCTCCCGTGTTCCTGGTCACTTTCATTATCGGGACAGTTAGCAATAAAATGACCAATCTTACCACATTTGAAGCATGAGCGCTTCCCCTTGGCTTTGGTCTTGCTTGGCTGTCCCTTGCGACCCTTAAGCGTCGTCTTGAATCTCTTGATGATGAGGGCCATCTCTTCATCATTAAGTCCGGCGGCCTCAATTTGTGCTACCTTGCTGGGTGCCGCCTCCTTGCTCCTTGTTGCCTTGAGAGCAACGGGTTGAGGGTCATTGATTGGACCGTTTAGAGCGTCGTCCACGTACCTCGCTTCCTTGATCATCATTCGCTCGCTTACGAATTTTCCAAGAACTTCTTCGGGCGACATTTTGGTGTACCTGGGATTCTCATGAATGTTATTCACCAAATGAGGATCAAGAACGGTAAAGGACCTTAGCATCAATCGGACGACGTCGTGGTCCGTCCATCGTGTGCTTCCGTAGCTCCTTATTTTGTTGATAAGGGTCTTGAGCCGGTTGTATGTTTGTGTCGGCTCCTCGCCCCTTATCATCGCGAATCGTCCAAGCTCGCCCTCCACCAACTCCATCTTGGTGAGCAAGGTGACGTCGTTCCCCTCATGTGAAATCTTGAGGGTGTCCCAGATCTGCTTGGCGTTATCCAAGCCACTCACTTTGTGATATTCATCCCTGCACAATGACGCTAGAAGAACAGTAGTAGCTTGTGCATTCTTATGAATTTGCTCATTAATGAACATGGGACTATCCGAACTATCAAAAAGCATTCCACTCTCTACAATCTCCCATATACTAGGATGGAGAGAGAACAAGTGACTACGCATTTTGTGACTCCAAAATCCGTAGTCCTCTCCATCAAAATGAGGAGGTTTACCAAGTGGAATAGATAATAAGTGAGCATTTGTATTTTGAGGAATACGAGAGTAATCAAAAGAAAAGTTCGAATTGACCGTTTTCTTTTTCTCGTAGTCGTCGTCGTCCTTTTGGGAAGAGGAAGATTCGTCGCTGTCGTAGTAGACGATCTCCTTGATGCGCCTTGTCTTTTTCTTCTTCTTCCCGTCTTTGCGCTTGTGGCTCGAGCCCGAGTCGTTGGACTTGTCATCCTTTGGCTCGTTGACGAAGGATTCCTTCTCCTTGTCGTTGATCACGATTCCCTTCCCCTTAGGATCCATCTCTTCGGGACGGTTAGTCCCTTTCTTGAAGAGAACGGCTCTGATACCAATTGAGAGCACCTAGAGGGGGGGGGGTGAATAGGTGATCCTGTGAAACTTGAAAAACTTAAGCCACAAAACTTGGTTAATCGTTAGCACAATAATTGCCAAGTGGCTAGAGAGGAGTCAAAACACAATAACCACAAGAAATCAATCACAGAGATGGCACGGTGGTTATCCCGTGGTTCAGCCAAGACCAACGCTTGCCTACTCCACGTTGTGGCGTCCCAACGGACGAGGGTTGCAATCAACCCCTCTCAAGCGGTCCAAAGACCCACTTGAATACCATGGTGTTTTGCTTGCTTTTTCTCAATCCCGTTTGCGAGGAATCTCCACAACTTGGAGCCTCTTGCCCTTACACGTGAAATTCACAAAGAAGCACAGAGCAAGGGTGGGATTAGCAACACACACAAGACTAGAAATCACAGCAACTCCACGCACACAAGTCGCAACAAGAGCTCGCAACGCAACTCAATGAGTTCACAACTCCACTAGAGCTCTATATGCTAACACAATGAATCAAAGGCGCGGAATCGATGTCTTGGTGCTTAGGAATGTTGTAGGAATGCTTGGTGTACTCCTCCATGCGCCTAGGGGTCCCTTTTATAGCCCCAAGGCAGCTAGGAGCCGTTGAGAGCAATCTGGGAAGGCAATTCTTGCCTTCTGTCGTCTGGCGCACCGGACACTGTCCGGTGCCCGATTCCTTTCCTTAACTGGCGCAGCCGACCGTTGGCAGCCAGAGAGCCGTTGGCACACCGGACATGTCCGGTGCACACCGGACAGTCCGGTGCCCCATTCTAGCCATTGGCTCGGCCACGTGTCCCGCGCAGATCGCGCGGCCGACCGTTGGCCCGACCGACCTGTTGGCTCACCGGACAGTCCGGTGCACACCGGACAGTCCAGTGAATTATAGCCGTACGTCGCCGGTGAATTCCCGAGAGCGGCCAGTTCGCACAAGCCAGCCTGGCGCACCGGGACACTGTCCGGTGCACCACCGGACAGTCCGGTGCCCCCAGACTCAGCAGAGTCTTGGCTGCTCGAGCCAAGACATTTCCAATTGGATTTTTCCTGTTTCCAGCACTTAGACACAATACATTAGTCCATAAACAATGTACTAAGTCTGAGAAACATACCTTTATCCTTGATTTGTACTTTGTCCACCTTTTTACACTTAGGCACTTGTGTTGGACACTAAATCACCAAAATACTTAGAAATGGCCCAAGGGCACATTTCCCTTTCACTCTCAAGTAGAGCAAGTTGATCTTGATGAGTTAGATGATGAAGAGGATCCATGCGTCGCACTAAGGAACATGTCCATTGGGGATGTATGTCCTAAGGAATCCGAAGAGCCTCCACAAACACAAGATCAACCATCTTCCTCAATGCAAGCATCTCCACCAACTCAAAATGAGGATCAAGCTCAAGATGATGAAGAAGATCAAGAGGAGCCACATCTAGAGGAGGACAATAATCAAGGGGGAGATGCTAACGATCAAGACAAGGAAGATGATCCAAAACCGCCACACCCAAGAGTCCACCAAGCAATCCAACGAGATCACCCCGTGAACACCATCCTCGACGATATTCATAAGGGGGTAACTACTCGATCTCGTGTTGCTCATTTTTGTGAACATTACTCTTTTGTTTCCTCTATTGAGCCACATAGGGTAGAGGAAGCACTTCAAGATTCGGATTGGGTGCTGGCGATGCAAGAGGAGCTCAACAACTTCATAAGAAACGAGGTATGGCATTTAGTTCCACGTCCTAACCAAAATGTTGTAGGAACCAAGTGGGTCTTCCACAACAAACAAGATGAGCATGGTGTGGTGACAAGGAACAAAGCTCGACTTGTGGCCAAAGGATATTCACATGTCGAAGGTTTGGATTTCGGTGAAACCTATGCACCCGTAGCTAGGCTTGAGTCATTTCGTATATTACTTGCATATGCTACTTACCATGGCTTTATGCTTTATCAAATGGACGTGAAAAGTGCCTTCCTCAATGGACCAATCAAGGAAGAGGTCTATGTTGAGCAACCTCCCGGCTTTGAAGATAGTGAGTACCCTAACCATGTCTATAAACTCTCTAAGGCACTTTATGGGCTCAAGCAAGCCCCAAGAGCATGGTATGAATGCCTAAGAGATTTTCTTATCGCTAATGGCTTCAAAGTCGGAAAGGCCGATCCTACTCTCTTTACTAAAACACTTGCAAATGATTTGTTTGTATGCCAAATTTATGTTGATGATATCATATTTGGGTCTACTAACGAATCTACATGTGAAGAGTTTAGTAGGATCATGACACAAAAATTCGAGATGTCTATGATGGGGGAGTTAAAGTATTTCTTAGGATTTTGAAGCGTCCCGATCCTTTGGGACTCAAATGTGATATAATTACTAGTCCCAGGAGGCTAGTAACCACATTCATTACTTCAAATAGTTACAGAGTCTGAATAATGTTGTTACAATACCGGGGATACAAGCTCGAAAGTGAGCCGAAAAACATAATGCGCAGAGGAAGATAAAATAGCCCAAGCCACAGGCAGAACTGGGTGAAGACACAGCCCCATCAATCAAGCATAGCAGAAAAGAAGTCTTCAGCTGCTGAAAAACATAAATGAATCTGGGTGAATACACTAGGTATTCCGCAAGCCCACCCGGCTCCCGTAAAGAGAAAGTGACCTATATTGTACATGCTTCATATGGTGGAGTTGAAGTCACTCATACTTTTTCATAGAAAGGCGGTACTCAATGTTTAGGGTTTTCCCAAGACAAAAGAAGTAACTCTTGCTTGGCTACCACTGAGCTTCCCGCTCCCGTGGTACCATTTTCTATCCAGAACATACACACGCAATTCCCTGTTCCCAGTTGTAGTAGAAACACTAATTGTCATACCATACCAGACTCGTCCATACCAGTGGACACGGACTATTCGAATAGGTTTGGACTCTGCGCAGAGGGGTACACTTTACCCACTAGTCCGGCTCTGCGATCTCATGGCCAATGAGACCCGAATCCGAAACTCTTTCCTTCCTTGTACGTCCGAACCTTAACGGTTATATCGGAAGGAGTCAGGCCACCACCATGTCCAAACCGGACAAAAAATTCCCCTTCCTTATCCTCCCGGTGCTACCCCAGCCTTCATAACCCTGGGGTGGGACCGTACGAGTTCAGATTGAGTGGCTGCCCACACAGCCTCGAGTGGTTGTACTTTTTGAGAGTACAGGTAATGAAAGATGACAAACCGGTCCTTATATGAGAGGACGATCCTTCTGCTCATGCCTAAACCAGCTGAGCCAACACCTTAGGCCCTCCCCTAAACCAGGGAGTCCCTGATCATCCTACTCCACCAGGTGATGAGGGTGAGTACCCTTCATCGCACTCTTTTGGAAAACATTTCACTTATACCCCCTTTTTACTTGTCCCATATCTTTTAACGGAAGTAGTAGTTAATGCGGGCTCTCTCATGCTTACCATGCAATTTTGATTCCCATCCCATAATCTAGGCTTAGGCAGTGGTAGAGAGAAATAGGTAAATAATGCATCAAGGGAAGGATGGACTTGCCTTCGTCGAAGCTTTCCTGGCACAAAAGGTTAATCTCGGAGGGGTCGGGTTCCTGCCCTTCTTCCGGAGCTAAGAGTTCTGGAGGATCGGATCCCTCTTCCGCTAATTAAACAAGACAATAACAATACATCAAACATAATGACCTTTGTGGGGTGTGCAAGTTATTATACTTTATTATTTTTGTGCCCTAATAATTCATTTAGACAATTTTTGGTGCATAAAATATTAGTATCTAAATATATATATGAAAATGGGAAAGAAAAATAGGAAAAAGAAAAAGAGAAGGGATTCTCCACTTAACCGGGTCGGGGGGGGGATTTGGCCCACAGGGCGTGCGGGCGCGGGCGCGGGCGCGCTTTGCGGCCCAAACGGCCCAGCAGCGAGGGGACGGCGGTGGGGACGGCGCCGTAGCAGTGGACCCACCAGCCAGGGAGAGAGGGGGGGGGGGGCTGACGGCGCTACTGGTAACGGAGGGGAAGGGGGGGCTCGACCGGGCCGGTCGGCGGCGAGCTCCGCGGCGGTTCTCCGCCGTCGGTCCGGTCCTCTGGCAGGGAAGGGGTGGCGAAGCACGGGCGGTTGGAGTGGGTCACGATGGTGGGGCGAATTTGGCCTGCGGGGGCCTATGGCGGCTGGTCCACGGCGCAGTGGCGGGCGCCCGCGGCGGCGAAGCCGCCGGTGAGGTTTCCGGCCATGACAGGGGGGCAAAGTGGCGTCGAGTGATCGTGAGTGTGTGGCGGAGCTTTGGCCATAGCTTAATTGAACAGAGAGATGCTAGAGAGGGGGAAAGGAGCTCACCGGAGCAAGGCAGGGGCACGGCGGTGCTCGCTTGAATGGCTCGGGGTGGAGGGCAGTGAGTATGGCTGGTGTTGTGTGGCGAAGACGGTGCTCGAGCGGGCCCTTTTATAGGCGCTCGGGGAAGGGAGGGGGATGGGGGAGACGACGAGCACCGGCGAGCTTGCCATGGGTACGGGAATGGTGCTAACGCCGATTGGGACGGCTCGGGCAGGCCGGGGGTGAGTGGTCGGCTCAAGCACAGTGGCGGAGTTTGTCGCGGGGGCTGGCGGGCATTAATGGCGAGGCGACGAGGCGAGGGGCGCTCAGCGGCGATCGCGCCGGTGAGGGATGGGCGAGGGAGAAGGAACTGACGGGTGGGGTCGGGCTGTCCGCGAGAGAGAGAGGTGAGGTGCTGACAGGCGGGGCCCAGTGGTCAGGGGGTGGGAGCGGCGCGCGGGTTGGGCCGCCTGGGCCGGAAGGGAGTGGGGGGGGGGGGGGGAGCGCGCGCGCGAGCTGGGCTGAGATTCGGCCCAGCCGAGGGAGGGGAGAGGATTTTTCCTTTTTCCTTTTCTTATACCATTCCTTTTTCTTTTCTTTTCTACTTTTGTTTCTTTTTCTCTTATCAAAATTTCTCTAAATGAACTTGGTGATAAATATGGTCTATGTGAGGTGCTTCAAGTCATTTTAAGTGCATGCAAATGATGGGGGTGACCTAGGGGTAGGGTTAAGGGAGAAGAATAAAATGAAAGGGGGGGGGGAATTTGGGGGGTTAGGGTTTCAAACCTGGGTTGGGATTTTTGGGATGTTACAAACCTACCCCACTTAAAGGAATCTCGCCCTCGAGATTAGACTGGATTTGGGAAAAGATAAGGGTATTCCCTCCTCAAGAAGTCCTCACTCTCCCAGGTGGCTTCCTCTTCTCCTTCTCTGCTCCACTGAACTTTACAGAGCTTTACTTCTGAGGTGCGGGTCTTTCTGACTGCTGAATCAAGAATCTTCACTGGTTTCTCACGATATTGAAGATCTTTCTGAATCTGCACTGTCTCTTCTTCGAGGTGACTTTCTGGTGCTTGCAGGCATTTGCGGAGCTGGGATACGTGGAACACATTGTGGATGTCGGACATGGATTCTGGTAGTTCCAGGCGGTATGCTGCGGGTCCTACCTTGCCAATAATGGGATAGGGACCTACAAAACGTGGGGCTAGCTTCCCTTTGACTTGGAACCTCCTGACACCACGCATTGGAGAAACCTTAAGGTAGACGAAGTCTCCTTCCTCAAATCGGAGTTCCCTCCGCCTGTTGTCTGCGTAACTCTTCTGTCGACTCTGAGCTTCAAGCAACCTTCTGCGGATCAGCGCAACTTTCTCCTCTGCCTCCTTGACAAAGGCAGGTCCTTCTAGTGCTTTTCCCCCCACGTTGGACCACATGAGAGGGGTCTGGCATTTTCGTCCATACAGTGCTTCGAATGGTGACATCTTGATGCTGGACTGATAGCTATTGTTGTAGGAGAACTCTGCGTAGGGTAGACTGGACTCCCAACTTCTATCAAAAGCTAAAACACATGCTCTTAACAGATCTTCAAGGACTTTGTTGACCCTTTCTGTCTGCCCATCTGTCTGAGGGTGGTACGCGGTGCTGAAATCTAGCTTGGTGCCCATAGCTTTCTGAAGGCTTGTCTAGAATTTGGATGTGAACTGGGTTCCTCTGTCTGACACTATCTTCCTTGGGATGCCGTGGAGTCTGACTATCTCTTTGAGGTAGATCCGGGCAAGGGTGGCTCCTCCAAAGGTAGTTTTCACTGGAATGAAATGGGCTACCTTGGTGAGGCGGTCTATTATTACCCAGATGGAATCATTCCCTTTTTGCGTCCGGGGTAGTCCGGTTACGAAATCCATGCCTATTTCTTCCCACTTCCATTCAGGTATCGGGATGGGTTGTAATAGGCCGGCAGGTTTTTGGTGTTCGGCTTTTGTTCGTTGGCAGATGTCACATCGGGCCACATACTGAGCTATTTCTTTCTTCATCCCCTTCCACCAGTATCTGGTCTTGAGGTCCAGGTACATCTTGGTAGTTCCGGGGTGGATGGAGTAGGCTGAGTCATGAGCTTCCTTGAGTAGGACTTCTCGGGCCTCCCCTTTTGGTACACACAGACGGTGTTTGAACCAAAGGACTCCTTGGTTATCTGTCCTGAGGTCCGGGAGTTGTTCCTTGCGGGCTTTCTCCACAAGCCTTGCCGTCTCTGGGTCTAGATGTTGAGCTTTGCAGATGAGGTCTTCTAGCATTGGCTTGACTTCGAGACTGTCGTTGTTTCCTAGACATGCATTTAGTTGTGTTGATTCTTCCTTCCAGTCTTCTAGAAAGTTGGTCCCTTTTATTCCGAATGGTTTTCGACTGAGAGCGTCGGCCACCACATTGGCCTTCCCGGGGTGATAGTGAATTTCGAGGTCATAATCCTTGATCAGCTCTAACCATCTTCGCTAACGGAGGTTGAGATCAGGTTGAGTGAATATGTACCTCAGACTCTTGTGATCGGTGAAAATATGGCATTTGTTTCCGATTAGGTAATGCCTCCATATCCTTAAGGCATGCACTATGGCTGCCAATTCCAGATCATGGGTGGGGTAATTCTTCTCGTGCGGCTTGAGTAGGCGTGATGCGTATGCAATGACTTTCTCGTTCTGCATTAGCACACACCCTAAGCCTTGCCTTGAGGCATCACAGAAGACGACAAAATCTTGATGAATATCTGGCAGTGATAGAACGGGTGCCGTTGTAAGTTTCTCCTTTATGATTTGGAAACTTCCTTCACATTTTGGGGTCCACACAAATTTGTGGTCTTTCTTGAGAAGTTCTGTCATTGGTCTTGCTATGCTGGAGAATCCTTTGATGAAGCGGCGGTAATACCCTGCCATTCCTAGGAAGCTTCGAACTTCACTGACGTTGGTTGGTTGCCTCCATTTTGACACTGCTTCTACCTTGGAAGGGTCCACTTCTATTCCTTCTGCGGTTAAGATATGCCCAAGGAAGGCTATCTTTTCCAACCAGAATTCACATTTACTGAGTTTGGCATAAAGTTGGTGTGCTCTGAGTTTTCCAAGGACGATCCAAAGGTGACGCTTATGGTCTTCGCGGTTCTTGGAGTAAATAAGGATGTCGTCGATGAAGACTACGACAAACTTATCTAGCTCTTCCATAAACACTTTATTCATGAGGTTCATGAAAAAGGCGGGTGCGTTTGTCAGTCCGAACGGCATTACTGTGAATTCATATTGCCCATACCGGGTGACAAATGCAGTCTTTTGGATGTCCGCTTCCTTGATCCTCAATTGGTGGTAACCAGACCTCAGGTCTATCTTGGAGAAGTACTTGGCTCCTTGAAGCTGATCGAAGAGGTCGTCAATCCGAGGAAGTGGGTATTTATTCTTGATGGTAACCTCATTTAACGATCGGTAATCAATACACATTCTCATGCTTCCATCCTTCTTGGAGACAAACAGGACTGGTGCTCCCCAAGGTGATGAGCTGGGACGAATGTACCCTTTTTGCTGAAGATCTGAGATTTGAAGCTTTAGTTCTGCTAACTCGGTTGGAGCCATGCGGTACGGTCTCTTTGCGATGGGTGCTGTTCCAGGAATCAGATCTATGTAAAACTCCACTTCTCTTTCTGGTGGCATTCCTGGCAATTCTTCTGGAAATACGTCCATGAATTCTTCCACTACTGACATACTTTCCGTTGTTATATTGAACATCATTGGGTCACTGGCGGGTGGCTGTGCCTGGCAAGAGACTGACTTTCCCTGCTGGTCGGTGAGGAGGACTGTCTTGTCTGCGCAACTGATGATGCCTTTGTGTTTAGTTAGCCAATCCATCCCTAGGATTACATCAATTCCCTTGGATGGCAAGACGGTTAAGTCTGCCAGGAATACTACCCCACTTAAAAGGATTCTGACTTGGGAACATTTTAGCTGGCATAGGAGGTCGGACCCTGGGGTTCAGGTGACCAAGGGAATCTCTAGGGGAGTAGAGGGAATGCCATATTTTTTCACAAAGCTAGTGGCTATGAAAGAGTGGGATGCTCCAGAATCGAAAAGTACGGTAGCGGGAGTAAATTCAACAAGGAACTCATCGAGTACTACTCTCGGAGCCTGCTGAGCTTCCGGGGCATCGACGTGATTTACACGTGCCCTTCCTTGGTACGGAGTCTTGTTCTGCTGGCTGACGGCGGAGGGCGCC
Organism: Zea luxurians; assembly: GCA_029449295.1. Classification (NCBI taxonomy): domain Eukaryota; kingdom Viridiplantae; phylum Streptophyta; class Magnoliopsida; order Poales; family Poaceae; genus Zea; species Zea luxurians. The sequence continues at coordinate 99,417,304 of JAOPSE010000014.1, read as the reverse complement.
TTGGGGGCGGGTGCCGAGGTATTCTTGGGGCCATTCACCGAGTTGGAGTAGGCGGGTCCCTGTGGCTTCAGCTGCGGACAGTTGTTCTTGAAGTGACTTGGATCACCGCAGTGCCAACATGCATTTGCCGGAGGTTGGTTGCTTGCCACCGAGGGAGAATGGAAAGATCTCTGACTCTGCTGGCTGAATCGTGACGGAGTGGGTCCAGCTGGCCTACTGAAGTTGGACCCCTTGGGTGGAAACCCAAATGATCGAGTCTTCTGGTGTCGGTCCTGCTGTTGTGCCCGGAGAACCTGGAACTTCCTTTTGAGATGTCCTTTTTCTTCCTCCTTAGCTCTTTCAACTTGCATGGCCTTGTTGGAAAGGTGAGAGAAGTTGAGGAAGTCTTGGCTAGCCAGAATTGTCTTGAGTTCTGGCCTGAGTCCCTTAAGGAAACGGGCCATCTTCTTGCTCTCAGTATTGACATCATCTGGCGCGTAGCGGGCTAACTCCGTGAACTTGTGCACATATTCGCTGACAGATCTTCCGTCTTGAGTTAATTCCCAGAACTCGTCCTCCTTAAGCTGTACCAATCCTTGGGGCACATGGTGCTCCCGGAAAGCTGCTTCAAATTCCGCCCAGGTAGCATCTCTGATGGTGACGTTGAAGGTGTCCCACCAGGCTAAGGCCATCCTAAGAGAGTTGGTGGGCAGCCAGTTGAACACTGCTGGTTTTCTGGGCAACCAATGGCTTCCAGCTTCCTTTTGATCGTGCGCATCCAATCGTCTGCATCGAGGGGGTTGCTTGATCCGGCGAACGTGGGAGGATTGAGTCTCAGGAAGTCCCCCATTTTGTCTTGCGGTCTTCCACCATTTGGCCGTTGATTTTCCAGATTTCGAGTGAGGACCTCGATGAGTCGGGTCTGATTGGCTAGAACTTGGGCTAGGTCTAAGGGTAGGGGTGGAGGTGCGGGGAGGTGGGTTTCACTTTCCTCTCTAACGACTTCCCCTTCAGCTCTTCGGGGAAACCTGCTCCATTCCCTGAGGCGGTAGGCGTGGTTTTATCCGAAGCCATCTGCCAGGGAAGAGAGTCACTATCATGCACATGCAAATTGTTCTCAACCAAGTTATTTTATTCATCACACCATCACATTACAAGCATAAGACTACTACAGGGGAAGACTACACGAGGGCGTTCTTCGAGGTGCTAGCGAGTTCCTTGTCTAAGGTGTCCCCAAATGCCTTGAGAAGATCATCGAGGCTGGCTAGGGATACATCTTCTTCGTCGGACCAGTCATCGATTCTGGGGGGAGGTAGGGCTAGAGGGGCCTTCTTCTTCTTCTCTGTCTGGCATCCTTGGTTAGTGGTCTTCTTCTGGATCTTCTTTTTGGGGGCGAGTGCCTTTAGCTTCTTGTCAAAGTCTATCTTCAAGGTCCGATAGGCCTCACGGGTGTTGGCTTCCTCGCCTTCCACTATGCTGAGACTCTCCTGGAGGGATACCTTCTCTTGCGTAAGCTCTTTGACTTGCTGCTCTAGGCTTTCCACTCGGGAGTTTAGGTGGGTACAATGGGAGGAGAGCTCATCGTAGTGGTTGTCGAGGGTGTGGAGGTATCCGGCCATGTAGACGATAGTGGGATCATCTTCTATGGGATCTCCTCCTGACAGAGCCTGGAGTCTTTTCTTCCAGGTTGGGGTGTTTTTGTTGCTGGGTGGGAAATATCGGAGGGGAGTTTCAAAGGTCTCTCGGCTATAGTTTTGGCATAGTTGTTTGAGGGCTTTTCGAGCAACGCTCTGGCATGTGTCTGGGAAGCGGTGCCCGATGAAGGTAATTTGGAAAGGAGGGTGGTTTGGGTAGTTCCGGCTTTCTCCCAAGTAGACTGCCATAGAGCACTTTTCCATTCCATTTTCACGGTACTCTTTCCAGACATATTCGGGCTTCTTGCGGATCCCCAAGCGCAGTGCGCAGCTTCGAAGAAGGTGAGGAAAGCCTTCCTCCTCTGAGCAATAGGAAGTCCTAATCACCCAGGGGTTTTCCATCTGGTAGACGAAAAGAAAGGTCTATTAATATCGGGGAAAAGGGGAAAGAGTGTTTCTTGGAGGTAAGAGGTGTTTTCTTGTTAAGGCAACTTTTAAGGTCAGGGCTGTGGTCTACGGCCAGTCCTATAGGCTCCGATACCACCTGAAGCGTCCCGATCCTTTGGGACTCAAATGTGATATAATTACTAGTCCCAGGAGGCTAGTAACCACATTCATTACTTCAAATAGTTACAGAGTCTGAATAATGTTATTACAATACCGGGGATACAAGCTCGAAAGTGAGCCGAAAAACATAATGCGCAGAGGAAGATAAAATAGCCCAAGCCACAGGCAGAACTGGGTGAAGACACAGCCCCATCAATCAAGCATAGCAGAAAAGAAGTCTTCAGCTGCTGAAAAACATAAATGAATCTGGGTGAATACACTAGGTATTCCGCAAGCCCACCCGGCTCCCGTAAAGAGAAAGTGACCTATATTGTACATGCTTCATATGGTGGAGTTGAAGTCACTCATACTTTTTCATAGAAAGGCGGTACTCAATGTTTAGGGTTTTCCCAAGACAAAAGAAGTAACTCTTGCTTGGCTACCACTGAGCTTCCCGCTCCCGTGGTACCATTTTCTATCCAGAACATACACACGCAATTCCCTGTTCCCAGTTGTAGTAGAAACACTAATTGTCATACCATACCAGACTCGTCCATACCAGTGGACACGGACTATTCGAATAGGTTTAGACTCTGCGTAGAGGGGTACACTTTACCCACTAGTCCGGCTCTGCGATCTCATGGCCAATGAGACCCGAATCCGAAACTCTTTCCTTCCTTGTACGTCCGAACCTTAACGGTTATACCGGAAGGAGTCAGGCCACCACCATGTCCAAACCGGACAAAACATTCCCCTTCCTTATCCTCCCGGTGCTACCCCAGCCTTCATAACCCTGGGGTGGGACCGTACGAGTTCAGATTGAGTGGCTGCCCACACAGCCTCGAGTGGTTGTACTTTTTGAGAGTACAAGTAATGAAAGATGACAAACCGGTCCTTATATGAGAGGACGATCCTTCGGCTCACGCCTAAACCAGCTGAGCCAACACCTTAGGCCCTCCCCTAAACCAGGGAGTCCCTGATCATCCTACTCCACCAGGTGATGAGGGTGAGTACCCTTCATCGCACTCTTTTGGAAAACATTTCACTTATACCCCCTTTTTACTTGTCCCATATCTTTTAACGGAAGTAATAGTTAATGCGAGCTCTCTCATGCTTACCATGCAATTTTGATTCCCATCCCATAATCCAGGCTTAGGCAGTGGTAGAGAGAAATAGGTAAATAATGCATCAAGGGAAGGATGGACTTGCCTTCGTCGAAGCTTTCCTGGCACAAAAGGTTAATCTCGGAGGGGTCGGGTTCCTGCCCTTCTTCCGGAGCTAAGAGTTCCGAAGGATCGGATCCCTCTTCCGCTAATTAAACAAGACAATAACAATACATCAAACATAGTGACCTTTGTGGGGTGTGCAAGTTATTATACTTTATTATTTTTGTGCCCTAATAATTCATTTAGACAATTTTTGGTGCATAAAATATTAGTATCTAAATATATATATGAAAATGGGAAAGAAAAATAGGAAAAAGAAAAAGAGAAGGGATTCTCCACTTAACCGGGCCGGGGGGGGAATTTGGCCCACAGGGCGTGCGGGCGCGGGCGCGGGCGCGCTTTGTGGCCCAAACGGCCCAGCAGCGAGGGGATGGCGGCGGGGACGGCGCCGTAGCGTGAACCCACCAGCCAGGGAGAGAGGGGGGGGGGGCTGACGGCGCTACTGGTAACGGAGGGGAAGGGGGGCTCGACCGGGCCGGTCGGCGGCGGTTCTCCGCCGTCGGTCCGGTCCTCTGGCGGGGAAGGGGTGGCGAAGCACGGGCGGTTGGAGTGGGTCACGTGGTGGGGCGAATTTGGCCTGCGGGGGCCTATGGCGGCTGGTCCACGGCGCAGTGGCGGGCGCCCGCGGCGGCGAAGCCGCCGGTGAGGTTTCCGGCCATGACAGGGGGCAAAGTGGCGTCGAGTGATCGCGAGTGTGTGGCGGAGCTTTGGCCATAGCTTAATTGAACAGAGAGATGCTAGAGAGGGGGAAAGGAGCTCACCAGAGCAAGGCAGGGGCACGTCGGCGCTCGCTTGAATGGCTCGGGGAGGAGGGCAGTGAGGATGGCTGGTGTTGTGTGGCGAAGACGGTGCTCGAGCGGGCCCTTTTATAGGCGCTCGGGGAAGGGAGGGGGATGGGGGAGACGGCGAGCACCGGCGAGCTCGCCATGGGTACGGGAATGGTGCTAACGCCGATTGGGACGGCTCGGGCAGGCCGGGGGTGAGTGGTCGGCTCAAGCACAGTGGCGGAGTTTGTCGCGGGGGCTGGCGGGCATTAATGGCGAGGCGACGAGGCGAGGGGCGCTCAGCGGCGATCGCGCCGGTGAGGGATGGGCGAGGGAGAAGGAGCTGACGGGTGGGGTCGGGCTGTCCGCGAGAGAGAGAGGTGAGGTGCTGACAGGCGGGGCCCAGTGGTCAGGGGGTGGGAGCGGCGCGCGGGTTGGGCCGCCTGGGCCAGAAGGGAGTGGGAGGGGGGGAGCGCGCGCGCGAGCTGGGCTGAGATTCGGCCCAGCCGAGGGAGGGGAGAGGATTTTTCCTTTTTCCTTTTCTTATACCATTCCTTTTTCTTTTATTTTCTACTTTTGTTTCTTTTTCTCTTATCAAAATTTCTCTAAATGAACTTGGTGATAAATATGGTCTATGTGAGGTGCTTCAAGTCATTTTAAGTGCATGCAAATGATGGGGGTGACCTAGGGGTAGGGTTAAGGGAGAAGAATAAAATGAAGGGGGGGGGGGAATTTGGGGGGTTAGGGTTTCAAACCTGGGTTGGGATTTTTGGGATGTTACAGATTTCAAGTGAAGCAACTCCAAGAGGGCACCTTCATTAGCCAAACGAAGTACATTCAAGACATACTCACCAAGTTTGGGATGAAGGATGCCAAGCCCATCAAGACACCCATGGGAACTAATGGGCATCTCGACCTCGACACAGGAGGTAAGTCTGCAGATCAAAAGGTATACCGGTCGATGATAGGTTCTTTACTCTACTTATGTGCATCTCGACCGGATATTATGCTTTCTGTATGCATGTGTGCAAGATTCCAAGCCGATCCTAAGGAAGTTCACCTTAGGGCCGTAAAATGAATATGTAGATATTTAGTTTATACTCCTAAGTTTGGCCTTTGGTACCCCAGGGGATCCACATTTGATTTATTTGGTTATTCTGATGCTGATTGGGCAGGGTGTAAAATTAATAGAAAGAGCACATGAGGGACTTGCCAGTTCTTGAGAAGATCTCTGGTGTCTTGGGCTTCAAAGAAGCAAAACTATGTGGCTCTTTCTACCGCCGAAGCCGAGTATATTGCCGCAGGCCATTGTTGTGCGCAATTGCTTTGGATGAGGCAAACCCTCAGGGACTATGGTTACAAATTAACCAAAGTTCCTCTTCTATGTGATAATGAGAGTGCAATCCGTATGGCGGATAATCCCGTTGAGCATAGCCGCACTAAACACATAGCCATTCGGTATCATTTTTTAAGGGATCACCAACAAAAGGGGGATATCGAGATTGCATATGTTAACACCAAATAACAATTAGCCGATATCTTTACCAAGCCATTAGATGAGCAAACTTTTACCAAACTTAGGCATGAGCTAAATATTCTTGATTCTAGGAATTTTGATTGATATTTTGCACACATAGCTCATTTATATACCTTTGATCATATCTCTTTCTTTGCTATGACTAATGTGGTTTTCAAGTGTATTTCAAGCTAAGTCATAGATTGAAAAGGGAAATGGAGTCTTCGGCGAAGACAAGGCTTCCACTCCACTCCACTCCATCGATTATTCATCCTTCGTCGTCACTCTGCAACACACTCTCCAATTTGGTATATTCTCCACTAACATGTTATTTACCATAAGGGGAGAAAGTAGTTAAATGGGCTTATATTTCACTCAAGTATCCGTTTTTGGCAATTCATGCCAAAGGGGGAGAAAGTATTAGCCCAAAGCAAAAGGACCGCACCACCACCAATTTTTCAAAAATTTAGTCCTTCAATTTGTATTTAAAGAAGTTCCTCAAAAGAGAGTTTCAAATTGGTATCTTATTTGTGATATAATTTCAATATCTAAAACCCTCTTGAACACTAAGAGGAGGATTTCATTAAGGGGGAGTTTTGTTTAGTCAAAGGAAAAGCATTTGAAACAGGGGGAGAAAATTTCAGATCTTGTAAATGCTTCTCAAAATCTTATTCATTTACCTTTGACTATTTGCAAAAAGACTTTGAAAAGAATTTCCAAAAGTATTTGCAAAAACAAAACAAGTGGTGCAAGCGTGGTCCAAAATTTTAATATGAAGAAATCAACCATGCATAACTAGTAGAAATAATTATTGGTTTCATTCCAAGCAACCTTTGCACTTACATTATGCAAACTAGTTCAATTTTGCACTCTTGTATTTACTTTGGTTTGTGTTGGCATCAATCACCAAAAAGGGGGAGATTGAAAGGGAAATAGGCTTACACCTTTTCCTAATTGATTTTGGTGGTTGAATTGCACAACACAAATAATTGGACTAACTAGTTTGCTCTAGATTATAAGTTTTACAGGTGCCAAAGGTTCACAACAAACCAATAAAAAGTCCAAGAAAGGGTTCAAACAAAGAGAGCAAAAGACAACCGAAGTGTGCCCTGGTCTGGCACACCGGAGTGTCCGGTGCACCATCGGACAGTGTCCGGTGCACCAGGAACCCAAACTCCGAACTGCTCACCTTCGGGAATTCTGGGAGCTGCTCCGTTATAATTCACCGGACTGTACTGTGTAGCACCGGACTAGTCCGGTGTGCCAGTGGAGTAACGGCTACTACAACGCCAATGGTCGTCTGCAACAGCAGTTAATGCGCTACAGTGCGCGCAGAAGTCAGAGCACGCGCCAGAAGGCGCACCAGACAGTCTACAGGACCTGTCCGGTGCACCACCGGACTGTCCGGTGGCCCAGAAGACAGAAGCTCCAACGGCCGAACCCTAACGGTCGGGTGACGTGGCTGGCGCACCGGACAGTGTCCGGTGGCGCACCGGACTGTCCGGTGCGCCATACGACAGCAGCCTCCACCAACGGTTCTTTTGGTGGTTGGGGCTATAAATACCCCCCAACCACCACACTTCAATGCATCCCAAGTTTTCAGCCTTCAAACACCTTACAAGAGCTATAGCATTCAATACAAGACACAACCAAAGAGATCAAATCCTCTCCCAAGTCCAAAGATCATTCCAATCAAATAGTGACTCGTGAGAGAGAGACTTGTGTTCATTTGAGCTCTTGCGCTTGGATTGCTTTTCTTCTTCCTTCTTTCTTGTGTTCAATTCAATTGTAACCAAGGCAAGAGACACCAATCGTGTGGTGGTTCTTGTGGGGACTTAGTGTCCCTGTTTGATTGAGAAGAGAAGCTCACTCGGTCTAAGTGACCGTTTGAGAGAGGGAAAGGGTTGAAAGAGACCCGGTCTTTGTGACCACCTCAACGAGGAGTAGGTTTGCAAGAACCGAACCTCGGTAAAACAAATCGCCGTGTCATCCGTCTTATTTGCTTGTGATTTGTTTTCATCCTCTCTTTCGGACTCGTTTATATTTCTAACGCTAACCCCGGCTTGTAGTTGTGCTTAAAGTTTATAAATTTCAGATTCGCCCTATTCACCCCCCTCTAGGCGACTTTCACAGCCCGGTCGCAACCTCCGGCCGGTGGTCATCCACAAGGATGACTACCAGCCTTGCGGTGGAGAGTAGCGACCGGGCTACGGACCTCCCCCCTGCCCTCAGCTTCAGGGATGTTCATCATCCACGCTGGGGAGGAGGGCGAGCCGAGTGGGAGCTTTGCCTTCCGCGTAGGCTGGCGGTCCGCTTCTTCCTCCAGCATTCGGGGGAGAAGGGCATTCGCCAGCCTTGCGGAGGAGGCAAACTTTGGGTACGCGGGGCCGGTCGTCTGTGGCGCTGTCAGCTGCCGCGTGTCTGTCTCCCCGGCCTGGGTGGCTCTGGTGCCGTCTCCGGCGCTACCTCCTGCCGCTGGGGTGGAGCATGGCTGTCCGTCCACCGCACGGGCGACGGTCGCGCCGTGCGCGGGTCGGCCACATCCACGGCTTCTCCCGCGCCACCGGCCGCACCGATAGGTCGTACAAGACGTCGTACGCCACGGGGGCGGCGGTGGCGTTCTTGGATGGTCTTGTCCTCACTCCCGCAGTGAGGACGGGAGCGAGGACCTCTTCGTGGGTGCTGGGGCAGCCGCTGCCCATCGGTGCAGAGGTGGTCACTGCCACTGGTGGGGCTGACATGGTCGCCTCTGCTGGTGAGGCTGCCCACTGCAAAGGTGGTTGCCTCCGCTGGCGAGACCGTCAGTGCCACCTGCCGCAGGACCTCCGACTCTTTGGCTTTAATGGCCTTGTTGTCGTCCCCCGTAGGAGGACGGGGGCGAGGACCTATTCGCAGTAGCGCTCACCCTGAGGTGATCGCTGCTGCTGGCGAGTCGCTCGGAGCGAAGGTCGTTGTCGCTCCTGGTGCAGAGGTGGTCGCCGTCGTCGGCAATCCGTCGATGCAGAGGTGGTCGCCGCCGTTGGTAGGGCTGTCCGGAGCCAGCTTCCAGCGCGACTCTTGCTGGTGCAGCGTAGTTCATTTCTGTGGAAATGGAGCTAGGGTCCCGCTTGTAAGGGAATGTAATGACATTTGCTTGAGAGCAGAATGTAATAACATATGTACGCAGGATTTTAGCCTGGGAAGCCAAGTTGTGTGTTCGGACCCCCTGGATGGTGGCTTCAAGTACTAAGACACCTGCCGCAGGGCGGTGGAGTATGCAGGCTCATGGTACGGGACCAGACTGAGCGGCTACATGGTTTCCGGACCCCCCCAGGAGACAAGTGCCCATTCTTCATAGTCGGACCTCCAGGTTGTTGGACGCACAGGACTATAGTTTTAAATACTAGGACACCCGCCACGGAGTGGTGGAGTGTGCAGGATTTTGGGTACGGAACCAGGCTAACCGGCCACACAGGCTCCGAACCACCCTATGGAACGGGCATCCGTTCTTTAGAACCAGCCCCCAGGCCTTCCCCTGCTTTTGTAAAGTAATAAATATTGTCTTCTAAGTAGCATTTAACACTTATCTGTGTATCGCCTGTTCCTGCTGTGTTCGATATTGTTGACTCCTCCTTAGTACCTACCCCCCGCCTGGGATGCAGGCTTGATGTGTTGAGGTTGGATACCAGCGTTTCTGAAAAGGTTGTCAACAATCCTCGGGAGGCAAACTCGCCAGGATCTGGATCTGTACACAACTTTTAGCTAGGAAGCATTAGTAGTACACCTCATAGGTGTAACACCCTGAATTTGGGGTATAAAATTTCTTTTCTAAATATCTATCAAATTCGGGTGTTACCTCCTTATTCCTCTTTCTTTTCGCTCCTTTATTCATTTCTTCCCAAATAATTAGGTGTTACTTCAAATATAGGTGTCAATAAAACCCTATAGATCTTTTGGTTGTTGCATACATGTCGAAGCATGTATTATTTCGTTTGTGGAGTGATTTCATGGAGCATTCATTCAATTAGGAGTTTAAATTTAAGTAGTAGGAAGAAGAGAAAATAGGAAGAAATAAAAAAGGGAAAAAAACCCACTCTGGACGCCCTCCTTGGGCCTTAGCCGGCCCCCTCCACTCATCTCACCTCGCAGCCCAGCTCTCAGCCGGCCCACCTCGCCCCCTCCCTTTCCCCTGGCCGGCCCAGCCTCAGCCGCAGCCATCCCGGCCCAGCTCCGCGCCTCCCTCTCCGCGGCCCACCCGCAGCGCAGCAGCCGCGCCTCCCCCCCACCTGGCCCGCTCGCACGCAGTGGCCCAGCTCGCGCGCAGGGGGGCGCTCGCCCACGCCCAGGCCGCCAGGCCTGCTCGCCAGCGCTCCCAGCAAGCCCAGCTCGCGCGCGCAGGGGGCGCTCGCCCAGCCGCGTGCATGCAGTGCCCCCAGGCGCCGCCAGGAGCCCTGTTCATCTTCTCCAACCGCTCCCTCCGCTTTGTACGCACGCAGAACAGCTCGCCCAGCAGCCCTCTCGCTCGTCTCGCTGTCGCGCACCCACGGAGCCGCTAACCTCTAGCCGAACCGCCCCTCCCAGCCCGCGTGACAGCGCTGCCTAGCGCCCCCATCCTCGTCGGCGTCCAAGCTCGCCTTGCCGGAGTCGTCGTTCGTCACCGTGGTGAGCTCGCATCCATCCTCCCTTCTCCCCCTTTTCCTTTCTCCTTCTTCCCCGGCGTGGCTGGCGCTCGGCACGGTAGCGCGGCCTGCACGGTGTGGCCAGCGTGGCCAGCTCGGCTCACGGTGCGGCTGGCGCGACCCGCTCGGCCCGTGGTGCTGCTAGCGCTCGGCGTGCGCCTGGCAGGGTCTTCGGCGCAGTCCGTGCGACATGCGTGGCTCCTGTCCCTGACCGCGTCAGACCATCCCTGCGTGTGTGATGCCTGCCTCGTTCGCGCTCCACCGCCCATGTCACTGTCGTTCATCACCGTTCGCCCATGGTAAGGCCCCTCGTCCGAACCATATGCAAAACTCCATCGCTGTCGCATGATTCACGTCGCGCGCAGCACGTCTGATTTACGTGCAATTCACGAGATGTCGCACGTGTCGTCATGCGTCGTTTGCATGTTGTCCGTGCGCGTCGTCGTTCGCGTAAATCACTGTTTGCGCGCTTTAGTAAAATCATTTCATTATATCGTTCACATTAAATAATTGATTACTTGTTTAGTTGTGTATTATTAAAATAACAATTAAATCGAACCCAATTAATGATTTTAAGGATACATTTGTAGTTACCTGTTAGTGTGTGTACGCCAACTTAAATGTCGTGTTTAACGCTTAGTTAGTATGAATACGACATAATTTAGCAGTACCCATGTATCGTGTTGTTTATAAGTTCACTAGAGGGTTAAATGTATTAAGTCACTTGCGGCGTAACTCGTTCGGTCACGTCCACTCTAGCGGCGTTAATTTCATATTAGGAACATTGTTTGTCGCGACACTTGTTTATTTAATTAATGAATTAACTATTTACCTGTTAGTTATTTAAAATAACTAATTTATTATTTTAACTTACGCTTTATAAATATATGATAGTGTGATTAATGACTACACAAATGTTTTAAGTTTAATACTTGTCTAGTATAGAGGCGACATCTATGTAGCAGTTCTTGTTTGCGCGCGTGGTCGCGTTGGCTCGCGCGTGTCGCGCGCTGTTGTGCGCATTGTTTCGCGTATGTGTAGCGTGCCGTTGGGGTCCCGACGACGTTTGTCTACCCCTAGACGATGCCCGTCTACCCCCCCCCCCTCGTCTACCCCCTGTGCGTGCGCGCGTTCGCGTCGTTCGCACGACGTCTTCTTGTGATGATAAATTGTTTTCGCTTATGAACACTCACGTTAATAACGTTAATTTGTCAGGTTTCATATTTTAGATAACTAACTTAAGGATTGCTCGACTAATATTTACTAGATTAATATTCTAATCAGATTAAAGGGCGTAGTGTCTACCTTGGGCTTTTATAATAAATATTAACATGGATAATATTAATTTAACTGCTTTCTATTTATTTAACCTTTTTTAGTATAAACGAGTCACCTGTTTAATTATTCTCGTCTGTCGCGGGTGTCGTTTCGTGTGCGTCCGCGCTCGTCGCGCGCGCTGTTTCGTGTGTCGTCAGCATGCTACGTCGCGCGTGTCCGCGCGTCGTTGGCACGATGTGGTGCTGTTTCACGCGTCATAAATTCATCTCGCTTAGAATCTCTCATTTTAACTAAATCATTTTATTAACTAACATTTGTTAGTGTAGCGAATTAATCAAACTGGCTGATGTAGAATATTTATATTTGATAATGTCGAATTAGGTGTTATAGTTAATATTTGTTTAGTGTAAACCCATTGACTCCTTGACCGTAACTCCGACTGTCGCGTTTCTTATCCTCGCGTAACCGTATAAGCGCTCTCTATTTTATATTGCTTGCTATTATGATATTTTATCTTGTATGGTGTAATGTTCTTATGCAAGTATATGTTTGTTTGTCTGTGCTTGTTTATCTTCGCTTCGCCTTGCGATTAGATCGCGATTTGTTTCCGCGCTTTGAGGAATCGACGATCAAGCATTGGCGACCAAGTGATCAAGCTCTCTGAGTTCTATGAGGTTGAAGATCCTGAGCATCTGTTTGGTGAAGGCAAGTGTCCTTTGACCTATTATGTCCCATTTACTTTATAATTCATCAACCCGCATACTATGAACAACCTAAGGATTTACTAGCTTTCTATTTACCTTGTCCTTGATTTACCTTTTGGGTTACTATGGTTAGCTACATGCTAGCGCTTTACTTTAATCAATGAACATGATGAGATACAATGATGATACTATGATTTTATTCTGGATATGATGATATACTTGTGGCATTTAGGGGACTCGGGCTGTTTCCCGAGTACCTCTCCGTAAGGACCTGCTCGTTGAGAGACCACCCGGGATAACAGTGCAACCAGGAGGGTGGAATGGGGTGCCCTTAGCTAATTAATTAGAGGAACTAGAGGTGTAGTTGCTTCGCCGTCGTGCCGTCAATGGGGTCCAGGCACAGTGCTTGCTCTGCCGAGGCTGGGTGCCGAGGTTCTTTCGTTTTGCTTTTGTTAGTCACCCCCCTTCGGGGAGAGGTACTGTGTTTATCAAACTGGAGAAACCTAACGGGCGGCTATGACCTCTAGGGAATCTTTGTAAAAGCTACGTAGTGATACCCTGCCGGATCACCTAGGAAGTGATCAATGGGGAGTCATGATCCCCGGGCAAAACGGGAATCACGACTCATGGGTAAAGTGTGCGACCTCTGCAGAGGGTTAGAAACTGATATATCAGTCGTGCTCACGGTTATGAGCGGCCTTGGGATCCTCTTTGATTAGAAATACAGATGGTTCGAGATACAATGGTTCTTTTTATTATTTCGGTTCGATGATGATAATGAGGTTTCCTCAATGAGGAAATGGTTCACGGGTAGGTTATATGATAAAACTTGGCTTCCACTAATAATAAATACCTGACCAACTAAAAGCAATCTGCTTTGACCTTAACCCCACATAAAGCTAGTCCACTTCAGCCAAACAGGACATTTGCTGAGTACGTTGATGTGTACTCACCCTTGCTTTCACAAAACACCAGGTTGCCTTTGGTGCAATCTATGCTCAGGTAAAGAAGAAGGCGTCGAGGCGGATCCCCAGGAATGCCAGGACTTCGGCGAGTTCGTGGTTTAGGCTAGCGACCTCCCCCAGTCAGCTGCCTGTGGTGGGTTTGTTTACGTTGGCTACGTTTCGATTCTGTGTACTTTGATTTATATTATGTAAATGGCTCTAGTCTGTAATATTATTACATACTTTTTATTGTTATTCGAAGCATTATGCTATGATGAGTCATTTATGTAATCGCTGTGTACGTGAATTTCTGATCCTGGCACGTACATGGTTCGCATTCGGTTTACCTTAAAAACCGGGTGTGACAATAGGGTTCTCCGTCTGACATTATTTGTCCTTTGATACATGCTCGGGACCCACAGGTTTTAGTCCGGGTGGCCAAGTTGCGTGTCCGGACCCCCTTGGGTCGCGGTTCTAGATACTAGGACACTTGTCGCAGGGCGGTGGAGCATGCAGGCCCACGACATGGGACCAGGCTGAGCGGCTGCACGGGCTCCGGACTACCTCAGGAGACTAATGACCATTCTCTAGCTCCGGTCCCGAGGTTGTCGGACCCGCACAACTTATAACTCCAGATACTAAGTTCCCGTCATGGGGTGGCGGAGCATGCAGGCCCACGGTACAGGACCTGGCTGAGCGGCTACACGGGCTCCGGACCACCCTATGGAACGGGGTCCCGTTCTCTAGAGCCGGCCCCCAGGCTGTCGGACCTCCCTACTTTCGTATCAGGGGCCCTAAACTGCAAGCCTGACTGCTCAATTCAGATGTCGCCATGTCAGACAGATGGAAACCGTACGGGTGGGTTAGCTAAAAAGTTCTATCTGAAAGACTGCAAGGTAGGACCATGGAGCAGCAAGATGGAACTATCACAAGAGCACAACTGGGGGGTAGTTTCTCTTTATAACTTGTCGTGCATGTGTGCAGACCAATAGGCCGGGTTCATGGGAGCAGACCCCACCGGATTGTCGTACACGTATGCGTTATCTAGTTATAAAAAAGGGGAACAGATTCGACCCCTTAGTCTTGCTCTATGGATAGAACTTACAGAGATGTTCGGCATCGGGGTAAGGTACTCCTCCAGTCGTAGATAGATGGTTGCCCCTGGGTCGATGCATTCCCGTTGCCTCGAAGGGTCCTTCCCAGCTGGGGGAGAGTTGTGGAGCCCTTCTTGGCATGGTACTTGCCATGGGGCTAGGTCCTGACCCAGGGTTCCCACCTGCATTTGACATGGGAGCCCCCATCTCTGGCTGTGGCCACTTCTGCATGTACCTGTCCGCAGCCTGGACCCGTGGGGAATCCAGAAGGGCCTCCGGAGGAAGGCGTGCTTCAGCTCCGTAGACCGGGGAACGCGGGGTCCCTCTGGGGTCCGTCTAGTTGTCTTCACCAGAGTAGGAACCTCCAGCGAAGATATCCTTCAGGTCCCCCTCGGGCGACTGATACCCGAGGTCCCGCTCAGCCGTGGCCACCTCGAAGTCGTCCACCTTTTCCTTGTCGGGCCGGCGGCGAGGCAGGGAGCCGTCTTTGGAAGACTGCTCGTGCCGCTCGCTGACGCGTTTTGCAAGGTCAATGATCTCATGACACTCCACGATGCTGTGGCGGACCGTTCGGGTGCACAGGGCATGAACCGCTGCTACCCTTCTGCGCCCGCGGGCGTTTGTTGCGGTCGCCCTGGCCTCCGGTCGCGGCTGCGACCACCAGAGCAGTGGACCGTGGCTTCTGGTAGTCGTGGTCCTTCTTCTTCTTTCCGTCCCGGAGGATGGCCCCCGAGCCACCCAACTGGGTAGCTCCAGTTTGTGGGGCCGAGTGCCATGCTCGGCCCTTGGCAGCTCTGGCGCACTTGTCGGCCAGAGCGAAGAGCGTGGGGACAGTTTCCACGTCATGTGTGGCCAACTTCTCCAACATTTTTTCATCACGTACTCCCTGTTGGAAGGCCGTGATGATAGAAGCATCAGAAATACGAGGTATCGTACCTCGCACCTTGGTGAAGCGGGAGATGAACTTCCGGAGGGTCTCCCTGGGCTCCTGCCTCACCGCATGGAGGTGGGCCTCCACATCGTGCTGCTGGTAAGCACTGGCGAAGTTCGCCATGAACCGTGCGTAGAGTTCCTCCCAGGAGTAGACTGATCTCGGGGTGAGGTTCATGAGCCAGGTCCGGGCAGGTCCAGACAAGGCCACATGAAAATATGTTGCCATCACAGCGGTGTTTCCACCTGCTGCCGTGATGGCGGTAACGTACACCTGCAGGAACTCTGACGGGTTCGTCGTTCCGTCGTATTTTTCCGACAGGTGCGGCCGGAACTTAGGTGGCCAGGACGCCGCACGGAGATGATCCGCAAGAGCGGCGCAGCCCACACCAGCCAAAGGGACACCCGTTTGGGACCGGGTGCCCATTGGTGTCTGCGGTGCAACCACAGTGAAGTCTTGATCGAGGTCGCGGTCATCGATGTTCTAGCGGCGCTCGCGGGCCCTTTCCAAGGAGACCCGGGTATCCTCTCCCGCACGCCTGCGGTTGAGCTCTGCCCGGAGGTCGTTGGTCTATGCGCCCCTTACTGAGGGCGAGCGCATAGATGCTGACGTCTCGTGTTGGCGCCGGGATGACCGCATCTTTGATCTGATCGAGGTAGAATGCGCCATTCCAAGCAGTCGGTCGACGTCGTCCCGCCATTGCTTCATGGCTCCTGGTGAAGCCGTGGAGCTTGGAGGGTGTCGCAACAATTCCCTGGCCACCGATAATGCCCCCAAAGTCGCCCTTGATGGAGTCCGGGACGTTTGCGCTATTGTGTGCTGCCGTGCGGCGTGCACAGCAGGAGTACCTGGTACTGGGCGACCAGGAACCTGCGGTGTGGAGGAAGCAGCTTCTCCCTCCACCACAAAGTCTACCGATGTCTCGGTGTGGTGCTCAATGATCTGCACCATCATGCTTGGGCTAGGGATCAAGCAAAAACCTAATGCCTAGGCCCTACCTGGTGCGCCAAATGTCGGAGAGTAAATCTCCGGCCGGGTGGCGGAGTGCACCCGCCCTAAATCCTGAGATGAGGAGGGGCTTAGGCGTTTTGCTTGATCGTTGGAATGAACGGGAAGAACTCAAGAACACACAAGAATTTAGAGTGGTTCGGGCCGCCAGGAGGGTAATACCCTACTCCACTGTGAGATGTATTGCTTGTGAGCTTGTATGAGCTTGCGAGTCTAAGGTGTGATCTAAGATTGCGTGTGTGTGTGTAACGTCGCATGCCTTCCCTTTTATAGCAGAAGGGGGGCATGCACAAAGGTACTGGGTCCCAACATGTGGGCCCAGGGACATAAAGAATAAAGCGCTTGGAGCCACTAATGTCTGTTGCCGAAACAATCTTCTTGTGCCCTGACGCGCGAGATCTGCGTATCCTCGGCGTGCAGGGGAAGCTTCTTGTAGAAGGGAAGATGAGTACAGCGTGCCGCTCAGCACGGGCGCACTGTTTGCCAGTAGACTAATCAGACATGTCGTCTGCTGGACGGGTCTGACACCGTCTGCCAGCGGATGGGACAGGGTGCATTAAATGCCGAGAGGGCACGTCGCCCGTCAGCGTGGTGGCAGGCGCGTCCTCTCCGCAATAAATGCAAAGGCTGCATGGCTGTATGGACCTTGCATCAGGCTCGGCCTGCTGGCTTATGTCACGGGCCACATGCCACGCGGCAGCAGCGGGCCTTCGCCTGAGCGGGAAGCGTAGGGCAAGGCCTGGACACGTGCCGGCACCGGACCCCTACCCATGCCGGGGTCCTCCTCGTCTCGGGACCTTGCCAAGACCCGGACCTTAACACACTGTCGTCGTGTTGTAAAGCTGCGTCCCTTTTCCTCTTGTTTCGAGTATCTGGACTTATTTGTCGGTAACAGAATTGTTTGTCCGAGCAAGAGTTACTTTTCACGGAAGGTGATGAGTGAGGTATCCGTATCCCGGAGGCGTAGGAATCCCTCGGCTCGGTCGGCCTTGCCGCTCACATGTACTCTTACTCGCCCATAAGGTTCTGTCATCGACGTAGTCGAGAAGGCCCGAAAAATCGTTTCGGCAGAGGAGCTTTCGAGCGTGAAGACTTGTTCGGTCCGCAGAATCACCTATCCGAGCGCGAGTTACTTATCGCAGAAGGTGATGAGTGAGGTATCCGTATCCCGGAGGCGTAGGAGTCCCTCGGCTCGGTCAGCCTTGGCTGCTTACGTGTACTCCGTCGTTTTCAGGATCCACTTTTGAAGTAGTCGAAAAGCACGAAAGACATTCTGGCAGAAAAGATTTTTTTTCGAGGAAAATTTCGACACAGAGGGGTTCCCCCCTTCTAGCCGCCGAGGGAGGGTCGGGCTTTGCCGAGGCAAGGCTGACCCTTCCTTGATGACTAGACTTTGTGTGTGAACGAGGTGTGCGAATAACTTGAAAGCATCTTAAGGGTAGAAGCGACGTAGCTGTCGGATGTTCCAAGCGTTGCTGTAGACCTTGCCTTGACTGTTGGCCAGCTTGTACGTTCCGGGCTTCAGAGCCTTGGCGATGACGAACGGCCCTTCCCAGGGAGGCATGAGCTTGTGCCGCCCTCGGGCGTCTTATCGCAGCCGAAGCACTAGGTCGCCCTCCCGGAGGTCTCGGGACCGAACCCCTCGGGCGTGGTAGCGTCGCAGGACTGCTGGTACTGCGCCGAGTGTAGTAAGGCCATGTCCCGAGCCTCTTCTAGCTGGTCCAGTGAGTCTTCTCAATTAGCTTGATTGCTTTGGTCGGCGTAGGCCCTCGTCCTTGGGGAACCGTATTCTAAGTTTGTGGGCAAGATGGCCTCGGCCCCATAGACTAGAAAGAACGGTGTGAAGCCCGTGGCTCGGCTCGGCGTTGTCCTCAGACTCCAGACCACAGAGGGGAGCTCCTTCATCCATCGCTTGCCGAACTTGTTGAGGTCGTTGTAGATCCGCGGCTTGAGCCCTTGCAGGATCATGCCGTTGGCACGCTCTACTTGCCCATTCGTCATGGGGTGAGCCACGGCGGCCCAGTCCACCCGGATGTGGTGATCCTCGCAGAAGTCCAGGAACTTTCTGCCGGTGAACTGGGTGCCGTTGTCGGTGATGATGGAGTTTGGGACCCCAAAGCGATGGATGATGTTGGTGAAGAACGCCACCGCCTGTTCGGACCTGATGCTGTTTAGGGGTCGGACCTCGATCCACTTGGAGAATTTGTCGATGACAACCAACAGGTGCGTGTAGCCCCCGGGTGCCTTCTGCAAGGGGCCGACGAGGTCCAGAACCCACACAGCAAACGACCAGGTGATGGGTATGGTCTGCAGAGCCTGAGCGGGCAGGTGGGTCTGCCTTGCGTAGAACTGACACCCTTCGCAGGTGCGGATAATTCTAGTGGCGTCGGCCACCGCCGTCGGCCAGTAGAAACCTTGTCGGAAGGCGTTTCCAACAAGGGTTCGAGGTGCTGCGTGATGGCCGCAAGCCCCCGAGTGTATCTCTTGTAAGAGCTCCTGGCCTTCGGCGATGGAAATGCATCGCTGGAGGATGCCCGAGGGGCTGCGGTGGTAGAGCTCCTTCCCGTCTCCCAGCAAGACGAACGACTTGGCGCGCCACGCCAACCGCCGAGCTTCGGCTCGGTCGAGGGGTAGCTCTCCTCGGTGGAGATATTGCAGGTACGGGGTCTGCCAGTTTCAATTAGGCGTGACCCCGCTCCGCTCCTCCTCGACACGCAGTGCCTCACCCTCGGGGGCCGAGGGTACCTCGGGCCGAGCCGAGGGTGCCTCGGGCCGAGCCGAGGGTGCCTCGGGCTGGGTCGAGGCCTTCTCGGGCTCGGGCGTGTCGTCGGTCTTGACAGAGGGTTGATGCAGGTCTCGGGAGAAGACGTCCGGGGGAACCGTTGTTCGCCCCGAGGCTATTTTAGCCAGCTCGTCCGCAGTCTCGTTGTAGCGTCGGGCGATGTGGTTGAGCTCGAGCCCATAGAACTTGTCTTCCAGGCGCCGAACCTCATCGCAGTAGGCTTCCATCTTTGGGTCGCGGCAGTGGGAGTACTTGGTCGATGACGAGCTGCGAGTCACCACGAGCGTCGAGGCGTCGGACCCCCAGCTCGATGGCGATGCGCAATCCGTTGACCAGAGCCTCGTACTCAGCCACATTGTTGGATGCCGGGAAGTGGAGGCGTAGCACGTAGCGTAGGTGCTCCCCGAGGGACGAGATGAAGAGCAGGCCTGCGCCTGCTCCAGTCTTCATCAGCGACCCGTCGAAAAACATGGTCCAGAGTTCCGGTTGGATCGGAGCTGTTGGGAGCTGGGTATCGACCCATTCGGCCACAAAGTCCGCCAAGACCTGGGACTTGATGGCCTTCCGAGGGGCGAACGAGATCGTCTCGCCCATGATTTCCACCGCCCACTTTGCAATTCTACCCGAGGCCTCTCGGCACTGGATGATCTCCCCCAGGGGGAAGGATGACACCACAATTACCGGATGAGACTCGAAGTAGTGTCGCAACTTCCACCATGTCACGATCACCGCGTACAGCAACTTCTGAATTTGTGGGTAGCGGGTCTTGGTCTCGGACAGTACCTCACTGATGAAGTAGACTGGCCTCTGGACGGGCAATGCATGCCCCTCTTCTCGTCTCTCAACCACAATCGCGGCGCTGACCACCTGAGTGGTAGCGGCGACGTAGATCAAGAGGGCTTCTCCGGCAGCGGGGGGCACCAGGATGGGCGCGTTTGTGAGGAGCGCCTTCAGGTTCCCGAGGGCTTCCTCGGCCTCAGGGGTCCAAGTGAAGCACTCGGCCTTCCTTAAGAGGTGGTACAGAGGCAGGCCTCTTTCGCCGAGGCGCGAGATGAAACGGCTCAGAGCCACAAGGCATCCCGTGACCCTCTGCACGTCTTTCAAGTCCTTGATGGGCCCCATGCTGGTGATGGCCGCGATCTTCTTCGGGTTGGCTTCGATTCCCCGCTCGGAGACGATGAACCCCAAGAGCATGCCTCGGGGGACCCCGAAGACACACTTCTCGGGATTGAGCTTCACGCCTTTCGCCTTGAGACATCGGAATGTCGCTTCAAGGTCGGAAAGGAGGTCGGAGGCTTTCCTCGTCTTGACTACGATGTCATCGATGTAGGCCTTGACCGTTCGGCCAATGTGTTCGCCGAACACGTGGTTCATGCACCGCTGGTACGTTGCGCCCACATTCCTCAAACCAAACGGCATGGTAACATAGCAGTACATGCCGAAGGGTGTGATGAAAGAAGTCGCGAGCTGGTCGGACTCTTTCATCCTGATCTGGTGATACCCTGAGTAGGCATCGAGGAAGGACAGGGTTTCGCACCCAGCAGTGGAATCCACGATTTGATCGATGCGAGGCAGAGGGTAGGGAACGTTCGGACATGCTTTGTTTAGACCAGTGTAGTCTACGCACATCCGCCATTTCCCTCCTTTCTTTCTCACAAGCACAGGGTTGGCAAGCCATTCGGGATGGAATATCTCTTTGATGAACCCTGCCGCCATTAGCTTGTGGATCTCCTCGCCTATGGCTCTGCGCTTTTCTTCGTCGAATCGGCGCAGAGGCTGCTTCACGGGTCGGGCTCCAGCTCGAATATCCAGCGAGTGCTCGGCGACATCCCTCGGTATGTCGGGCATGTCCGAGGGACTCCACGCGAAAACGTCAGCGTTTGCGCGGAGAAAGTCGACGAGCACTGCTTCCTATTTGGGGTCGAGCTCGGAGCCGATCCGGATCTGCTTGGAGGCGTCGTTGCTGGGATCGAGAGGAACGGATTTAACCGTCTCCGCTGGCTCGAAGTTGCCGGCGTGGTGCTTCACGTCTGGCGCCTCCTTAGAGAGGCTCTCCAGGTCGACGATGAGGGCCTCGGATTCGGCGAGGGCCTCGGCGTACTCCACGCACTCCACGTCGCATTCGTACGCGTGTCGGTACGTGGGGCCGACGGTGATGACCCCGTTGGGGCCCAACATCTTGAGCTTGAGGTAGGTGTAGTTGGGGACGGCCATAAACTTGGCGTAGCATGGCCTCCCCAACACTGCGTGGTAGGTTCCTCGAAACCCGACCACTTCGAACGTGAGGGTCTCCCTTCGGAAGTTGGAGGGTGTCCCAATGCAGACGGGTAGATCGAGTTGTCCGAGGGGTTGGACGCGCTTCCCGGGGATGATCCCGTGAAAAGGCGCAGCGCCTGCCCGGACTGAGGACTGATCGATCCGCAGGAGCCCGAGGGTCTCGGCGTAGATGATGTTGAGGCTGCTGCCTCCGTCCATGAGGACCTTGGTGAGCCTGACGTTGCCGACGACGGGGTCGACAACGAGCGGGTATTTCCCCGGGCTCGGCACGCGGTCGGGATGGTCGCCCTGGTCGAAGGTGATGGGCTTGTCGGACCAGTCTAGGTAGACTGGCGCCACCACCTTTACCGAGCAGACCTCCCGACGCTCTTGCTTGCGGTGCCGAGCCGAGGCGTTCGCCACTTGCCCACCATAGATCATGAAGCAATCGTGGACCTCGGGGAACTCTCCTGCCTTGTGGTCTTCCTTCTTATCGTCGTCGCGAGCCCTGCCACCCTCCGCGGGTGGCCCGACCTTGTGAAAGTGACGCTGAAGCATGGCGCACTCCTCAAGGGTGTGCTTGACGGGCCCCTGATGATAGGGGCACAGCTCCTTGAGCATCTTGTCGAAGAGGTTGGCACCTACGGGAGGTTTCCGAGGGTTCTTGTACTCGGCGGTGGCGACAAGGTCCGCTTCGGCGGCGTCGCGCTTCGCTTGCGACTTCTTCTTGCCCTTCTTCTTGGCGCTGTGCTGAGTTGACGCCTCGGGGACCTCTTCCGGTAGGCGGCTTTGGGGCTGCTTGTCCTTCCGGAAGATGGCCTCAACCGCCTCCTGGCCAGAGGCGAACTTGGTGGCGATGTCCATCAACTCGCTCGCCCGGGTGGGGGTCTTGTGACCCAGCTTGCTCACCAGGTCGCGGTAGGTGGTGCCGGCGAGGAACGCGCCGATGACATCCGAATCGGTGATGTTGGGCAGCTCGGTGCGCTGCTTCGAGAATCGCCGGATGTAGTCACGGAGAGACTCTCCCGGCTGCTGGCGGCAGCTTCGGAGATCCCAGGAGTTTCCAGGGCGCACGTATGTGCCCTGGAAATTGCCGGCGAAGGCTTGGACCAGGTCGTCCCAGTTGGAGATCTGCCCCGGAGGCAGATGCTCCAGCCAGGCTCGAGCGGTGTCGGAGAGGAACAGGGGGAGGTTGCGGATGATGAGGTTGTCATCGTCCGTTCCACCCAGCTGGTAGGCCAGCCGATAGTCCGTGAGCCACAGTTCCGGTCTCGTCTCCCCCGAGTATTTTGTGATAGTAGTCGGGGTTCGGAACCGGGTCAGGAACGGTGCCCGTCGTATGGCTCGGCTGAAAGCCTGCGGACCGGGTGGTTCGGGCGAGGGACTCCGATCCTCCCTACTGTCGTAGCGTCCCCCACGCCTGGGGTGGTAGCCTCGGCGCACCCTCTCGTCGAGGTGGGCCCGACGGTTGCGGTGATGGTGCTCGTTGCCGAGGCGACCCGGGGCCGCAGGCGATGTGTTGCGCGTGCGCCCGGTGTGGACCGAGGCTTCCCGTATGAATCGGGAAGTCGCGGCACGATGTTCCGAGGGGTACCCCTGCCTTCGGGAGGCGGAGCTTTCGGCCCGTCGGACCGCGGCATCCTCTAGGAGGTTCTTGAGCTCTCCCTGGATACGCCGACCCTCGGTGGTTGACGGCCCCGGCATCGCGCGGAGAAGTATTGCCGCCGCAGCCAGGTTCTGGCCGACTCCACTGGAAGTCGGTGGCGGCCTTACCCTGACATCGTCGGCGATGCGGTGTTGGACGCCCTGGGGTAGACGACGTACTTCTCCGGCCGGAGGTTGGCCCGCCCATTCCTGCCCGATGTCCCGGCGGATCGGCTCAAGTGTTCCTGCTCCCTCATCGAGCCTGGCCTGCACCTCGCGGATTTACTCGAGCTGTGGGTCGTGACCCCCCGCCGGGACGGGGACCACAGCTAGCTCCCGAAGGATGTCAACGCGAAGCACAGGCCTAGGGGGATCACCGTTCTCCGGTATACCAAGATGGTTGCCTTCGCCGGGACCCCCTAGATCGACGTGGAAACATTCACGACTTGGGCCGCAGTCCTCGTCGCCGAGGCTGCGGCTACCGTCAGAAAGGCAGTAGTCGCATGCGGTCATGAAGTCCCGCATGGCACTGGGGTTGCCAAGTCCAGAGAAATCCCAACAGAAGTCGGGCTCGTCATCTTCCTCGGACCCCGAGGGCCCGTAGGTCGAGACGGCCGTCAGCCGGTCCCAAGGTGACCGCATACGATACCCCAGAGGGTTTGGACTCGCCTCTATGAGAATGTCCAGCGAAGCGAAGTCGCTTGGTGGGTCGAGGCCGAATCCAAAAGGCATGAGATGGGAATCGGTCGGTACCTCTTGGTCGACGTGCGGTGACGACGTCGTGTCTAGGGCAGACTGCACCGTCGTCTCAGGTACGAAGGTGACGCCCGACAAGTCCTTCGTGAGCGTGTTGGCGTCGTCCGTTTGCTTGGGGATGGCATGTCGCGGGGAGACGGCGCTCGTCTTTGTCTCAGACGCGGGGTCGATGCCCGACGTGCCCCCCCCCCGTTGGGGCGCCGGCGCCGTCGACTCGCTCGACAGCCGACGAGGTGCCGCCTCCTGATTGGCCTTGGTTGCCCCGCCTCCTCCTCTGTTGGCGGGGGAGGGGACGGGACAAGCCCGAATGTTTTTCTTCCACCACGTGGGGAAGACGTCATCGATCCCGCCGCCGGCGGGCGGGTTGTCGGCCGCCATTGTCGCTGTCGTGCGGCGGGGGAAGGAGTATCATGTCGTAGCTGCCGTCGAGGGACATGAACTCGAGACTCCCGAAACGAAGCACCGTCCCGGGCTGGAAAGGTTGCTGGAGACTGCCCATCTGGAGCTTGACGGGAAGCTGTTCGTCAACACGCAGCAGGCCCCTACCTGGCGCGCCAACTGTCGGCGTTTCGAACCCAGGGGGTCCCTGGGCCGACCAGTAAATTGTCGTCGCGTCCCCCAGCCCAGATGGGTTGGCGCGAGACGGAACGCGAAGGGGGGGAAGGAGCCGGAGGGAGACAGGCGTGAGAGGTGAAACCCGCGGCCTTCGTGTTAGTCCCGCGCCCAGGTCGGGTGCGCTTGCAGTAGGGGGATACAAGCGTCCACACGGGGGGGGGGGGAGCGGCCTTGCGCGAGCGTCGTACCGTCCTTCCCCGCGCGGCCAACCCTCTGTAAGAGGGCCCTGGTCCTTCCTTTTATAGGCATAAGGAAAGGATCCAGGTGTACAATGGGGGGTGTAGCAGTGTGCTAACGTGTCTAGCGGAGGAGAGCTAGTGCCCTAAGTACATGCCATCGTGGCAGCCGGAGAGGTTTTGGCACCCGGTTCGTGTGGTGTCGTGGCCGTCGGAGGAGTGCTGGAGCCTGGCGGAAGGACAACTGTCGGGACTGTCGAGTCCTTGCTGACGTCCTCTTGCTTCCGTAAGGGGGCTGAGAGCCGCCGTCGTCATAGAGCATGCGGGGCGCCATCATTACTTGTTTAGCGGAGCGAGCCAGATGGGACTCCGGTCTTGTTCCCCGTAGCCTGAGTTAGCTTGGGGTAGGGTAATGATGGCGCCTCCTGTGACGTGGTCGGTCCGAGCCCTGGGTTGGGCGAGGAGGAGGCTCCTCCGAGGTCGAGTCTATCTTCCAAGGCCGAGGTCGAGTCTGAGCCCGTGGGTCGGGTGAGGCGGAGACCGTCGGCTGAGGCCAGGGCTGAGTCCAAGCCCTGGGGTCGGGCGAAGCGGAGTTCGTCGTCTTCCGGGGCTGAGCCCGAGTCTGAGCCCTGGGGTCGAGCGAAGCGGAGTTCGTCGTCTTCAGGGGTTGAGCCCGAGTCCGAGCCCTAGGGGTCGGGCGAAGCGGAGTTCGTCGTCTTCCGGGGCTGAGCCCGAGTCTGAGCCCTGGGGTCGGGCGAAGCGGAGTTCGTCGTCTTCCGGGGCTGAGCCCGAGTCCGAGCCCTGGGGTCGGGCAAAGCGGAGTTTCCTATGGCGCCTGAGGCCGGACTTGGTTACTATCAGCCTCACTCTGTCGAGTGGCACAGCAGTCGGAGCGGTGCAGGCGGCGCTGTCCTCTTGTCAGGTCGGTCAGTGGAGCGGCGAAGTGACTACGGTCACTTCGGCTTTGTCGACTGGAGGGCGCGCGTCAGGATAAAGGTGTCAGGCCACCTTTGTATTAAATGTCCCTGCGGTTTGGTCGGTTGGCGTGGCGACTTGGCCAAGGTTGCTTCTTGGCGAATACTGGGCCTCGGGCGAGCCGAAGGTGTGTCCGTTGCTGGAGGGGGTCCTCGGGCGAGACGTAAATCCTTCGGGGTCGGCTGCCCTTGCCCGAGGCTGGGCTCGGGCGAGGCGTGATCGCGTCCCTCGATTGGACCGATCCTGGACTTAATCGCACCCATCAGGCCTTTGCAGCTTTGTGCTGATGGGGGTTACCAGCTGAGATTTAGGAGTCTTGAGGGTACCCCTAATTATGGTCCCCGACAAAAGGGTCTGACGATGATCTAAGCATCAGATCCTTCTTCCTCATATTGTTCAATAGTGTCGGTGTTTCGAGACTGGGGGGTCCCTAAGCCGACGAGTGAATGTCGCCGCGTGCCCCAGCCCAGATGGGTCGACGCGAGGCCGAGCGCGAAGGGGGGAAAGTGAGGCGGCCCGAGACCGGCGTGAGAGAGGTGGAAATCCCGCGGCCTTCGTGTTCGTCCCGCGCCCAGGTCGGGTGCGCTTGCAGTAGGGGGTTACAAGCGTCCACGCGGGAGAGGGAGCGAGCGGCCTCACGCGAGCGCCTGTCTCCTCCTCGTCCCCGCGCGGCCAACCCTCTCTAAGAGGCCCCTGGTCCTTCCTTTTATAGGCGTAAGGAGAGGATCCAGGTGTACAATGGGGGGTGCAGCAGAGTGCTACGTGTCTAGCGGAGGAGAGCTAGCGCCCTAAGTACATGCCGTTGTGGTAGCCGGAGAGATTTTGGCACCCAGCTGGTGTGATGTCGTGGCCGTCGGAGGAGCGATGGAGCCTGGCGGAGGGACAGATGTCGGGGGATGTTGAGTCCTTGCTGACGTCCTCTTGCTTCCGTAAGGGGGCTAAGAGCCGCCGTCGTCACAGAGTATGCGGGGCGCCATCATTGCCTATCTGGCGGAGCGAGCCAGATGGGACGCCGGTCTTGTCCCTCGTGGCTCGAGTCAGCTCGGGGTAGGGTGATGATGGCGCCTCCTGTCGACGTGGCTGGTCTGCGCCCTAGGTTGGGCGATGTGGAAGCTCCTCCGAAGCCGAGGTCGAGTCTGTCTTCCGTGGCCGAGGTCGAGTCCGAGCCCCTGGGTCAGGCGAGGCGGAGTCCGTCGGCTGAGGCCAGGGCGTAGTCCGAGCCCTGGGGTCGGGCGAAGCGGAGTTCGTCTTCTTCTGGGGCTGAGCCCGAGTCCGAGCCCTGGGTCGGGCGGAGCGGAGTTCGTCGTCTTCTGGGGCTGAGCCCGAGTCCGAGCCCTGGGTCGGGCGAAGCGGAGTTCGTCGTCTTCTGGGGCTGAGCCCGAGTCCGAGCCCTGGGTCGGGCGAAGCGGAGTTCGTCGTCTTCTGGGGCTGAGCCCGAGTCCGAGCCCTGGGTCGGGTGGAGCGGAGTTCGTCGTCTTCTGGGGCTGAGCCCGAGTCCGAGCCCTGGGTCGGGCGAAGCGGAGTTCGTCGTCTTCTGGGGCTGAGCCCGAGTCCGAGCCCTAGGTCGGGCGAAGCGGAGCTTCCTATGGTGCCTTCGGCCGGGCCTGACTGCCTGTCAGCCTCACTCAGTCAAGTGGCACCGGAGTCGGAGCGGCGCAGGCGGCGCTGTCCTTCTGTCAGGCCGGTCAGTGGAGCGGCGAAGTGACAGCGGTCACTTCGGCTCTGCCAGCTGGGGGCGCGCATCAGGATAAAGGTGTCAGGCCACCTTTGCATTAAATGCTCCTACGATTTGGTCGGTCGGTGCGGCGATTTGGTCAGGGTTGCTTCTTGGCGAAGACAGGGCCTCGGGCGAGCCGGAAATATATTTGCCACTGGAGGGGGGCCTCGGGCGAGACGGAAATCCTCCGGGGTCGGCTGCCCTTGTCCGAGGCTAGGCTCGGGCGAGGCGTGATCGAGTCCCTCGAATGGACTGATCCCTGACTTAATCGCACCCATCAGGCCTTTGCAGCTTTATGCTGATGGGGGTTACCAGCTGAGAATTAGGAGCCTTGAGGGTACCCCTAATTATGGTCCCCGACAGTAGCCCCCGAGCCTTGAAGGGGGTGTTAGCACTCGCTTGGAGGCTTTCATCGCACTTTTTTGCAAGGGGACCAGCCTTTCTCGGTTGCGTTTTGTTCCGGTGGGTGCGCGCGAGCGCACCCGCCGGGTGTAGCCCCCGAGGCCTCGGAGGAGTGGTTTCACTCCTCCGAGGTCTTATTGCCTCGCGTAATGCTTCGGCTGGTCTGGTCGTTCCCTCATGCGAGCTGGTCGTAGCCCGGGTGTACGGTCGGGTCCCAAGTTCTCGGGCTGGTATGTTGACGCTGTCAACGGTTCGGCCGGAGCCAGGTTTGCGAGAGCAGCCCCCGAGCCTCTGCACAGGGCGAGAGGGCGGTCAGGGACAGACTCGACTTTTTTACATACGCCCCTGCGTCGCCTTTCCGCAAGGAGGAGGGGGGGAAAGCGCCATGTTGCCCTCGATGGGCGCCGAACATGGTGTTTCCGGTGAGCTGCAGGCGGGTAATCCGAGTGGACGTCCGTGCCCCATTCGTTAGGGGTCGGCTAGGGGCCCGGAGGCACGCCCAAAAGTACATGCGGGTGATCTGCCGGGCCCGGTCCCCTGGCGACGGGGTCCGAGGGCTCGATGCCTCCCTCTGATGGGATTCCGTTACAAGATCGTTCCCGCTGGTCTCGGAAATGTCCTAGGGTACCTCGGGAGCGTAGCCCGAGCCTCGGTTATGTATCGAACGTACCCATGGTCATCCATCGCTCTGTGTCTGAGGCGGCTGTGAACCCTTCGGGCTGTGGCGGAACCGCCCGAATTATTCCAGCTTAAGTGCCCAAGTCGCACCCTTAAGGGCAGCAACACACTTAAACAGGAATAACCCGTCAGTCCCTCGGATCTAGTCCGATAAAGCCACTTAACCAGGATCGAATACCACTAGCTCACACGAAGGTGAGGCACAGAGAAATACAATAAAACATAATACCACAAATTTAATAAGTATCATTAGTGATTACATTATCGGAGTTTCAGGAATAATAACCATAAATTTTAATGCAGCGGAAATAGCTAACGGAGAAAACCGAGTAACATGGCGAAGCCTGGCCACGCTACTCCTCCTGGTCCTCTCCTGCGGAAGCAATAACCCACTCGACCGTCTATCCCGGTGGCAGGGATGTAGGCCAAGTCACACCATCAACCAAATCAAGAAGTACCTGCAAAAATTGTGCCACAAGCAAGGCTGAGTATACTAATACTCAGCTAGACTTACCCGGTGTGAGGAGTCTACTCCTCTACCTCTAGACATGCAGCTGTTTGGCTGAGGAGTTTGGTTTGCCAAAAGCACTAGCTGAGTCTAAAAACAAGTTTTAGCTTTTCAAGTTTTAGTATGATCCTTTTAAACTAGATGTGTACCTAGCTAATCATACATGGTATCAAACATTTTTATCAAACAACATCTTTTGCCAGTCACCTCATTTCCACTTATTACTCAATGTAGCAGCATGGATCAAGCAGTCTCATTAGCTGCGAGAAGCAGACGATTCGAATCGAGTTTTTATCCTTGCAAGGTAAACCTAAACACACGACATGTAGGGGCACTCCGTCCCCACACACATCAACCGTCCCCATCGATTCCCTGGCAACAGAAAGGGGCTCACCGCCTTGGCGTACAATGCCTCACTGACCTCGACTGCCGTCGTGCAGTGACCGCACTTGTACCCACCATAACCGGAATGGGAGACCACGTCTCAGGTCGCGTGAGGAGGGCAATCTGCGGGCAGGTTCACTCAGGTACTAGGCTTACCGATTTACCATATTTCTCGGTATGTGTTTAGTACGTTCAAACGCTTGACTCACGGTACCACACCTTAATCCTTATTCAGATTTTCATCCCGTGGACAACCAATCCCCATGGATTGTTGTCCACAACCAGCATCATTATGAGAAGAAAGTGGATACAACCAATTTCCTGACCTCGCGCGAGTGCTAGAAAAATCACTCGACTTCTACCGAGATCCTAATTAAATAAGCAGCTACTCGACCTAGCATACTAGTATTCATATCAACAAGGAATCCTGAGTTCATGCAACTAGGGTTTCAGTCAACTCCTACACTTAAGTGCACTAGTACAAGCCTACAAACATTAAGTGCAGTAAAATAGCATATATAAACGGTTATGCATAAAACCGGGGCTTGCCTTTAATTTAACACTTAGACAGTGTTGGCTGGGTGGCACTCGCTTGGCGAGCATCCACTGGTCATGTCCATCATTCTTCAGGTCGTCCACCAACTGCATCTTGTGGTTGGCACCACATCAATGGCTCGATCATCATCTCTCGGTCCTAAATGAGATGCAATATGCATATGTATGAATATAATGAATAGCACAAGATACTTTAAGTACACGCTAGCGAATTAAACACTAAGTAGCGAGACATCACAAGCAACCACACCCACTAGCGTTAGCTAACTACATATCGTCGAGCGCACAACATTACACCACTAAAAAGGCGAAAAACATTTTGGATATTTACGCAACACAATACTACATCACAATTAACTAGAGAGAGAAACGTATAAAAACATGACACATATATTATCTCAAGCTTAGTCATGGCAAGTCTACATTACTTAAGTGTTAACTAAGCATTTTTAGCCAAAAGGGTTAACTCAGCAATCAATTAAGCACTTGCAGAATTTTAGGACAGCAGCACATCAGTCACTTGCTTTAACCATAACTTTTCAAAGATTAATTCAAAAATAGCAAACTAGGATTTTCATTACAACATGATTCAACACTTAGCAAGGTCAAAACGTGCTAATACAACAACTCTGTCCAGATTTGGACAGATTCAGACTTGTGACTTTAAAAATTCATAACTGAAAATTCATACATCCAAACAAAGTGATCTTAGACTTTCTGGAAAGCTAATCAAATGTTCTACAAATTATTTATAAACATCACTGGCCATCAAAAATGTTCTACAAATTCAGTCTTCAGACTTTAAACATCCATAACTTAATCTTCAGACCATCAAAAATAGTGATCCAAGACTTTTTGGAAAGCTTGGCAAATGAACTACATAACTTTTATAATCACCAAGAATTGATTGTATGTTGAACTGAATCAAACAATTCAGTTTTCGAAATCTGTTCTGTCAGTGGACAGAACACAGCAACCAAGTTGTAAAATTCATAACTCTTAAACCGTCAGGCCTTTAGTTATGAAATTTTAACACAAGAAAGATAAGAAAAGCGTATACAACTTTCTTATAATCTACAAGGACTGATTCAAACATTAACTTAAGCAAACAGTGCAGTTTCTGAAATCTGTACAGAAATTGGACAGATTCAGTTACTGAATTTGTAAAAAAGCACAACTCCTAAACTGTTAGACCTGTGGCTGTCAAATTTTAACACAAGTAAGATAATAAAGTTATCTACAACTTTATTGTGACCACCAATAACTAATTTCAATATTAACTTAAGCAACCATTGCAATCTCTGAAATCTGTTCAGAAATTCGACAGATTCAGGTGCTGGGCTTGTGAAAAGCACAACTCCTAAACAATCAGGTTTATGGCTGTCAAATTTCAGTACAAGCAAGATAATCATGTTATCTACAACTCTTCTATATGGATTTTCTACAGAAAACATGATTTGGTTTATCAAACAAACAGCACAACGAAAACAGTGCGTGCAGCCCAAAACAACAATCAATAAATCCCAGTTTCTATATAATTCAAGAATTGCAGCATTCTAGAGACTTGAATCATTCTAGCACTTTACCACTTCTTAGAGTTAAATTAATTACATGAGGACTAGCAAGTAGCCTTACAATTTTTATCCAAATCATTTAGTGCACTAAAATTACAACAACCAATTAACAACGTATTCTTCACGATAATCACCCAACGATTTGCGTTTTCAATTAGACCTCACATGAGCACTACTAATTTTTACCCGCGATCGTAACCATATACATTTAGACCACAACAAGTAATTTACCGTGATTACGAGCTAAACCAAGTCATCTAACAAGTCGACTAACTAGAGCAACGACATAACCCACTATCAGCATACACGTCGGCTTGCCTATTATGATCGCAGACTGAGACACAACATACACTTCAACATTTCTGCAATCATACATATTTATCATATGAACAGAGCATTTTAATAATGATCCCAAAACAACTAACTCCATTACACTATATGCAAAACATAATTTAACGAACACCAATTTCGCATCGACTTGACTCGACTTATAAACATAGAGGAATTGATGACTACCTTGGCATGTCACCACCCCTCCATTTAAGCCGAGATAAATTCTATGATCGACTAAGAGTTCTAAGTATTAAACACATTATTACCTTCACGCACAATTAAGCCTCAACTTAACACCATTTTTGGGTAACTTGATCGACTCACTACGCATGTTCTTTGCCCATCAAAATTTATCGCACCACAGGAATCATCCCACTTGCTAATGACATCAACAAGACCTACTTATCTATTATTCACAACTCGAACACAGTTACGCGCCGCATTCTAGTTTCCAACATAATCCTTACATAACTCGTAACCCAACTACCCACTAACGATAAATCACTCACGGCAACTACACAACAACTGGTTAATTTATTTGGACACCGCCTGCCTAGCGTACCACTAGTTCCCCACATTTTGATTCAAGCTTAATAATACATCCTTTATTCGATTATACAACAGCAACTTAAGCGTCGTGTTACCCAATGTGTACATCTTTTCTCGTTGCGAGTGTAACCATATCACGGCATACACCCGCACACCTCAAACAATTATCTCACGCCACCACTACTATATCACACCACGGCACACACACACCTACGTGCACTAATTAAATCCTCGCATCCCATGTATTTCCAATTTACTCATCACGTTAAACAACACAACACGTTTGCTTACCTAAATGTTAAGGCAACCTTGCTACGGCATATAACCAAAACATTTTTATACCCACACACATTCCAATACCAATGTACACCACATCAACCAAAATATAATTATACAAACTACAAATCGCACACATCAAACAATACATCGCATATATTCCTATCGAAATATAAAAACGTTCGAGTCCTTTTCTATTTCTTTTTCTTTCGCCACAAACTTCAATCCATACAAATACATTTTCTTACACATGCACAACATAGACCAAAGCTTAAACAGATTAATCCACAAAATACCAAGTGAACAACCTGGACGAATCGAGGCTAGTCACATGGGCTGTCCACAAGGCTTGGCATTTCGTCGAACGGGCATGGCACGAAGCGCGACGTCGACCGTTAGCTGTGAAAACACACACATTTGTTGGCGACAGACCATCGAACATTACAAACGCAAAAAAATAGCGAGGACAGCGGGGGGGTTTCTCACCACGAGTTTTGACGACGCGATTGGGGGCTGCGTACACCCAATTGGAGCCCGACGACGAGTGCGACGAGGTGAACCTCGCAGCTGCGCTACTTCATCCATGGAAGGGATCGAGTGGGAGAAAACAGGGGAGATGCAGAGAGGGGCGTCATGGGGAGGGCCCTGCGCCAACCAAGGTGGAGTGGAGGTCGGCCATGGCCACGCTCAAGGTGAGCAGGGCGCCGAGAGGAGTAGCCACGGCCATGGAGGCCCTTGCTGCTGGGGTACAAGAAAGGGGGGTGCCGAGCCGATATGGGAGCAGGGCGCTGTGCAGGGGGCGTGGCCCAAGGTGAAAGGGGATGCCCGAGCTTGCAGGGGGCGCCATGGGAAAGCTCGGCCTCGGCCATGGGAAAGAAAGGGGAAGGAGGAAGGGGAGCCGACTGCCCTATGTGGAAGAGGAACAGGGAGGGCGCCGGGCAGAGGAGATGGGAGCAGAGAGTTCGGTGGCCACCATGGCTGGGCTGAGCAGCAAAGGACGCGCCTAGGAGGTGGACAGGGAGCACCGGCTGGGGCGACTTCTTGCCTGCAGGGAGTGCGCGGTTGCTCTCCATCCCTGTAGGGCGAGCAACAACAGGGGAGGGGGCTTGTCCGCGCCATGGAGAGGAGCTGATGCGTCGCTGGGGAAGAAGGGCGATGCTGCCCTGCGCGCTGGAGCTTGGGGAAGGCTGGGCGGCCATGGGAGGAGAGGAAGCTCCCAACGCGCAGCCGTGAGGAAGAAAGGAACAGGAAAAAAAAGGAAGTGGCGGCTGTGGTTTTTCTAGGGGTGGGAGTGCAAAAATGCCTCCACTTGCTAGGAGAGGGCTGCTATTTATAGAGTGGCATTAGGGCTAGGGTTTTCTTAGTGGGCTGGGCCGGGCTGGAATGGGCTTGGCCCAAAACATGAAATCGGGTCGCGCTAATTTACTTTTCCGAATAAAAATGTTCCCGCGGAATTCGTCTGTGTAAAAACAGAGCGAGCTGGAGTTCGGACGAACGAAAGATTGAGCGATTAATTCGGCCAAGAGTCTAATTTGATTTCGCTCAAGAATAATTACCTACGCGTGATTCGAAAATAAATCGCCCTGAGATTTGATCGGTTTTGGATTTTTAGTCGGAGAAGGCGGATCGTGATATTTTAAAATTGCGGTCGATACGGGGTTTTGAATTCGGTTCGGACATGAGATATTTAGCCGAGTCGGATAAATTGATTTGATGACGACATATTAAGCATTCCGTTTGAGAGTACGGAGTCGGATTAAAATAGTCAGACATCGAGCGAAGTTCGAGGAGTTAGACTAGGGCTCAGATCAAATAACAGTCGTCGAGAGTTTGATTAAATGAGCTTCAGATGAGATTTATAATTCGAGATGGATTATCAAGTTCGCATTCGTGCCGAGAATTAAAAGTTTTAACATGCTCCAAAATTGGCCTTCTGTGAGATTGAATAATTCCGAATTTGGCGAAATGTGAATGAATAACCTGGATAATCAGAGACATACGCGAGCGAGAAAGAGAAATTTTTACTGAGCATCCGAGATTAGGATTTATCTTTCGGCGTAACACGAAACTGACACCTGGGGTGTCACAGCCTTCCCCCCTTAAAAAGAATCTCGTCCCGAGATTCGAATGAGGATCTTTAAGGGTGGAGAAGCATGTAACTCCCAGACTGAAGATGGATGCAAATTCATGAGATGGTATCTTACAAGATACTGAAGACAGATTTGGTTAGAATATCGCGACATATCGAGACAAAATGCAGCGATCATTCTGAGAGTATCCACAAAAGATAGCACATCGGTGTAGTCTTATAATGGATCACAACTATTAACTGCGACACCAGCGCGTACCGAGCAGCTCATCCTTGTGTGCGCGCCCACAGGAGGCTCTCGGTTTCGTCGCGGCACCATCGGTCGTTAGTCATGACATCATTACTAAACGTAACCAACGAGAATTTCACATAGCATAACTAGATGGAGCCCATGAGAGTATGGCTCAGAAAAATAAGAATGTGACCGGAGTTGAAGCAAAGATTGTTGGCAAAAGAGCATCACATGAGAATTTTCTTCAACTCAGAAAACTATTTTATGATCAACATGGAGATTATCAGATCAGAGATTTGCACGAGATTTGATATGAGGATGAACCGACCATGAGATCAAAATAGATTGTTGAGCTTTTAGAGACATGAGAGAACTAAAGTCAACAGCATAATCCATTGAACCAAATGGATCTACTGCCTAGAGATAGAATCGATAAAATGGCGTCATGATTCTTGGAGGAAGAGCATGAGATCGACCAGAATTGAGAGATTTAGGCAAGATCAACATCCGATACTTGAGAACGAGTTATAGCAGATAACCAGATAATAGGGCAGAATCATAGGGGATCCCGAGATTCGGATGATAAGGCAAATATGATTCACAAGAAAAAGGATTACTAGATCCAGGCAAAAGGAGAGGTAGGCAAACAGGATCAGCTAGGATGATTAACAGAAATGCTATGAAGTTTTAGGAGCAAGGATTTATGGAAAGAAACACGACCTTGATAGGGTTTGCGCAACTAGACACCAACAACAAATATATTTTTTTTGACACAAGTGCACAAGAAGACTTGGGTTGGCCTAGCGGTCAAGCTGTGGGGGTCTCTAAGCTGTGCAGGTGAAATTTTATGGGTAAAACACACAAGGGCTAGAAAATACCAACACAAGCAGGATTTTTTTTGAGGTTTCACTCGCTAAACTCAAGGTTGTTTGGGTGGGTGTCTTTTTATTGGCAAAACAGGCAACAATTTCTATTAGCAAAAAGGGTTGAACAATTACAATACCACCTAGATAGCAAGACAAGAGAAACACATAACACGACCTAACAAGACTTACCAATCTGACACGAGGTAAGGCATTTCGTATAGTTCCTAACATAGCAATGCGTCACAATATTCACAAGTTCTTATTATTGGAATAAAGGTGAGAGAAGCATGTTGGTGCACAAGAGACAATTATAATGCGACAATCATGATGCATGCTCATTCTAGTCGTCTTCTCAGACCTAACTAATTTTTCGGATGCTTCTACAGCATCCTAGTTAATAGTAGTAGTAGCCTTTATGGCCTATATAAATATAGCCACCTAGCTACCCATCTATTTCCTAAGGCTTCACGTCATAGGTCTATCCTTATCGTCCTGACGATCTATCCAACATTGGTTTCTAGCAAGTTTTACTTTAGAAAAGGTTGGAATCATGACTTATTGACTTCTCTGAGATGGTATTCGCTCCGATACCAGCTGTGGCGGAACCGCCCGAATTATTCCAGCTTAAGTGCCCAAGTCGCACCCTTAAGGGCAGCAACACACTTAAACAGGAATAACCCGTCAGTCCCTCGGATCTAGTCCGATAAAGCCACTTAACCAGGATCGAATACCACTAGCTCACACGAAGGTGAGGCACAGAGAAATACAATAAAACATAATACCACAAATTTAATAAGTATCATTAGTGATTACATTATCGGAGTTTCAGGAATAATAACCATAAATTTTAATGCAGCGGAAATAGCTAACGGAGAAAACCGAGTAACATGGCGAAGCCTGGCCACGCTACTCCTCCTGGTCCTCTCCTGCGGAAGCAATAACCCACTCGACCGTCTATCCCGGTGGCAGGGATGTAGGCCAAGTCACACCATCAACCAAATCAAGAAGTACCTGCAAAAATTGTGCCACAAGCAAGGCTGAGTATACTAATACTCAGCTAGACTTACCCGGTGTGAGGAGTCTACTCCTATACCTCTAGACATGCAGCTGTTTGGCTGAGGAGTTTGGTTTGCCAAAAGCACTAGCTGAGTCTAAAAACAAGTTTTAGCTTTTCAAGTTTTAGTATGATCCTTTTAAACTAGATGTGTACCTAGCTAATCATACATGGTATCAAACATTTTTATCAAACAACATCTTTTGCCAGTCACCTCATTTCCACTTATTACTCAATGTAGCAGCATGGATCAAGCAGTCTCATTAGCTGCGAGAAGCAGACGATTCGAATCGAGTTTTTATCCTTGCAAGGTAAACCTAAACACACGACATGTAGGGGCACTCCGTCCCCACACACATCAACCGTCCCCATCGATTCCCTGGCAACAGAAAGGGGCTCACCGCCTTGGCGTACAATGCCTCACTGACCTCGACTGCCGTCGTGCAGTGACCGCACTTGTACCCACCATAACCGGAATGGGAGACCACGTCTCAGGTCGCGTGAGGAGGGCAATCTGCGGGCAGGTTCACTCAGGTACTAGGCTTACCGATTTACCATATTTCTCGGTATGTGTTTAGTACGTTCAAACGCTTGACTCACGGTACCACACCTTAATCCTTATTCAGATTTTCATCCCGTGGACAACCAATCCCCATGGATTGTTGTCCACAACCAGCATCATTATGAGAAGAAAGTGGATACAACCAATTTCCTGACCTCGCGCGAGTGCTAGAAAAATCACTCGACTTCTACCGAGATCCTAATTAAATAAGCAGCTACTCGACCTAACATACTAGTATTCATCTCAACAAGGAATCCTGAGTTCATGCAACTAGGATTTCAGTCAACTCCTACACTTAAGTGCACAGTACAAGCCTACAAACATTAAGTGCAGTAAAATAGCATATATAAACGGTTATGCATAAAACCGGGGCTTGCCTTTAATTTAACACTTAGACAGTGTTGGCTGGGTGGCACTCGCTTGGCGAGCATCCACTGGTCATGTCCATCATTCTTCAGGTCGTCCACCAACTGCATCTTGTGGTTGGCACCACATCAATGGCTCGATCATCATCTCTCGGTCCTAAATGAGATGCAATATGCATATGTATGAATATAATGAATAGCACAAGATACTTTAAGTACACGCTAGCGAATTAAACACTAAGTAGCGAGACATCACAAGCAACCACACCCACTAGCGTTAGCTAACTACATATCGTCGAGCGCACAACATTACACCACTAAAAAGGCGAAAAACATTTTGGATATTTACGCAACACAATACTACATCACAATTAACTAGAGAGAGAAACGTATAAAAACATGACACATATATTATCTCAAGCTTAGCCATGGCAAGTCTACATTACTTAAGTGTTAACTAAGCATTTTTAGCCAAAAGGGTTAACTCAGCAATCAATTAAGCACTTGCAGAATTTTAGGACAGCAGCACATCAGTCACTTGCTTTAACCATAACTTTTCGAAGATTAATCCAAAAATAGCAAACTAGGATTTTCATTACAACATGATTCAACACTTAGCAAGGTCAAAACGTGCTAATACAACAGCTCTGTCCAGATTTGGACAGATTCAGACTTGTGACTTTAATAATTCATAACTGAAAATTCGTACATCCAAACAAAGTGATCTTAGACTTTCTGGAAAGCTAATCAAATGTTCTACAAATTATTTATAAACATCACTGGCTGGTTTAACATGTATCAAGGGTAAAATATACTATGAAGGCTGTGCTGTCCTGAACTGGACAGATTCAGTCTTCAGACTTTAAACATCCATAACTTAATCTTCAGACCATCAAAAATAGTGATCCAAGACTTTTTAGAAAGCTTGGCAAATGAACTACATAACTTTTATAATCACCAAGAATTGATTCTATGTTGAACTGAATCAAACAATTCAGTTTTCGAAATCTGTTCTGTCAGTGGACAGAACACAGCAACCAAGTTGTAAAATTCATAACTCTTAAACCGTCAGGCCTTTAGTTATGAAATTTTAACACAAGAAAGATAAGAAAAGCGTATACAACTTTCTTATAATCTACAAGGACTGATTTGTAAAGCCCAAAATTGGTAGAGAAAAAAAATGATGAAGAGGAGTCCTTTACTAAAACACAAATAAACCATTGCCTCATATTGGACTTTTGGTTTGTGCATTTAAAACAATAATAATATTAATAGAAATACATTAATGTTCACATTTGGATTTAAGCCCTAATTTGCAAATTAGAATTTGGAGAAGGAGGTGGATTATACAAAATAGAGGAAAATAAATGTATGAAAGAATATATTTTGTCCCCATTAATATTTTAATTTAAGAACTTAACTCAGATAAGAAGCTCACAAACAAGTTTGAATTCAAATTAATATTAAAAACTTGAATTTGTGAAAGAGGGGAGAAAGGAAATTTTGATAAAGTTATTCTTTTCTTCCATATTTACACAATATAGAGAATAATAAATAAATAATTTCAGTGCAGGCAATAGAATAATTAGAATTTGATTTGATGTTTGAAATCTGGAAATTAAAAACCATAATTTGAATTTAGTTTGAGTTTTTGATTTGGAAATAAAACAGAAAATAAAAAGAAAAAGAGAAGAAAACTTACCTGGGCCTCGGATCCCTTTTCGGCCCACCTAGGCATTCCTTCACCCACGCGGCCCGCTTGCTCTCTGCGTTTTTCCTCCACACCGACATGTGGGCCTGAGCCGTCGGTGGCTCAGCCGCGCCTAAGTACTCCCTCTCTCGCTGACGTTGCGGGACCCACCTGTCGGACTCGTCCCTCCCCAAGTCCCCAGCTCAATGAAATCGCCGCCGTCCTCATAACAGAAGCCGGTTTCTACGCCGCCCACCTACCGATCTCCTCGCGCGGACTCCGATCGAGCGACGGAACCAAATCAACTAACCTCGCCTAGAAATCCGGCCATCGCCGTTTGATTTTTCCCTCACCGGCTGTATATATGTGGGCGCCTAGGATACTCCTCTCGTCCCTCCTTCGCCACAAGCAAAATCCACCACCGCTGCCGGTGATTACCGCCCCTGTGAACGCACTGCCTCCGGGGCTTGGGGCTGGGAATTCGCCGGTGCGTGTGGGTGCTCTCGGACCGGTTGTCGCGGGAAATCGCTGCCCCGACACCATTAATCGCTCACCAAGGTCTCCTCCTCCGCCGTGGAACACCGTCTGCCGTGGCCGGGGGGCTTCGCGCCGTGCCTGCCGATACTACTCCCTCCCCTTGCTTCGCCTCGATACGTGGGTGGTGTCCGCGGCCTTACCCTGCGGATTTGGTGGCGGGGGAGCCCGGGATTGCTCGCCGTCGCTCCATGGCCGCCGCGGGCCGCTGTCTGCCGTGGACACTCGTCGTTGGGTCGTCTCCCGCTCTGGTAAGTCCTCCATTGGATTCGTGGAATCCATAGCATCGCGCAGCTTCGTCCGATTAGGTTTTAAGGCCCTATGTTGCCGACCGCATGTGCGTCGGTGAGCTCCACCACCGTGGGGTTCCTGTGCGCCGTGTCCGGACGGCTGGGGAGGGGAAGAAGGCCCCTGTGCCGTCAGTCCAAGGATGGGCGGCCACGATTAGATCTGGGGAAGGAATCACTGTGGGCCGTAGATCAAGGAAGGGACGGCACGGATTAAATCTCGCGTACCGGTTCGGCCAAGTCAGTAGTAGCCATTGATCCTTGATCGGATGGCTAAAAGATCGTGTAGTTCATTATCCTTTATGGGCCGTTGGATCGGGATCCGATGACCCTGGTCGCGTACTGATTTGAGCTGGGCGTGATCTAATCTGGATCGTTCAAATTGGATCGGACGTCTCCTGTTTCGGGATACCCCTTCGGTCGGGTCCTTTTGTTAAAGAGCCCCTGCTTTTAGTTGAAATAGAACCCGCCGTCCATGGGCACTGTTGACTGAGTCTGGGGAATCTTGCGCCAGGCCCCCTGCATTTTCCAGAAAATGACGCCCAGTCCAGTGGTCGTTTAAATTGAATAAATAAAATGGAAAATAGATTTTTAATATGAAAATAATTGCTAGAACTTTGATAATTCATAGAAAATTTATTTTAGCTCCAAATTGAACCATTCCAGTTTCTAAAATTTTGTAATAATATTCTTCATCATTTAGTGTCTCTGTTTTGACATGAACTCTGTCAGAAAATTTCTTTAGCATTTAATCATATTTTAATCACATTAAACCTTAGGAAATTCATAACTTGAATTCTATAACTCCAAATTTAGTGATTCTTGTTCCCACGATCTCGTAGCAACGCGTAGATTATTATTATTCAGTTTGTACTTATGTTTGGTGTAATGTTAATTTTGCCTATACAATGTTTGTTTGTATTGCTACGACTAGAGCGAGGTCACGTGTCATCTGAAGAGCAAGTTGGTACCTGGAATCTCAAGGCCCAGGCAAGTTGTGCCCTTGATCACTTCTTTTTACCCACTCATGTTCTAATTAATCATAATGATCTGCATAGGTTAATTTTGATGGGACCCAATAGGTTACCCTAGTTTGTCTATCTTTATACCTTGTTTACCACTGAACTTTCTGGGTAGTACTTGCTAGTGCTATATGTGGTTTTGGGTATGGAGATACACTATT
Organism: Zea luxurians; assembly: GCA_029449295.1. Lineage (NCBI taxonomy): Eukaryota > Viridiplantae > Streptophyta > Magnoliopsida > Poales > Poaceae > Zea > Zea luxurians. The sequence goes on along the minus strand of JAOPSE010000014.1, from coordinate 99,375,980 downwards.
CATGATTACACTTTTGTTATCAGTTGTTATTATTGTTCATGATAAGATCATTATGTTAATTGGAACATGGAGAACCACCCGGGAAAACAGTGCTACCACAAGGGTTTAATGGGACGCCCTTGGCTGATTAATTAGGAAAGCTAGTGGAAGACTACCTTACCCGAAAGGGGCAAGGGCAGTAGGGGAGTGGTCAGTGTAGGGAGGCCCTCGGGAGGATTTTGCTGCGATGGCGGTCCTGCAAGGGATTCCTGCATTGGAACTTCCTATAAACTGTAGCGGGTTTTCGGAAGCTAGTGGAACTTTGTAAAGGCCTCGTAGTGGATCCCTAGCCATTCACCTCGGAAGTGTCTAAGGGCCTTGCAAACCCTGGCGATATGGGATACACGACTTGTGGGTAAAGATGCGCAACCTCTGCAGAGCGTAAAACTGGTATACTAGCCGTGCTCACGGTCATGAGCGGCTCGGACACTCACATGATTAAATTATGGAACTTAAACTCAATTTGTCATATGCATTGCATCGCAGGTGATGATGTTACTTTTGTTCTACTATTCAACTGGGTTGGTATTTACTTATACTTAGTAACTGCTAATAAAATTTTGACCAACTTTAAAAGCAATGCTCAGCTTCAACCATCTCCTTTGGTAAGCCTTACACTTCACGTGAGCTCCCACCTTTGGCGAGTTCATGCACATTATTCCCTACAACTTGTTGAGCGATGAACGTATGTGAGCTCACTCTTGCTGTCTCACACACACCACAGGTCAAGAGCAGGTACCACAGGATGAGGCGCTTGGAGGATGCTTCGAAGTGTTCGTGAGTGGTCTAGGTCGTCGTCTCCCAGTCAACTTTGGGTTGCTGGACCGTTGTCTCCTTGTAATGTAATTATTTACTTTGTATAGAACTCCTATTATATAGTAAAGATGTGACATTCGATCCTGTGCCATGATTCATCATATGTGTGAGACTTGGTCCCAGCACACCTGGTGATTATGTTTACGCCCGGGTTTTGGTCCCCTAATATCCAGGTGTTACAGAAGTGGTATCAGAGGAATGTTGACTGTAGGACGAAACCTAGATAGAACTGGACAACCCTTATATTACTTACCTCTGCTACTCTGATTCTTTCTAAACTTTTCTTAATCTTTTCTCATCTAATTCCGCTTTACTCTGATTATTCTTATCTTTTCTTTCTAAAGACAAATGTGGATTTCACACTTTGAAATCCTGTGACTGAAGTGACCTTTAGGAATAGGAGACCTAATCTTAGGAACAAAAACAAAACTATTTTTATAAGTGTCCATGTATTTGAATGTTTGTTCTTATGATATCTGTCTGATTTGGATCTTTGTTTGAGTGTGATGGGTTGTGGAGTAATATCCACAATTACATCTGCATATACTTATAGGCATAAATAGAATTCATAAGATATCTAAACAACTTAGATTATCCTCCACTAAAAGGTATCTATTTCATAGAAGTCCCTCTTATCTTAAAGACTCTTTCTTACCTTAACAGATCCATCTTATCTTAAAAGATACTCTATTACTTTAATAGATTCATCTTGTCCTAATAGGCATACATATCCCATCCTAGGGTGACCACCATGATCTAAACCAAATCAATTAGATCTTATCTAGTCAAGCTAGTCATACCAATCTAATCTAGATTCTATCTAATCTATTATGATCTAATCTAGAGTAAGTTACTTAATGCTGGTACAAAGGATTAAGCCATACTCCTAATTCACTTAAGCCTAAGTTAGTGCCATAGATCAACTCAGCCATACACTCCCAATAAGTTACATAATCCATCTATGTAAACCTATTAAAAAAAAGTCTTATCCACAGACCCTAGCTATCTTAACTACAGCTCCCTAGCTCAGATGGAGATACCAAGATTGGAGACCGAAGATGATCAACCTCATCAAGAAAGGATAAGCACCAACTCAAGTCTTCAAGGATCAAGCGGGATCACCAAGATGAGTCAAGATCCACAATTTAGGATGGAGTCCTTCCTTACCCTACCCAAACCTATCCATGCTTTGGATACATCTTTTATCCTACATAATAAATAGCTAGATACCTATGCTCTCCTAATCACCCACTATTGACTATAAAAAAATGAGACTCTGAATGTTTGAACCAATTAGAAATTTAAGGCAAAAAAATCACAAACCAATTCTTTTTTTTACATCCCTCTTTCTTACAAATCTCGAGGACGAGATTATTTTTAAGGGGGGTAGGATTTGTAAAGCCCAAAATTGGTAGAGAAAAAAAATGATGAAGAGGAGTCCTTTACTAAAACACAAATAAACCATTGCCTCATATTGGACTTTTGGTTTGTGCATTTAAAACAATAATAATATTAATAGAAATACATTAATGTTCACATTTGGATTTAAGCCCTAATTTGCAAATTAGAATTTGGAGAAGGAGGTGGATTATACAAAATAGAGGAAAATAAATGTATGAAAGAATATATTTTGTCCCCATTAATATTTTAATTTAAGAACTTAACTCAGATAAGAAGCTCACAAACAAGTTTGAATTCAAATTAATATTAAAAACTTGAATTTGTGAAAGAGGGGAGAAAGGAAATTTTGATAAAGTTATTCTTTTCTTCCATATTTACACAATATAGAGAATAATAAATAAATAATTTCAGTGCAGGCAATAGAATAATTAGAATTTGATTTGATGTTTGAAATCTGGAAATTAAAAACCATAATTTGAATTTAGTTTGAGTTTTTGATTTGGAAATAAAACAGAAAATAAAAAGAAAAAGAGAAGAAAACTTACCTGGGCCTCGGATCCCTTTTCGGCCCACCTAGGCATTCCTTCACCCACGCGGCCCGCTTGCTCTCTGCGTTTTTCCTCCACACCGACATGTGGGCCTGAGCCGTCGGTGGCTCAGCCGCGCCTAAGTACTCCCTCTCTCGCTGACGTTGCGGGACCCACCTGTCGGACTCGTCCCTCCCCAAGTCCCCAGCTCAATGAAATCGTCGCCGTCCTCATAACAGAAGCTGGTTTCTACGCCGCCCACCTACCGATCTCCTCGCGCGGACTCCGATCGAGCGACGGAACCAAATCAACTAACCTCGCCTAGAAATCCGGCCATCGCCGTTTGATTTTTCCCTCACCGGCTGTATATATGTGGGCGCCTAGGATACTCCTCTCGTCCCTCCTTCGCCACAAGCAAAATCCACCACCGCTGCCGGTGATTACCGCCCCTGTGAACGCACTGCCTCCGGGGCTTGGGGCTGGGAATTCGCCGGTGCGTGTGGGTGCTCTCGGACCGGTTGTCGCGGGAAATCGCTGCCCCGACACCATTAATCGCTCACCAAGGTCTTCCTCCTCCGCCGTGGAACACCGTCTGCCGTGGCCGGGGGGCTTCGCGCCGTGCCTGCCGATACTACTCCCTCCCCTTGCTTCGCCTCGATACGTGGGTGGTGTCCGCGGCCTTACCCTGCGGATTTGGTGGCGGGGGAGCCCGGGATTGCTCGCCGTCGCTCCATGGCCGCCGCGGGCCGCTGTCTGCCGTGGACACTCGTCGTTGGGTCGTCTCCCGCTCTGGTAAGTCCTCCGTTGGATTCGTGGAATCCATAGCATCGCGCAGCTTCGTCCGATTAGGTTTTAAGGCCCTATGTTGCCGACCGCATGTGCGTCGGTGAGCTCCACCACCGTGGGGTTCCTGTGCGCCGTGTCCGGACGGCTGGGGAGGGGAAGAAGGCCCCTGTGCCGTCAGTCCAAGGATGGGCGGCCACGATTAGATCTGGGGAAGGAATCACTGTGGGCCGTAGATCAAGGAAGGGACGGCACGGATTAAATCTCGCGTACCGGTTCGGCCAAGTCAGTAGTAGCCATTGATCCTTGATCGGATGGCTAAAAGATCGTGTAGTTCATTATCCTTTATGGGCCGTTGGATCGGGATCCGATGACCCTGGTCGCGTACTGATTTGAGCTGGGCGTGATCTAATCTGGATCGTTCAAATTGGATCGGACGTCTCCTGTTTCGGGATACCCCTTCGGTTGGGTCCTTTTGTTAAAGAGCCCCTGCTTTTAGTTGAAATAGAACCCGCCGTCCATGGGCACTGTTGACTGAGTCTGGGGAATCTTGCGCCAGGCCCCCTGCATTTTCCAGAAAATGACGCCCAGTCCAGTGGTCGTTTAAATTGAATAAATAAAATGGAAAATAGATTTTTAATATGAAAATAATTGCTAGAACTTTGATAATTCATAGAAAATTTATTTTAGCTCCAAATTGAACCATTCCAGTTTCTAAAATTTTGTAATAATATTCTTCATCATTTAGTGTCTCTGTTTTGACATGAACTCTGTCAGAAAATTTCTTTAGCATTTAATCATATTTTAATCACATTAAACCTTAGGAAAATCATAACTTGAATTCTATAACTCCAAATTTAGTGATTCTTGTTCCCACGATCTCGTAGCAACGCGTAGATTATTATTATTCAGTTTGTACTTATGTTTGGTGTAATGTTAATTTTGCCTATACAATGTTTGTTTGTATTGCTACGACTAGAGCGAGGTCACGTGTCATCTGAAGAGCAAGTTGGTACCTGGAATCTCAAGGCCCAGGCAAGTTGTGCCCTTGATCACTTCTTTTTACCCACTCATGTTCTAATTAATCATAATGATCTGCATAGGTTAATTTTGATGGGACCCAATAGGTTACCCTAGTTTGTCTATCTTTATACCTTGTTTACCACTGAACTTTCTGGGTAGTACTTGCTAGTGCTATATGTGGTTTTGGGTATGGAGATACACTATTCATGATTACACTTTTGTTATCAGTTGTTATTATTGTTCATGATAAGATCATTATGTTAATTGGAACATGGAGAACCACCCGGGAAAACAGTGCTACCACAAGGGTTTAATGGGACGCCCTTGGCTGATTAATTAGGAAAGCTAGTGGAAGACTACCTTACCCGAAAGGGGCAAGGGCAGTAGGGGAGTGGTCAGTGTAGGGAGGCCCTCGGGAGGATTTTGCTGCGATGGCGGTCCTGCAAGGGATTCCTGCATTGGAACTTCCTATAAACTGTAGCGGGTTTTCGGAAGCTAGTGGAACTTTGTAAAGGCCTCGTAGTGGATCCCTAGCCATTCACCTCGGAAGTGTCTAAGGGCCTTGCAAACCCTGGCGACATGGGATACACGACTTGTGGGTAAAGATGCGCAACCTCTGCAGAGCGTAAAACTGGTATACTAGCCGTGCTCACGGTCATGAGCGGCTCGGACACTCACATGATTAAATTATGGAACTTAAACTCAATTTGTCATATGCATTGCATCGCAGGTGATGATGTTACTTTTGTTCTACTATTTAACTGGGTTGGTATTTACTTATACTTAGTAACTGCTAATAAAATTTTGACCAACTTTAAAAGCAATGCTCAGCTTCAACCATCTCCTTTGGTAAGCCTTACACTTCACGTGAGCTCCCACCTTTGGCGAGTTCATGCACATTATTCCCCACAACTTGTTGAGCGATGAACGTATGTGAGCTCACTCTTGCTGTCTCACACACACCACAGGTCAAGAGCAGGTACCACAGGATGAGGCGCTTGGAGGATGCTTCGAAGTGTTCGTGAGTGGTCTAGGTCGTCGTCTCCCAGTCAACTTTGGGTTGCTGGACCGTTGTCTCCTTGTAATGTAATTATTTACTTTGTATAGAACTCCTATTATATAGTAAAGATGTGACATTCGATCCTGTGCCATGATTCATCATATGTGTGAGACTTGGTCCCAGCACACCTGGTGATTATGTTTACGCCCGGGTTTTGGTCCCCTAAAATCCGGGTGTTAAACATTAACTTAAGCAAACAATGCAGTTTCTGAAATCTGTACAGAAATTGGACAGATTCAGTTACTGAATTTGTAAAAAAGCACAACTCCTAAACTGTTAGACCTGTGGCTGTCAAATTTTAACACAAGTAAGATAATAAAGTTATCTACAACTTTATTGTGACCACCAATAACCAATTTCAATATTAACTTAAGCAACCATTGCAATCTCTGAAATCTGTTCAGAAATTCGACAGATTCAGGTGCTGGGCTTGTGAAAAGCACAACTCCTAAACAATCAGGTTTATGGCTGTCAAATTTCAGTACAAGCAAGATAATCATGTTATCTACAACTCTTCTATATGGCTTTTCTACAGAAAACATGATTTGGTTTATCAAACAAACAGCACAACGAAAACAGTGCGTGCAGCCCAAAACAACAATCAATAAATCCCAGTTTCTATATAATTCAAGAATTGCAGCATTCTAGAGACTTGAATCATTCTAGCACTTTACCACTTCTTAGAGTTAAATTAATTACATGAGGACTAGCAAGTAGCCTTACAATTTTTATCCAAATCATTTAGTGCACTAAAATTACAACAACCAATTAACAACGTATTCTTCACGATAATCACCCAACGATTTGCGTTTTCAATTAGACCTCACATGAGCACTACTAATTTTTACCCGCGATCGTAACCATATACATTTAGACCACAACAAGTAATTTACCGTGATTACGAGCTAAACCAAGTCATCTAACAAGTCGACTAACTAGAGCAACGACACAACCCACTATCAGCATACACGTCGGCTTGCCTATTATGATCGCAGACTGAGACACAACATACACTTCAACATTTCTGCAATCATACATATTTATCATATGAACAGAGCATTTTAATAATGATCCCAAAACAACTAACTCCATTACACTATATGCAAAACATAATTTAACGAACACCAATTTCGCATCGACTTGACTCGACTTATAAACATAGAGGAATTGATGACTACCTTGGCATGTCACCACCCCTCCATTTAAGCCGAGATAAATTCTATGATCGACTAAGAGTTCTAAGTATTAAACACATTATTACCTTCACGCACAATTAAGCCTCAACTTAACACCATTTTTGGGTAACTTGATCGACTCACTACGCATGTTCTTTGCCCATCAAAATTTATCGCACCACAGGAATCATCCCACTTGCTAATGACATCAACAAGACCTACTTATCTATTATTCACAACTCGAACACAGTTACGCGCCGCATTCTAGTTTCCAACATAATCCTTACATAACTCGTAACCCAACTACCCACTAACGATAAATCACTCACGGCAACTACACAACAACTGGTTAATTTATTTGGACACCGCCTGCCTAGCGTACCACTAGTTCCCCACATTTTGATTCAAGCTTAATAATACATCCTTTATTCGATTATACAACAGCAACTTAAGCGTCGTGTTACCCAATGTGTACATCTTTTCTCGTTGCGAGTGTAACCATATCACGGCATACACCCGCACACCTCAAACAATTATCTCACGCCACCACTACTATATCACACCACGGCACACACACACCTACGTGCACTAATTAAATCCTCGCATCCCATGTATTTCCAATTTACTCATCACGTTAAACAACACAACACGTTTGCTTACCTAAATGTTAAGGCAACCTTGCTACGGCATATAACCAAAACATTTTTATACCCACACACATTCCAATACCAATGTACACCACATCAACCAAAATATAATTATACAAACTACAAATCGCACACATCAAACAATACATCGCATATATTCCTATCGAAATATAAAAACGTTCGAGTCCTTTTCTATTTCTTTTTCTTTCGCCACAAACTTCAATCCATACAAATACATTTTCTTACACATGCACAACATAGACCAAAGCTTAAACAGATTAATCCACAAAATACCAAGTGAACAACCTGGACGAATCGAGGCTAGTCACATGGGCTGTCCACAAGGCTTGGCATTTCGTCGAACGGGCATGGCACGAAGCGCGACGTCGACCGTTAGCTGTGAAAACACACACATTTGTTGGCGACAGACCATCGAACATTACAAACGCAAAAAAATAGCGAGGACAGCGGGGGGGTTTCTCACCACGAGTTTTGACGGCGCGATTGGGGGCTGCGTACACCCGATTGGAGCCCGACGACGAGTGCGACGAGGTGAACCTCGCAGCTGCGCTACTTCATCCATGGAAGGGATCGAGTGGGAGAAAACAGGGGAGATGCAGGGAGGGGCGTCATGGGGAGGGCCCTGCGCCAACCAAGGTGGAGTGGAGGTCGGCCATGGCCACGCTCAAGGTGAGCAGGGCGCCGAGAGGAGTAGCCACGGCCATGGAGGCCCTTGCTGCTGGGGTACAAGAAAGGGGGGTGCCGAGCTGATATGGGAGCAGGGCGCTGTGCAGGGGGCGTGGCCCAAGGTGAAAGGGGATGCCCGAGCTTGCAGGGGGCGCCATGGGAAAGCTCGGCCTCGGCCATGGGAAAGAAAGGGGAAGGAGGAAGGGGAGCCGACTGCCCTATGTGGAAGAGGAACAGGGAGGGCGCCGGGCAGAGGAGATGGGAGCAGAGAGTTCGGTGGCCACCATGGCTGGGCTGAGCAGCAAAGGACGCGCCCAGGAGGTGGACAGGGAGCGCCGGCTGGGGCGACTTCTTGCCTGCAGGGAGTGCGTGGTTGCTCTCCATCCCTGTAGGGCGAGCAACAACAGGGGAGGGGGCTTGTCCGCGCCATGGAGAGGAGCTGATGCGTCGCTGGGGAAGAAGGGCGATGCTGCCCTGCGCGCTGGAGCTTGGGGAAGGCTGGGCGGCCATGGGAGGAGAGGAAGCTCCCAACGCGCAGCCGTGAGGAAGAAAGGAACAGGAAAAAAAAGGAAGTGGCGGCTGTGGTTTTTCTAGGGGTGGGAGTGCAAAAATGCCTCCACTTCCTAGGAGAGGGCTGCTATTTATAGAGGGGCATTAGGGCTAGGGTTTTCTTAGTGGGCTGGGCCGGGCTGGAATGGGCTTGGCCCAAAACATGAAATCGGGTCGCGCTAATTTACTTTTCCGAATAAAAATGTTCCCGCGGAATTCGTCTGTGTAAAAACAGAGCGAGCTGGAGTTCGGACGAACGAAAGATTGAGCGATTAATTCGGCCAAGAGTCTAATTTGATTTCGCTCGAGAATAATTACCTAAGCGTGATTCGAAAATAAATCGCCCTAAGATTTGATCGGTTTTGGATTTTTAGTCGGAGAAGGCGGATCGTGATATTTTAAAATTGCGGTCGATACTGGGTTTTGAATTCGGTTCGGACATGAGATATTTAGCCGAGTCGGATAAATTGATTTGATGACGACATATTAAGCATTCCGTTTGAGAGTACGGAGTCGGATTAAAATAGTCAGACATCGAGCGAAGTTCGAGGAGTTAGACTAGGGCTCAGATCAAATAACAGTCGTCGAGAGTTTGATTAAATGAGCTTCAGATGAGATTTATAATTCGAGATGGATTATCAAGTTCGCATTCGTGTCGAGAATTAAAAGTTTTAACAGGCTCCAAAATTGGCCTTCTGTGAGATTGAATAATTCCGAATTTGGCGAAATAGTGAATGAATAACCTGGATAATCAGAGACATACGCGAGCGAGAAAGAGAAATTTTTACTGAGCATCCGAGATTAGGATTTATCTCTCGGCGTAACACGAAACTGACACCTAGGGTGTCACACATGGGCCACCCTTCGAACCCCTGATCAGTAGTGGGCGCGGAGCCCGAGTAGCCTGAGGCGGCCGTTGAACCCTTCCGAGGGGCCGGCCTTCGAACCCCTGACCAGTAGTGGGTGTAGGGCCCACGTGATCTGCGGCGGCTGTCGAACCCTTCCGAGGGGCCAGCCTTCGAACCTCTGATCAGTAGGGAGGCTCGGAGCCTGGTTCCTTCACGGGGAAGGATCCCTTTCGGGGTATCCCCCTTTCCCGGTCCCTGCTGCAAGAGAGAGAAAGAGGGAAAAAGGAAAAGGATACGAAATCGAACGACGCGGCGTACCTTTTTTGACGCGGTCATTATGGCGAAGGCGAAGCGTTGCCCGCTTCTCCTGCCAGAGGCGCCGCCTGTCCCGCCGCGGAGTTAATGCGACGGGGCGAGTGGTTGGCGGGGCGGCCGTTGCGCGTGCGCGAGCCGTTCGAGGAACGGAACATGGGCGTGTTGTCTTCACGCCGTGAGAGAGGGTTCTCTCGTTGCCCCCGGATGGGACGTGAGCTTGGCTGACGACGTGGCCGCTGCTCCTGCCCGCCTGCCACCGCCATTACTGCCGGCCCATTTTTGGTCGCATTGACCGTCGCGCCAGGCTGGCGCCGCTGGGTCATGCGCTGGGTCGCCTCGAGTCGCGGCATTGGTTCCGCAGTCGAGGAGGCGCGGTGGTGGCACAAGTGGCGGTGCAGTTGCATGCACGAAGCATTCGGCGCGCCGGTTGCATGACGCGTGGGCCTGGGCCTCCATGCTGGGCGTGTTGGGAGTCGGAGAAGTGCGCCCACTTGGCGCGGTTGCATGCCGCCTGCATGGCTGCCCGCCCCTTTCGCCCGTCGGTCTGGGCGAAAGTGGAGAGTCGCTTGTAACCACTGGGCGGTTGTGCGCACCGCGCACGGCGGTTTGGCTTCTTATGCTCTGAGCCGGCTTGCATGATGTGTGGGACCCAGCCCCCGCGCCGTAGGGGAAGACCTTGGAGCATGTTGGAGAAGACTCAGCCCGCGACGGCTGGGGACGCAAGTAGGGAGAGCCACCTTTAAAAGGAGGGTGACCCCCTTGGAAGGCGACCATGTCTTCGCGCTCCCTTATGCATCGTGTCTTTCCACCTTCCAAGCCCCCGGATAGGGGGTACCCGCCGTCTTTCCGCCTCGTCGTTGGAAGAACGCAACTCCGTGGGAGTTGGTACCTTTCAGCCATCGTTCGGCTTCAAGGATTTTCATCAGACAGCCCGGTTGCACCCCTCCGTTGGTGGTCACCCAAAACGGTGACCTCCAGCCCCTGGATGGGGAGAGGCAAGCCGGGCTGTGATCTTGGTCCCGCCCTCAGCCTCGAGGGTGTTCGTCATCCTCGCTGGGGCGGGGAGCGAGGCGAGCCGGGGCTCTCCCTCCCGCGCGGGCCGGCGGGCCGCCTCTTCTTCCAGCTTCTGGTGGTGGCAACCATCCTCCAGCTCTGCGGAGGAGACGTCCTCCAGCCATGTCGGGGAAGGCGAACTGTTGCTGTCCAGCTAGGATGCAACATTCCACCCTCTTCCTCGCTTTCGTGGCGAGGACAGGAGCGAGGACCTGCCGGTGCGCTTTGGAGCGGCCCGCTCTTTGGCTTTAATAGCTGGTTCGCGTCCCTTGAGCGGGAACGCGAACGAGAGCCCTCCGGCGGCCGTGTCCGTCCTGGGACCATGGCTGCTGCTGCAGAGGTCGTTGGTGGGTCCCCTAGTGCTCGTCGCCCCGCGGGCTCCCCGATGTGGAGGTTGTACATACCCGTGGGGACGGAACCAGAGTTCCGTCTGTAACGGCACTTCAAATGCCAGCGTTTTTGTTCATTGTGGCTGTCGAGGCCTGAACATGTATGTAATTTCGGCACGGAGCTGTGTTTTTTCCTCATTTTCGAGCACTAAGACTTGTCTGTTGGTTGTCTGAACCGCTTCACCAAGCGTGAGTCGCCCCGTGCAAAGGTGACGAGTGAGGTATCCGTATCCCGGAGGCATAGGAGTCCCTCGGCTCGGTCGACCTTGTTGCCCGAGGCTTCTCTTGCTCAGTTAAAGGAACCCCTCGGTCGCCCTTCGATGAGCCGAGGCCGGGGGTAGCGGTGTCAGCGCGAACAGAGGCAGAGTTGGCTTGGTAAGAAGACCTGGTCGGCCGGAGCCTGGCCGGGTTGTCCGTCAGCGGGACCGACGCCGGAATTAAATCACCGGGGCCTCGGGCCGAGCTGATGTCCTCGGAGGACAGCTGGTCGAGGCCTCGGGGTGACCGGCTGAGCCGCCTGCTCGGGCCGGATTCTCGGAGAAGACCCTGGCGGCGACGGCCCGGGCTTGGTGATGACGTCGTCCTCCAGAGCGGAGACCCTCAGACCGTGTCGCCGTCCGAGGCCAGGTCGGACCTCGCCGAAGGTGTTGTCGACGCCGAGGGTGCTGCTGCTCCCTTCAAGCATCAAGATCCGAGCCTGCAGGATCGGATCATCCTGTAGCGTGTGTTTTCTGCGGCCGCCGAGGCCAAAACACACCCTCGCCGTGTTGTAAAGCCGCGTCTCTTTTCCTCTTGTTTCGAGTATCTGGACTTTTTTGTCGGTAACAGAAATGTTTGTGCGAGCGAGAGTTGCTTCTCGCGGAAGGTGATGAGTGAGGTATCTGTATCCCGGAGGCGTAGGAGTCCCTCGGCTCGGTCGGCCTTGCCGCTTACGCGCACTCTTACCCAGTCCATGGGGCTCTGTCACCGACGCAGTCGAGAAGGCTCAAAGAATCGCTTCGGCAGAAGAGCTTCCGAACGTGAAGACTTGTTCGGTCCGCGGAATCACTTATCCGAACGTGAGTTACTTATCGCAGAAGGTGATGAGTGAGGTATCCGTATCCCGGAGGCGTAGGAGTCCCTCGGCTCGGTCAGCCTTGGCTGCTTACGTGTGCTCCGTCGTTTTCAGGATCCACTTTCGAAATAGTCAAAAAGCACGAAAGACATTCTGGCAGAAAAGATCTTTTTTCGAGGAAAATTTCGACGCAGAGGGGGTTCCCCCCTTTTAGCCCCCGAGGGAGGGTCGGGCTTTGCCGAAGCGAGGCCGACCCTTCCTTGATGACTAAACTTTGCGTGGGAGCGAGGTATATGAACAACTTGAAAGCATCTTAAGGGTAGAAGCGACGTAGCTGTTGGATGTTCCAAGCGTTGCCGTAGACCTCGCCTTGACTGTTGGCCAGCTTGTATGTTCCGGGCTTGAGAACTTGGGCGATGACGAACGGCCCCTCCCAGGGGGGCGTGAGCTTGTGCCACCCTCGGGCGTCTTGTCGCAGCCGAAGCACCAGGTCGCCCACCTGGAGGTCTCGGGACCGGACCCCTCGGGCGTGGTAGCGTCGCATGGACTGCTGGTACCGCAGCTGAGTGTAGTAAGGCCTTGTCCCGAGCCTCCTCCAGCTGGTCCAACGAGTCCTCTCGACTAGCTTGGTTGCTTTGGTCGGTGTAGGCCCTTGTCCTCGGGGAGCCGTATTCCAGGTCTGTGGGCAAGACAGCCTCGGCCCCATAGACTAGGAAGAACGGCGTGAAGCCCGTGGCTCGGCTCGGCGTTGTCCTCAGACTCCAGACCACCGAGGGGAGTTCCTTCATCCATCGCTTGTCGAACTTGTTGAGGTCGTTGTAGATCCGAGGCTTGAGCCCTTGTAGAATCATGCCGTTGGCACGCTCTACTTGCCCATTTGACATGCGGTGAGCTACGGCGGCCCAGTCCACCCGGATGTGGTGATCCTCGCAGAAGTCCAGGAACTTTTTGCCGGTGAACTGGGTGCCGTTGTCGGTGATGATGGAGTTCGGGACCCCGAAACGATGGATGATGTTGGTGAAGAACGCCACCGCCTGTTCGGACCTGATGCTGTTTAGGGGTCGGACCTCGATCCACTTGGAGAATTTGTCGATGGCGACCAACAGGTGCGTGTAGCCCCCGGGTGCCTTCTGCAAGGGGCCGACGAGGTCCAGACCCCACACAACGAAAGGCCAGGTGATGGGTATCGTCTGCAGAGCCTGAGCGGGCAGGTGGGTCTGCCTTGCGTAGAACTGACACCCTTCACAGGTGCGGACAATTCTAGTGGCGTCGGCCACCGCCGTCGGCCAGTAGAAGCCTTGTTGGAAAGCATTCCCGACGAGGGCTCGAGGTGCTGCGTGATGGCCGCAAGCCCCCGAGTGTATCTCTCGAAGGAGTTCCTGACCTTCGGTGATGGAGATGCATCGCTGGAGGATGCCTGAGGGGCTGCGGTGGTAGAGCTCCTTCCCATCTCCCAGCAAGACGAACGACTTGGCGCGCCGCGCCAACCGCCGAGCTTCGGCTCGGTCGAGGGGTAGCTCTCCTCGGTGGAGATACTGCAGGTACGGGGTCTGCCAGTTTTGATCAGGCGTGACCCCGCTTTGCTCCCCCTCGACGCGCAGCGTCTCACCCTCGGGGGCCGAGGGTACCTCGGGCCGAACCGAGGGTGCCTCGGGCTGTGCCGAGGGTGCCTCGGGCTGTGCCGAGGGTACCTCGGGCTGGGCCGAGGGTGCCTCAGGCTCGGGCGTGTCGTCGATCTTGACGGAGGGTTGATGCAGATCCCGGGAGAAGACGTCCGGGGGAACCGTCGTTCGCCCCGAGGCTATTTTAGCCAGCTCATCCGCAGTCTCGTTGTAGCGCCGGGCGATGTGGTTGAGCTCGAGCCCGTAGAACTTGTCTTCCAGGCGCCGAACCTCATCGCAGTAGGCCTCCATCTTCGGCTCGCGGCAGTGGGAGTTCTTCATGACTTGGTCGATGACGAGTTGCGAGTCACCGCGAGCGTCGAGGCGTCGGACCCCTAGCTCGATGGCGATCCGCAACCCGTTGACTAGAGCCTCATACTCGGCCACATTGTTGGACGCCGGGAAATGGAGGCGTAGCACATAGTGTTGGGGGCCTTCGTCCTCCGAAGGTCCTCAAAAACATGATTTGACAATGTTTTCCAAGTGGATTATGTGAGCAGGTATCTTCGAACTCAGAATCATGAACATGAAGTACGGTCAGGACGAAGCCTGAACCAGACGAAGGGGGATTGAAATGGAGGACGGGCTGATTACCAAGCTCCACGAAGGATGGTCCACAGCCGAAGCTGTACGTAGGGAAGCTTCGTCGCGATAGCAGAGAAGGGAACCGACTTAAAGATGAAAAGACTACTTGAGCCTTGTCAGATTTCCATAAGGCATTAGCAAATGTAATGGACATGAATGTAATTTTACGAGGGCTGTGTCCCGCGTCTATAAATAGATGAACAGTACTCCCGTACTGTTCACGCTGACTTGGCATTTGCTATTGCGTCACGCTTGTACTTTTCTCTTCCTTCAAGACCGAAGGTACATTTGTAATTTGAAATCATTTCTATTTTTCCATGATAATGAAATAGAAATGATTCTGTCATAATATTTAAATGTTTGTTTTATATTTTACGTTTTATACGAAACCTTCGTCATTTATTGTCATATTTACGAAGGTATGTTTTTTGTAACCTTCGTCCGAGATTCATTATTCCCCGAAGGGACATAATATTTCGGAGGACGAAGGACTTTAACACTTAACACTTTTTATGTTGCCTTGTTCTTAAGACCGAAGCATTTGAGAACAAGTCCCCAACATTGGCGCCCACCTCCGGTGAACTCACTTCCACTTCGAGTTTTTTGAACACCTTCGGAAGCTATAGACCTTCGCTATGGCGCCGAAGAAAGCTTCAACGACTGGGGCTGGAGCACTGCAACCGCTGGACCACAACCAGGAGACCGTCTCTCTTCGGGAGGCCCGAAGCCAGAAGAGAAAGGCCGTCAGCCCGACGCTTCAGGAGGAAGAGCTAGACCAAGAAATCAGGGATATGGAGATACTACATCAACAGGTGCAGAGGAAGAAGGAGAAGATGGCCCGGCTAGCTGAGTTGCAAAGGCAGATAGACGAAGCCTCTGAGGAAGTTCGCCATCTTGCTCACGATGAGCAAAACAGAAGGCCTCAGCAGAAAGACCTTCATCAGGAGGGCTTCGTCAACGAAGATGACTGGTATGACAATTTCCATCAGGGAAATTTTGTTTTTGATGATGCTTCTCCTTTGTCCGCTGAGCTGCAGGCTACACCTTGGCCTCCATCCTATAAGCCACCCCAGCTTCCCATGTTCGACGGCCACTCAGACCCGAAGCAGTTCTTGATGAGCTACGAAGCAACAGTGTCTTCGTATGGGGGCAATGCTGCAGTCATGGCGAAGTCTTTCGTTATGGCCGTCAGGAATGTTGCTCAGACCTGGTATTCCTCCCTTCGACCAGGAACGATCACCTCATGGCAGAAGCTGAAGGATATGTTGTTAACCAGCTTTCAAGGATTTCAGACGAAGCCGGTCACTGCTCAAGCCTTGTTCCAGTGCACTCAGGATCATGAAGAATACCTTCAGGCGTATGTCAGAAGGTTCTTGCGTTTGAGGGCGCAGGCACCAACGGTGCCCAATGAAATTGTTACCGAAGCCATGATCAAGGGGCTTCGTCCTGGACCTGCAGCCCAATACTTTGCTAGGAAGCCTCCTCAGACTCTGGAGAAGCTGCTCCAAAAGATGGACGAGTACATTCGTGCTGATAATGACTTTCGTCAAAGAAGGGAGGAGGCCTTCAGATTTTCTGAGATGACCAGGGGCTTCGGGGGAAGATTCTATCCGAGGCATGTCAGGTCCATCCACAACACTCAAAATGATGATAAGGGGAGTCAGCAGAACAGGCCGCAGTGCTCCTCACAGGCTTCGGGGCAACAGCAAACTTTCTTTCGGCCACCAGCTCCAAGAGGTAGAGGCGCCAGGGGCTTCGGCGGGAGATTTGAAGATCAACCAAGGAGGACATTTTGCTTATTCTGCGGTGAGAACAAGGGCCATACCACCAGGATGTGCCATGTCACCATCCAGAAACAAAAGGAGCTAGCAGAAGCTGCAGCGCAACAGGGACAGCCGAAGCAGGTCATGCATACTGCTTCGTACCATCAGCCTTACATCCCGGAATATGTGGGCAACCACCCTGCAGTTTCCGTAGCTTCGGCAAGTCAACCTCAAGCTTCATGGCAACAGCCCCCGCCTCCACTGCAACAAGGCCAACAGCCAGAAGGGAGCCAATATGTTCCGCACCAAAGGGATCTCAGAGAGCAATCTGAAGCTCGCACAGTCAATAGTACTGTGCCAGAATCGAAGCACATTTATTGACAGATATCCTACTTTGATAACAGTCTTTTCCGTTTAAGTTCTATTTTCTGTGTAATAAAGAACATTTCAGTTTTCATTTAATAGTTTCGTGGTTGGTTATGAGGAAAATTTATCTTCTCCACAGGCTTAAGTTGCTGAAGCTTAAATATTTGCGGTAACAAGGAGGACCTTCGAATTATTAAAAATCCTTCGAAGCAACAAAAAGTCGTTCTAAGGAACGCAGAGTAAGTTGCCGAAGTTATAAAAAGCCGTTCCAAAGGGAGCGCAGTGTAAGTTTTTTTTTGCTCCAAAGACGTTCCTAAGGGAATGCAGAGCATACAGCGAAAAGTCAACGCTGATACCGCCTAAGTAAAAGGCGAAGAAGCTCCAAAGACGTTCCTAAGGGAATGCAGAGCTTACAGCGAAAAGTCAACGCTGATACCGCCTAAGTAAAAGGCGAAGAAGCTCCAAAGACGTTCCTAAGGGAATGCAGAGCTTACAAATATATTTTGTGTGTATCTTCGAAACAAACGTCATTTGCATAACATAACATCATCACATCATTTTGCATAGCATAAGCATCATACATCATGTTGCATATGGCAAAAGAAGGGGACACAGTATCAATCTTCGAAAAGATGCTTTGAGAAAGTGAAAATTGTGTAAAATCACGAGGGGATACAATGATAATCTTCGGAATACAGCTTCGGAGAATGTTTTCACAAAGCATGGATGTGCTTCATCAGAGTAATATCGAAATTGCGCAGCTTCGGAGAATGTCTTCTTCACGAAGCATGAAAAGAAGGGAAGGTGTTTTTTCGCCGAAGGCTCAAAAATGGTACGTATGTAGAATTTCATGCATCGTAAAGAACTGAATAATGAAAAGAGACTTGTATATTACATTCAAATGTACAAAATATTACATAGCTCACACTTCAAATGTTTTTTCTAATAATACCTAGTCTTCTCTTAATACTACTTCGGCAGCCTCATTTAGAACTTGTTCAACAACTTTATCCATGATAGCTTCGGCTATTTGTTTGACTTCGTCATCTCCTTTCGTATGAGGGTCAATAGACGATCTAGCAGGTTCTGAGGAAACAGAATATTTTTGCATTACTATTACAAACCGCGAGCAAAGTTTGAAATAAAAATTACAACACAATAAGATTGACTAATTAATACCTATTTGCCCTTCGGCGGCTTCTGCCACTTTCCTAGCATCATGGATGCCTTTTTCACTCCTTTGAATAATTTCTTGCGCCATTTCTCGGCCGCCGTTGTCCCAGACATCAGTAAAGAATTTGCCACCAACCATGCTTGCTTCGGCCGAGGGGTCTTTGATGTCTTCGGAGGATAAGGCAGCTTCGGACTGAGCTAAAAATTTTACATGTTTGTTGGAACCGTCTCTCGACAGCTAGGAGATCCAACACAAGTGAATGGTGATGGCAACAGGGCACTCGCGCGTGATGGCAAAAGCTCTGTTCATCTGCCCTCTCACGGGCACTGTGCGGGGGTATTTATAGGTATCCGAGTGCACGGCGCCTTGTGTTAAGGACGCATGTGCCCTCAGGTACCTAGTTTATCCCCGGAATATTCCCATAAAGCGGGGTTACAAGCTGTAATTACAAGTACGCCTTTACAAGTTAGGCCCGTAACACACACGCGGCCACGCAGGGCCCGTTACGATGGGCCAGATCTCATGTGGGCCTCGGAGCTGACCAAGGCCGCGCCGCGGGGAGGCGTCGCCGCAGGCCTTCGTCTGGTGCTGAATCGAGCGAAGGGCCTCCGTGTTGTCTCTGGTGCCGACGAAGCGAAGGGTGTCCCTGCCTGCTTTGTCTGTCAGGGCAGGGGCTAAGCGGTGGAGACTTCGGGCGAAGGGTGGCGTTTCTGCCTTCGCTCCAACATTTGCCCTCCGAGGGACCAGTTCGACAAAGTCACCTGGTGCCGAAGACGTCGCTAGATGGCGGAGACGCTGCCCTCGCTCGAAGTGGTTCCGCGGGGGTTTTTGATGTGACCGTTGATGGACATCGTACTGTTGGACTGCGGGTTTTCCGAAGCGTCGCGCCCTGCCTATAAAAGGGGGCGGCGGAGTCGCTCGTGCTCCGTGGACGGAGGAAGTCCCCGAGCCGGAGGGTGAGTTGGTTGTTTTCGAGGCGTTCTTCGTCGCCGGTCTCCGCTTGCCTGTGCACCGGTTTGTTGGCGAAGTCCTGCGTAGATTCAACGTTCAAATACATCAGCTGACGCCGAACGCCGTGGTGGCGCTGGCGAAGTATGTCTGGGCGACGACTTCGTACGGCGGGCAGCCGTCGGTTGAAGTTTTTGCGAAGAATTATTGCTTGCATTGGCAGAAGAGGATGGTTGAGGACGGAGTTGCCCAGATCGGGTCGTGCACATTCACGCCGAAGACCGGCAAGACCACAATGCCAGTAGTGGAGTTGGTTCCGTGCGCCCGCAACAAGTGGGGCAATTGGAATGAATTTTGGTTTTACGTTGCTGAGGCTACTGTCGAAAGCCATGAAGGACTTCCCGTGTCTGAGATGTGCTCTCACTATCACTCTGCGTATCCGCCTTTTGAAGTGGCAGAAGAGGATGCAGACGAAGGGACCCTTCGGTGCGCCGCCGGCCAGAGCAGTGGTCGTGATTTAGTTGAAGAGTTTGTGGCGTACGGGGTCTGGCCCTTGGCGCACGGCTGGGCGCCGGGCGAAGCGTGCCCTCGCCAGATGCCTTTTCACGGAGGAAGGGTGGTGCGAAGTCCTGCCTTTGCACTGAATTTGCGAAACCGTGACCCACCGGCTGAAAGGAGTGACGGAGGCGCTGAGTCAGGCGACGGAGGCACTGAGTCAGGTCCGCCGAGTTTCTTTTTTACGGCCATGGCCTTACGTGTGCTCTGCAGGTGGCTGACTTCACCAGCCGTACTGCGTCGGGGGCACTTACGGCAGCCTTATCTGCCGAAGTCGGAAGACTTCGGGCGCACCATGCTGACGTTGAACGCCGTGGTGCGAACGGAGGCCGAACGGACGCGCACATAGCTTATGGCCACATATCGCGAGCTGGGTGCGCGGACCGGTGACTTCGTGGTGCCGGAGCGAGAGGCCGGGCTTCGCTGTTTGAAATGGGTGCAAGAGGAGCTGCAGGAGCTCCCCACTGTCCTGGGGGATTAATGTCGTTCGCCTCCCTGGTCACCTGCGAGGGGGCGATGAACGCACTCTCTCGCGAAGGGTGCCGGCACTATGAGGCCTTCGACCAGGCAGATGAAGATTTTGGGCGAGACATCTATAAGGTCGAAGACCCCGTGGTGAAGGAGTCCGCCGGCGCCCTCTATGACCGGATGCGGGGTCTGTATGGTGGTGATGTGGTCAGGGAGCGGGCCGAGGCTGCGAGGGCTCAGGTAACGTTGTCGTTTGTTCGGCGTTTGCTGGATGTGGTCTGTGCGTGTGTTTGCTGATTTTCTGTATGTATTGTTTTAGGCGGAGCGAGGCGAGCGGGTGGACGACTTCGGAGCACTGAACGACGCCCTGCCCGACTCGGGGCCGACCCCGGAGACCACGGAAGACGCACCAGGCGCCCCCACATCTGCTGCGACAGTTGAAGACCTGCCGCAGAAGGTGGCCGAAGGCGCTCCCGATGCCCTCGCAGCAGCTGCGCCGGCCGTCGAAGATCCGGCGGCGGAGGCGGTGGGAACAGTGGCGGAAGTGGCTGCGGAGCCAACGGCGGAGGCCCCCGCAGCGTCAGGGCCCTCGCAGGTGGCGTAGTGGTTGTTTAGGGTTGGGGAATTTTGGATGTTGTGCTGAATTTTGGTTGCTGCGCAGGTTCAAGATTTTGGGCCTGCGCACGCAACCGCTGCTACTGGGTTTTTGGCGGCTTCGACCGCGGAAGGTGGTAATGAATATAGTGGGTCTGCATCTGAGTTTTTTGATTTTGCCGACTCCGGGAGCTCGGTTGAGTGGACTGAGGAGTCGTCGGAGAATTTGGATTATTTTGCGGCCTTGGACGTGGCTGCGGCGGAGGCCTCGCCACACGCCGCGGACGCGTCGGACGTGCCAGGCCCTAGCACCGGGCGCCGTCGATGAAGGGCGGTTGCAAAACGTAGGGTTAGCGCGGAGGAGCGGGCTCTGCTTCGTGTGAGTGGGGCTGGTCGGCAGGAACCGTTGTCCCTGCCGACCGCCGAGGGTGTAGGTGAAGGGGAACTGCGAAGGCTTTTTGCGGGTGAGGAGCTCAGGATAATGTTGTTTAATTATAGGGAGATGGGAATTATTCCTAAGGTTGAGCCGATGTAGAGTGTGGTGCCCTCGCTTGCGTACGTCGAGGCTTGAATTGTGTGCCCTCGTGTGCATGTGTGTGTGCGAAGGCGTTTTGTACTTACTGATTTGTTTTGCTGCGCTGTGTTGGCTTAATTATAGTTGGTCTTGGTGTGGATGGTTTGATGTTGTCGTTTCGGCCGTTGTTGTGCTGGTCCAGGTGTACCCTTAGGTGACTTTTGCGCGGATAGTCTTCGCGATAGACTTAGATTTTTTTTTTCGCACTTGTTGTGCTAATCCGGCTGCACCCTTAGGCGACTTTTGCGCGGATAGTCTTCGCGATAGACTTAGATTTTTTTCGCACTTGTTGTGCTAATCCGGCTGCACCCTTAGGCGACTTTTGCGCGGATAGTCTTCGCGATAGACTTAGATTTTTTTCGCACTTGTTGTGCTAATCCGGCTGCACCCTTAGGCGACTTTTGCGCGGATAGTCTTCGCGATAGACTTAGATTTTTTCGCACTTGTTGTGCTAATCCGGCTGCACCCTTAGGCGACTTTTGCGCGGATAGTCTTCGCGATAGACTTAGATTTTTTTTCGCACTTGTTGTGCTAATCCGGCTGCACCCTTAGGCGACTTTTGCGCGGATAGTCTTCGCGATAGACTTAGATTTTTTTTTTCGCACTTGTTGTGCTAATCCGGCTGCACCCTTAGGCGACTTTTGCGCGGATAGTCTTCGCGATAGACTTAGATTTTTTTTTCGCACTTGTTGTGCTAATCCGGCTGCACCCTTAGGCGACTTTTGCGCGGATAGTCTTCGCGATAGACTTAGATTTTTTTTTTCGCACTTGTTGTGCTAATCCGGCTGCACCCTTAGGCGACTTTTGCGCGGATAGTCTTCGCGATAGACTTAGATTTTTTTTCGCACTTGTTGTGCTAATCCGGCTGCACCCTTAGGCGACTTTTGCGCGGATAGTCTTCGCGATAGACTTAGATTTTTTTTTCGCACTTGTTGTGCTAATCCGGCTGCACCCTTAGGCGACTTTTGCGCGGATAGTCTTCGCGATAGACTTAGATTTTTTTTCGCACTTGTTGTGCTAATCCGGCTGCACCCTTAGGCGACTTTTCACTACAAGAAAATGTTGAAGGAGTGTCGGTAACTTTAAGAGTGTCGGAGCCGACACTCTTAATCCGAGTAGAAGTGTGGGTTTTACGGCACCGACACTTTTAATTTAGAAGTATCGGGATCCCACAGAAACCAACACTTTTAATTTAAAAGTGTGAGTCTTTTCCACACCGACACTCTTATGGAAATTACCCTAATCCCCGATCCTTCTATCGCGCGTCTCCTGCCCAGCTGCTATCCGCCTGCCCAGTCCGCCGCCGTGCCCACTCGCTTTCGCCTCCGCCGCGCGCCGCTCCCTGTGATTTGGAACAAAATACATATGAGTCCACCTCGCCGGAATCCACGACCAGTTCCAGCACGGAGGCGTCGAACAGCCCGCGAAACAAGGCAGAGGAGGATAACCCGCCGCTCGTAGATGCTGGGGCAGCAGTGCCTAAACCACCGTCTCCTCCTCTCCTGCTCAATCTTCTGAGCCACCTCGGAAGCCCAGTGCCACCACGCCGGCTAATCCTCCAGTGGACATAACGTACAGCAGGCCCAAGGTGGGGCCTATGTACGATCGTGTCAAACTGAAGTTCAATCGTCCAAGACGGTGGACTCGCCGCTGCGCCCGCAGCAGCAGGATTCTTTGGAAGCACAAGTGAGTAGAATTCGGTTTACCTTCATTTGATGTCTATTGAGTTTTACCTGTGACGGATCTGCTGAATCTAGAATTCTGGATAATAAACGTTATACTCAAACTCTGTCCTCACTTGTTTCTTAGGCTATTAAGAAAGTTATGAAGATGGACGCTGCTGATCTGTTCAATGTTCCAGTGGATCCTATTGCATTAGAAATACCTGTGAGTATTTTGTACTAGACATTGCGGTTTCTTTCGTTTGTAAAATCTGAACCCAACTAAAGTTCTATAGTGCCATTTGCACTTCGGTGAGTAAGGAGAAAATGGCTAATAGGAATAATAACAGGACAGGGAACATTACAGAATTATTTGACTGTCTGTATTCACTTATTCCCTTACTGCATTTTCCTATATATTCTTTGCAAAACTTTTAGATTCCATCAATACATGCGTATACAATAAATGCAATTTGCTTTCTTGGGTTTGTGAGTCATTCATTTGTCCACCAGAAAATGAATGGGTGAAACCTCTTCTTTTATGCACAGCTCCTGCCTCCTATCAAGGTTGGAGTTTTTTCCTTCAGGTTTCTTCATATGAACAGGTGACTTTATAACTCTTATTTGAACATACGCCTGATGGAGGTTTCATATTTCCACAGTTCCAATTTGCAAACTACATGAATTGTAATTATGGAAACAATATAAAGAGATCCTTAAGGCTTCAACTGATAGATTAAAGAAATGGTTTCTCAATTCTATTGTTCTCAACAAGCCTGTAGAATGGATATGCTAAATGCTCTTCTTCTTTTTTCAACTAATCTATTGGCCTGCAGGGTTTCAAAAAAAATCCTTTTCATTTAGCATATAAGTTATCATTACTATTCATCCTTCCTAATTGAAATCATTTTTTTGTCCTCATAGACAATTGCAGCCCACCTTGAGCACAAAGACTAACTAAGCATGGCATATGCTCTTTTATTGCTAGACACACCTTCTGCTGAGGTGTTTTATATATATATATATATATATATATATATATATATATATATATATATATATATATATATATATATATTAATTTCCTTGCCAATTATCACAGCATACTAAAAAAACTATAGAGTTCTAATTCAGTATGAAGATAGCTCCAGCAGATTTCACTGAAGGCATAAGGTAAGCTACAGACAATATCAAGGTAAGATAGCGTTCACACTGCTCATGTTATATTATTTACGACCTAAACTACTCTACTACTTCAAACAATTATATATGTATATATACATGTCTGAAGCAATAAGATTTTGTATCTTGTGTAAACATGTCAAGAAACGGCTCGCGCGGAGCGTGAGCAATTTACTAGTTTCTATATATAAAACGCTGGCGCAAAGCTGTGTCCTCAGAGGTCCACGTCATCCTTTAGTTTTCTAGCCATCGGATTGCGCATCAACGTTCCACGAAACCTCGCAGCCTTCTCTGTCGGCGACGTACCGAGAAGCTTCTAGCATGAACTCCCCCACCGTTTAGCGCCGTCAGCCATCTTCCCTCCACCCCCCGTGCATAAGCGTCCCCACGGTGCTTAGGGTGATAGTGTGCATGGGCAAAGGTGGAGAAAGGGGCGGGCGTCATCTTCTTCTTCGTCGACGACAGGGGCCCTGTTGACACCACGAGCTCCGTGCGTCCTTCTCCCCCCGATCCTTTTCTTACACTGCATCAGAAATTACCAAGCTGCCCTTGCTGTTTGGAAAACGAGCTTAAAATAAAACAATATATAGATACTGGTGATAATTCCTATCTCCAACCACCCGGTGATAATGTTACGTGAGTAACAAATTACAGCCTGTCTATTTGCATTACCTACAAGTGTGTTACCTTGTGGAATTTCCAGGTACGCGCTCTAGGCTGCCGTGGCGGTGCTTGGTACGCTCGAAGGGCCTACAGAAGAGAACATCAACAACTGATGACGGGTCAAATGAAGTCGTCGCACAGCAGATGGCACTGGCGGCCCTTCAACAACTTCAATAACAGTAAGGTTCTACTACTGCAAACAATCGCATGTTAAAATAATTCTGTCACTACTACTTAGATGCTCCCATATATAGTACTCCTTCTGTTCCAAATTAAAATTCGTTTGACTTTTTTTTGCCACATTTGACTGGCTCGTCCCATTAAAAATCATAATTATTGTTATTTTTGCTATAATATTGTTTAGCATATATATATATATATATATATATATATATATATATATATATATATATATATATATATATATATATATATATATATATATATTAAAATATGGCTTTGAATACATGACATTTCTATATATTACATCAACTTCTTACTTTTATTGTTGATCGCCGCAACTTCTTAATCATAAACAAGAGCGTGTCTTCTATTTCAGGGTTCTGCAACTGTTGTCCAAGACCAATTGATGCCATCGGGTCTGATAGGAGGGTAAATGATGCCGTGGGCACCTCGCCAGCCAGGCATTTGGCCACCGACGCAAACACAGATGGCACCGCCGATGCCATGGGGATTTCCTCCTCGCGGGCAGTCACCAGGATCGGTATGTTAAGTTGATATCATTTGCATCTCTATTTGCTTCGTTGTTTAAGTAGTTACTAGAAAACATGCATGTGACCTTGTGACTATTCATTCTTGTAACCAGTTGCATCCATTGCAATTTGATTAATACATGCGAACAATTGCTATAAAGGATAGATGTCAAACTTATTTAATTTGGCACATAGAGATTGAGAATGAGGTGTCGCTATACAAATATTTATTAGGTTATTCGATGTTGCAGCCTATATATATGTTTAATTAGTTACTCGGTAAACTAACAAATGTTTGTTTCTTTTAAAGGGTTCGGGCTCACATCATGCTAGTTCGCCTCTAGATCAGAGCACGTTTATAGACTTATTGAGGAACACAAGTGGCGACGACTCCAATGACCCACCGACGGAATGAATTAATATGGAAGCTTGTGTGGAACTTACTAGCATTGCGTTTTGTATGGACTTGAACTTGTTTCAAATGGATTTGAACTTCTTTCTTATGAACTTGAACTTGTATGAATATTGAATATGGTGCTTGTGTTACGATATATTGAATATGGTGCTTGTGTTAGTGATATATTGAATATTGTGCTTGTATTGTGCTGTTACTGAACTGTAATGGAGGCTTCCCATTCGGGGAGGGAGAAAAATAATACTGGGTATTAAAAAATTTATTCAGTAAGAGTGTCGGCCCCCACATTCTTATATAGCACAACTAGGCTAGGGACCGCACGCACAGTAAGAGTGTCCGCCACATCACTGGCAGACACTCTTAACATAAGAGTGTCGGTTGCGTGTTGAACCGTCACTCTTAACATAAGAGTGTCGGTCCCCACACTTTTATAAGAATAAGAGCGTCCATTTAAGAGTGTCGGCTAAGAGTGTCGGTTGGCCGACATTCTTATACTAAGAGTGTCGGCTTATTTCAGTAAGAGTGTGGGTTTTTGGCCGACACTCTTTGCCTTGTTTCTTGTAGTGTTTGCGCGGATAGTCTTCGCGATAGACTTAGATTTTTTTTTTCGCACTTGTTGTGCTAATCCGGCTGCACCCTTAGGCGACTTTTGCGCGGATAGTCTTCGCGATAGACTTAGATTTTTTTTTCGCACTTGTTGTGCTAATCCGGCTGCACCCTTAGGCGACTTTTGCGCGGATAGTCTTCGCGATAGACTTAGATTTTTTTTTTCGCACTTGTTGTGCTAATCCGGCTGCACCCTTAGGCGACTTTTGCGCGGATAGTCTTCGCGATAGACTTAGATTTTTTTTCGCACTTGTTGTGCTAATCCGGCTGCACCCTTAGGCGACTTTTGCGCGGATAGTCTTCGCGATAGACTTAGATTTTTTTTTCGCACTTGTTGTGCTAATCCGGCTGCACCCTTAGGCGACTTTTGCGCGGATAGTCTTCGCGATAGACTTAGATTTTTTTTTTCGCACTTGTTGTGCTAATCCGGCTGCACCCTTAGGCGACTTTTGCGCGGATAGTCTTCGCGATAGACTTAGATTTTTTTTTTTCGCACTTGTTGTGCTAATCCGGCTGCACCCTTAGGCGACTTTTGCGCGGATTTGTCGCACGCGAGGGTAGCTAGCGCTTAGCCTCGCGGTGACCTCGTGGTGGTCGAATGTCGAAGACCGTCATCGCGGTCTTTTTCGACGCGTGTCTTTTTGCGGGGGATTTTTTACGCATATCTTACATGGCTCCGCCTCGTTAAAAACCTCACCCCCCGGGAGGAAAAGAGTGCGGGCCGGTGCAAGATTTTTTTTGCGGATTACAGGGGCGAAAACGGCCCTGAGGAATCAAACAAAAAATTCAGGCGAAGACATCTTTATTCTTGGCCAGGCAGCAGAGGAGCTTCTCTTCTTCATGCGAAGTAAGGTCTTCGCTGATAGTGACTGTCTGCTTGGGCGTGGCCTGATCGAGGGAGACAGTCCTGGTCCCATCCTGACTCTGCAACTGAGCCTTGTCGTGCTGCTTGTCAGTTGGGCTGGCGGGTGCAGGGACCTCGCACTGTGTCGTGAGACAGTGCACATTCCTCTGACCCGGCACGAAGTCTCGCTCTATGTTGCGCGCTGTCTGCTGGTTACCGAAGACTGTAATTACGCCTAGCGGGCCTGGTATCTTCATGCACAAATACAGTCCGTGGATGGCGGCTTCAAACTTATTGACGGAGCCCCGGCCCATGATGGCGTTGTATGGATATACCATATCCACGATGTCAAAAATCACCTGCTCACTTCGGGCGTTGGGTGCTACACCGAAGGAGAGGGGCAATTCTATTTTGCCGACGGGGAAGGTGCCCTTGCCGCCGAAGCCATACAACGGGTTGTCCGAAGGCTTAAGCAGGCTGTGGCTGATGCCCATGCGATCGAAGGCGTGGAGGAAGATGATGTCTGCCTGGCTGCCGTTGTCAACGAGGACCTTGTGTAGGTCCCAGCCTGCCACGCTGCAATTGATAACCATGGCATCGCGGTGGGGGGCGCTGCGCAAGTCGACGTCCCGTGCGTCGAAGGTGAGCGGTACGTGGGACCACTTTGTCTGTACAACTGGGCCCGTGACGGCGACATGGTTTATGCTGCGGTAGTGGTCCCGCTTCTGCCGCTTGGTGTCGAAGTCGGTGCTGGACCCCCCAATTATCATATGAATGACTCCGCGATAGGGTTGATCGGCGAAGTCCTCCTGCTTTGGGGCATGGGGGATGTTTTGTTGTTGCTGGTGTGGTGGTGGAGGCGGAGGATGTACGATTTGTACTTCCTGATGATGTTGGTAAGCGTGGTGCGGTGGAAGCGGGGCGGGAGCGTGGATATATGGTGGAGGGGGTGGCTGGTAGTTATGCGCTGACAATTCTGGGGTTGTCGGCTGGCTGCGCCCTCGCCATTCTGTCTCTGGTGGCCTTCACTTCGGGCCAGTCTTTGGTTGGGTGGGCGCAGTCTTCGCCATGGAAAAGGCAGTAAAATCGGCGCGGTGGAGGGGGTGACTGCGCACGCCCTCGGCCCCTACCGCTAGTTCCACTTCCGCGGCCCTGGGGGGGATATTCCTGGCGGCGAAGGGGGTCGGCGGCCGGCTGCTGGTTGGCAATGTTGTGCACTTGCGGCTGACCGCGGCCATCTCGACCGGAGTCTGGTTGCGGGGTTCTTGTCCACGTGCGGCTGGACTGTGGAGCGTCTGTTGGCTTCCGCTGGGACTCAATCTTGCGCTGGTGGAGCTCCTCGGATCTGGCATACTTTTCAAACAGCTGGTACAACTCTTGGAGGTTCTTCGGCGGATCTCTGATGCAGTGGCTGTAAAGGACGCCAGCGCGAAGACCACTGATAGCATAGTGGATGGCAATCTGGTCATCGACTGAGGGTAGCTGTGACTTGAGTGTCAGGAATTTGCGGTAATATTTCCTCAGGGTCTCCCTCTCTAGCTGCTTGCAGAGCGAGAGCTCGGCCAGGGCGTCGGTGTCCGGGCGGTACCCTTGGAAGTTGAGGAGGAACTTGTCCCGGAGACTTCTCCAGGAATCGATGGACAGCGGAGGCAACCTGGTGAACCAGGTGAGTGCGGGGCCCTCGAGGGCGGCGGTGTTGCAGGGGTGGCTCATGCTGCAGGCCGGAGTGGCCTTCGCGCGTGTCTTCGTTTTGTGCGCGCTGTTGGAGGGATGACTCGTGCTGCGGGCCGAGGTGGCCTTCGCGCTGCATCAGCGCGATCTGCCGCTCGAGTTCCTGGGCCTTGTGCTCTTCGTCGCGTATCATCTGCCGCACTTTGGCGAGTGCGGACACACGCTGGCGCTTGGCCTCCAGTATCTCCTTCTGCCTCTGGAGGTTGCGGTTCTTGAGGCGCAGAGCGCGCAGCTGTAGCTGTTCTTCTGCTGAGGTGCCGAGGACCTCACCGTCCTCGGCGAGGTCCGCGCCCTCCGGTGGTGCGAAGCCTGCGGGAGGTGCGAAGCCTGAGGGAGGTGCGAAGCCTGAGGGTTGTCCCACAGGGTCGCAGGTGCGGAGGGTGTCGTCTTCAGTGGCCTCTTGGTGGGTGGATTGGGTGAGGGCGAGGGCCTTGCCCTTTCTTGCGGCGAGCAGTGCTGCCTTCGCAGCCTCGTCAGCCTTCGGGTTAGCTCTCTTGGGTGCCATCGCGGGTGGTTGTCTCGTAGCACGAACGGTGGGCGCCAAATGTTGGAACCGTCTCTCGACAGCTAGGAGATCCAACACAAGTGAATGGTGATGGCAACAGGGCACTCGCGCGTGATGGCAAAAGCTCTGTTCATCTGCCCTCTCACGGGCACTGTGCGGGGGTATTTATAGGTATCCGAGTGCACGACGCCTTGTGTTAAGGACGCATGTGCCCTCAGGTACCTAGTTTATCCCCGGAATATTCCCATAAAGCGGGGTTACAAGCTGTAATTACAAGTACGCCTTTACAAGTTAGGCCCGTAACACACACGCGGCCACGCAGGGCCCGTTACGATGGGCCAGATCTCATGTGGGCCTCGGAGCTGACCAAGGCCGCGCCGCGGGGAGGCGTCGCCGCAGGCCTTCGTCTGGTGCTGAATCGAGCGAAGGGCCTCCGTGTTGTCTCTGGTGCCGACGAAGCGAAGGGTGTCCCTGCCTGCTTTGTCTGTCAGGGCAGGGGCTAAGCGGTGGAGACTTCGGGCGAAGGGTGGCGTTTCTGCCTTCGCTCCAACAATGTTCACAACCTTTCTTCTCCAAGACAGTAGCAACTCCCCTGGCGCCCGAAAAAGCGCAGATGTCACCGCGGCTACTCAGGATCTCCTCGAAGGCCTCTGCTTCGTGACTAATCCATTCTATTGGACCTTCGGAATTGCCTCTTGAGAAATTCTCTTCACTGGAAAATGCGCCCACGCTGGCGAAGCTGGTTTTAATTTTCTTTATGCATACCATGGATTTTTCGTAGCATTTTTTCTTAGAAGACCGAAGCTCTTCCACGGTTGCTTCCAAATGATCAGCCCATTGGTCGCTGCATTCTCGTCTTGTTTCTTCAAGTATACGTTCTTCTTTCGCCCGGGCCAATTGCTTCTGAAGATCTTTAATTTCGCGTCTGTGAGCCTCGGCCTGAACCTTTGCAGCAGCTTCGTCCTTTTTTATCTTGTCTACTAATGTAAGCAGAAGTTTATCTTTTTCTAGAGCTTCGTTTCTCAATTTAATAACTTCTGAACGTAAATTGTTGAATGCAATTTCGTAGCTTTCATCTTCGGCACTCTTTTGTGCTCTTAATGCGTTGCTTAGGATTAAACCCTATACGAAAAAGAATCCATATAAGAATAAAAGAATGAATTACGTATTAAAGAAGATTTTTCAAGCGTCTAATTCCCATACCTTTAGGCTATTGTACGCAAGACTGTCCGCGAGATCTTCCTTTGTCATAGCACATAATCCAGCTTCGAGCTTCGGGAACCCCATACTTCTAGCCATCTCTCGGCAGACAGATAGTTCTTTATTATCAGGAAGGCAGTACAGGAAGTCATCTTCATTTGTCCCATTAAACACTACTGCCCCCTTCGGATATTTTAGCTCTCTGGCATAGTAGTTGGCTTCGTAAGTTTCTTCTTCAGATAATTTCTTCCCCGAAGCATGTCGTACGATGTAATCGCATACGCTGGAAGGAGCTTCGGGGGCGGCAGTGTCAACTTCAACCAAAACTGGTTCTGATATTTTCTCGGTTTCCAAGGATTGTTCCTTGGTGGGCTCTGAAGGCCCAGCTTCGGCTTCAGGTTGTTGCTTCGAAGCTTCAGCAGCTACAGCTTCGGTAGACACTTCGGCAACTTCAATATTCTCCTTCGGAGTTGTGCTTGAAGACTTAATTGTCTCCAAAACGTCTAACACGTTCACCATTCTTTTTCTTTTCGGAGTCGCCAACGGAACCTTTTGATTTTTTATTGTCTCGACATTTGCCGAAGGACTTAAGATTTCCGATATTTTTGGCTCTTCAATCTTCGGTTTTTCTGCTTCTTCGGCTGAAGGCGCTTCAGTTTTCTTTTCTATCTTCGGCACTGGAGCTAGTTCTGTAGCTTCAGAGGCCAAAGAGACTCCACCAATAAATTTTGGCACTGTGGCCGGCTCAATAAAACGCGCTCGGTGGGTGAGCACCTTCATCTTTTTCCTTTGCGGCGCTGGCTCGCTAGTGGCACTTGTGGTAGCTCCTATCGCAGGAGAAGTATTTTTTCTTTTGCGACCCAATACCGGATAGTGATAGTCAGGGTAAACAAACCCGACTGCGTCAAATATCCGGTTGAGCCTTTTCTTCTTTCGGCCTCCGAAGGCTGCTGACAATGCAGTGTTCTCGGCCTTCGAATATGCCCCAAGCAGTTCGTCACTTAATGTTTCAATGCTTTTCAACCAGTCGTCATCAGGTTCAATAAACTTATCCCCGTATTTGAATGTGTATTTCAGTCTGACTAGTCCGCCTTCGTCGGACTCTTTGATGGTCTCCTTCGGCATTTTCCACTCTCCTGCAAGTGGCCACACCCTGAAGGCAATGTGCTCTTGGACCAGATCCCTTGTCCCAATAAAAGAGCAGACTACGCCGAAGGCTCTTTGGCATTCTTCGGCCGCTTCATCCATTTCAACCTTCGGCTTTCGTAGTCCGAAGCGTTGCCAAATGGGGCACAAAATGATACTCTTAACGCCTTCTTGTGCTGTCAAGTCATTCTTTACATAGAACCATTCTGTCATCCAGGCGCCGGGCCACCTCTTCCGAAAGGTTGGCACAGGGCAGCTTGATCCGGAGCGGGCACCGAAGCTGTAACAACCAAAGTTGTTATGATATTGTTCTTTCCCCCAGGGCTTCGTCTCGTATATCAACTCATGAATATTGCAAAAGCTCTTAGCATTTGGTTCTAAACCTTGGCTTCTCACAGCCCAGACAAAGATTCCCATTCTTATGATAGCTTCGGGAGTAATTTGATGAAGGTAGATTTGAAATGTCTTCAGGACTTCGACAACAAAGTTGCTTAGAGGGAACCGAAGCCCAGCCTTGAGGAAGCTTCGGAAAATCACGACCTCATTTTCTTCAGGGGTAGGAGAAGTTTTCTCTCCAGCATCAGCTCTCACAATAGATACATCGCGAAAATATCTCCCCCTCATATTGTCAACATGACTCTGCTTAATTGTGGTTTTTCCGAAAACTGAGTGACTTGGCCGCCATGGCCGATCTTCGGACTCCTCGCCGCTTTCTACGTCGTAACTGTCGCTGTCGTCAGTATCTTCAGATAAACCTTCTAAAATCTCCTTAGTAATCTTCTCTGTATTGGTCTTTGACATTGCCATAAGAAACCCCAGGTTCTTCTCTTCAGAGAGACTCAGCTTCATCTCGGGACCAGCCTTCTTATCTTCAGACATCTTCGGAAACGCTAAAAACTGTTTTCAAGTCCGAAGTTTCAAAATCAAAAAGATCACCAAATCTTAATGCGCAAGAACTAAAAATTTAGTGGGCCAAAGCAGATGGCAAGTGTGCGTACCAAATAAGTGTGCGGTATGATCTTATTTATACCCCCAGGGCGTTGAAAATTAAAAGACCCCGCTTGTCAGTGAATGTTGCTATTCTAGCAAAGGGAAGGTGTTTTTTCGGACCTTCGGCTCAAGGCCTTCGTCCATATCGCAATTTGAATTTATCATTAACAAATTAATATTGCGAGGGGCTACTGTTGGGGGCCTTCGTCCTCCGAAGGTCCTCAAAAACATGATTTGACAATGTTTTCCAAGTGGATTATGTGAGCAGGTATCTTCGAACTCAGAATCATGAACATGAAGTACGGTCAGGACGAAGCCTGAACCAGACGAAGGGGGATTGAAATGGAGGACGGGCTGATTACCAAGCTCCACGAAGGATGGTCCACAGCCGAAGCTGTACGTAGGGAAGCTTCGTCGCGATAGCAGAGAAGGGAACCGACTTAAAGATGAAAAGACTACTTGAGCCTTGTCAGATTTCCATAAGGCATTAGCAAATGTAATGGACATGAATGTAATTTTACGAGGGCTGTGTCCCGCGTCTATAAATAGATGAACAGTACTCCCGTACTGTTCACGCTGACTTGGCATTTGCTATTGCGTCACGCTTGTACTTTTCTCTTCCTTCAAGACCGAAGGTACATTTGTAATTTGAAATCATTTCTATTTTTCCATGATAATGAAATAGAAATGATTCTGTCATAATATTTAAATGTTTGTTTTATATTTTACGTTTTATACGAAACCTTCGTCATTTATTGTCATATTTACGAAGGTATGTTTTTTGTAACCTTCGTCCGAGATTCATTATTCCCCGAAGGGACATAATATTTCGGAGGACGAAGGACTTTAACACTTAACACTTTTTATGTTGCCTTGTTCTTAAGACCGAAGCATTTGAGAACAAGTCCCCAACACATAGCGTAGGTACTTCCCGAGGGGCGAGATGAAGAGTAGGCCTGCGCCGGCTCCTGTCTTCATCAGCGACCCATCGAAGAACATGGTCCAGAGCTCCGGCTGGATCGGAGCTGTTGGGAGCTGAGTGTCCACCCATTCAGCTACGAAGTCCGCCAAGACCTAGGACTTAATGGCCTTCCGAGGAGCGAACGAGATCGTCTCGCCCATGATTTCCACCGCCCACTTTGCAATCCTCCCCGAGGCCTCCCGGCACTGGATGATCTCCCCCAGGGGGAAGGATGACACCACCGTTACCGGATGAGACTCGAAGTAGTGTCGCAGCTTCCGCCGTGTCAAGATCACCGTGTACAGCAGCTTCTGAACTTGTGGGTAGCGGATCTTGGTTTCAGACAGTACCTCGCTGACGAAGTAGACTGGCCTCTGAACGGGCAATGCATTCCCCTCTTCTTGCCTCTCGACCACAATCGTGGCGCTAACCACATGAGTGGTCGCGGCGACGTAGACCAAGAGGGCTTCTCCGGCAGCCAGGGGCACCAAGATAGGCGCCTTCGTGAGGAGCGCCTTCAGGTTCCCGAGGGCTTCCTCGGCCTCAGGGGTCCAAGTGAAGCACTCGACCTTCCTTAAGAGGCGGTACAGAGGTAGACCTCTTTCGCCGAGGCGTGAGATGAAGCGGCTCAGAGCCGCGAGACATCCCATGACCCTCTGTACGCCTTTCAAGTCCTTGATGGGCCCCATGCTGGTGATGGCTGCGATTTTCTCTGGGTTGGCTTCGATGCCCCGCTCGGAGACGATGAACCCCAAGAGCATGCCTCGGGGCACCCCGAAGACACACTTCTCGGGATTGAGCTTGACGCCTTTCGCCTTGAGACATCGGAATGTCACTTCAAGGTCGGAAAGGAGGTCGGAGGCTTTCCTCGTCTTGACTACGATGTCATCGACAGTAGGCCTCGACAGTGCGGCCAATGTGTTCGCCGAACACATGGTTCATGCACCGCTGGTATGTCGCGCCCGCATTCCTCAAGCCGAACGGCATGGTGACATAGCAGTACATGCCGAAGGGTGTGATGAAAGAAGTCGCGAGCTGGTCGGACTCTTTCATCCTGATTTGATGATACCCTGAGTAGGCATCGAGGAAAGACAGGGTTTCGCACCCAGCAGTGGAATCCACGATTTGATCGATGCGAGGCAGAGGGTAGGGAACCTTCGGACATGCTTTGTTCAGACCAGTGTAGTCTACACACATCCGCCATTTCCCCCCTTTCTTTCCCACAAGCACAGGGTTGGCAAACCATTCGGGATGGAATACCTCTTTGATGAACCCTGCCGCCATTAGCTTGTGGATCTCCTCGCCTATGGCTTTGCGCTTTTCCTCGTCGAATCGGCGCAGAGGCTGCTTGATGGGTCGGACTCCGGCTCGGATGTCCAGCGAGTGCTCGGCGACATCCCTCGGTATGCCGGGCATGTCCGAGGGACTCCACGCGAAGACATCGGTGTTCACGCGGAGAAAGTCGACGAGCACTGCTTCCTATTTGGGATTGAGCCCGGAGCCGATCCGAATCTGCTTGGAGGCGTCGCCGCTGGGGTCGAGGGGGACGGCCTTAACCGTCTCCGCTGGCTCGAAGTTGTCAGCATGACGTTTGACGTCTGGCACCTCCTTAGAGAGGCTCTCCAGGTCAGCGATGAGGGCCTCGGACTCGGCGAGGGCCTCGGCGTACTCCACGCACTCCACGTCGCATTTGAACGCGTGTTTGTACGTGGGGCCGACGGTGATGACCCCGTTGGAGCCTGGCATCTTGAGCTTCAGGTAGGTGTAGTTGGGGACAGCCATGAACTTCGCGTAGCATGGCCTCCCCAGTACCGCGTGGTAGGTTCCTCGGAACCCGACCACCTCGAACGTCAGGGTCTCCCTTCGGAAGTTGGAGGGTGTTCCGAAGCAGACGTGAAGGTCGAGTTGTCCGAGGGGCTGGACGCGCTTCCCAGGGATGATCCCATGGAAAGGCGCAGCGCCTGCCCGGACCGAGGACAGATCGACACGCAGGAGCCCGAGGGTCTCGACGTAGATGATGTTGAGGCTGCTGCCTCCGTCCATGAGGACCTTGGTGAGCCTGACGATGCCGATGATGGGGTCGACGACGAGCGGGTATTTCCTCGGGCTCGGCACATGGTCGGGGTGGTCGGCTTGGTCGAAGGTGATGGGCTTGTCGGACCAGTCTAGGTAGACTGGCGCCACCACCTTCACCGAACAGACCTCCCGGCGCTCTTGCTTGCGGTGCCGAGCCGAGGCGTTTGCCGCTTGCCCACCGTAGATCATGAAGCAGTCGCGGACCTCGGGGAACTCTCCTGCCTGGTGATCTTCCTTCTTGTCGTCGTCGCGGGCCCTGCCACCCTCCGCGGGTGGCCCGGCCCTGTGGAAGTGGCGCCGAAGCATGACGCACTCCTCAAGGGTGTGCTTGACGGGCCCCTGGTGATAGGGGCACAGCTCCTTGAGCATCTTGTCAAAGAGGTTGGCACCTCTGGGGGGCTTCCGAGGGTTTTTGTACTCGGCAGCGGCGACAAGGTCCGCGTCGGCGGCGTCGTGTTTCGCTTGCGACTTCTTCTTGCCCTTCTTCTTGGCGCCGCGCTGAGTTGACGCCTCGGGGGCATCTTCCAATGGGCGGCCCTGGGGCTGCTTGTCCTTTCGGAAGATAGCCTCAACCGCCTCCTGGCCGGAGGCGAACTTGGTGGCGATGTCCATCAGCTCGCTCGCCCTGGTGGGGGTCTTGCGGCCCAGCTTGCTCACCAGGTCGCGGCAGGTGGTGCCAGCGAGGAACGCGCCGATGACATCCGAATCGGTGATGTTGGACAGCTCGGTGCACTGCTTCGAGAATCGCCGGATGTAGTCCTGGAGAGACTCTCCCGGCTGCTGTCGGCAGCCTCGGAGGTCCCAGGAATTCCCGGGGCGCACGTACGTGCCCTGGAAATTGCCGACGAAAGCTTGGACCAGGTCGTCCCAGTTGGAGATCTGCCCCGGAGGCAGGTGCTCCAACCAGGCGCGAAGCGGTGTCGGAGAGGAACAGGGGGAGGTTGCGGATGATGAGGTCGTCATCGTCCGTTCCACCCAGTTAGCAAGCCAGACGGTAATCCGCGAGCCACAGTTCCGGTCTCGTTTCCCCCGAGTACTTTGTGATAGTAGTCGGGGGTCGGAACCGGGTCGGGAACGGCGCCCGTCGTATGGCCCGGCTGAAGGCCTGTAGACCGGGTGGCTCGAGCGAGGGACTCCGATCCTCCCCGCTGTCGTAGCGTCCCCCACGCCTGGGGTGGTAGCCCCGGCGCACCCTCTCGTCGAGGTGGGCTCGACGGTCGCGGTGATGGTGCTCGTTGCCGAGGCGACCCGGGGCCGCAGGCGCTGTGTTGCGCGTGCGCCCGGTGTAGACCGAGGCTTCCCGCATGAATCGGGAAGTCGCGGCATGAGGTTCCGAGGGGTACCCCTGCCTTCGGGAGGCGGAGCTCTCGGCCCGTCGGACCGCGGCGCCTTCCAGGAGATTCTTGAGCTCTCCCTGGATTCACCGCCCCTCGGTGGTTGATGGCTCCGGCATCGCGCGGAGGAGCATTGCTGCTGCAGCCAGGTTCTGGCCGACCCCACTAGATGCGGGTGGCGGCCTGAACCTGACGTCGTCGGCGATGCGGTGCTGGAAGCCCTGGGGTAGATGATGTATTTCTCCGGCCGGAGGTTGGCCCGCCCATGCCTGCCCGACGTCCCGACGGATTGGCTCAAGCGCTCCTGCTCCCTCGTCGAGCCAGGCCTGCACCCCGCGGATTTGCTCGAGCTGTGGGTCATGGCCCCCGCCTGAACGGGGACCACAGCTAGCTCCCGTGGGATGTCAACACGAGGCACTAGCCTAGGGAGATCACCGTCCTCCGGTATGCCAAGATGGTTGCCTTCGGGGGGACCCCCTAGATCGACGTGGAAGCATTCGCGACTTGGGCCGCAGTCCTCGTCGCCGAGGCTACGGCTACCGTCGGAACAGTCGGAAAGGCAGTAGTCGCATGCGGTCATGAAGTCCTGCATGGCACTGGGGTTGCCAAGTCTAGAGAAATCCCAACAGAAGCTGGGTTCGTCGTCTTCCTCGGACCCAGAGGGCCCGTAGGTCGAGACGCCCGTCAGCCGGTCCCAAGGTGACCGCATACGAAACCCAGAGGGTTTGGACTCGCCTCTACGAGAGCGCCCACCAAAGCGAAGCCGCTAGGCGGGTCGAGGCTGTATCCGAGAGACGTGGGATGGGAATCGATCGGTACCTCTTGGTCGACGGGCGGTGAGGAAGTCACGTCAGGGACTGACTGCACCGTCGTCTCAGGTACGAGGGTGACATCCAGCGAGCCTTTCGCGAGCGCGCTGGCGTCGTCCGTTTGCTCGGAGTTGGCGTGTCGTGGGGAGACGGCGCTCGCCTTCGTCTCAAACGCGAGGTCGATGCCCGACGCGCCCCCCGTTGGGGCGCTGGGGCCGTCGACTCGCTCGACAGTCGACGAGGCGCTGCCTTCCGCTTGGCCTTGGTTGCCCCGCCTCCTCCTCCATTGGCGGGGGAGAGGACGGGGCGAGCTCGAATGTTGTCCTTCCACCACGCGGGGAAGATGTCGTTGATTCCGCCGCCGGCGGGTGGGCTGTCGACCGCCATTGTCGTTGACGCGCGGCGGTGGAAGGAGTATCATGTCGTAGCTGCCGTCGAGAGACATGAACTCAAGACTCCCGAAACGGAGCACCGTCCCGGGTTGTAGAGGTTGCTGGAGACTGCCCATCTAGAGCTTGACGGGAAGCTGTTCGTCAACACGCAGCAGGCCCCTACCTGGCGCGCCAACTGTCGGTGTTTCGAGACCGGGGGGTCCCTAAGACGACGAGTGAATGTCGCCGCGTGCCCCAGCCCAGATGGGTCGACGCGAGGCCGAGCGCGAAGGGGGGAAAGTGAGGCGGCCCGAGACCGGCGTGAGAGAGGTGGAAATCCCGCGGCCTTCGTGTTCGTCCCGCGCCCAGGTCGGGTGCGCTTGTAGTAGGGGGTTACAAGCGTCCACGCGGGAGAGGGAGCGAGCGGCCTCACGCGAGCGCCTATCTCCTCCTCGTCCCCGCGCGGCCAACCCTCTCTAAGAGGGCCCTGGTCCTTCCTTTTATAGGCGTAAGGAGAGGATCCAGGTGTACAATGGGGGGTGCAGCAGAGTGATACGTGTCTAGCGGAGGAGAGCTAGCGCCCTAAGTACATGCCGTTGTGGCAGCCGGAGAGATTTTGGCACCCAGCTGGTGTGATGTCGTGGCCGTCGGAGGAGCGATGGAGCCTGGCGGAGGGACAACTGTCGGGGGCTGTTGAGTCCTTGCTGACGTCCTCTTGCTTCCGTAAGGGGGCTGAGAGCCGCCGTCGTCACAGAGTATGCGAGGCACCATCATTGCCTATTTGGCGGAGCGAGCCAGATGGGACGTCGGTCTTGTCCCCCGTGGCTCGAGTCAGCTCGGGGTAGGGTGATGATGGCGCCTCTGGTCGACGTGGCTGGTCTGCGCCCTAGGTTGGGCGATGTGGAAGCTCCTCCGAAGCCGAGGTCGAGTCTGTCTTCCATGGCCGAGGTCGAGTCCGAGCCCCTGGGTCGGGCGAGGCGGAGTCCGTCGGCTGAGGCCAGGGCGTAGTCCGAGCCCTGGGGTCGGGTGAAGCGGAGTTCGTCGTCTTCTGGGGCTGAGCCCGAGTCCGAGCCCTGGGTCGGGCGGAGCGGAGTTCGTCGTCTTCTGGGGCTGAGCCCGAGTCCGAGCCCTGGGTCGGGCGAAGCGGAGTTCGTCGTCTTCTGGGGCTGAGCCCGAGTCCGAGCCCTGGGTCGGGCGAAGCGGAGTTCGTCGTCTTCTGGGGCTGAGCCCGAGTCCGAGCCCTGGGTCGGGCGGAGCGGAGTTCGTCGTCTTCTGGGGCTGAGCCCGAGTCCGAGCCCTAAGTCGGGCGAAGCGGAGTTCATCGTCTTCTGGGGCTGAGCCCGAGTCCGAGCCCTGGGTCGGGCGAAGCGGAGCTTCCTATGGTGCCTTCGGCCGGGCCTGACTGCCTGTCAGCCTCACTCAGTCAAGTGGCACCGCAGTCGGAGCGGCGCAGGCGGCGCTATCCTTCTGTCAGGCCGGTCAGTGGAGCGGCAAAGTGACGACGGTCACTTTGGCTCTGACAGCTGGGGGCGCGCGTCAGGATAAAGGTGTCAGGCCACCTTTGCATTAAATGCTCCTACGATTTGGTCGGTCGGTGCGGCGATTTGGTCAGGGTTGCTTCTTGGCGAAGACAGGGCCTCGGGCGAGCCGGAAATATATTTGCCGCTGGAGGGGGGCCTCGGGTGAGACGGAAATCCTCCGTGGTCGGCTGCCCTTGTCCGAGGCTAGGCTCGGGCGAGGCGTGATCGAGTCCCTCGAATGGACTGATCCCTGACTTAATCGCACCCATCAGGCCTTTGCAGCTTTATGCTGATGGGGGTTACCAGCTGAGAATTAGGAGCCTTGAGGGTACCCCTAATTATGGTCCCCGACAAATAGGTTGTTGTTCCCTACTGCCAGCTGGGGAATAACCAACCATGAGGTTCTTTTAACTGAGGAGATGGATTGTTTCCACCAGATGGACTGGTGCCAGCTTATTTTCAATGATTTATGCCAAGCTGTCAAGAAGTGGTATACTAGGAGCGTTACAAACATTTATACAACCATTTACGGATGTTCCATCGTCATTCTTGTAAGCATATCCTTTTTTGTCTGTTATATGTAGCCATATTTTTTTATGCAAAATCCATATACACGTAGATTATGCTTTGTTATGTCTCACAATGATTCATGTTATGATTTGTGCAGCTGTATTATTTGGATCATCTTCATGACTCAGCGGCACCTCAGAATAAACGTGGAACACCACGCATCAAATATTTTGATAGGAATATTATTCAAGCACTAACAAGAGCTGACAAGGGCAAGATACGCAAAGGACAAGAACCATTTGGACATTGTTCAGTATTTTTTTATGTGTCTATCATATTTTTTATCTGCATATGATAACTTTCACATACCTTTATGCCAGTTTGTAAGCATATTTATGATGCTTTCTGTGCATTGTCAATTAAACATATGAATCACATTTATCAATTTAATTTGCCTTATATATGGTACATGGATAGAAGCAGTGTCGTTTATATTTACAAATCAAACTCCACTATATATGTGTGTATAAGTTTTACTCCATCTTTCACGCCTTTTTTTAGTTCCGAAGCACCACAGAGACCTGCTACACAGTTGTACCACCTGTTGAAGCACAATTTAAGGCAAGATTCTATTTATATATTTTTTGTCATAGAATTTCAACATAGTATTCAGTGATACGCTATATATTTACTTAATAATTTTCAATTTACAACAACATAAGACCAGGACAAACACTTTTGATGTACCTCGTCCTGACCCATCTGGACAGCACACAATTCACATCGAACTCCCGCTCATCAGGGATTTGATATCAAGCAAGCTGAATCAGCTTCCATCCCGCCACCGCCTGGGTTTCATAGAGAAGTTGTCACATTATGATACGGAGGTTGGTAAGGCATGTTCAGTTATTAAACAGACTCTTCAGCAGATTGTTGAGAAACAATACAATCTATCTGATGTTTTTGGCGAGTTAATTGATGAGGTCCTCCGTGCTGAGTCGGGGGACAATGAAGATGGTTATGATGTGCAGAAAACAACTACAAAATCAGATGATATTCTTCCCCAGACGACAGGTTAGTCAGTTTTATGGTCTTTACGTCAATATAAAAAAGTTATGCAATCATTTGTCGATATCGTTTTGATGCCATTATTTTAAACAATGTTTTTTGTTTACATGATACGTAAAGAAGGATGTACGTGTTCGGCCCCCAAACTGTACCCGATATGTCTACTCCAGCATCCCAGCAGGATACGCAGTTGACAGACACACAGGTACATGAATTACTGTTAAGGCAACAACATATTCGTGTACTATTAGAAAGTTGCCCCGATGAAGCTGATATTGATCCACTGGTTCATACAAATATAACGAAACAGAACAAAACACCTACAACCCCAGTGGTAATGTTTTTTTATTACTTGTATTTTTCATTGAAGGGTTGTATTAATTGTTTTCTTTAAATAGCATATAACCATTACAATTTTTTCAGGGTAAACATGGTGACGGTGGCAAGAACATGCCGACCAACACAAACGTCACTCCTAAATCAACACCACATACGAATCTTCCGCGCCGATATTTGATGCGACGCCGCAATTAAAGGTATGAGTACACCGCCTTGTTGTTTTTCTATATTATTAGTAGTAGTTTACTAAACTTCTAATCCATTTATACCATAATTGTTAGTCTACTGGCGGCGTCCAACAAGCGGCAGAAACAGATCTCCTCGACAGTGGTCCATGCTTTGATCAGACTCCATCTGAACATGTCAGCTCAGTAATTTTCATTTTCATTATAGTTGTCAAAACTGTTCACAGATTTTGTACAGTCATGCTTCACAGTCTGACTAGTTTATGCATTACACAATGCAGTGTTATGCATATTT
The DNA here is from genome assembly GCA_029449295.1 of Zea luxurians. Classification (NCBI taxonomy): domain Eukaryota; kingdom Viridiplantae; phylum Streptophyta; class Magnoliopsida; order Poales; family Poaceae; genus Zea; species Zea luxurians. The sequence continues at coordinate 99,333,802 of JAOPSE010000014.1, read as the reverse complement.
GCACATACATGTATGCTAAGTAGATGTACATTCAGTTTGCTACATAACTGTTAATTGCTTATGATAAATTCCACATACGTTTATGCCAGTTTGCAAGCATATTTATGACACTTGATTTGGATCAGTAATGTCAGCTCAGTAATTTTATGCCAGTTTATGACACTTGATTCCACATACGTTTATGCTAGTTTATGTCAGCTCAGTAATTTTCATTTTCATTATAGTTGTCAAAACTGTTCACAGATTTTTATATATATCTTCATATATATATTTAGGTTTCTGTTGAAACCGATCCAGCTACAAACACTCCTCGGGTTGACCAGGCTTCACTTGATTCGGAGATGCAAACTGTGTTAGCTCTACGCGAATATTTGTGTGGTACGCAATCTGACACCAGCAGGTATGAAGTACAGACAAAATCAAAATCTGTTTATATGCTGGTAGTTTTACGCGACCTCTCTAATTGTTATAAAAAATTCCCCAGGACCATAATAGATTATGGTGAATATTCAGCGACATGTTCTGATATATATGACTCTTTTGCCGATGGGAAGTGTCTCGACAATGTGTTCATGCAGTGTTTCATCCAATGTGTTGATGTTGATGCAAAAAATCAGCAGACTTCTATGAGTTCGAACAGATTAATTCTTGATGTTAATGTTGGGGTAAATTATCGTAACATACATACACCATATTCATATACACATTGGATGAACCCAAGTATACTGACTCCATTTATATCGTTTATTGCAGTCACTACTCAACTTTGAGGAACAAGAACGACAGAGTCGGAACCCTCAACCTTTTGATGAATCTGTACTCCACACATTTCTAGACAATTCATTGCCCGAGACAGATGAATTGGATAAATGCAAAGCGGTAAAAATCGTATTTCATAATACAAACATAATTTATTTTAAATGGAACATATCACATTGTTATGCTTTTGTAATTTACACTGCTCATTTTATGCTTTTTTTACACGGTCAGATCATGGTTCCCATGTAAGCAGGGGGCATTGGACATTGCATGTTGTCAATACAGTCAAGAAGTGCATTCATATTTTAGATTTCAATCCATATGGGGCAACACTTGGTGGTACTACATGGAAGGACTATCATTTTGCACATTTGGGCTTAGGTGGCAGAAAGTTACCATGGGCTAAGGTTATTATGAGTAGATTAAACAAAGCAATACAACATGTACGGCCCAGGACATGCTTTCCAAAATTTGGCAACTTCGCAATTGACTTGTGCCCAAATTGTCCTAACATGGCAGCAGGATCCAATGACTGTGGGTTTTATGTTATGTGTTACATTCTCTTTTATGAATGCGACGAAGGATCTCTGCGGTCAGACATAGAAGCAGTATGTACAAATTTACCAGTTAATTCTATAGTTGGCACAAGGCAACATATGGTACACATGTATAACTAACACAATTTTATTGTCTTGCAGGGCAACACTAGTGAGATACGGTCTCTTGCGCTGCATTATATCACATTCCATCCGAAGAACAAAGCATTATCGCTGCTTGAAGACATCCAAAGATTCAAGGTCTAATGGACGTAGTTTACTTTAGACATGTAATATATTTTGTATACAATGGTTCCCTAAACTACAGATCAGTCATGTGTGTATAATATGGGCAAAGACGGTAGACGTTTCTTATGTTATGTCAATGACAACTTTGGGGATCAGCAAATGTCTAAACTGGAATATTGTACCAAATGTGTTTGATCGTCATGTGTGTTTCTTGCATTTGATTCTGCCAATTTCCTGTACAATTTTATGCTGTCAACAACCTCGGATTATGCTTGTTTTGTCCCAAGTTTATGATATACTTATTGTCGATGTTATGCATGTTTGCCCATACATTTATGATACAATTATCACCGTTCTATGCCCATACATTATTCTTGTTTTGTCTCAAGTGTATGATACAATTATCACTGTTATATACTGGAAACATCTCTTTTTTTGTACAGTCATGCTTCACAGTCTGACCAGTTTATGCATTACACAACGCAGTGTTATGCATATTTGCACATACATGTATGCTAAGTAGATGTACATTCAGTTTGCTACATAACTGTTAATTGCTTATGATAAATTCCACATACGTTTATGCCAGTTTGCAAGCATATTTATGACACTTTCTGGACATTGTCAATTAAACATAGGAATCACATTTTGTCGGTGTTTTGGGTCCGACCGCGCACCCGGGGTTACCCCTCAAGGTGCTTTTTGGAGTAGGACGGTGTTACCGACTGTAGCTCGATGGTTCGTGCTGAAGCACGAGAGACAGTGGACAGTTTTATACAGGTTCGGGCCGCTTGGAGATGCGTAACACCCTACGTCCTGGTGTGAGTACTTTATGTGGTAGGTTACAAGGGGGTTCTCTAGTGTTGGAAACGTAGAGAGCCTGGTGGATGGCTAAGTAATGAGATCGATCCCTTTGAAGGGGTGCCCCCCAGGCCTTATATATTCGACCGTGGGGTATTACATGTGGATATGATAACGACGTGAGCCTAAGTAATAATGAACTGAATGAGTCTATCTTCCTATAATTCAGCCGACCCATCCTCGCTCGGTTCCGATGTGCGGGGCTCCCGCCCGGGAAGGTCGGGTCACTGTTGTGATCACTGCTTGAATTCGTCGGGTCGTCTGGACTTGCGTCGATCTGATCTTGTGTCGTTCCACTTTATTGGACGTTCCTCCCCAGGCCCACGAAGAGATGACCTTGCGGATTATTGGGCCCATGGGCCCCTCGCGAGGTATCTTGTCCTTCTGGTGGACCCGGGGGATATCCGTCCCCCACAAGCCCCCGATCTTTGGGTTGATTTTGCCATAACCGGCCCAAAGATCTCAGGTCCAGCTTGCAGTCTTTGACTTTAACAAGAAATGCCTTGGAAATAAGCCAGCCGGGCCACTACTTCTGAACTCTGAGTGATCCGGTAAAAACGATTTTTTACTGTCTTCTTCTGCTATTATTCCTCGATATTTGGTGTTCTGTCTCAGGTTCATGCTTCAGAGGTCAGCATTTTGTACTGTAGAACTTTGAAATTCATTGGGTGCACCGAAGGTGCACCCAATGGGTGTAGCCCCCGAGCTTCGAGTGGATTTTTGCAGATAATCCACTCGAAGGTCTTCATTTCAAGTCTTCTCCGAAATCACTTTTATCTTCCACTTGTGTTTTTTCAGGGGTCAGCCTTGTCTTAGTTTCACCTTATGCTTTAGAGGTTAGCATTCTGCCTCTCGGGGAAGATGATTCATTGGGTGACCCAATGGGTGTAGCCCCCGAGCTTTGAGTGGATTTTTGAAAATAATCCGCTCGAAGGTCTTCATCTCATGCTGTCTTTTTTTCTTTAGAAATCACCCTTTCCTTTTGTCGAATGCTTTAGAGATCAGCATTATATCATCAACATTATACTTTAGAGATCAGCATTCGTTTTTGTTTTCAAAGTTGAGCACGAGATCTGTCCATATCTTGCTGGGTCTTGCAATTTATTTGATCTGCGACTGATTGGACGTTCGATAGATGGCCTTTGGCTAGTCTTCATATCACTTCGTGCTTCAATGCTTCTGTCGATTAGACTTGTACCTCATCGGCTATATTTGGCTTTCCTTTGATCCTTGCTGATATCTTCCTTCTATCTTGAAGTATTCATTGCATATACTGTACGGATGTGACTGCTTTGGAAAATCTATTGAAAATTCCTGGACGTCCCCCCCCAATGGGTGTAGGCAAGGGACGGCTTGGTACGTTGAGTGTTTAGCAAACTGCTTCTGAGTAGTAACTTGATGTGACCGCGGGTGTAATCATATCGCCCGAGCAGTTGACTGGAGCCCCAATGGGTGTCGTGTTACGTGAAACGGCGTCAGCCGCCTGACGTGTCTCCAGACGGTTTGAATTGCATATTGAATTTTTGCGACTGTTCGGTGGCCGTGGTAGGAGGTGAGCAGTTGTCTTCTTCTTCTATAAATAGTATTCTTGCTTCTCCGGTATTTTCACATCTCTTACTGCTGCTTGTTGTTTGCTCTCTTCTCCTTCCTTCTCCTCCACCATAGGCAAGAGCAAGAAGGGTAGTAGTTTTTCGCATCACTCCGGCGACAAGCGCAAGCGTGAGCCGACTCCTCCCTCGGAGGACTTCGGCGACTAGGAGTTCTCGGAGGAGGAGTTCTCCTCCGAGTCCGAGGGCTCTCCGGTTCATGCCTCTCCCCCGGCGTCGTCTAATGACTCAGACGACTCCCAGGGGATCGCCGCGGAGGTATGGACCTACATTCGGGCCGTCGAGCGCGCCGGGCTCGAGGGCTCGGATGAGTCGGAGTACTCCTCGGACGAGGAGAACTCCTCAGACTCGTCCGAGGAGGGCGGCGGCGGCGATGGCGGTGACGGCGACGACGACGGAGGAGATGGTGACGGCGGCGGCGGCGACGGCAAGGGCGGTGACGGCAGCGGCGAAGGTGGCAGCGGCGACGGCGGCGACGGCGGCGACAGCAGCAGCGGGGGCAGCAACAAGGCCAGTGGCTAGACGCCACTGGTTTTAGACGTTAGTATAGGTTAGTAGTAGATGTAGTATTAGTGAAATAATGTAGTAGTAGTTAGTAGTATAGTGTAGCGAAATGTAATGTAGTAGTAGGGAGGTCATCAGCTCATAATGAGTTGATTTGTAAGTTCAGTAATGCTTCCCCTTTAATGGAGAATGATTTCGCCCCAATTCTGTGTGCATCATTTTGCCTTCTGGTCAGTCGTCGATCGTTTTAATGCTTACTGCCGATGATGTTTCTGACTGTAACGCTTGAGTAGCGACTTGGAATCATCGAATCACGCTTCAGACTGCCTTATTCGCGATGTCAGCGCTTTGGTGGTAGCGGCCGAGTCTTTTGGAGTCACGTTGTTGCTTTAGGAATGATGGCCGAGTTTTTATTGGCGATGTCGGCGCCTTTAGAAGTGATAGTCGAGCTATAACGGGTCACATCGGTGTTTTAGAGATAACGATCGAGCGGTTACTGGTGATGTCGGTGTTTTAGAGGTAACAGCCGAGTCCTTTGGAGCCACGTCACCGCTTTAGGGATAACAGCCGAGTGACTACTGGCGAGGTTGGTGTTTTTAGAAGTAATAGCCGAGTGATAACAGGCCACGTCGGACGCTTTGGAAATAGTGGCCGAGTGAAGTCTGGTAACACCAGCGTTTTTAGAAATAACAGCTGAGTTAAATTGGGCTGCGTCGACCGTTTTGGAAATAACGGCCGAGTGATGACATGACATGACAGCGTTTTAGAAATAACGGTTGGGTGGTGACGTGGCACGCCAGCGTTTTAGAAATAACGGCTGGGTGATGACTGGGCGCTTTTTAGAACTGGCGTCTGGCCCGGGAAAACCCCATATGTACTGCACTGTCGCACGCCTCTGCATTCTGTGCCCTAGTTCTACTTTTCTGCATCCAGGCCTTCTCTACTTTCTTGCAATATTGCCTCTGCTCCGCTTGGCAGCAAGGTTGAGATGGCGCCCAAGCGGAAAGCTCAGAGTTCGTCCGTCGCAGTCATTCCTCCTATCGATCCTAACAGTCAGTTGCCCTTCGCGGGTAACCACATGTTTGTTGTCTCTGAATCCGACCTTCTCCATCTCGTATCCATCAGAGTTCTTCCTCCGAAGGAACTCTGCTCTTGGCGGATCTGCCGCGGGGTCACTGTTCCGACAGAAGACACCCATGAATCCGTTATTTACGTTCCTTTTCTCATCTGCGACCTTGCTCTTCCCATTTCCCCTTTCTTTTGTGGTCTCCTTGATTTCTATCACTTGAATCTGACCCATCTGAATCCCAACTCCATTCTGCAAGTTTCCATTTTTGTTCATTTGTGCGAAGCTTTCCTTGGTATTCTGCCACACTTCGGCCTATGGAAGTACTTGTATCACTGTCGGCCTGGGATGGCCGGAGGGCAGCACCAGCTTGTGGGGGGCGCGAGTTTGGAGATGCGTCGTGGGAGGAAGACCGACTACCTCGACATCCCACTCAAGGACAACATCAAAGGATGGCGCCTGGAATGGTTTATCGTGGAGAATCACGGGAATTCCCTCCCCCCACGGTCAAGGAGACAGCCAGATGTTCGCACTCCGAGCTGGACCGAATCCCCCACAGATCTGGAGGTGGCTGAGGCAGGGGCTTTGCTTGCTGAGGTTGGGTTGTTGAAAGAGAGGGGTCTGACTGCAGAAGCTGTGGTCGCCGATTTCATTTTCAAGAACATTCAACCACTAAAAGACATGGCATACCCAGCTTATTTGTATCGAGGTCTCGCTGATTCAACCCGGGTTACCAATAGAAGAATTCCTGTTGTGGATTTGGTGAGCCGGCTCGAGATGATACTCAGAGGCAAGGTGCCGAACATCGACGCTCCTGTTGCATACTCAGCCTAGAATCTTCCTCCTTCCAAGGCCTTTACCAGTTTTGTGTCAAATCCTCCTGCTGGTGATAGCGGTTTGGGCCTCAGAGTGCGACCCTCTCCCGAAGAGGTTAGTGCTTTGGTTGCCTCACTTGGTGAAATCCCTGACGATGAGAGGCAGGTTCATTTCAAGGTACCTTTGAATCCAAGTGATGCAGAGATAAGTGCCATGCTAGATATGTTGGTTGAAGATTCGTCTGATGCAGCCCCTGCTGAAACACTGGCCGTGGCGCCCATCCCAGAGGCTGACAAAGCTTTGGATATTCAGAGGTCTGATAGTGTTTGCCCGAAGCGTCCTCGCCGAGCCAATCAACCAACTTCTCCTGCTGAGGGGAAGAAAAAGAAAAAGAGACGTCTTCGCCGAGTGTCATGCTTGGATCAGGATGCCAGTCCTTCTGCTCCTGCTGCTGAGGAAGTGCCAGTGCCGGTTTTTGCTGAAGCTGACCCCAATGGGTGTGACCCGACTGATGTTGAACCCAATGGGTGTGACCTAGATTACGCTAATCCCAATGGGTGTAATCCAGCCAAAGCTGACCCCAATCGGTGTACCGTCCGCATTGTTGATGAAGATGAGGAAGAGGAGGATGAAATCCCTCTAATTCGGAAGAACAGCCGGCGCTACATAGCTAGCGGGGAAAGTAGTGGTGTTCCTTCTCCAGCTTTGTCTGCCCTCATTGGTCTGCAAGAATTGTCTCTGGCAAACTTTGATCAGACTCTTGAAGACATGGTCCCAGAAGATTTGTTGTCAGAGCCGGCAGATGGTGGAATGATGGAAGTTTGTGCTGATGTGCCTAATGTCGGGTTGGAGTTATCCCGAGCGGCGTCCCGCGCCTCATCGACCTTGGAGTGCGGTCTTAAGGGTGAGGAGGCTGGACTGGATTGCACTGCTCCCATGGAAGTGGTTGAAGGTCCTTCAGCCTTAGAGGTGGCTGTTACAGAGGGCTCGACCCTCAAGGATGGCGCTAACGCTTACCCAGCCCCCGAGGGTGTTGCCGGAGATGATCCGGCTCGGATGGGTAGCGCGAGCTATGACCCAGCCCTCGAGGGTGTCCGAGTTGGTTCTCCCTCTCACACTTCCATGGATGTTCATGTAGGATCTTCTCCTCTGCATTCTGGTTGTATGGTAGCAGCACGAGCTTCGAGTCAGGAAGTCGCCTTAGAGGCCGGCGCTCCTGATGACAGAGTTTTGACTTCTGCTGATGACACTGACTTGGTTCCCACTGGTGCATTGCGGGTTGTTCCGGTTGGTGATCCTTCATCGAGCCATCAATTGACTTCCCACGACTTGGGAGTTCCTTCGTTCTTCTCCAACCTCCAGGTAATTTGGTCTCTTCTAGTCTGACTTTACCCCAGGTAGACTACTGTTCTTATACTCATCTGTTTTTAATGTCAGGCATTGGTTGACGAGATGGCTGGTCAGATGAGGTTGCAGGGTGCCTCTGTCCTAGAAGGAGCTTTGTCTCTGATGCATTGGAATCCGGTGCTGCTTCAGCGGCGGGTATCTGATTTGGAGATGGCAAATGCTGGTTAGTGTCTTTTGTTTCTTCTTTGGCTACTTGACTAATCTGCTTTTTAGCTGAACACCCTTGCTTGACTGTTTCTTGACAGATATGGCCCGGCGGTACTCTGATCTTGAAGAGAAGTATTCTCAAGGTCAGGCTGAACTGGCCCAGGTTTCTGCTTTTCTGAATGATGCTAACACGCCGAACTCCACTCTCAATGCTCAGCTTAATTCTGAAAAGGTGGCCACTGAATTAAACTTTCACTTGCCCTTATCTGCTATGTTCTTAGTGCTTGCTTGACATTAGAGAAACTGATTCTTATCTGCAGGAGGAAAAACGTGCTCTTGCCACTTCTCGCGACAACCTGGACAAGTTATACCGCGACGCCAACAACTCGTTGACCATCTTGGAGAGGAGCCATCGTTTCACCATGGAAGACTTGGATAACCATCGTTATAAGCTGCAAGAGTCCCTGGATGATATGATTCCCTCAGGCAATTGGTGTCGAACAAGGATACTGTCATCAAGGATCTGCGTGCTTCCAAGAAATCAGTCGTCCAAAAGCTAGAAGCCGCTCGGTTGGCTGTCAAGGCTACTGAGGATACTTCTGCTACTCTGAGGGCCCAGTGCGACAGATCTATGGACAAAGCCATTCGAGCGGGGCGGATCCTGATGAGAAGACCCGGCGTGGTTGTTCCTGACGACATAGTGGCAGACGCGAATGCCGCTCCTGATTCCTCGAGTCGTCCCTCTTCGTCGGTTGCTCCTGAGAAGAACATTACCAAATAGAAAACACTGAATGCTTTGAATATGTGGTTAGTGTGCTCGGATATTTCGTTAGAGAACACTTTTTAGTACTGAATGCCATTATTGTTTTCCCGTTGTTAGAATTCAACAGTATCTACAATCGTAGAAGTAAATGCAGTATGATGGTTTTGAAATTTCTTCATGGGGCATAGAGGTCGTCCTAAGATGAGTAATCGCAAACGTACTGAGTGTGCCGTGCCAATTTAAGTCGTTACCAACTTAAACCGATCGCTCCATTAGTAGGGTATAGTGATCACCCCGAGTCAAGTAAGCGTGAGCATGTCGCACCACCTTAAGCCGTTGTCGACTTAAGTCGATTGCTCCGTTAGTAGGGTATAGTGATCACCCCGAGTCAAGTAAGTGTGAGCATGTCGCACCGCCTTAAGCCGTTGCCGACTTAAGCCGATTGCTCCGTTAGTAGGGTATAGTGGTCACCCCGAGTTAAGTAAGCGTGAGCATGTCGCACCGCCTTAAGTCATTGCCGACTTAAGCCGATTGCTCCGGTAGTAGGGTATAGTGGTCACCCTGAGTTAAGTAAGCGTGAGCATGTCGCACCGCCTTAAGCCACTGCCGACTTAAGCCGATTGCTCCGTTAGTAGGGTATAGTGGTCACCCCGAGTTAAGTAAGCGTGAGCATGTCGCACCGCCTTAAGCCATTGCCGACTTAAGCCGATTGCTCCATTAGTAGGGTATAGTGGTCACCCCGAGTTAAGTAAGTATGCAGATTGACAGTGAACAATTTGAGTGCCTTTGAAGTCTTTTCATTGATAATATATTTCCTAGTTTACAGAATACACTGTCGTCCCAATAGCTTTTGAGATATAGCTAGGGGTAAAACTTCCTGAGATGTTCTATGTTCCATGAGTTCCCAATTTCTGTGCCATCCATTTGAGTGAGACGATATGATCCAGGCCGAGTGACTTCTGCTACTATGAATGGTCCTTCCCATAGTGGTGACAGTTTATGCCGCCCTTCTCCTGTAAGAATTCGCCGGAGGACGAGGTCTCCCACTGCGAAGGATCGATGTCGTATGGCCTTGTCATGATAACGCCTCAGAGTTTGCTGATACCGTGCTGACTGAATCACTGTGTTCAATCGTTCTTCTTCTAGTATATCAATATCCTCTAGTCTGGTAGCCTCAGCTTCTGCTATGTTTTCAAAGATCAACCTTGGTGCCCCAAACTTGAGATCAGCGGGTAGCACTGCCTCCGAACCATAGACCATAAAGAAAGGTGTGTTCCCATGCAGAGCTCGACTAGGTTGAGTTCTCAGGCTCCAAACAACATATGGCAGCTCTCTGATCCACTTTCCTGCGAACTTTTCATTCTTGTCGAAGACTTTCTTTCTAAGCGCCTCCAGTATCATCCTGTTGGATCTTTCTACCTGCCTGTTGGCTCTTGGGTGCGCCACCGAGGCATATTTGATCTGAATGCTCTTTTGCTCGCAGAAATCGAAGAACTCTGAACTTGTGAAGTTGGATCCCAGGTCGGTTATGATGTTGTTCGGTATTCCAAACCTGAATATTATGTCTTGTATGAATTCCACTGCCTTAGCTGAAGTTAGAGAAGCAATGGGTTTGAACTCTATCCATTTAGTAAATTTGTCGATAGCAACCAGTACATGAGTGTATCCTCCTTGAGCTTTCTTGAAAGGTCCAATCATATCCAGTCCCCAGCATGCGAACGACCAGGTTACAGGTATGGTTTGCAGTTGCTGTGCTGGTAGATGCTGCTGTTTTGACAAGTACCGGCAGGCTTCGCACCTCTGGACTAACTTGGCTGCATCATTCTTTGCTGTTGGCCAGTAGAAACCCGACCGGAAGACCTTCCCAACCAGGGTTCTAGATGCTGCATGTATTCCACATTGTCCAGCATGGACCTCTTCTAGCAGCTGCTTCCTTGTATCTGAGAGAATGCATTTCATGAGGACTCCTGATGCGCCCCTTCTGTATAGCGCTTCCCCAATGAGAGTATAATGAGCTGACCGCCTTGCAATTCTTTCTACTGCATTTTTTTCATCTGGTTCTTCCTCATTTTTTATGTACCTGATGATCGACTCCCTCCAGTCATCAGAATTTGACTCTGGTTGGCTCAGAGTATTGCATTCATCTACCCGATCCAGTGAAATGCTCGGGTGCAGTATTTCTTGAACAAAGACTCCAGGTGGGACCTAAGTCCGACTGGATCCTAGCTTGGATAATATATCAACTGTCGTGTTTCGATCTCTCTCCACATGATGAAATTCCAGACCTTCAAATTTGTCTTCTAATTTTCGGACAGCAGTGCAATATTTTCCCATGGAATCATTCGAGCAATCCCAATCTTTGTTTATCTGACTTATGACCACCAGTGAATCTCCATATATCATCAGTCTCTTGATGCCCAATGATATGGTAATGTTCAGTCCATGAATCAGAGCTTCGTATTCTGCTGCATTGTTGGATGCTGGAAATAACAATTGAAGAGCATACTTGAGTTGTTCACCTCCCGGTGCAATAAAGAGGATCTCTGGTCCTTGCAGCTTCAGCGAGCCATCAAAATACATTCGCCATACTTCTGCAGTTTCCGGGTTATCCGGCACCTGTTGCTCGGTCCACTCTGATACGAAGTCAACCAGTGCTTGAGTTTTGATGGCAGTGCGAGGTCGAAATTCGATGTCATGAGATCCCAGTTCACAGGCCCACTTGGCTATTCTTCCGAGGGCTTCTTTATTGTGGAGAATATCCCCTATCGGAAATCCAGTGACTACTATGACTTTGTGGTCATCGAAGTAGTGACGGAGCTTGCGTGCAGTTAGAAGTACTGCATATAATAGCTTCTGAACTTGAGGGTATTTCTTCTTCGAGGGTCCCAGAACTTCACTGATGAAATAGACAGGATGTTGTACTGGGTATGCATGTCCCTCTTCTGCTCACTCGACTACCAACACGGTGCTCACCACGTTAGTCGTGCAAGAGATGTATAATAGCAGATCTTCAGCCGGTTGAGTCGACGTGGCTCGGCGCGGCGGTTTTAGCACTGGTGGTGTTGTCAAGAATTTTTTTCAGCGCCTCTAGAGCTTCTTGTGCTTCTGAAGTCCACTGGAATTTGTCTACCTTCTTGAGCAACTTATAGAATGGTAAGCCTTTTTCTCCCAGCCTTGATATGAATCTGCTCAGAGCTGCCATACATCCGGTGAGTCTTTGTACTTACTTCTGTGATCGTGGTGCTTCCATCCTCATGATAGCCTCGATCTTTTCTGGATTGGCTTAAATTCCCCAGTGACTGACAATAAACCCGAGCAACTTTCCTGTTGGTACTCCAAAGACACATTTTTCGGGATTAAGCTTCCATCTGTATCGTCGTAGACTGTTGAAGACCAGTTGTAAATCTTCAATGGAATTTTCTGAATTCTCTGTCTTGATCACCACATCATACACATAAGCTTCCACACGCTTGCCCCAGTGGTCGGCTAAGCATGTCTGAATAGCCCTCTGATAAGTCGCTCCAGCGTTTTTGAGGCCGAACGGCATGGAGGTATAGCAGAAGGCTTCGAACGGGGTGATGAATGCTGTTTTTCCTCGTCTTCTTTTGCCAAGCTAATCTGATGATACCCAGAGTAGCAATCCAAGAAAGACAACACAGAACATCCAGCGGTTGAGTCCACCACCTGGTCTATTCTAGGAAGTCTGAAGGGATCCTTCGAACAGTGTTTGTTAAGATCCATATAGTCGACGCACATGCGCCAATCCACTTTATACTGTTTGAGTACAAGAACATGGTTGGCTAACCACTCAGGATGTAACACCTCTCTAATGAATCCGGTCGTGACCAAGCGAGCCAGCTCAGCACGGATGGCTTCTCTCTTGTCGGGCGTGAAGCGACGTAATTTTTGTCGTATCGGCCTCGCCTGAGGGTAGACCTTCAATTTGTGCTCGGCCAGTTCTCTCGGGACTCCCGTCATATCCGCATGTTGCCATGCGAATACATCTCGGTTATCTTGCAAAAACTGGACGAGCACACCTTCCTATTTGTCATCCAGGCTGGAGCTGATGATAGCTGTCTTGCGTTCGTCGGCGAACCCGAGGTTGATTCTCTTGGTTTCTTCAGTCGGCTGCATAGAGGTCACGGCTTGAGCTTCATTCGCGGGTACCGCGAGGTCTTCCTCAGGCTTTGAGTTCGCCTGCGCAGAAGAAGTCGCTGATGGTTTGGTGGTGAGGGCCGCCTGAATGGCCACTCGGAAACATTCTGCGGCGCCTTGGAAGTCAGCGCGCACAGTTATGATCCCTTGTGGTCCTGGCATCTTCAATATCATGTATGTATAATGTGGAATGGCCATGAATTTCGCCAATCCAGGCCTCCCGATGATGGCGTTGTATCCGCAGTCGAAGTTTGTCACCTCGAACCTCAGGAACTCGGTTCTGTAGTTCTTCGGAGTTCCGAAGGTGACCGGCATGTAGATGTGGCCCAGCGGATATTCTCCTTCAGTCGGCATAATACCGAAGAAGGGTGTGTCCGACTCGTGGAGCTCTTTGAGGGGAACTCCCAAGCCTTGGAGCATCCGGGGGAAGGTGAGGTTGATGCTGCTTCCCCCGTCCACTAATACCTTCTTTACCCTGCTCTCTCGGATCACCGGATCGACGAGGAGCGGGTACTTTCCTGGGTGGTCGAAATTGAGCCACTGATCTGCCCGGGTGAAGGTGATCGGGTGCTCAGACCATCGGTACGGGGCGGGAGGACCGGTAGCCGCCACTAGTATCTGACGATCATTGAGCTTTTGTTGTCTCTTGCTTTCTTGTGACCCGTGTCCGCCGAAGATGACGTTGACTCGCGCGGGAAGACTCCACCTCCTCCCTCCTCCTTGCTCCTGCTGCTGGGGCTGTCGCGGTTCTCCTGGTCCTCCTCGCGACGGGGGAGGAGGTAGAGGTTGGAAGGGTCGACCGTTCCCCACGGAATGCTTGAAGTCTCTGCAGTTCCGGAGGGTGTGGCGCATGTCCTTGTGGTACGGGCACTGGGCGTCGAGGATGTCGTCCAGCGTGCGTTCGCCTTCGCGAGGTCCTCCTCGGGCACGAGAGGCGGGCGGTCCGGCGGCGTGGACCTCTTCACGAGGCCTCTTCTCCCAGCGTTTGTCGGGTTGCTGGTTCGTGTCGCGTCGCGGTGCTGTCGGTGCAGGCTTTGCTCCTCCGATGAGGTCTAGAGCTCGTTCATCGACGGTGATGTAGAGGTCGGCTTCCCGGAATAGCTGCTCCGAAGTGGTCGGCGCCTTCTGTAGTATGGCTCGGACGAAGGCCGAGTCATTAGATCCTCGGTAGAAGTCCTCGATCACCGCTGCTTCCGCGACCTCGCGGATACGATTTCTCATGGTCTAGAATCTTTTGAGGTACGACCGGAGAGTTTCGTCCCCCCGGCGCTTGATGGATTTGAGGTCCCATGGTTGCGCCGGTTTGTCGGAGAGAGGTTGGAAGTTGGCGGTGAAGCGCCGATAGAAGTCGCTCTAGTCGTCGATGCAGTGTCGGGGTAGGTGTCGCAGCCATTGCAGCGCGTCTTGCCCAAGGACGATAGGCAAGTACGCGGTCATCACATCCTCGGTTGCCCCAGCGGTTCAGGCAGCGGTGGTGTAGACGGCCAGCCAGCATCCCGGATCCTGCTTAGGTTCATATTTGTCGACGTTGGAGACCTTGAAGTTAGGGGGCCATTGAATGGCCCTAAGGCGTGGAGTAAGAGCCGATACTCCACAGCTATCTTCTTGTCGTCGGTGATGATGTCTTTCCCGGGGAGGGGAGTGGTTGTCGTGGTGCCTCGACCGTCCCCAGGTGGTGCCACCAGTTGAAGTCGTGGCCGACTCGGTCCTGGTAGCCTGACTCCATGCTAGGATGCCGTGATCCCGGTCGTACTCTTCCCGACGACGGATCTCGTTCTCGTGTCGTCGTTCACGCGAAGCGTTGATGGAGCTCCATGCATCCCGCCGACTGTTGATGGCGTGTCGTAGATCGTTCGGCGGATGAGCGAGGGGTAGAAGATGGTTGGCTGCTTGAGTGAACAGTCGTCGATAGCCCTTGGCGTCGGGAGTCCGGGGGAGGCCATCAGCTATCCGAGCCAACACTCCACCGACTTCACTCGGCGTGTTCATGGCTCGGGCGAAGTCGGGGTTCAAGTTGCGTCCGAAGAGTGGATTTTCTCGACGTTGTCTCGTTTCCTTCTCAGCCTGTTCTTGAGCCTGCCGACAATCACGTCGTCGAGAGATCCTTCTTTCTCTGAGGACCCATTCTTCTGGAGTTTCTCCCACTTCTGAGACCTCGTCTTGCAATACAGGCTGTGTCGGATCCCGTTCTCCGGCCTCGTGATGTCGCCGAATATTTCGGCGTCGGTTCCTCCGCCGGCGAGACTCCCGATGATGAGGTTCTTCTCCTGGTGCAGTTGGTTCATCGTCAGAGATAGGATTCGATTCCACTCTTCCCCTGATGAAGAGGACGTCGGGGTAGAATGGAGCAGCTGTCGCGACGATCTTCTTTCTGCCCTCCTTTGAGGATAGAGGCACAGAGAGAGCAGCTTGACGATCCTTTGCCTCATTCGCTTCCTTTTTCCTTGTGATCCGTGTCCATTTTTCTGTCGGAGAGGTGGACAGCGGAGTTCTCCGGGTTGACGGACCCTCGGCTCCTGGTTGGCTGAAGGTGACCTTTTCTCGGAGCACTGGAGGTTGCGCTTTTTCCTGTTTTGCGCCAATTTTCTCGGAGATCTTTGAGGAAGACTTTCTCTCTGGTAGATCCGCGATGCGATGCAGAGTTCCCTCCTCATCCGCTACAGATGAGATAGTTCCAAAGCAGAACATGGACCCGGGGCGGAGGATGATCTTGTGCTGGAAGATGACGGCCATTGAGCTAGCTTGGATCGATGACACACCCCCTACCTGGCGCGCCAGCTGTCGGTGTTTTGGGTCCGACCGCGCACCCGGGGTTACCCCTCAAGGTGCTTTTTGGAGTAGGACAGTGTTACCGACTGTAGCTCGATGGTTCGTGCTGATGCACGAGAGACAGTGGACAGTTTTATACAGGTTCGGGCCGCTTGGAGATGTGTAACAACCTACGTCCTGGTGTGAGTACTTTATGTGGTAGGTTACAAGGGGGTTCTCTAGTGTTGGAAACGTAGAGAGCCTGGTGGATGGCTAAGTAATGAGCTCGATCCCTTTGAAGGGGTGCCCCCCAGGCCTTATATATTCAACCGTGGGGTATTACATGTGGATAAGATAACGACGTGAGCCTAAGTAATAGTGAACTGAATGAGTCTATCTTCCTATAATTCAGTCGACCCATCCTCGCTCGGTTCCGATGTGCGGGGCTCCCGCGCGGGAAGGTCAGGTCACTGTTGTGATCACTGCTCGAATTCGTCGGGTCGTCTGGGCTTGCGCCGATCTGATCTTGTGTCGTTCCACTTTATTGAACGTTCCTCCCTAGGCCCATGAAGGGATGACCTTGCGGATTATTGGGCCCATGGGCCCCTCGCGAGGTATCTTGTCCTTCTGGTGGACCCAGGGGATATCCGTCCCCCACACATTTACATCCAGAATATAATTTTATCATAAATCTTATGGTATTCTACTCTCTACCATATGAATCATCATCTCCGACATCCACCGTTCGTTTTTTCGACATTGATGTCTCATTCCAGTGTGGTGCTGCAGCTATGATTTTGTTCCTTGAACCAGGAGGCCGTCCTCGCTTACGTCCAGATAGGTTAGCCAATCGAACCCTATTATCCTCCACAGTTAAACACATACGGCTGTTGTGACCATCAGCTATGCCACATTTCTGGCACTTCCTGCTCATCTTCTTAGCTCCTTTCGCACCCAATTTAAGAACTTGTTGCTCACTACTTTTGATTGTTCTTCCCTTAGGCTTGGCCTTACCTGGTCTTGCTAAGTTTACACCTTCCATATGAAACTCCAGTTTCTACAAATCAAAGATATTAAGTCAGTTTTTATATTCACGTATTTCATCAAATATTGTAGCAATGTTATTACCTTTCTAGCTTCCACATCCGTAGCACTACTATCAACCAGCCGAATATCAGTGTTATGTTCCAATGTTAATATCGGCATATTACATTGATCATCCTTAGTATTGCATTCATTTGTATTAGACCCCATTAAAATTTCCTGTGAAATAACGCAAACTCCAGTGAAGACACAAATTTTATAGAGCAACATATATAATACATTATAAAATTCTGTTCCATACCTCGTTCCCATCATCTAATTTGCGTAAATTGTCTATAATTATGTCTTCTGTTTCATACGCTTCGACCTATATCATCATTACATACATGGATTATTATCGACATGTAATTATGCAAAATTCATAATAACACGATGTGCGTACCTGGATGTCATCGCCAACACTTGTGCCACAACTCTCACCAGTACCTATATCAGGCTCCACACGCATCAATAACCCTAATAATCCGTCCATTATCTCTAGAGCTTTATCATTCCTAGCTTTAGACAGACTCACATGGTGTACTACTTTCATTGCTTTTTAAGCAACATCTTCTGTCTATATGATCTAGTTTCTCCATCTTTTCCTTTCAAATTCCTATCGTCTCTTGAAAAAGCCACATCTTGTCGCGCGAGTATGTGTATCGTTGCAAAATATACTCACTCGGGATCCTTTCAATTTGTAGATGCATGAAAGCGCGTACAAGATGAACACAAAATAGGCCTATAATTGATTAAACATACATCATGTCATATATTAATCGCAAACAGTTATGTATTCGTAATAATTTAGAATTTCATATAGAAATAATCGTTTCGTATAACTTACATGTATGCTCCCAATGCTTGCACTCACATGAATACTTTCCGGCATCCACATCAGCCCTTATTTTGAATTGGTGTTGACCCCAAACAATTTTATTTGATCTTGTAGTATGTTTCACCACCCAATCATTTACACCACCCTCTGTATCACGGTCTATTCGGTATGCAGTTGCATATTTTACGGTCTCCTGGAACCTTGTCATCACAGCTCTAGTGTATGCCCTTGCAACTCTTATTTCAAACATATACAATGTAACTGTATCCTTTTGATCCTGCAAATTACATAATATATTATTAATACCGTTTTGTTTTTAATAGCATAAAACATATGTTTATCATTTTTTTCACTTACCATGCATCCTAGTGCCTCTTTGGTCTCTTTCATCTTCCTACTATGCAGGAGCTTCATCATTTGCTTTGCAAATTGATGAAGCGGTGTGTTTGCATCCACGTGGGCACTCTTCACCAGCTTGTTCATGCTCTCGCTTTGTTGTGTAGAGACCATAAGACCACAATAGTCTCCTTTGAAAAATGCAGGTACCCAATCTTTGCGTATTTCATATAATCTGACAAGGGTGTTGTTCTCGTGTAGCTGGAAATCATTTAGCATCATTTGCCAGGCAGCCTCGAACTCCATTTCATTCAATGGATGATGTATTATAGATTGGAATCTTGTTTTGAAATCCATCTCCTCAAATCTTGCATACAATTCATTCAAGTGGGGCATATACCTGTTTTGCACATGCCACAAACACAATCGATGTATTGTGTTTGGGAATACTCTGCCTAGTGCGATTGGCATAGCAGGGTCTTGATCTGAAATAGATAAATTTACATAACATTATGCAAGCCAATATGATATCATATAGTACGTGCCATAATAAATACGAGCCATTTATTACAACATACCTGTCAACATCACTTGTGGTCCGTCACACCCCTTGAATGTTTTGAACGTATTGAAGACCCACTCGAATGTATCAACTGTCTCGTCTCCTAGTAAAGCAAACCCAAATATTGTGCATTGTAGGTGGTGGTTCGAGCCAACAAACATGCCTAATGGCTTATCATACATATTAGTCTTATGTGTAGTATCAAAGGTAACTGCATCACCAAAATCAATGTACTCGGCTTGCTGGCTAGCATGGGACCAAAATATGCTTAAATCTTCCCTTCTTTGTCCAGTTGAAAGTCTGCAAAAATTGTGGATTATCTTTCTTGCATAATGAAAAAAAGATAACAGCTTCGACACATCATTTGCATTTTTCCCCTTTGCCATGCTTTTTCTGTCAAAAAATGTAATGATTATGCACTATATCTAACTCAACACATTACGATTGTTTCTGTAATATATAATACAATTATTGTCAATGCATAATACACTTACAGGTTACTCATGTCCTGCACGGTTATTGGAACATTTTCTGGGCCACCATGCATTTCTGTAACAAAATCCATAATGCAATGTTGGGGAATCCTGCTTTCTTGCATCGCACTAAGGAACTCCATATATTCACGATCATGCATTTTGTTGCATTGCAATTGCCCTTTTTCTGTATCTTTCTTCAAGAATTCATGATTATGCTCATAGTTTACCAGATCAATCCGGACGGAAATAACATTCTCTTTAGCATCATCGTAGATTTTTTTTAAGTTTCACCCCAGCCTTGCATTGTGTTCATTTCGAACATGTGTTACATATCCTTGGATTTCCAGCTACCCTTTCAGCGTTCTTTCCTTCCATTGAACAATTCAACCATTTACAATTCTTCCGCTCCCTATATTTCTTCAACGGAAATCCAACCTCGTATGCATATTGACTATAAAAATTATACACCTCGTCCACGTTACTAAATGTCATACCGACTTTAGGTATCAATCTTATATCAATATTGTCCGGCTGCGCACAGAAATTTAACATTTACGATTCAATAGCGACTAAATCTAACGTAATATAGGTACAACATTACAAAGAAGTATGTAAGAAAATAAGAGTATCATATTTGGGAGAACTTACATGGCTTTGAAGAATATGAGGTGTGTCCTGTTCATGTGGCCCAATATGTCTCATGGGGATGTGCTTCTCTGCGCCGACCATGTCTGCCGTTTTTGTGTGCTCATCGATATGTCCAGGTGCCCTCAATGCCGCCGGGGGAGTAACGGAGACACCCTCTGTGTAACCGGCGATCGCAGACGCTACAGGATGCATGTCCATTGAAATAGACGTACCTATTGGCTTATGCACAGACGATACATGTGGCATGTCATCGCCAGCGCTGGTGCTGGACATTTTCTCGCCGCTAATCGCCGGCCGGTCCTCTCACTTCCGCCGCCGCTAACCGCCGCCAATATCTTAGATACGAACGTGGACGAGCGACTGTAAATTTGTATTTGTTTCCTCCCGTAACTGCGCCTTTATTTACGCGAACGAAGAGCACGTCTTTCCTTATCTTAAACCTGTGGAGATTTAAATGTTGCATGGTTTACGCTATCATGTTACACAACGTTATGCAGTCGTAACCGGTAAGCACATGGAAATATTCGTTCCCGTGATTCGTGGCATAAAAGATTCTATTTATGCATGAGTTATGCACATTTCTACATATATTTATGCGTGTGTATATCGCATGTCGCGTCTCAGCCGGGATACGTGGCTATCCTATGCATGGCTGACGCAAGCTGGCGTACAGTAGGCCGAACGTGACCGATCGGCGTCCTGACTAGGGCTTCGCCCACTAACGGAACCCAGGGCTTCCATTACCTCTTCCATATATATATATATATATATATATATATATATATATATATATTGTTGTCATGTAATTGTTGTGCACAAACATTTTGTAAAATACTTTGTGTTCTATTGCAACGCACAGACACATAACTAGTGAAATGTTATTTTCATGCGAGCTCATATATATATATAAATGTTATGATTTTTTTAAACAAGCTTGCATATAAAGAAAACTCCGCCAATTCAAATGCGGCAACTCATGTTACTGCCAGATCAATCGACGGATACTTCTGGCCACTTCAATTGGCAGCAGCAGTATAGTTTTACTAGAACATAAGGCGCCCTTACGGGCGCCATATCAGACAGAGCTAGTAAAAACTGTTGGCTTCTGTATGTAGATTTGAACGTATGGTTATTAAGAAATGCAGTAGGCTTTAGAAATGCATGCAGCGATGAGTTTACATCATGCTTTAATTCTTATGCAGCAAAATAAATTACAAAACAAAGTGTGATTTACAGGTACCTGTAAGCCTGCTATCTGCTACGTGAACAAGCAACAATGTGCTCATCCTTCTAGGCAACTGCTAGTAGAATGGAAAACATATGAATGTTTTATTGAACATATTGATAGCAAAGTGGAGCAATAAAATAAGCAAAACTCTGGCCTTTAATGCAAACTCCATTACGCAGATGATCCACCTAGTTGCTGCTTCTGAACTACTCGCACCCAACTGAAAAAAACGTTGTTCAACATAGGCAAAAATAAATCTTACTATCACAAACCAAGCAGAGCAATACAAGCTGCCCAATGAAATGAGTAGTCCGACTCCTTACCTTAGGTTGATCATAATGCTTGCTTCCAATCCTTATGATATTTTGAAGAAAATAATTGAACAAAATGTCAGAGAAGTTCCAATCAGTACATGAATAAAGACATTACTTAATTACTTACCAAGGTGAAGAAATTGATCACAATACAATCCCCACTGATGATTGGGCCGTTTCCAAAAAAACTTCTTCCACAGAAGAAATTGATCACAAAAAAATCCCCACTAATGATTGATTAAATGCATAGTGGACATGTTCTCATCTGCGGCAACCTCCGCCGCCCTCATCATTTCATTCATAGCAGCCCTCCTGGAATCAGACGACTGCTGCAACCTTCCAAAAGATGCTCCTTCAGATCCCTGTGCATAGTTCACCACATGCAATCAGATTTACCACAGACGCCAATGCTACATTGAGTAGTAAACACAGGGATGGTATGTATGCAAACAAGAGGAGGGGGCAAGGCAAATATATCGTTTTATTCAACCTATAGGAACTGTTAGTATATGCAGGGGAAATAACACTAAGACCTTTAATTCTATAACAGATGATGTGTAGCAAAATAGAACCACTGGGATGACGCTCCAGTGAGAAAAAATACGAGAAAAAATAATAGCATAGTAGATCCAAACATCCATGAAGAAATAATTTATAGAACTCACAAATGTAAATGAGTGTACCTATACCGTCAGTCTGAAAGATCCTGTGAAAGGCAAGGCTAATGCTTGGATAAGCCTCTCGATTGATAGTCAAGTGATCCTGCCAGAACGTCAAATGTTCCGAGTTCGACCGCTTGGGTTGGAATAATCTGGAGCATGTTGATTGTTGTCGGGGACCATAATTAGGGGTACCCCCAAGACGCCTAATTCTCAGCTGGTAACCCCCATCAGCATAAAGCTGCAGAGGCCTGATGGGTTCGATTAAGTCAGGGATCAGTCCACACGAGTGACTCGGTCACGCTTCACCCGAGCCTAGCCTCGGCCAAAGGCAGCCGACCTCGAGAGACTTCCGTCTCGCCCGAGGCCCCCCTTTTAACGGCGGACATACCTCCGGCTCGCCCGAGGCCTTGGCTTCGCTTAGAAGCAACCCTGACTAAATCGCCGCGCCGACCGACCGAGTCGCAGGGGCATTTAACGCAAAGGTAGCCTGACACCTTTATCCTGACGCGCGCCCCCCGGCAGAGCCGAAGTGACCGCCGTCACATCGCCGCTCCACTGACCGGTCTGACAGAAGGACAGCGCCGCCTGCGCCATACCGACTGCAGTGCCACTTGACAGAGTGAGACTGACAGGCAGTCAGGCCTTGCCAAAGGCGCCATAGGAAGCTCCGCCCGACCCAGGGCTCGGACTCGGGCTAAGGCCCCGGAAGACGGCGAACTCCGCTCCGCCCGACCCAGGGCTCGGACTCGGGCTAAGGCCCCGGAAGACGGCGAACTCCGCTCCGCCCGACCCAGGGCTCGGACTCGGGCTAAGGCCCCGGAAGACGGCAAACTCCGCTCCGCCCGACCCAGGGCTCGGACTCGGGCTAAGGCCCCGGAAGACGGCGAACTCCGCTCCGCCCGACCCAGGGCTCGGACTCGGGCTAAGGCCCCGGAAGACGGCGAACTCCGCTCCGCCCGACCCAGGGCTCGGACTCGGGCTAAGGCCCCGGAAGACGACGAACTCCGCCTCGCCCGACCCAGGGCTCGGACTCCGCCCTGGCCTCTGCCGAACGACCTCCGCCTCGCCCGACCCATGAGCTCGGACTCGGCCTCGGCCATGCAGGGCAGACTCGACCTCGGCTTCGGAACGGCCTCCACGACGCCCGACCTAGGACTCGAGCCCGCTACGCCAGCAGGAAGCGCCATCACCATCCTACCCCGAGCCGACTCGGGTCACGAAGAACGAGACCGGCGTCCCATCTGGACAGCTCCGCCAGATGGGCAATGATGGCGCCCCACAAGCTCTATGACGACGGCGGCTCTCAGCCCTCTTACGGAGGCAAGGCGACGTCAGCAAGGACTCGACCGCTCCTACAGCTGTCCTTCCGCCAGGCTCCGTTGCTCCTCCGACAGCCACGACATCACGCCAGCAAGGTGCCAAGACCTCTCCGGCTGCCACATTGGCATGTACCCAGGGCGCTAGCTCCCTCTCCGCTAGACGCGTAGCACTCTGCTACACCCCCCCATTGTACACCTGGATCCTCTCCTTACAACTATAAAAGGAAGGACCAGGGCCTTCTTAGAGAAGGTTGGCCGCGCGGGGACGAGGACGAGACAGGCGCTCTCTTGGGGCCGCTCGCTTCCCTCACCCGCGTGGACGCTTGTAACCCGCCTACTGCAAGCGCACCCGACCTGGGCGCGGGACGAACACGAAGGCCGCGGGATCTCCACCTCTCTCACGCCCGTCTCCGACCACCTCGCCTCTCCCCCCTTCGCGCTCGCCCACGCGCTCGACCCATCTGGGCTGGGGCACGCAGCACACTCACTCGTCGGCTTGGGGACCCCCCGGTCTCGAAACGCCGACAGTTGGCGCGCCAGGTAGGGGCTCGCTGCGTGTTGACGAGCAGTTTCCCGTCAAGCTCCAGATGGGCAGTCTCCAGCAACCTCTCCGGCCCGGGACGGTACTCCGTTTCGGGAGTCTTGAGTTCATGTCCTTCGACGGCAGCTACGACATGATACTCCTTCCACCGCCGCGCGACAACGACAATGGCGGCCGACGACCCGCCCGCCGGCGGCGGAACCGACGACATCTTCCCCGCGCGGTGGAAGAACAACATTCGAGCTCGCTCCGTCCTCTCCCCCGCCAACGGAGGAGGAGGCGGGGCAAACAAGGCCAAGCGGGAGGCCGCGCTTCGTCAGCCGTCGAGCGAATCGACGCCCCCGACACCCCGACGGAAGGCACGCTGGGCGTCGACCTCGCGTTCGAGACAAAGACAAGCGCCGTCCCCCCGCGACACGCCGATCCCGAGCAAGAAGACGACGCCAGCGCGCTCGCGGAAAGCCTGCAGGACGTCGCCCTCGTACCTGGGACGACGGTGCAACCAGTCCCCGATGTGACTACGTCGCTCCTCGTCGACCCAAAGGTACTGACTAACTCCCATCTTACGTCATTTCGACTCGGCCTCAACCCGCCAAGCGACCTCGCCTTGGCGGGCGCTCTCATTGAGGCGAGTGCAACCCCACTGGGGTTTCGTATGCGGTCGCCTTGGAACCGGTTGACGGACGTCTCGACCTACGGGCCCTCTGGGTCCGAGGAAGATGACGATCCCAGCGTCTGTTGGGATTTCTCTGGACTTGGCAGCCCCAGTGCCATGCGGGACTTCATGACCGCATGCAACTACTGCCTCTCCGACTGTTCCGACGGCAGCCGCAGCCTTGATGACAAGGACTGCGGCCCGAGCCGCGAATGTTTCCACGTCGAGCTAGAGGATCCCTCCGGAGGCAGCCGTCTCGGCATGCCGGAAGGATGGTGACCTCCCTAGGCCAGTGCCTCGCGCCGACATCCCGTGGGAGCTAGCTGTGGTCCCCGTTCCGGCGGGGGGTCACGACCCACAGCTCGAGCAAGTCCGCGGGGCGCAGGCCGGGCTCGACGAGGGGGCAGGAGCGCTCGAGTCGATCCGCCGGGACGTCGGGCAGGTATGGGCGAGCCAGCCCCCGGCCGGAGAAATACGTCGCCTGCCCCAAGGTCTCCAGCACCGCATCGCCAACGATGCCAGGGACAGGCCGCCACCCGCATCCGGCGGAACCGGTCAGGACCTGGCAGCGGCGGCGATGCTCCTCCGCGCGATGCCGGAGTCATCAACCACCGAGGGTCGGCGAATCCAGGGAGAGCTCAAGCATCTCCTGGAAGGCGCTGCGGCCCGGCGGGCCGAGAGCTCTGCCTCTCGAAGGCAGGGGTACCCCTCGGAACCTCGAGCCGCGACTTCCCGACTCGTGCGGGAAACCTCGGTCTACACCGGGCGCACACGCAACACCGCGCCTGCGGCCCTGGGCCACCTCGGCGACGAGCACCCTCATCGTGACCGTCGGGCACGCATCGACGAAAGGGTGCGCCGAGGCTATCACCCCAGGCGTGGGGGACGCTACGACAGCGGGGAGGATCGGAGTCCCTCGCCCGAACCACCCGGTCCACAGGTCTTCAGCCGGGCCATTCGGCGGGCGCCGTTTCCGACCAGATTCCGACCCCCGACTACTATCACAAAGTACTCGGGGGAAACGAGATCCGGAATTGTGGCTCGCGGACTACCGCCTGGCCTGTCAACTGGGTGGAACGGACGACGACAATCTCATCATCCGCAACCTCCCCCTGTTCCTCTCCGACACTGCTCGCGCTTGGTTGGAACACCTGCCTCCGGGGCAGATTTCCAACTGGGAGGATTTGGTCCAGGCCTTCGCCGGCAATTTCCAGGGCACGTACGTGCGCCCCGGGAATTCTTGGGACCTCCGAAGCTGCCGACAGCAGCCCGGGGAGTCTCTCCGGGACTACATCCGGCGATTCTCGAAGCAGCGCACTGAGCTGCCCAACATCACCGACTCCGATGTCATCGGCGCGTTCCTTGCCGGCACCACCTGCCGTGACCTGGTGAGCAAGTTGGGTCGCAAGACCCCCACCAAGGCGAGCGAGCTGATGGACATCGCCACCAAGTCCGCCTCCGGCCAGGAGGCGGTTGAGGCCATCTTCCGAAAGGACAAGCAGCCCCAGGGCCGTCCCTCGGAGGAGGCTCCCGAGGCGTCTACCCCGAGCGGCGCCAAGAAGAAAGGCAGGAAGAAGTTGCAAGCGAAACGCGACGCTGCCGACGCAGACCTTGTCGCCGCTGCCGAGCACAAGAACCCTCGGAAGCCCCCTGGGGGTGCCAACCTTTTCGACAAGATGCTCAAGGAGACGTGCCCCTACCATCAGGGGCCCGTCAAGCACACCCTCGAGGAGTGCGTCATGCTTCGGCGACACTTCCACAAGGCCGGGCCACCCACAGAGGGTGGCAGGGCCCGCGACGACGACAAAAAGGAAGATCACCAAGCAGGAGAATTCCCCGAGGTCTGCGACTGCTTCATGATCTACGGAGGGCATGCGGCGAATGCCTCGGCTCGGCATCGCAAGCGAGAGCGTCGGGAGGTCTGCTCGGTGAGGGTGGCGGCGCCAGTCTACCTAGACTGGTCCGACAAGCCCATCACCTTCGACCGAAATGACCACCCCGACCACGTGCCAAACCCGGGGAAGTACCCGCTCGTCGTCGATCCCATCATCGGCGACGTCAGGCTCACCAAGGTCCTGATGGATGGGGGCAGCTGCCTCAATATCATCTACGTCGAGACCCTCAGGCTCCTGCACGTCGATCTGTCCTCTGTCCGAGCAGGCGCTGCGCCCTTCCACGGTATCATTCCTGGGAAGCGCGTCCAGCCCCTCGGACAGCTCGACCTTCCTGTCTGCTTCGGAACACCCTCCAACTTCCGAAGGGAGACCCTGACGTTCGAGGTGGTCGGGTTCCGAGGAACCTACCACGCTGTACTGGGGAGGCCATGCTACGCGAAGTTCATGGCCGTCCCCAACTACACCTACTTGAAGCTCAAGATGTCGGGCCCCAACGGGGTCATCACCGTCGGCCCCACGTACAAGCACGCGTTCGAATGCGACGTGGAGTGCGTGGAGTACGCCGAGGCCCTCGCCGAGTCCGAGGCCCTCATCGCCGACCTGGAAAACCTCTCCCGAGAGGTGCCGGACGTGAAGCGGCACGCCGACAACTTCGAGCCAGCGGAGACGGTTAAGGCCGTCCCTCTCGACCCCAGTGGCGACACCTCCAAGCAGATCCGGGTCGGTTCCGGGCTCGAACCCAAATAGGAAGCAGTGCTCGTCGACTTTCTCCGCGCAAACGCCGACGTCTTTGCGTGGAGTCCCTCGGACATGCCCGGCATACCGAGGGATGTCGCCGAGCACTCGCTGGATATTCGGGCCGGAGCCCGACCGGTCAGACAGCCTCTGCGCCGATTCGACGAGGAAAGGCGCAGGGTGATAGGCGAGGAGATCCACAAGCTGATGGCAGCAGGGTTCATCAAAGAGGTGTTCCATCCCAAATGGCTTGCCAACCCTGTGCTTGTGAGGAAGAAAGGGGGGAAATGGCGGATGTGTGTAGACTACACTGGTCTCAACAAAGCATGTCCGAAGGTTCCCTACCCTCTACCTCGCATCGATCAAATCGTGGATTCCACTGCTGGGTGCGAAACCCTGTCATTCCTCGATGCCTACTCAGGGTATCATCAAATCAAGATGAAAGAGTCCGACCAGCTCGCGACTTCTTTCATCACGCCCTTCGGTATGTACTGTTATGTCACCATGCCGTTCGGTTTGAGGAATGCGGGCGCGACGTACCAGCGGTGCATGAACCATGTGTTCGGCGAACACATTGGTCGCACGGTCGAGGCCTATGTCGATGACATCGTAGTCAAGACAAGGAAAACCTCTGACCTTCTCTCCGACCTTGAAGTGACATTCCGATGCCTCAAGGCAAAGGGCGTCAAGCTCAATCCCGAGAAGTGCGTCTTCGGAGTGCCCCGAGGCATGCTCCTGGGATTCATCGTCTCCGAGCGTGGCATCGAAGCCAACCCGGAGAAGATCGCAGCCATCACCAGCATGGGGCCCATCAAGGACTTAAAGGGCGTACAGAGGGTCATGGGATGCCTCGCGGCTCTGAGCCGCTTCATCTCACGCCTCGGCGAAAGAGGCCTGCCTTTGTACCGCCTCTTAAGGAAGGCCGAGCGCTTCACTTGGACCCCTGAGGCCGAGGAAGCTCTCGGGAACCTGAAGGCGCTCCTCACCCAGGCGCCCGTCCTGGTACCCCCAGCTGATGGAGAAGCCCTCCTGGTCTACGTCGCCGCTACCACTCAGGTGGTTAGTGCCGCGATCGTGGTCGAAAGACAAGAAGAGGGGCATGCATTGCCCATTCAGAGGCCAGTTTACTTCGTCAGCGAGGTGCTGTCCGAAACCAAGATCCGCTACCCACAAGTTCAGAAGCTGCTGTATGCAGTGATCCTGACGAGGCGAAAGCTACGGCATTACTTCGAGTCTCATTCGGTAACTGTGGTATCATCCTTCCCCCTGGGGGAGATCATCCAGTGCCGAGAGGCCTCGGGACGAATCACGAAGTGGGCGGTGGAAATCATGGGCGAGACAATCTCGTTCGCCCCTCGGAAGGCCATCAAGTCCCAGGTACTAGCGGACTTTGTAGCCGAATGAGTCGACACACAGTTGCCGACGGCCCCGATCCAACCGGAGCTCTGGACCATGTTTTTTGACGGGTCGCTGATGAAGACGGGGGCCAGCGCGGGCCTGCTCTTCGTCTCGCCCCTCGGGAAACACCTGCGCTACGTGCTACGCCTCCATTTCCCGGCGTCCAACAATGTGGCTGAGTACGAAGCTTTGATCAACGGATTGCGAATCGCCATCGAGCTAGGGGTCCGACGCCTCGACGCTCGCGGCGACTCGCAGCTCGTCATCGACCAAGTCATGAAGAACTCCCACTGCCGCGACCCGAAGATGGAGGCATACTGTGATGAGGTTCGACGCCTGGAAGACAAGTTCTACGGGCTCGAGCTTAACCACATCGCCCGGCGCTACAACGAGACTGCGGATGAGCTGGCAAAGATAGCCTCGGGGCGAACGACAGTTCCCTCGGACGTCTTCTCCCGGGATCTGCACCAACCCTCCGTCAAGACCAGCGACGACCCCGAGCCTGGGGCGCCCTCGGCCCCGTCCGAGGTGACCTCGGCCCAGCCCGAGCCACCCTCGGTTCAGCCCGAGGAATCCTCGGCTCCCGAAGGCGAGGCACTGCGCATCGAGGAGGAGCGGGGCGGGGGCACGCCTGATCGAGATTGGCGGGCCCCGTACCTGCAATATCTCTGCCAAGGAGAGCTACCCCTCGACCAGGCCGAGGCACGGCGGGTAGCGCGACGCGCCAAGTCGTTCGTCTTGCTGGGCGATGAGGAGGAGCTTTACCACCGCAGCCCCTCGGGCATCCTCCAGCGGTGCATCTCCATCGCCGAAGGTCAGGAACTCCTACAAGAGATACACTCGGGGGCTTGCGGCCATCACACAGCACCCCGAGCCCTTGTCGGGAACGCTTTCCGGCAAGGCTTCTACTGGCCGACGGCGGTGGCTGACGCCACTAGAATTGTCCGCACCTGCGAAGGGTGCCAATTCTATGCGAAGCAGACCCACCTGCCCGCTCAGGCTCTGCAGACGATACCCATCACCTGGCCTTTCGCTGTGTGGGGTCTGGACCTCGTCGGCCCTCTACAGAAGGCGCCCGGGGGCTACACGCACCTGCTGGTCGCCGTCGACAAATTCTCCAAGTGGATCGAGGTCCGACCCCTGAACAGCATCAGGTCCGAGCAGGCGGTGGCGTTCTTCACCAACATCATCCATCGCTTCGGGGTCCCGAACTCCATCATCACCGACAACGGCACCCAGTTCACCGGCAAAAAATTCTTGGATTTTTGCGAGGACCACAACGTCCGGGTGGACTGGGCTGCCGTAGCTCATCCCATGTCGAATGGGCAAGTAGAGCGTGCCAACGGCATGATTCTGCAAGGGCTCAAGCCTCGGATTTACAATGACCTCAACAGGTTCGGCAAGCGATGGATGAAGGAACTCCCCTCGGTGGTCTGGAGCCTGAGGACAACACCGAGCCGGGCCACGGGTTTCACGCCGTTCTTCCTGGTCTACGGGGCCGAGGCCGTCTTGCCCACTGACCTGGAATACGGCTCCCCGAGGACGAGAGCCTACAACGAGCAAAGCAACCAAGCTAGCCGAGAGGACTCGCTGGACCAGCTTGAAGAGGCTCGGGACAGGGCCTTACTACACTCGGCGCGGTATCAGCAGTCCCTGCGACGCCACCACGCTCGAGGGGTCCGACCCCGAGACCTCCAGGTGGGCGACCTGGTGCTTCGGCTGTGGCAAGACACCCGAGGGAGGCACAAGCTCACGCCCCCCTGGGAGGGGCCATTCGTCATCGCCAAAGTTCTGAAGCCCGGAACGTACAAGCTGGCTAACAGTCAAGGCGAGGTCTACGGCAACGCTTGGAACATCCAACAGCTACGTCGCTTCTACCCTTAAGATGTTTCCAAGTTGTTCATATATCTCGCACCCCTGCAAAGTTTAGTCAACAAGGAAGGGTCGGCCTCGCCTCGGCAAAGCCCGACCCTCCCTCGGGGGCTAAAAGGGGGGGAAACCCCCCTCTGCGTCAAAATTTTCCTCGAAAAGAAAATCTCTTTTACCAGAATATCTTTCGTGCTTTTTGACTACTTCGAAAAGTGGGTCCTGGAAACGACGGGGTACACGTAAGCAGTCAAGGCTGACCGAGCCGAGGGACTCCTACGCCTCCGGGATACGGATACCTCACTCATCACCTTCTGTGATAAGTAACTCGCGTTCGGATAAGGTGACTCCGCGGATCGAACAAGTCTTTACGTTCGGAAGCCCTTCTGTGAAAGCGATTCTTCGAGTTTTCTCGACCGAGTCGGTGATAGGGCCTCGGGGACGAGTAAAAGTGCGCGTAAGCGGCAAGGCCGACCGAGCCGAGGGACTCCCACGCCTCCGGGATACGGATACCTCACTCCTCACCTTCCGCGAGAAGCAACTTTCGCTCGCACGGACGTCCCTGTTACCGACAAAGAGTCCAGATACTTGAAACGAGAGGAAAAGAGACGCAGCTTTACAACGCAGCGAGGGTGTGTGTTCTGGCCTCGACGGCCGCACAAGGCACACGCTACAAGACAATCTGATCTTGCAGGCTCGGGTCTTGACGCTGGAAGGGGGGCAGCAACACCCTCGGCATCGACGGCACCGTCGGCAAGGCCCGACCTAGCCTCGGACGGCGACGTGGTCCGAGGGTCTTCGCTCCGAAGGACAACGTCATCATCACGCCCGAGCAATCACTGCCAGGGACTTCTCCGGGAATCCGGCCCGAGCAGGCGGCTCAGCCGGTCGCCCCTGAGGCCTCGGCCAACCATCTTCCGAGGGCGCCAGCCCGGTCCGAAGCCTCGGCTGATCAACTCCGACGTCGATCCTGCCAACGGACAACCCGGCTAGGCTCCGACCAACCAGGTTTCATTTTCGAGCCAACTCCGCCTCTGTTCATACTGATATCGTTACCCCTGGCCTCGGCTCGTCGAAGAGCGGCCGAGGGGTCTCTTTAACTAAGCTAGAGGAGCCTCGGACAGCAGGGCCGACCGAGCCGAGGGACTCCTACGCCTCCGGGATACGGATACCTCACTCGTCACCTTGACACGGGGCGACTCATGCTTGGTGAAGCGGTTCAGATAATCAACAGGCGAGACTTAGTGCTCGAAAATAAAGAAAAAACACGGCTCCGTGCCGAAATTACATACATGTTCAGGCCTCGACAGCCACAATGAACAAAAACACTGGCATTCGAAGTGCCATTACAAACGGAACTCCGGTTCTCCCTCCGCAGGTACGAACAACCCCACTCCGAGGGGGAAGGCCTGCGGAGCAACGGAAGACCGACGAACGGCGCGCCGTCACCTGCTCCAGCAGCGGCGACGACGACGACGACTTCTGCTCCGGGGGGCCGAACAGCGGCAGCACTGACCTCAGGGCAGGTGCCGCTGCCAGAAGGCCCCCGCCCACGCCAAAAACTCGTGAGGCAAGGACGGGCAGAAGGCCGTAGAGTTGGAGGTCAGTCCGTGGCCGGCCCGGGCTGTCGCTCCGGCGGAAGAACCTCTTCCAGCTGCCGTGGCAGACGCCGACGCCGCGAGCGGCTCCGAAGCCACTCGCGTCTGAAGACCGGGCACGCTGCAGCTGCCAGCACCACGGACAACAACCGCTCCTCCCCCCATCACTGAGTGAAGGAGCGGGCCACCGCCCGCGCAGGGGCTGACCCCAACTCGGCACACTCCCCTCCCCAGCCCTGGTGATGAAAATCCTTGAGGCTGAGGGAGGGGCAGAGGCCGCAGCCCGGCTCGCTCTCTCCCACCATCAAGCCGGAGGTCACCATCCTGGGTGACCGCCGGTGAAGGGGTGCGACCGGGCTGCATGATGAAAATCCTTGAAGCCGAACGATGGCTGAAAGGTACCAACTCCCACGGAGTTGCGTTCCTCCAACGAGGGGGCGGAAAGACGGCGGTTTCCCCCATCCGGGGGCTTGGAAGATGGAAAGACACGACGCATAAGGGAGGAAGAAGACATGGTTGCCTTCCGAAAGGGGTCGCCCTCCTTTTAAAGGCAACTCTCCCTACGTGCGCCCCCAAACGCCACGGGCTGAGTCTTCTCCAACACGCTCCAAGGCCCTCCCCTGCGGCTCGGGGGCTGGGTCCCGCATGTCATGCAAACCGGCTCAGAGCGGAAGAAGCCAAACCGCCGCGCGTGGTGCACACAACCGCCCAGCGGTTACAAGCGACCCCCACTTTTGCCCAGACCAACGGGCGGAAGGGACGGGCAGCCATGCAGGCGGCATGCAACCGCGCCAGGTGGACACGCTTCTCCGACTTCTGACACGCCAGCTTGGAGGCCTAGGCCCACGCGTCACGCAACCAGCGCGCCAGTTGCTGCATGCAAGCGACCGCACCGCCACTTGCGCCACCGTCGCACCTCTTCGGTTGCGGAACCTATGCCGCGACTCGAGGCGACCCAGCGCACGACCCAGCAGCGCCAGCCTGGCGCGACGGTCAATGCGGCCGAAAGTGGGCCGGCAGTAATGACGGTGGCAGGCGCGCGGGAACAGCGGTCACGCCGTGAGCCAAGCTCACGTCCCATCCGGAGGCAGCGAGAGAACCCCCTCTCACGGCGTGAAGACGACGCGCCTGTGACCCGTCCCTCGAACGGCTCGCGCACGCGCAACGGCAGCCTCGCCAACTACTCACCCCGGCACATTAACTCCGTGGCTGGGCAGGCGGCGCTTCTGACAGGAGCAACCGGCGACGCTTCGCCTTCACCAAAATAACCACGCCAAAAAAGGTACGCCGCGTCGTTCAAATTCGTATCCTTTTTTCCTTTTTCCTCTTTCTCTATCTCTTGCAACAGGGACCGGGAAAGGGGATACCCCCAAAGGGATCCTTCCCCGTGAAGGAACTAGGCTCCGAGCCTCCATACTGATCAGGGGTTCGAAGGCTGGCCCCCCGAAGGGTTCAACAGTCGCCTCAGATCGCGTGGGCCCGGCACCCACTACTGGTCAGAGGTTCGAAGGTCGGCCTCCCGAAAGGTTCCACGACCGCCTCAGGCTACTCGGGCTCCGCGCCCATTACTGATCAGGGGTTCGAAGGCTGGCCCCCCGAAGGGTTCACAGTCGCCTCAGACACCGAGCGAGAGATGACCAGGGGTACGTTCGATACATAACCAAGGCTCGGGCTGCGCTCCCGAGGTACCCTAGGACATTTCCGAGACCAGCGGGAACGATCCTGTAACGGAATCCCATCGGAGGGAGGCAACGAGCCCTCAGACCCCGTCGCCAGGGGACCGGGTCCGGCAGATCACCCGCAGGTACTTTTGGGCGTGCCTCCGGGCCCCTAGCCGACCCCCAACGAACGGGGCACGGACGTCCACTCGGATTACCCGATTGCAGCTCACCGGAGACATCATGTTCGGTGCCCATCGAGGGTAACATGGCGCTCTCCCCCCTCCTCCTTGCGGAAAGGCGACGTAGGGGCGTATGTAAAAAAGCCGAGTCTGTCCCTGATCGCCCTCTCGCCCTGTGCGGAGGCTCGGGGGCTGCTCTCGCAAACCCGACTCCGGCCAAACCGTTGACAGCGTCAACATACCAGCCCGAGAACTTGGGCCCCGACAGTGCACCCGGGCTACGGCCTGTTCGCATGAGGGAACCACCAGACCAGCCGAAGCATTACGCAAGGCATTAAGACCTCGGAGGAGTGAAACCACTCCTCCGAGGCCTCGGGGGCTACACCCGGCGGGTGCGCTCGCGCGCACCCACCGGAACAAAACGCAACCGAGAAAGGCTGGTCCCCTTGCAAAAAAGTGCGACGAAAGCCTCCAAGTGAGTGCTAAAACACTCCCTTCGAGGCTCGGGGGCTACTGTCGGGGACCATAATTAGGGGTACCCCCAAGACGCCTAATTCTCAGCTGGTAACCCCCATCAGCATAAAGCTGCAGAGGCCTGATGGGTTCGATTAAGTCAAGGATCAGTCCACACGAGTGACTCGGTCACGCTTCACCCGAGCCTAGCCTCGGCCAAAGGCAGCCGACCTCGAGAGACTTCCGTCTCGCCCGAGGCCCCCCTTTTAACGGCGGACATACCTCCGGCTCGCCCAAGGCCTTGGCTTCGCTTAGAAGCAACCCTGACTAAATCGCCGCGCCGACCGACCGAGTCGCAGGGGCATTTAACGCAAAGGTAGCCTGACACCTTTATCCTGACGTGCGCCCCCCGGCAGAGCCGAAGTGACCGCCGTCACATCGCCGCTCCACTGACCGGTCTGACAGAAGGACAGCGCCGCCTGCGCCATACCGACTGCAGTGCCACTTGACAGAGTGAGACTGACAGGCAGTCAGGCCTTGCCAAAGGTGCCATAGGAAGCTCCGCCCGACCCAGGGCTCGGACTCGGGCTAAGGCCCCGGAAGACGGCGAACTCCGCTCCGCCCGACCCAGGGCTCGGACTCGGGCTAAGGCCCCGGAAGACGGCGAACTCCGCTCCGCCCGACCCAGGGCTTGGACTCGGGCTAAGGCCCCGGAAGACGGCGAACTCCGCTCCACCCGACCTAGGGCTCGGACTCGGGCTAAGGCCCCGGAAGACGACGAACTCCGCCTCGCCCGACCCAGGGCTCGGACTCCGCCCTGGCCTCTGCCGAACGACCTCCGCCTCGCCCGACCCATGAGCTCGGACTCGGCCTCGGCCATGCAGGGCAGACTCGACCTCGGCTTCGGAACGGCCTCCACGACGCCCGACCTAGGACTCGGGCCCGCTACGCCAGCAGGAAGCGCCATCACCATCCTACCCCGAGCCGACTCGGGTCACGAAGAACGAGACCGGCGTCCCATCTGGACAGCTCCGCCAGATGGGCAATGATGGCGCCCCACAAGCTCTATGACGACGGCGGCTCTCAGCCCTCTTACGGAGGCAAGGCGACGTCAGCAAGGACTCGACCGCTCCTACAGCTGTCCTTCCGCCAGGCTCCGTTGCTCCTCCGACAGCCACGACATCACGCCAGCAAGGTGCCAAGACCTCTCCGGCTGCCACATTGGCATGTACCCAGGGCGCTAGCTCCCTCTCCGCTAGATGCGTAGCACTCTGCTACACCCCCCCATTGTACACCTGGATCCTCTCCTTACAACTATAAAAGGAAGGACCAGGGCCTTCTTAGAGAAGGTTGGCCGCGCGGGGACGAGGACGAGACAGGCGCTCTCTTGGGGCCGCTCGCTTCCCTCACCCGCGTGGACGCTTGTAACCCCCCTACTGCAAGCGCACCCGACCTGGGCGCGGGACGAACACGAAGGCCGCGGGATCTCCACCTCTCTCACGCCCGTCTCCGACCACCTCGCCTCTCCCCCCTTCGCGCTCGCCCACGCGCTCGACCCATCTGGGCTGGGGCACGCAGCACACTCACTCGTCGGCTTGGGGACCCCCCGGTCTCGAAACGCCGACAGTTGTATTCCCTGCCCAAATTTCTTGCCCCCCTTTTCATTGGATGATCACCACCAAACCATGAAAAATATGCCTAGATCCTACTCCTACAATCATTCTTGTCCTGAAATTAGTACATGATTATTGTTTTTTTTGCTTTACTTATGAAACTATTCAGCCAACAACATTAGTTGAATTACATGTTTCAACACCATGGTCGAAATACCCCATGTGGTAAGTTGTGAGCAGCTCATATGCTCAGGAGAAATCAGTAAACAACTGGTTCAAGTTTGGTCAGATCTGATAAAGTCAAAGATGAAGAGCACCCATGTGTGAGTCATTCAGCCATGCATATATAGTATGAAAAAGTGGTTCAGCAAAACTGTAATTGTGATTAGATCCAGCTAAATATGTTTGTATGCCTATTTCATGCCACTGAATTTTGGGACAAGTGCCCATATTGTTTGTGTACGATAGGAAATCATTCAAGGACCAACCCAGCAAGTAAACGATTGGAGACAGTTTATTCCTCAAAAATAAAACAAAAAACAGTAGTTCATCTTTGGGTTGTATGGAGACAGTTTATTCCTCAAAAGAAAAAAGGGAACCATTGTGTGCAAATCAGTCTGTGTAGTTCATCTTTGGGTAAGTATTGCACAGACCAGAACCACCTCTTCTGCAAGGAAAAAGGAAACACAAGAAGTATAGGTTCCCTAGTTATCTCCTAATCATCCATTGCTCTCATTTTACATGTGCATAACTGCATATGCTTTAAGAAAAGTTAGCTCCATTTTGAATATAACAACCCTGAAGTAAAGGGAAAAATAATATTAGACTGATGAAAGCACCATGGCAGCACAAATATGCCAAATAGATCCACTGTCAGCCTTCAGGCACAAACTCAATCAATGAAAAAAATTCTATCCTTACTGCCATTTCATGATCAAGAGAATGTATTTCTTCTTTATTTTGTCACAAAATCAAACAGACCAATTGCACTGCTACCACAATACCTAATCATCCAATCTCACCCCTAACCCTTTATTCATGCAATATGAACCTTGCTCTTTAAATGTATTAAAGTATATATCAGGTACTGACTTGCACTACCGAGAAAATAGTCAGGAAACTATTTTTTATCCCTGTTAATTAGATGAAAAAAGACATACCCAAAACCGTACCATCACATGGTTAACTAAATGAAAACCAGTAAAAAATCTAACCATTACAGCCCAGGTGACTCACCGACCCAACAAGGTTCTTTGTGCATAGTGTCACATCAGTCAAATGTTAGAGTAAGCCTTAGTTGCATAATAGACTGATGCCTAAAATTAGTGCTATTCAGACAACCGAACACAAAGCACAGCCAATATAATAGAGGATCTTTCCAAGTGCATAACCAGAGAAAACACACAGAAGACAGAGCAATATTATGCTTCAGTTGCAAAAAAAAATCCGCCGTTCAGCACAACACAGGGTCCCCCATGAGGTTGTTCAGCACAACCGACTTGCCAGCTTCCTGCACAGAAAAGGAGCAGAAAAGATTGAGTCAAATCGGAAAGAGAACCGCCAGGACACTCTTTCTTTCCATCTGGCACTTGTTGTTTGAATAAGAGAACCGCCATAATCAGAACGACATCACTTTAAAATAATTGTTGATACTACATAATCAGCATCATGAAAAGCAAACATTAGTTGTGAGCAGCTCATATGCTCAGGAGAGACAAGACAAAAAAAACAGCACACGACTTCTCAAATAAATTATATTGCATTAAAGCTTAAGATGTGCCAAGATACTACACAACTGTCTGTCTGGATCTAATTGAAGCATCATGAAAAGAAACTCATTACTTGAATACAGATAACTAACAAAACTTATATTAATGAAACAATAAGTAAAAATAAAATGGTACTGCAAAATGCAAATGGACTACACAGAAAACAAGTTAGCTCCATCCAATGAGTTTCCTTCAAAATTAGGCATTAGATATCAATGTCATAGCTTCCCTGTAAATCTAATAACTGAAGACAAATCAATAATAGACATGGTTTCTCGTTTCTCATTTTGTTTGAAATTACTGAAGCCAAATTAGTAGAAGGTATGGTTTCTCAGTTATCATTTTTTTTAAATTATAATGTTGCTTATTACTTAATCTTTTTAAAACAAGAGTATGGGGAAATTTTGGAACAATGATGTACATACCTGCATCACATGCCACTTACTATAACCTTCAGATCGAATGCAGACAAACCCTCGTCTTCCTATCCTCCAAACAGAAAACATATTACTACATATGTACGTACATATATATGTCGCAAACAGCAGTATAGGAAAATAGAAGGGGGCAACAACAAGAATCAAGATCGAAAACTAATCCATGTGACGGAGGGAGGAGGAGCAAGGAAGAGAAGAGATTTACCGGCACTTACACACAGACAGATCTGTCAGGTGAGCTGAGCGGCAGTTCAATCGTTCGTGAGAATTGTCCTCATCAATCCATCCCAACAACGCGCGCTTCCGTCGACGCCGATATGCCGCCCCGCCGCTCGCCCTCCACTGCCAAAGCCAACACAGGCCTCACGGAACGACACAGAACAAGCGCAGCCACATGAGCGAGGGTGCTACTGCCACCTCGCCGGCGCTGGAGACCGAGGTGGCGCCTTTGCCGGACAACGACGACCTCCATCGGGAGATCTTTCTCCGTCTACCGCCGCTCCCCTCGTCGCTGCCCCGCGCCTCCCTCGTCTGCAAGCGCTGGCGCCGCCTCATCTCCGACCCCGCCTTCCTCCGCCGCTTCCACGTCCACCACAGGGCGCCTCCCCTCCTCGGCTGCTTCGCCGACGAAGACGGCGACATCGAGTTCGTGCCCACGCTGCGCCAGCCCGACCGCATCCCCGGCGCAGCCATGGCGAATGTGTTGACCGAGTTGGGAAAGGAAGACCGGACACAACGCTCACAATTTGGATGATTTGAAGTAAAATTTCGGGTCCGTGGCGTGCGGCCACGCGTTGGTACGCGCGCGTCCGAGAGCGCGTGAAACGCGGGGAGAGGCTGGAACCCGAGCGTCTTTTAACTAAAGGTAATACTAACCTTTTCGATCCACACAAATATTTCGGCATAAATCAAATTTAAAATAAAAAAGATCTTAAACATTTCGTGTCCCTTTGTTTCCTCCCCAGCTGAGCCTGCGCCTGTACTCTGATGGGCCAGCCCACTAACCGTTCAGCGGCAGAGCCCGTTATTTCGCCACTTCAGCGCCCCACACTTGCGCCGCAGCAGTAGAAGGTAGAACACCTTCTTGACCCGAATTCAATCCGTGCGCACGCACCCTCCGCCGGCGACGGCTCACGCATCGCTCGGCGCCCGCCCCGCGTCCCCGAGGCGACGACCGGCAGAGCGCGCCCTCGCGGCGCTACCCGACACCTGCGACGAAACGCCCCGAGTCCACTAGTCGAGGAGTGCGTCGACGCAGGGGCTCGGGAACGCGGTATCGCCATCGCGGAGCCCTAGCGAGATCGTCGGGAAGGTCCGAAGGCGAGCACGTGTTTGTGTAACCTTTCTCCCCTTCTTCCCTTTGCCGGCCGGCCCTTCAGCGGCGACAAGTGCCCACCAGGTATGCCCAACGGCCACCTTCCCTGCTGTTCGAAACCGAGCTGCCAAACCCTATTGTAAACCATTTGTATTCGGATCTGATCTAATTACACCTGTTATGCCTACTAACTTAGATTTTTTTTTTCTAATAAAAAAATTGTCGTCCCCTGATTCGGATGTCTATTTAGGCGGTGGTTTACGTTGAGCTGAGGAGTGAGGAAGATGTCTGGAAATGTGAGTCCCTCCTGCTTCGACTTGGACCAAGCGGGGAATCTCTCTTGATGTGCGGAGGTCCGTGGTGCATTCCATCTGATCTCTTGTATTCTGTGTGCAGCCAGTCGGCGTCGACAACACTTCTAGGAGGAAATTTGACAAGGAAGAGTACTTGGAGAGAGCTCGACAGAGGGAGCAGAGGGAGAAGGTAATAGTGGGTCTTATTCCTTTTAAATTTTGTCAAGACCGAACAAAACTACGACCATACTTCTCTTTGCCTCTATGTATTGCTTACTTCAGTCTGCATTTGTCTTTCACTGATCCAGGATGAAGCTCGGAAAGGCAAGGGTACGTGGTCTAACTTTTAGCTCAATAAATCTGTATCGATACCAGTTTCTGGCACTCTATGAAACTTGATTCCTTTCAATTATGAGTGCAGAAAGGGGTCCTCCTGTGCAAAGACAGCCTTTGAAACACAGGGACTATGAAGTTGATCTTGATTCTCGTCTTGGCAAGACTCAGGTTTGTAAATATCTTACTACACTTTGTGCATTTACCATGCCTTTTCTATGTTACTTCAATTCTTCGTGCTGTAAGAGATACTTCATCAATTAGTTCTTCCCTCATTTTCTTTTCTCTAGTTTCATCAGTATTTTTGTGGATTCTTTTGTTACTGTTAAATGAGTTGGAAAACTGTGTAGTGTGTACAAGGCAGATATGTTGCCAATGGACATGATTGTCTCTGACTTAGTGACTTCGATATGCAGGGGTAAGACAACCCTAGACATTATATTAAGAAGACCTTCTCACGCAGGTCGAGAAAACCCTTGAACCCCTGCCCCACCCATACACAGCTGCACCGTAGCCCATGTGAGAAACGACCGCGATCGGGCCTTAGACCTGTGCTTTGATGTGGGACGGGCGAAGAGATTTTAACCACAGCCTGAAATTCGCTCCCACAAGGAGTCGAATCTAGGACCTGAGGAGTGTTACTCAAACCACCTAACCAACTTGGCTAGAGGCCCTTTCGCGATTGTCTCTGACTTCATTCAGTCCTTTATTGTGAACAACTTGCTTTTACAGAATGAACACCTTTCTGTTTTGAAAAGTTGATTAACTGTGCCTTTCATTTTTTTTCCAGGTGGTGACCCCGATTGCACCATTGAATCAGCAGGTTTGTGCATAAATTCCATAGGGCATGTCTTGTAGCGTTTAAATTGATTTAGATTTATTTTCATCATATCTTAATTCTTGACAAGAAATTGCTAGAGTGTAGTTGCTTTGCTCCGTCCATATTAAACACAGATCTTAGTCGAAGATGTTTCTGTGTATTACCTCTTATTCTTTTCTCATGCTGTAGGCTTAATTTCATCTTTTTGCAGTTCATTATTATTAATTTCAGTCTACTTGTTCCTACATGCATTTCATACCAGTGCTATTTACAACTTAAGTGTTTCTACAAAAATGAACCTCTTACTTTGATGATCAATTCAACACAAAAGTTTCCTCCCAACTTTATGTACTTTCTGACAGGCTGGATACTACTGTTCTGTATGTGAATGTGTTGTCAAAGATTCAGCCAACTATTTGGATCATATAAATGGCAAGAAGCGTAAGTGGATGAGGCTCTCGTTTATGCTCATTTAGTGCATTAAAGTTTGCTATCATCGTCTTCATGTTCATGTGTCATAGTTTTAACATTTGTCAGATCAGAGAGCACTGGGCATGTCTATGCGTGTTGAAAGGGCATCACTTGAACAGGTATTACATTTGAGCCTCACATTGGATCTGCAGTTGAAAGTCAGCAATTATATTCTTGTTATATTTACTTATTTAGTAGCAGACCCAACTTGTCATACATTGGCTTCTTTGGCACAGCTTCTGCTTGTGCAGAATCCAGCTTATAGGAATAACTGGTGAGAAGCAGAAGTTCAACTCCAGCCCTCATAAGCCGCTTTAGAATCTAGCTGTTTGGTGGTACTTTGCCTTTTCTTTTTCCTGTTAGATGATGAAGTAGAAACTATGGCAAAGAGGCACATCATCTCGTGACATTATGCTTAATTTCTTATTGAGGTTGCTAGTGAGAAGCCGCTTGGGTAGTAGGTTTGCCATCCTATTTTTCAGCCAGCGGTCTTTCACCATCTGCTATTTGTTTTCACTCAGAATTTTCTGGTGGCTGCAGGTCCAGAAAAGGTTTGAGGCACTTAAGAAAAGGAAGGATCCAAGTGCCTTTACTGAAGAAGGTGAGAAAAACAAAATTCTTCGTATGGTGTGTCAGTTTCCTCGCCCCATTCTTCCATTCAGAATGGAACCTTTCCACATAAAAACTCCAAGGGAATAGGGAGCATAATAAACTACTGGCAAATCATCCCCTCTTTTTTTAAAATGTTTACAGATTTGGATGAGAGAATAATGAAACAACAGCAAGAGGAGGAGGAACGGAAGCGTCAGCGCAAAGAAAAGAAGAAAGAGAAGAAAGTAAGCGCAGTCATGCAACACAAATCCCCACCTGTATTTATTTTTGAACTGAAAATTATAACTGACAGTCCTGTGGGTTTTGAGAATCAGTAGAAGGCATACTCACTTGATATCAAATGGTTTCAGAGAGAACAGGCAACCCAACATGAACCTGAGGACGTTGATCCTGACATCGCTGCCATGATGGGTTTTGGTGGGTTTGGTTCCTCGAAGAAGTGACAGCTCTGTGTTGGCCGCATCCCTTTGGTGACCTTCTGCCCTGAAGATATTGCTCAACCCCATAAACACCTGTGCCATGAAAAATCGTTTTTGCCAGAATCCTGATAAGATTTGAACGAAGTGCACTGGATGCAAGGATACTACGTTTTGGCACTGGGATATTGAACTGCGTGTATGGGAGTTGGTTATCAAAAGGAATATCTAAGGATATTTTGGATAAACCTGTTTATTTGCTACTTCGGGTGTTCCTGCCATAGAAACAGCTGATGGTCGTGATTATTTGTTGTGGCAATGCAGATGTGCGAAGTGGAACAAACCAAAAGAATTGCCGTGTCATTTTCTAGAGGAATAAACTTGTGTATTGCAGTTAACAGCTCACTTGATTCTGAATCTTAATTTCCAGGACCCCTGAACTTGTGTGATGGGTAAGGTTCCACCGTTCCAGTGTAACCACAGCTAGGAAGCACTCCTCGCTCTATCCTTTGTTCACCTATCATCTCAGGCACCCCTCGATATTCTAATGTCGTTTTGTGAGTGAATTCACCTTTTTAATCAAATGCCAGAAATCGAGTGGTAACCAAATTTGCTATCAGCTAATAGCCCGTGTTACTTTGAGTCTAGGAAGTTTATCACACAAATTATCACAAAGTAAGCATCAGTGTGGATTCTTTTGATGGGAAAAAAACTTTCGTGGCGATACGCAACGTGTTATTCCGTCGAACAAAAGTACTGAACGCAACTTTTTTCAGCAGGGAAGTCTCTTCATGGCTGAACCAACAAAATCGATCAGTGTCAAGAATCCATGCAACATGCATCACGCTTATAGCTACTTGCTGCCTTAATTTGGTTGCCCAGTTTTGCGCATCAAGTTCATATGGTAGGCAAACCATCGCACTGCATGCGTGCGAGGTGTGCGAATGTAGCTCACGTGCGTGCTTCGTTGGGGAACTTTCATGCGGAGTCAGCTAGCCTAAACAATCTACGTACGTATATATGCTGAGACCATGTTCAACGCATCCCGTCCGTCTCCCCCTTCGCTACCTGTGATGGCTACGGTCGTCCGTTATCGTGTTCAACGCACAACGCTAAATGGAAATGGTGAACAGTTAGGATTGATTTGGTAATCAGGGATCCAGGGGGAGAAATCCTCTTGCAATTCAATTTTGAATAACAAGGAGATTTCTTCCCCATGGATCCCTTTGGGATCCATGACCACCAAATCAGCCCTTATAGGAAAATGACAGAACAAGTGGACCACTATGCAGCCCCTTCCCTTGATTCACGCTCGCGCAACAGTGTTTTTAGTAGAGTAAAAATTAGTAACAGACGTTAAATACGTATGAAAAATGGTATTTTATATTTAATAATAGAGTATAGAGGAAAATCTAGAGAGAACCACTGTATAGGATAAAAAAATAGAGCAAGCTAGATTGCTGATGTGGTAGGATAGTGTGATATATATAGAAGGAGAAATATACCGCGTGTTTGGTTCCTTCCATGGTGTTCTCGTGCACCTGCAGCGGCGGAGTCACAATACATCGTATGTTTGGTTGGCATATCATCTCGTCCTGGTTCATGACATGCAAAGACGTACCTCAGCCAGGCTCCGCGGGAATGT
The DNA here is from genome assembly GCA_029449295.1 of Zea luxurians. Classification (NCBI taxonomy): domain Eukaryota; kingdom Viridiplantae; phylum Streptophyta; class Magnoliopsida; order Poales; family Poaceae; genus Zea; species Zea luxurians. Next base: position 99,290,013 of record JAOPSE010000014.1, on the reverse strand, counting down.
AACCAGCATACCGCAGGTCAGCCGGATGCAGAGCGCATACAGCCCGGCTGAACTCGTACAACAACCAATATAGAGAACACCGTTGAAGAGAGTGTCACCAGCCGGCGCAGTGAAAACGGTTATATATTTTACTTGACGGATGGTGTGGTGAGTGCGCGGTACGGTTACGTCCAAAAACCCATGCACAGCTATGATTTTATTTATTTTTTTGGCACTGGGTTCAAATGCTACATCAATATAATTAGCTCTAGCTAGCTCGTCTCGTCAGTCGTCACCGTCACCGTCACCGTCACAGTGCACATCTTGGACTAGCTCTTTGGTTGTGGCGACGGAGAATTGGAGACCCCGGGCCGGCCCCGCTTCGATGCGTGCATCACGTGTGTGTCGATCGGTACCACACACCACATGTCCTTGGTTTCTTGCGTTGGGCGGGGCCCGCACAACGCGTTACGCACTCATGCATGCATGCATGTGCAACCGGCGTTTGCTGTATTGCTGTGCTGTGTACCATTGGCCGCGCGACATTGCTCTACTAGGACGACTAGGGACCACCCAGACCCAGCAAGGCCGCAGCCCGCAGCCCGCAAGGTAGGATATTTCATGGATTATTATAAGAATTTAGCGCATCTTGGTACGCTTCCCGTTCGAGTGTTCTTTTGAAGAAGAAAAAAAAACTACGTACTCGAGGAGTCAGTTCTCATAGCTCTGGCTCGTAGCCTGAAAGCAACTCCGGCCGGCTCCCTCTACCATTCACTAAAAAACGATTCCTCCTCCTAAAATATCTGATGTATACGGCTATCTCGCAGATGTCGCTAGAGAGTCATAGCCGGAGCAGTGTTGAGCAGGCCCTTAGAAAGCTAACGGTCGAGCTAGCTTACCTCAGTTGGTTAGGTGAAACCTGACTAGTCGAGCACTTTCCGGTGAGTGTACGTACGTATGTGTGCTCATATTTTATTCATATATCCGTCGAGTGTACGTAAGTCTCAATTTACAATTTGTTTGCCTTTTTTACTAAATTGGATCCACTCATCTTATTTTTTTTTTGTGAAAAATGAAAAAAAAATCCAAAGTCATGCTTAATGTATATTATATGCTAAATGACATCCCAATAAAAACTATATTTTTAATAAGACGAGCTGGTTAAATTTGAGGGGTAAAAATTCAAATGGATTATAAATCGAAACGAAGGGATCTCATTTAATATGTGGTATCTTAAGGGGTCTTTAGAGGCTTAATTGAAAAAAA